>CAWUFW010010472.1:0-692837 GCA_963921515.1 Calotriton arnoldi
TTGGAATTACACCACAGAATGTGGTATTTGGGCTGTCTCCTGTGTCCAGATCTGTGTAGCCTTCCCACCCAGGTATCCTCAAAATAGTCGAGTAGGGGACTTAGTTTATGTTAATTTGTTTGTTAGTAGGGGCTTTCTATTAATAGATTGTATTGTTGTGCTACATCAGTTATTGGGACGTATGCTAGTGATATTAACTTTTTAATTTCATAAGCAAAATTGCTATTAGTTGCATATTCTATGCTGAGTGTAGATTTTTAAAGGTGTCTCCATATGCATTGCTTAAAGTGGTAATAGCAACCTTGTATTGCTGTGTGAGGGTAGTTTTTCAGGATGGCTTGTATCATTGACTGTTCAAAGTCTATGATAATTTTTGGGGGATAGTAATTATTAGTTTTTTGCTTTACTTTTGTCTACATAGCTTCTACATAGGTAGTGGTTTGTTTGTTTGGTAACAGGGTATATATATAAAGGGGATGTTGGTATTGTGATACAGTCCATGGATTGTGTATAATTGGTAAAATGCTTTGGGACATATTTTAAATGTTCCGTCCATCATCCATGTCTCCCAATTCTGTAGTTTAAGTAAGTTTGTGGGAGTTGCATATATTATAATCCTTTTGTCGTTAGATTTATTGTCATAAAGTAGAAATTGCTCTTCATTATGAGTTACAGTGAGTTCAGGTGGTATTTGAATTTCACTGAAAGTTTTGGGGGTAGGTGGGGTGGTAGCAGTTGATATTTTTTGTTTTTGTTCCAGCTATTAGCCTTTTTAACATTGAGACAGAGGGTAATATGCCAGTTACATGTTCTGGAACTCTGGGGAGTATGTCTTTTAGTATTTCAGTAGTAGATTTTTGAGAGCTAGTGCTAGCTTCTTTCAAAGTATCTAAAGCATCTCTCACTTCTAATTCAGCTATGTTAGGGTGGTGGTTATGTTCCTTAACATTTAATACAGTAGTTTATTTTGTTGTAGAACTCCCATAACATGCATTTGAATAATATTTGCTGCATTTCCAACTAATTTTGTCGCCTGTCTGTTTTTCTTGAGTGTAGACATATCCCATATAGCATAATAAAAATGTTCCTTTCTGGGAAGTCATGAATTTTGCACCTTCAGTCATTCTGATGTTTCAAATGCTATGAGAAATGTATATAAAAAATATTAAATGTATTGTAATTGTTTTTATTGTAATACAGATTTTTATATACAAAATTATACTTACATGCTTGAATATGTTGAACTTTTTTGACGCTGGGGTGTTTCTGTTGGTGCTTGGCTTTAGTGCTTCTTTTTATTTCCTGCAGAAAAAAATGATAATTTTAATAAATGTGTTTAACAGCATTTTCTGTATTTTGGGGTTTGTGTGGGTAGTGGGCGTTTTGGGTTAGGATTTATACTAACCTTTTTGACAAGGTGGTTTTTGATGATGTTTGTAGTTTGTTGAGTGTCTTTTGGAATTTCAGTAGAGGAGATATAGGGCCAGATGTACGACCATGACAATTTGCGACTCGCAAATTGCGCTCGATTGCGAGTCGCAATTTGCAAGTCGCAAAATGCCATGTACAACAGTGTGTTTAACACTGTTTGCGATTCCCAATGGGGTCGCAAATTGCGAGGCTCATGAATATTAATGAGCCACTCGCAATTTGCGAGTCCATTGGGAATGGCTGGCCCTCCCAGAGATGGTGGCCTGCTGGGCTCAGCAGACCTCCATGTCTGGGACTGTTTTTAAATAAAGCAGTATTTTTTTTTTAAATGTAGCCCGTTTTCCTTAAAGGAAAATGGGATGCATTTAAAAAATTGAAAAATGAAACGTTTTCGGTTCATTTTTTAAGGGCAGGCAGTGGTGCAAAATAGGGTCGTACATCTTGCCCATAATTAAAAAAATATATACATTCATTATTTAAGTATTGTAAAAAGTGCTTTACGATTATTTCATACAGTTGTAACATTAAATAGATATGTTACTTACTTTGTGAAGCTGAAATCAGAGCTTTCAATGAGGAAGTCCATTACTTTAGCAGTAATCTTCTCTCCTGAGCGCAAAGCTTTATGAGAGGTTGCCACAGAGAGGAAGGAAGGGAACACCCAAATACTTTACCAGGTCAGCTGAATTTAATCTAGCGATCAATGGGGCAATTATAGATGTCACAACCAGATTCCCTCACATCCATCACAACCAGATTCCCTCACATCCAATGAGGAAGTCCAATGTTGCAGAAGCAATCCGGCAGAGATTCCCTTTATTCTTCGTTTTGTTGTTGGAGCATAAAATAATGTTAAATAATGTTACATTTTCTTTAGTTTATATAGTGTTAATTTAATTGTGCTTTCAATCTTATTGGGTTATTTAAGTTGTAGGTGTTTTTTATTGGTTGTTACTAATGTTTTCAATTAATTTGGCAGTTGTTTCCTTATATGGGAAACGCTAATTAATGTTCAGTTAAACTTTTTTTTATTCTTACTTTATTTAAAAGTATAATAGTATATTATTTGTAATATATATTGCATTGAATGTATAATAAAAATTATTTATTTTATATATTGTGTTTGTAAGGAGTAACGATATTTTTGTGTCGATATTTGTGTATTTTTTAAAATGAGTATAGTATCTCGATATTTATGTTATCGATATTTGTGTGTTGATAATTTTGTAGGTCGATATTATGAGTGTCGATGTTATGTCAGTGATCCCCACCAAAAAACGATAGATACTCTATCCACCAAACTTCTGACTTCCGTGTCCCATTTAGAGCAGAACAAAGTACATGGTTTCTACTGGCAGAAACTAAGTTGGCTTCACCATTGGAAACTTCTGACCATTGGCATGCCAGGACCATTGATGTTTTGTTTTACTGAAATAAATCCCCACATTGATGATTTGTTGCTGCAAAACAAAAACAAAAATGCTGGTCAGTCAGCGTATATTCACTTAAACAACACAAGCACACACAACCTCTAAACACATATATTAACATATCTACATCCATTCCCACTGTTGAACTACTTCTATAACAGAAGAGATTATAGTGGAACTCCCTGTGACAAACAGTATTCTATTCTAGTAATCTATGAACATGTGCAGTCTCGTGGAATAAAAATAGCTTTGTGCAAATACTGTAGGTGCAGATTAAAAAATACAGCACAACCCTTTCTGGATGATATATTAAAAGAGCAACCTTAGTGAGAGACTGTTATCGGAAGGTTGCTGAGAATCAGTCGAGCCTGAACTAATTAGTAATCAGGTCAAGCAGATGGTCGCCATGGAGACATCTGTGGTTACTCTTGTCTTCCTCTTAAAGCATCTGTCCTTTTTTGTGATCCTACTAGAACTGGGAAATGAATTTTAAAAGTACATCGCTATCAGATGATGAAAATGATACTCTAGCCAGGCTTAGAGTCTACAAATATTTACGGCGATAGGAGAGTCCAAATGCGCGTCTGCCGCTAAGCTGCTTAAAGTTTTCCCCCAAAATCTGGATCTTACAGTTAGCTGCTGAGCAGAAAGATATGGAAAAAATAAACGGGTTTAATCTATTTTGTACAACCTCAGTTTTTAATCATTGCGTGTTAATTATAGTGAATGATCAAACAGGATCTTTTCAAACCATGTTGACATTTCTTACAAAACTGAAATGCAATATCAATGTGTCAATTCCCATTTAGTTTATAAAATTGACAAATAAAAGGCCCAGTTCCTAATAGAGGAAAATAATTATGATACATATATTTTAACGAGTATGAATATCGGTCTTAGCCAAAGGAGGTTTTCGCATTTAAGTAAGTTTTGATCTTATAAAACTTTTCACTTTGGTCTGAGTCCTACATAATTGACAACGCACGTGTGTGTGCACGCGCGTGTACATGAAATTCCTTGTAGTGAGCTTTTATATTTGTAACAACGTGCTATTTCACTTGAATAGTTTTTCAGATTTGGAGAAATAATCCTGCATTTTGGTGACATTTTAATGTGTTTTTAAATTCTAAACAGATTATACACGTTTCCTTTTCTGTTGTTTCTACCATACATCTTTGGTACCAACTCAAGTGACATCCAAACAGGAGAGAGGTATGGGGAGACAATCATCAAAATGACATATCTGCAAATATGACACATCTTGAAAATAAATGCACAGCACATAGTTATTAGACTATAACACTCACCAGAATGAATGTAACATATTTAAGAACCAATATAATACACGGTGCAATGGATATGGAACGCCACAAAATTAATATAGCATGCACTGAAAAAAGAAAAAATCATTTTAAAATACAACACATGGACATTCAGCATGAGTAGGTTGTGGTACAAGGATGTGCAGTATGAGGAGTTTGGGGTACAAAGATAGAGATCCGCCACGGCCCTTACTATAAGGTGTGGGGTACAGTATCACAGGATTGTTTTGCGATGATACCACTATGTCCAATTAGAGGTATTACTCGGTCTGATCTAAAAGTCCCATTATAAGTTGAAGATGAAGCTGCTTGACAGGTAAAAATACCACTGAAATGTTTCACCTGGTTAGAGCTGGTAGCATATGATGGCAAATGACAAACATATGTTACCACAAAACCTACGGCAGCTGCAGGTAGAATACACAACTGGTATTCTTGCCTAAAGACAAACAACCAACAAGTCCCACTTGGACAGTCACTGAAACCCTGTGTGAGTACCAAAGGAAGGGAAGTTCATCCTTATGGAAGAGGAATCCTCACACACAAAATTGTTTCATGGTTCATTATCGGCACCCTGAAAGGAGAATACCTCCAGGGCGGACTCAACCTCCTGTTGGACTCGGCCCAGGAGGGAGCTCTTAGATAAAAGCTACTGGACAAAAAAGAGATCCAGGTCAGTGAATTAAAAATACCTTAATTTGTCTTTATTAGTGGGTATATTAGGTAGGATTAAAAACTGGTGGGACGGTGATATGAAAGCAATGACTCACACCACCATAAAAATCAGGCCTTGTAAAGAAATGTGTGAACATAAAGCATTACATTTAAGAGAAAACCATCCCAAGCAATCAAAAAAATAAAACTAATGACTACACTGTCTATGCCCCTGGTAGCCCAAATCTATCTCCCCTCCTAGCCCCATCTATCTCATCTCAGGATCACACTATTCTACCTCACCTACCCCACAACCAACTCAAAGAAAGCAAACTCTTAAGTGTCCGATCAATAGCTCTAGCTAACTTATTTCTTACCACCACCCTAAACCCAACTATCTAACAACCCAAGCAGAGAGTGAGGATTATTTCTGAACTTCTTAGCTAGGTCTACCCAGCCCCAGAAAGCTTCACAGTCCCTGCAAGGACTGATGGGAGAGAGTTGATGGGAAGCATGTGAAGGCAAGGAGTTGCATTGAGCTGGCAGTGCTGCTGCTCTGGGCCAGGTCTCGGCCATTTGAGCTCCAGTCAAAATCTGCACCTCAATCCTCTCCAACACAAATGTGTGTGCCTGGATAGCAAAACATCATGGCAAACTCTCTTTAAACAATTTGCATTACAAGGTCCTAAATGCCCACCTGTCCATGAGTGATTTATTGGCTGGAGTTCGACTTATGGCTGCCACCATGTATATCAGCATGTGCCTTTCTGTCTTAGACACATAAAACCTGTGCTGCTCTGCAGTCCTTATTGCTAGCCTCTGTTGCATTTTGTGCCTTAGTGCTGATCTGACCTCTCAATTCTACATCTCTGCCAGGTTACCAATGCTTTCATGAATTTCTGGCACTGCTCTCTGGGTAGCTATATTGGCCACAACATTATCTAGTAGGGCATGGCATCCAACTAGTAAGGCTTCCAAGTCATCCCATAATGCATTCTAATCCCCTTTCCACAGAATGGACTGACTCTGGAGCAGGTCATACTGCCAGGGGGCAGTTTGTGTCTGATGCCTCATATTACACTGAGGCATTCAGAGGAGCCACATATTGAGAGTATTCCTAGCCCTACTGCCTTACTGCCTTGCTCATAAGTAGGAAGTGTGCCTTTCGGTGGGGTTCCATAGGGCACATTGGTGGGATCTGACACAGTGGCCATGGATGAAGGTTTACCTGAGGCAGGGACAATAGTGGCAGATGTGAAACTTGTGATGAGAGCAGAGGGACCACAATATACCACAATATGTTGACCCTGGTAGTTATCGCTACTCCTGGTTACAGAATTTATGTAATGTTGATCCTCCTGTCCATTTGTATTATACTACAGTTACCTTGGAAAAATCATTCTCAAAGACATGTTTGCAGACCTTTGTTGTATTGTCGGTGACCCGCATGATGACTTCTTGAACAGTGATTGTGCACCATTCCACACATGTAGGGGCTTATTTATGGGATTTTGGTGTAGTGCAGCACAGCAAGGCACCTTGCTGCGCTGCCCCACACCAAAGTGAAAGGGCAAGAATGGACCATATTTAAGCAATAAGGTGCATTCCTGTCCTTTCTCCCTGTGCTTGTTCTATTTCGGCAGCCTAGAGCCAACGTAGGCACCCTTGCACCATGGTACAAGGGTGCCTCTGTTGCATGTAGGATTGTTTTTATCCAGGCAGGGGCACATGCTTAGAGGCATTTTACTCTTTCTATGTGTGCTGCAAAATGCACCACACATACAAAGAGGAAAAAACTAACCCAGGGCAGAGAACTCAACTCCGCGAGCAGAGTTTGCGGAGTTTTGCCAGCTCCGAGCTCATTTGAGAACGCGTAGTTCAGGCAAAAATCTGACTCCGCACCAAAGCGGAGTTAGCTGCCCTTGCCCATGCCCAAAGCAGTAAAAAAGATCACTTGCCTGCTGTGGCATCTCCGGGCTGCCCTCCTCCTCGCCGTGGTCTCTCTCTCCTCCTCGTCCTCGCCCACGCAAACTCCTACGATGTACGTCTTGGGAGGACTGCACATGCGTGCGTGTGCACGCAGTTCTCGCAAGACGTACAATGTAGGGGTTTGTGAGGAGGAGAGAGAGACCACATCGAGGAGGATTGCAGCCCGGAGATGCCACAGCAGGTAAGTGATTAATTTTTTGCTTTTAAATTAGGGAGGGTGGAGGGGAGCAGAGTTTTTTTCCAATTCCGTGGAACTCTACATAGTGGCACTCCGCCAGCTCTGCCCGGGCTTAGAAAAAACAAGAAGAAATGAAGATATTTTTACTTTTTACACCTCACCTCTGGAGATATATGGATTTGGTTCTACCCCAGGTTTATATGCTTTTGTAAATCTGGGGTAGCGTCAAAATCCATGGGTGTTTCATGGGAAAACCCACACCAATGCCCATGGAACACCTCAGTGGTGCAGAGTGATTTATGAGGCAACTAAAAGCCATGCAGGGTTGCTTTGCATGGCTTCATAAATCGTATTGAGAGCCCTGTGTCATGCATGTACTACTTTACATAGTGCAAAAGTGACACTGGGCTCTCATAAATATGCCCTGTAGTTTGTACTTTGTGAATGTGTACCACTGCTAGCCTTAATCTGTATCGCATGTGCCAAAATGTGCCTGCATCATACTTGAAGATAGAATACTTACGCAAAACGTAGGCAAGATATAATTGAGTTCAGGTTAATAGTTTATTGGCTATGGTGCTGAATGTTGTTAGGTACTTTCCAGGATCAGTGTCCCCTCCTACATCCATGCCACCTGCAAGTCACTCCAAGCTGCTGGGGTATAACATTTCTGACCCCATCCTCCAAAGCCCACAGTTGAAAGTCAGGGGCTGGTGAGACACCTATGCAATGAAATTATAGTAAAATTTACAGTTAACTTCCAGACCCAGCACTTAAGGTCACATGACAATTTTTTCAATCCTCTGATGTTCTGTTATTAGAGAACATCTCATTAATATTATCTGTGATTGTTTGCTACAGTTTGGCCCATATCTCCTTACTGATCTTGGCCATCATGTGCCCCAGGAGGTGTGGCTCCTTCCTGGCCACTTTCTCAGCAATTACTTGGACCTCTCATCCTGGATGACATATTCATGAGCCTTGCTGAGACATTGGTGATCTTCTGAGGTGGTATTTCTGTCTAAATGGCTTTTGAAGAGAGAGGATGTCACTGGATCCTGTTCCTCAGTGTACCATCCTTCCAGATTTCACAACATTATTGTACATGCAATGTTTTTTCTAGAGTTAGAAAGGTTATAAAGATATTTGCCCTCTGTAACAAATAGCTCTCTGGGAAGTCTTTGTGTTTTGGCCTCACTTAATGATGATTTTCCTTTTATTGCACTTCTTTATGCATCCACGATAATACTCGGACTTGTCAATAACAGATCCCCAGACTTGATATTTTCAAGTCTGGAATTTCCAGGCGCAAAACCACTAAACATAGGATAAACATGTAATTTCTACTATTTTGTATGGAATTACTGGCCTATAATGGTAAATCCATGTGCAGTAATATCACGCCTGTTTCCAGCAAAACCTAGAATGAGGCCCTGTATATCATAGCTACATGTGCAGTGAATACAAACCTTGGATGTCTAACTAACCAGAGAGGAGTTTGGTAAATATGGGCAGTCAGGACTTTGAGGCATATCTGCATACTGCACAGGAAGCCTCTACCACATGGAAATACAGCATTAGAAATTTAGAACACATAGAATGTGTGAGGTGTTTGGGTAATGAAATGAAATTTGTACTTGTAAAGCGCACCCATACCCCCAAAGGGGTGTCCAGGCGCTGTACGCATACCGCTGTGGAACCCTTCCTGGCTTTTCCCTGTGAAATGTCCACTCCTGGGCACCCCCAGGGTGAAGCCAGGCATCCCAGCGCTGTTGGGGCCGTTGTGGAGATTAAGCAAGCTATTGCCCAGAGTTGCAGAGTGGGACCCATGATTAGAATAGGCACCGAGGCGAGAATTATCAGGTCCGAGGAAATTGAGCCCAAGACCCGCCGAGGCGGGAATTGAACCCTAGTCCCAGGCCAGATCTCTGCATTAGGGTCTACCGCTCTAACCATTGAGCCACACTTCTCCACTACATAAAGTATGGGCAGACTAAAGCATATTAAAAGAAGGAGAGAATGTGAGGAGCTTGGTAACATGAAGAGTGTAGAGATCCGGGCATACAGATAGGCAGCTTGGGAGAGCTTATGGCACAAGTACATCTATGGACGCGATTACAAGTCAGGATGAGTAGAATTACTGCATGGCTTCATAAAGTAATTTAATTGTAATCTAGCATACGATTTTACCACAATGCCATATAAAAACTGATTTCACCATGAGCTGAATTACAGTGCAATGCAGCAGGTCGGGTCTGGTGGTTTAGTGGACTAATGCGCCAACTTTAGCGGACTGTGGTTGACCTCATGGTGACAAGTTCAAATCTCGCGGGGTCTACTCAGCCTCTCATCTTTCTGGGGTCGGTAAAAGGAGTACCGTTGTGTAACAATAAACATGTTATTCAGTGCCAAGATACGCTTCTTGGTGAACGTGCACTTTACAAATACACATGTTATGTTATATAGGTGAAATATAATATGCAGTTAAATTGCTTGCAGAAAAAAATATTTCCCTGGTAATACAAGGGGCCAGATGTATCAATATTAAGAATAGCAATTACCAAATTGCGATTCTCTGCAAATCTCAATTTGGAAATCCTTATTCCTAATCAATGAAACTCATAGAGTTGCATTTAGTGATTCCTAGTGAGTCGCAAATCGACCTACCTCTTGAATATTAATGAGGTAGGTAGCAATTTGCGACCCATTAGGAATCACTAAAATCACAGGGCTGGTGGTCTGCTGGGGTCTGCAGACAATCATGTCTGTGATTGCTTCTAAATAAAGCAATCATTTTTTTAAATGCAGGCCAGAACAACGGGATGCATTTAAAAAAGAAAAATGAAAAGTTTTCTTTTAATTTTTTAACAGAAGGAAGTGGTCTGTGGGGCCACTGCCTGCTCTTAAAAAATGCTTTTGCAACCATTCACAAAGGGGGAGGGGTCCGTAGGGGCCCCTTCCCTTCTGCGAATGGGTTAGCACCTACTTGAAGTAGATGGTAAAATGTGAATGTTTAGCGACCGCATTCCGGTCACTAAACATTCTTACATTCTACTGCAATTCAGTATTAGGACAAAATGTCCTAAACATGCCCCTTCCTAATACCGAATCGGTATGTATTTGCAATTCCAAATTGCGATTCGGGAACATGTTACTGAATCATAATTTGGGAATGATACATACCATAATGCATTTTTCCAGTTGCAAACGGCCCGATTCCAGGAATTCTGTGAATCGGGCCATTTGCGATTGGAAAAATGAGAAGGATCTGAGTTCATTCCTCTAAAGACTTCCTCCAACTCAGAACGGTGGCAACCTTTACAAACCATTACAGGAACACTGTCATGCCCACAAACATTATGGCAGCGTCTAATCACAGCATACAAATGCCAAAGTCAACATTTAAACTCATGTGCCAAATGAACATTCAATTGTTCACGTATTCCAAAAGACACTACACAAACACCATGAAATGGCATCACACAGGTTAACCGCTCCATGTGGCCATCAGGCCTTTTTATCTGTCATTCATCTGGTCTTGGCACATCATCTTGCTCCAACTCCCACTCCCCCTCCTTCCTCCATGATGACATCAGCAGCAGGTTGTGGAATGTGAACTGGCGAGGTCATGGCAGCTTTGACTGCCATTGGGGCAGTTGCAATCATAGATGTATTTTAGGACACTGAAGGGGTCAACACCAAGACACTGCAGTCGTCAATTACTGTGAATCTGTGTATGCTGGTGTAGTGCTTACAGGCTTGGTTTGGAGGTTTTGGTGATTGTTGTGGGAAGTTACAAGTAGAGTAGAGGGTGGTGAAGAGCTGGAGATAACAGTGGTTGGTTTTAAAGATAAAATGCTAGCCACTCAGAATATGCAATGTCTGTGACATCATGCTATGAGTAACCTACTGAACTATGTTTTTTTGCTACTATTTGGGAGCAGTGTCTAACATTTCAATGTTCTGTGCCTTACCAACCCTCAATTCACTTTTTGTCATGAGTGATATCTGCCCCTGCAGTATACTGTTGATGTATGTCCCCATCCTTTTTAAGTGAAGACAATATTGCATATGTGCCACTTAAGCATTGCACTGACGAATATTATTTGCTTCATGTTTTTATGATATTTGTGATATGCCTCTAGCACTGTTCAATTTTCAAGATTCTGCCATCCTGCCATCAGGTGATGCTCACAAGGATCTTGTGGGGTTCAGATGTTACACCAAAATATGCTCCACATTACATCCCATACCTTGCTGAAATCATTCCCTGGTGGTGGCATATCTTCATTTTGGATGTTGAATTTGGAGATCTCTGTAGGGTTATCCACAAACATTTTGCCTTAACACTCCTATTTTCTGAACTCGTTTTTTGTTGGCCTTTAGCATTCTGAACCCTTTACCAATGGTAAGCAGTGCAAAATCACGTTCTTTGCTCTCCATTAAACATGGTGAAAATGGCTTACACCCAATTTAGCACAATTAATTTACTTGTAAGTCACTAGTAAAGTGGTACTACAGGTACCCAGGGCTAGTAAATTAAATAGTACTAATAGGCCTGCAGCACTGATTGTTTCACCAACTTAAGAAGCCCATGAAAAATGTCTCAGGCCTGCCATTGAAGTCTGTGTGAGAAGTTTTAGACTGCAATTTCGACCTGGCAAAATAAACTTTTTGCCAGGCCTAAACCTTCCTTTTTAATACATAGATGTCACCCCTATTAAAAAATATATTTAAAAAGCTGGGCATGTGCTTTTAGGTTTTTAATGTCCTTGTAGGGAAACAATTTTAAATTCTTTTTTTCTACTCCGAGGTCCACCTCTCCCAAAGGATAACATTGGGGTACATTATTACATTTGATAAGTGATAACTCTTGTTTGGGAGAAAGTAGGATTAACATGTTTGGTGTTTGAGGAATTGCATTTTAAAACCCTCCTTAAAGTCGGACTTTAAGTCACAATTCTGAAAATGCAACTTTTTAAAAAGTTGACATTTTCTTGTCCTAACCATTGGTGCCTGCAGCCTGTTTGTGGATCACATGACTAGGTATGGTTGGCAGTGGCCTTTGTGTATTCCTCCCAGACAGCGCCACAATAGCAATCTGGGTGTTGGCAGGAGGTGCCACCCTGGCTTGATGGGGAGGGCAGAGCTGTCACCTACCACACTTGCACTTTAAAGACACTGGCGCAGATCGCACACAAAGGAACTCACACTAGCCTATTGTGCCCCAGACAGACTGGGACCAGAGCAAGGAGGGAAGAAATTTCAGACACTTCTGTAGGGGGAAAACTCCAGAAGATTCTTCCACTTCAAAGTGGACACCTGGTATAAAAATGAAACCCTCAGATCCACTCAGTGCACTCCTAGATCTGTGGATACTACTGAAGAAGGGTTGCCCTGCACCAGAGAACTCCCTAAAACTGCTCAGCCGACCAGTTCACCTGAACCTGCCCAGACCTGCAACTGGACATGTCTGAGCCATGCTGGCCTTTTCTGGATTGAGCTACTGATCCCCAAGAAGTGCCTATGAGGTCCTGGACTCTTAGAGCGGCATCGGTTGAGTTACTCCTAAAGGAAAAGGAGAAATCCTGAAGATCCGGGAACGGGTCCATTCCTGCGAAGATCTTGCCACCTGTGCTAACCCCCAATATGAGGCTTCGGTGAAACAGACTCTCCGTGCTACTGTGACCCCCAGCGATGACCAGCAATGCAAGATCTGCACTTCACACAACAGCATCAAAAGCCAGCGGTGATCAGCAATGACCGTCTGCAACGCCTGACAGAATCTTGGTGCTACATGGACAACCGTCCACGATGCTGTCCCTGCTCCCCATAGCCTCCTCCACTGTGAACAGAACTCTATGTGCTGGACTTTAAAAGGTCACTTGTTCAGTGGAACTAACCTAGTCTCTGTATCCGGCCCATGCTCTATTGCAGTCGGCCTGAATTTGTGACTTTCATCCGGTCTCGCAGGACCAGATCACCAGTGGCAGTTTTTTACTTTTAGGCACTACACTTACCTTAAATCTTTGAAAATGGAGATCTCTGGTTGTACTAATTGGACTTTTGTTGTTTTGGTGTCAAATAATTTATTATCCTGTCTCTTTGTTCCATTGTATGCCTTGTTCCTTGTTGTGACTGCATACATCCAGACCTCTCTTGCATATGCATATTTCTAGTTGTGCTCCTTAACTCCTTGGTACTGTTCTGAATTTGTATTCATCTTGTGTCCTAATTAGTGTGCAGAGTCCCAGTATTCACAGTTTGTTGGATTGCAGTCCTGACCTTGGCCTGTCTTCCAGTCCAGGTTTTCCCACTGCCTAGTTCCTGTGTACTTTCCACTGTTCTTGTTGTGTGTTATATTATTATTTTGAATTTCATTCCTTCAAACGGTGCTAGTTAGACTCCAATGCATGTGCCTTTGGCACAAAGAACCACCCAGAGATTCTTCTCCATAGCAGCTGCTTGGTGTCTCACTATACTCTGTGAGATTAATCTGCTCCTAGCCTTTTTGTAACTTTTTTTCACCTCACAGAGAGATCATTTCCAAGGAGAAGACAAGCTACCATTTATGATAGTTTGTATTTTGTTTCCCTGCTTTCACCTTCCTATTATTTGTAGACATGTTGTTATCATAGTTTTCACTGCAGGCTTTCCGATTACCTGTCTACTGCCTGCTTCACCCTACTAGAATCTTCAGATTCAGTCCTGCTTTCCTCCCCTCCTTTTGGTGCTCTCTTGTTTATATTAAGCCCCTCCTCTGGAGATCCTGTATCCTTACATAGAGCAACCATTCCCGTTACCTTGCCTTGTTCCGAACTCTGCTCAAGTTCCTGACAGATTGTCCTGAACTTCCTAGGTCCCTGACAGTAATCTGACATCACTAATCTACCATAAGTGGGTATGTGTCCCATGACATTAGTGTTCCCTAATGCACTTGCCATGTTTACCTGAAGTGTGTTGCTTGGCACAAGTACAGGCATAGTATGCCAGTTACACATCTAGGGGCATATTTACAAGCCCCTTGCGCCACTTTTGCGCCGCCGTTGCGTCACGCATGTGACGCAGCGGCGACGCAAACCATGCGCCGCGTTGCGCTATATTTACAACGTGACGCATCTAGGGAGATGCGTCACGTAGTAAACCCCTGCGCCACATGAAACCTGCGTCAGGTTTCATGTGGGCGTACCGGCGCAGGGGGGGGCGTTCCGGCGCAGGAACGCCTCGGAAAAGTGACGTAGTGAAATCTACAAGATTTCACGCAGTCACTTTTCCGACGCTGGTGCGTCACATCCTTACGCCTGCTTCAAGCAGGCGTAAGGATTGACGCACCATGTTAGGGATAGGGAAGGTTGGAACAGTGCATGAGTTGCATCGCGCTTGCGACACAACTTCAGCACTGCGCCAACCTTCCGCCGGCAGATGCGTCATGCATCTGCTTATCCTTGCGCCACGATGCGCCGCATTGTAAATGCGGCGCATCGGACGTGGCGCAAGGGTAAACTTGCGTGACGCCTTTTCCCTGGCGCATCCCTGCTGATATGCAGGGATGCGCCAGGGAACGTAAATATGCCCCCTAGATTTTAAATTATTCTTTCTTCAGCCTGCCTGTATGTCTTCAATAATGGTCAGGCTTATTATTTGGTGTATCTGTTCTTCCTAGGCTGATAGGTTGATCTCTGATGCAGCTCCTCTTTCTCAACCTGCAGTTCAGGCATATTGAATTTGAACTTTCTCATGTGGTCAGAAGTCATGGCAGATAGATAGCTGGTTTGCAGAAGTAGATGGCTGTTTCAAGAGAAGGATTGAACTGGATTGAAAATCCTTAAAATGGCTGCTAGGAGATGAGCTTATTGAAGCTGGCTTTCAGGAATAAAGGATGCATACAGTCCGGTGCTGAGGTGTCCCAGGAATGTAGTCAAATGGCTTTCATACACACTGGCACTCTAGTCGGCAACCAAAAAGTTGCATCTTTTCTGTCCTTTGAAGTAAATACTTGGTGACAGGGTGTCCCAGTGCATGTGCAATAATATTGGCAGATAATGAAGATCAGTAAATCTAGGTATGATGCATATAGAATTGAGCAATACTTCTCAGGGTTTCATATCCTGTGAGACCTGGATAAAATTCCTAATTCCGGGCCTCATTCCCAGATTTATCTGGCCAAATTAGAAATATCACCTGATATCTGCTCCTCTAATTATTCAGGCCCTAGTGTGGGGAATGTGAAGCTTATGAGGCACTTTCTGTTTGGATTCCAAAAATGTGCTGCATTTACTAATATGGGATACTGACATGCTCTGCAGTGTTATTGACCTGCAGTGAGTGTGCAAGAATGTGCACAATGAAAACCTTAAGGCCTTTGTATATGGAGTAGGAGGTGCTAGGGGCTGCTGGATATGTAGAGCAAAGAGCCAGAACATATGTACATACCGTATTTGAGATGAAGAGTGAGAAGTGAAGAATGATAAGCATGCAATGAGGAGTGAGGTCTAAGAAGTGAGAGATGAGGAGGTGAATGAGGGGTGAGGTTTGAACTGTGAGGGATCAGGAACAAGGATTTTTGGGTTAAAGTTGAAGAGTGAGAGTTGAAAGGTGATGGTTGAGGTAAAAGAGATTAGGAATTAATATTTTCGGGTCACAGTAGAAGTGTGAGAGGTGAAGATTGAGGGATGAGAGTTGAGTGTTGAGGGGCAAGGGATTAAGAATGATAGATAAGGAATGAGGGCCAATGAAAGAATGATAAAGAGAGAGGGATGAGGAGTGAGAGAGAGAATGAATGGAAGATGAGTATTGATGAGTAAACTAGTATAGAAGTAAGTAATGGTGATGTCCTAAACAAAGTTTTATAGTGGCCATAAATCTTGTGTATTTTAGCAAATTTCTTTGAAATATTGTGCTGTGAAATGCATATGATCACCCAATTTGTAATATACTTTTAATTGAGAAGTAGGAATTTCCTCATAATCCCCTCCTAAAATAGGCCTTAAAGCCTCAGCATGAGTGCCCCAGAATTAGCCATGTTAACTTCACAACCAGGAGTTACCATTCCCAGGGGTACTGGTAAGTTCCAGTGGCAAAGTTAACATGGCTAGCAGGTGGAACTCTTGAATTTCTCTTGAGAAATTAGCAATTTCAGAGAAAAGCAGGAATTCTGGGTCTGATTCACCTAGTAAATTGTAATTTCACCTCCAGAATTTTACTCTGAGTTTTTTTTTCCTTTCAGCAGCCAACATCGCCAGGTGAAAGTTACTGGGCCTACGGATCAACCACTGACCTTGAGTTACTGGCCCTACCATAATTACAATGTCCTTGGTAAGACCACATGCTCAGCAGGGTTTTAACTGGGGATCTTGCTCAAAATCCAGCTGAAATCTCTGGGTGAAATTCCAGCACAAAAGTACGGGGAGAATCAGACCTAGAAGCTAGGTAATTACACATCAGGATTACATGCGAATCTGGTAATCGGGCTCCTAAAAGACTGGTGCAAGTAAAGCTGTCCTGCTTTGGATGGCCTATATTGCCACTGCCCATTCCCTCTATTGTGTGGCTGTATAGGGGGAGAAATACACAAAGGCCAACTACCAACTACACTTGGTCATGTGACCTAGGAAACAGGCTGCAGGCCCCAAATGGTTAGGACAAGAAAATGGCAACTTTCTACAAGTAGCGTTTTCAGAATTAAGCCTTCAAATCTGAGTTTACAATAAAAGAAGATTTTTAATTAAAATTCCATAGACACCAAACATGACTCATGCCTCACATGTGGACCCCATTTGTGCAGCACATAACCCTAAATTGCTCACACATGCATCCCAGTAGGCAGACAGTACCACCATGGCCAAAAAGTAATGTGGCTATTCAACCCCTTGGATCAGACTTCTGTCCCCAACCGAAGGAAAACTCCACCCATAAAGACAGCAACCAAGAGAGGCCACTGACAGCTGTCAATCAATCAATCGATCAGGGTTGGTAAAGCGCAACTACTCATCTGTGAGGGTCTCAAGGAGCTGGGGGGGCGGCTCCGTTGAGTGCTGGGGTTATCTGAAGAGCCAGGTCTTGAGGTCCTTCCTGAACTGGGGCAATGTGGGAGCTTGCTGGAGGTGGAGGGGGAGATTGTTTCAGGCTTTGGCTGTGAGGTAGAAGAAGGACTTCTCCCGTTTTGATCTTGTAGATGCGTGGGACGTTGGCCAGAGAGAGATCGGCTGATTGGAGGTGTCTTTTGGGCATGTGAAAGGAGAGCTGGTTGTTCAGGTATGTGGGTCCAGTGTTGTGAAGAGCCTTTTATGCGTGGGTGAGGAGTTTGAAAGTTATTCTTCTTTCGACTGGAAGCCAGTGGAGGTTGCAGAGGTGTTGGGTGATGTGGCTGTGATGGGGGATGGCGAGGGTCAGTCTGGCTGCGGCATTCTTGACGGTCAGGAGTTTGCGAAGGAGTTTCTTGTTGATCCCTGAGTAGAGAGCGTTGACGTAGTCCAGTCTGCTGTGGACAAAAAAAGGTGCGATGGCTGGGATAGTATGCGCACTCTACCACACAAATCTAGTAAAATTCATGTCTTATTTTTTTAGTTTCCAAGTATCTTCTGGTGCTCAGGAGGAGGAAAGGTCATCCATTTTTTCTCAACTGGAGAGGTCCAGAAATCAGCAGCAGAGTTCTCCGAGCACACAAACATTCAGAGTTGAGGTCGTGGTTTCAATAGTTCTTTTATTTCTTTTTTATCATATATGCCCTTTGCCAACACGTGTTTCATCTCTGGCTGTTCCTGTCACAGCAGACTTCATCAGGGCTTAAAATTCACTTTCATTTGCCTATTCCTGATGTATGTATTGTATGAGAGGCTTTCACAAGTACACCATATCATTAGTCTCTTATTGTCCCAATCCTGTGTATGGGACTCTAGCTTACGCTGTAGGTTGATAATTTTATTACTTGTATCTTGAGTATGTTGTTCTGTATTGTGCGCGGTATCGCTGTGTATGTGGGCGAGATCAGGCGCATTGGGATTGAGACATCAAGAGACTAATGATATGGTGCACTTGTGAAAGCCTCTAATACAATACATATATCAGGAATAGGCAAATGAAACTGAATGTTAATCTGTGGTAAAGTCTGTTGTGACAGGAACAGCCAGACATGAAGCATGTGTTATCGAAGGGCGTATATGATAACAAAGAAATAATAGAACTGTTGAAAAAACGACCTCAACTCTGAATTCCTGTGTGCTCGGAGAACTCTGTTGTTGTAGTCCAGTCTGCTGCTGATGAGAGCGTGCATAACAGTTTTTCTGGATTCAGATGGGATCCATCTGAACGTCTTTCAAAGCATGTGGAGGGTGTTGAAGCAGGTTGAAGATATGGCATTTATCTGGCGGTTCATGTGAGCGATGAGTCTAGTATGATGCTGAGGTTTCGTGCGTGGTCCGTCCGGGTGGGGGGATTTCTGAGGGTGGGGGGCCACCAGGAGTTGTTCCATGGGGAGGGCATGGAGCCAAGGATGAGGACTTCTGTTTTCTCAGAGTTGAGTTTCAGGCAGCTGTTCTTCATCCAGGTGGTGACGGATTGCATCCTTTCTTGAAAGTTGTGTTTCATGATATTGGGTTCATTTGTGAGGGAGAGGATCAGCTGGGTGTCGTCGGAATAGGAGAGGATGTTGAGCCTGTGGTTCCTGTTGATGGTTGCAAGGGGGGCCATGTAGACATTGAAGAGGGTGGGGCTGAGGAAGGAGCCCTGGGGCACTCCACAGTTGGTCTCTGTCAGTTCCGAGAGGTAGGGAGGGAGTCTGACCCGCTGAGTTCTTCCGGTGAGGAAGGAGCAAATCCAGTCGAGGGGCTTGCCATGGATGCCGGCATAGTGGAGTCTGGTGGCTAGAGTGCGATGGGAGATGGTGTTGAAGGCAGCCAAGAGGTCCAGGAGGATGATGCTGCAGTTTTGCCCTGGTCGAGGAGGGAGTGGATGTCATTGGTGGTGGTGAGTCGGCGGTCTCGGTGCTGTGGTTGCTGCAGAATCCGGATTGGGAGATGTCTACGATATTGTTAACTTCGATGAAGTTTGCAAGCTGGGTAGTGATGTCCTTTTCAATGACCTTGGCTGCAAAAGGAAGCAGGGAGATGGGCCTGATGTTCTTGAGGTCTGTCGGGTCAGCGGAGGGTTTCTTCAGAAGGGAGTTGACTTCAGCGTGTTTCCAGTCGTTGGGGAAGGTGGCGGTCTCTGAGGAGCAGTTGATTGTCTGACGTAGTTTGGATGCGATGGCGGCTTTGTGGAAGATGTGGTGTGGGCAGGAGTCTGAGGGTGCTCCGGAGTGGATGCTTTTCATGGTCTCCAAGGTGTCTTCTGTCATGAGTGGGGTCCATTCGAGCAGGGTATGTTGGGTGACGTCGCATGGAGGGGGCCTGGAGTGGTGAGGAGGTCTTGGTTGTTGAAGTTTTCGTAGATCATCTTAATTTTAAGGTGGAAGAACGTGCAGAGGTCTTGGGAGAGTGGGAAGTCTGTTGTTTCGCTGAAGGATTAGGTGAATTCCTTGATGATGAAGAAAAGTTCTTTGGTGTTGTGAGCGTTGGTGAGGATTCTGTCTTGGCAGCTTTGTACGCGGCGCGTGTTTCCGGGGTTTTGTTATTCCTCCATGTCTTTTCGAGTCATCTGTAGGAGCTTGTGGATTCTTGGAGTGCAGGGGTGAACCAGCTTGCTTTCTTGATGTGTCTTCCTGTGGCTTTCTTGAGGGGGCAAGTGTGTCGGCTCAGTTCGTGATCCAGAGGTAAAGATTGCGTGCTGCGGTGTTTGCGTCTGGCATAGTCAAAAAAGGGGTCCTGATGAGGGTGGAGGTGAGCTGGTCTTCGGTGACCTTGTTCCAGCTTCTGCATGGGAGGCGGTGGGCGTGCTTGTGTACAGTGGATTTTTTGAAGGAGAAGTGGATGCAGTGGTGGACTGTCCAGAGGAGTTCCGCGGTGTGGCTGTAGGAGACGCTGTTTCCTTCAGTAAAGACGGAGTTGAGTGTGTGACCCGCTGTGGAGGTGGTGACTTGTTGTTTTTGTCTTATGTTGGCCAGGTTCTCTAGGAAGGAGGTGGTGTTTGAGTCATCGTGGTTGTCCAGGTGGAAGTTTAGGTCTCCGAGTAGGATGTAGTCTGTGGAGGCGAGGGCATGGGGTGCGATGAGGTCGGGGATGGCATCGGTAAAGGGAGTATGGGGGCCAGGCAGCCTGCAGATGAGGGTTCCGAGGAGAGTCGTTTTAGGGTTTGTCTAGATCTGGAAATGAAGGTGCTCCATGAGGGTCGTTGTGTCGTCCGGGACAGTGTTCAAGCGGAGGGTGCTTTTGTAGACGATGGCGATGCCTCCTCCTGGATGGGTGGGGAGGTCCTTGTGCAGAATCCTGTATCCGTCGGGAATGGCGGTGGCGATGTAAGGTGTGGAGTTGGCATTGGTCCAGGTTGATGGTACGGTGGCAGTGTAGACAGGAGAGGGGGCCTTGGGTGTTGTTCAGCGTCGAGAGCTGGCAGTTGTTGTTGCTTCCGGGGTTGAGATCGTGGAAGGTGCTGGAGTTGTAGCGGAGGCAGGTAGTAGGGCCAGGGTCCCTGGTGCCGGTCACAGTCAGGTCGCAGATGGGTGCAGACGGACTTGACTTTGGTGTGCCACTAAGTAGGGATCGGGGAGAGGGGTCAGCTGGGAGGTAGGGAGGGCACACTGGAGCAGAGAGGGGCCACAGTGGCAGCAGTGGCAGGGAACAGCGTGGAGAAAAACATCACAAGCAGAAGGAAAAAGAAACTGAAGGAAGAGAAAAAGAGGGCACAGAGGAAAGAGGCAGAGAAGGAAACATAAAAAGAGGAAAAAGTCAAGAGAGGCAGAACATCAGAAAAACAGAGTGCTCTCCCACTGGACCACCAGGTATGAGGAACTGGCGGGAGCTTGCGGGTGGTGGAGGGCCTTGAACCCCCTGCAACAGAGCACTCAGGGCTCAAGGGAGAGTAATCAGTGGTGGAGTTGCGTGGGGGAGAGCAGTCGCACTGACCAGGTGGGCTGTCAGTGTCAAGGGCCAGTACCCAGGGCTTTCAGGGTCCTCTGATCTCTGGTGTTTCACAGAGTGGGGGAAAATAGCCTCGGGTGTTAGACACCCTTCTTCCACTCTCATTCTCACAGTCAAGGGGTGTTAGCCTGAGACTGTTCACTTAGCCCAGGGGCTGTACCCTGAGGCTGAACAGGAGTGAGCCTTTTCTCCCCATGCCTTTCCATCTGGGCGTCTGTACCTTCCAGTTGGGAGTGGTGCCCAAATAAACCAGGGCTTTCCAGGCACCCTGGGCGACTGCCCTTCGCAGTTCCTCCACTACCAGTGGCAACTTATTTCCCAGAATGCAGTCAATGGGCATTTGGGAACTAACTATGACCCTCCGCTGGATCACCTCTCCACCCCATTCCAGGGATACCAGGGCCATGGGGCAGAAAATGTTCTGCTCGGGCCTGAGTTACCGTACACACCTGGCTGATGTACTGATCTGGGGAAACCAGGCTTTCCACTACCATGGTCTGACTGGCACCAGTATCCTTCAGAGCAGTGACAGGGATCCCATTCGCTGTGACCTGGTGGAAGGGACTACTTCCACCATCAGGAATCACCAGCTCATCTTTTGAGTCTACCTCCCAATTAAGGGAGACTAGGACATGGTCTATCCCCTGTCCCTGGTGACTACTTACTCCTAAAGCCATATTGGCCAACCCTTGGAGGTCCCACCAGTGGATGGTTTCTTAGGACAAATAGAGTCCCCCTTCTTGTGCCCTAACTCAGAACAATCAAAGCACTAGGGCTGGCAATGTGACATCCTGGGCCACCACCCACCAGAACCTCCTCCCTGTTTATCGAAATCCTTCTACCCCACTTGTGTGTCTCCCTTGACCTCCCCCTCACTCTGCTAGAGGGAACATGAGAACCCCTTCTTGGGGTCACTCACAGACACATTCTTAAACACTCTGGTGCTAATCCAGAGGTCAGCCTCCTTAGCAAATACCCTGCGATCAGTGTTGTTCTCACTACCAACCAGGCACTGAGCAAGTGTTCCCTCAAAATTAAATTGTACAGCCAAGTAAAATCATTCACTTTGCTGCCCTTGCCTTGATGGAGTACTCCAGGAAATCAACCCAAGACTGGTTTAGAAGTTTCCGGCTGTCCTTGATGCGATATTTCTCAGTTTACATCCCAAACTTGGAGAGTAGAATTACTTTCATGGGAGTTAAGCTCATCTGGTCCCCCACCTATAATGTAGAAAGGGTATCCCTCCTCACTGTGGGCATATATTTCCACAGGCTAGCACCCCAATCCTCCTCTGGGACCCTATGCATTCTCAAAGCTATCTCATAGGCAGAGCACCTTTTATTTATATCCTCTCACACCACATAATTTGGCACCAGGTCAACTGGTATGGGGACCCTCGCCTCTCCATAGGGCACTGGACTGCTGCTGGATTCTGGTGCTTGCTTGACTTTCAGTTCTAGCTCCTTCAGGCTCCTCTCATAACCGTCATGAACCAACTTCTTTTCCTCTAGAGCCAGTCTCTTTTCCTCCATTTTAAGCTTGGCCATCTGCAGCCTGAATGCTCTCTCAGCCTTCCTGTCACTGCCTCATCAGGGGCAAGCTGTGGAAGGACACACTGTTCCGTGGTTTGGCAGGGGGCTCCATATCTGTGACTGAGTGGTCCTCCTCTTCCTCAGGCTGCTGCAGCTCAGGGTCTAAGGCCAGACCCGCCTCCACCTCCTGGTATTCATTCTCTTGCTCCTCAGGGGTGGGCTACATCCTCTTGGTGCAGCAGGTTAGTGCTCTGAAGTACACAGCAGGTCACAGGCAGCAGGGTATTCTTCTGAGAGTCCTTCTTTAGGTCCAAAATTAACAGAATAGTAGGTATGAGGGTCCTATTTTATACCTGCTGCCAGCTTTCAAGTGGAAGAAGCTTCAGACGTTTTCCCCAAAAGAAGTGTCCAGTATGTTGTGCCTTCTTACCCAGGTCTTAGTCTGTCTGGGGACACAATAGGCTAGTGTGAATTTCTTTGTGTGTGAGCTGAGGCAGTGTCTTTGAAGTACAATTAGGGCTGTGCACAACTCCAACGCTCATCTGGCTTTGAATGGCCCATCCTGCCAAAACTTGGCTGTCTGGGAGGAATGCACAAAGACCAACTACCAACTACACCTAGTCATGTGACCCAGGAAACAGGCTGCAGGCACCAAATGGTTAGGATAAGAAAATGACAACTTTCAAAAGCATTTTCAAAATATGGACAAGCAATCTGACTTTACCATTAAAGATGGTAAATTACAGTTCCTTAGAAACCAAACATGACGCTTTCACCTGCCAAACAAAAGCTATCACTTATTAAATGTAATAAGGTAACCCAGTGTTATCTTAGGGGCGAGGTAGTACTCACACAAGTGAAAAACAAATTTGTGAGTTTTTAGTACCAGGACATGTTAAGCTTAAAAGTATAGGTCCTGATTTTTAAATGTAATGCACCCATCCATAAGGCTGTTCAGTGACTATCTTAGGGGGTGACATATATTAAAAAGGGAGTGTTAGGTCTGGTAAGGGTTTTAGTTTGCCAAGTTGAATTGGCAATTTAACACTACATACAGGCTGCAAATGGCAAACCTGAAACATGATTAAGAGGGTACTTACGTGGGTTGCACAATACTTGCTGCAGGCCCACAAGTAGCATTTAACTTACCAGCCCTGGGTATATGGTATACCACTTTCCTAGGCCATTATAATTAAACATAAAATTAAATATGGCACTCAGATGTAAAACAATTTTACCATGTTTTAGGGAGTGGGCACAAGCACTTTAACACTGGCTAGCAGTGGTAAAGTGCTAAGGCCAACAAAAAAAATTCAGCAGAAAAGGAGGGGAGAAGACAAACTGGTTTGGGGGAGACTCTGCAGAGAGGGCCAAATCCAGTAATCATTCATCTCTATCATGAGTGTTTGAATACTCAATCAATCAATCAATCATGTGTTTGTTAAGCACGACTACTCACCCGTAAGGGTCTCAAGGCGCTGGGGAGGAGGGGAGGTGCAGGTTCCAGTCCATCAAGGAGGAGGTCTATCGAAGAGCCAAGTTTTGAGGTTTCTCGTGAAGATGGGGAGTGATGTTGTCTGTCTGAGGTGGAGCGGTAGGGCGTTCCAGGCTCTGGCTGCGAGGAAGGAGAAGGAGCGGCCTCCCGATCTGGCCTTTCTGGCGCAGGGGACCACGGCATAGGAGAGCTGGGCTGATCGTAGGGTCCTTTGGGGTGCGTGGAATTCGAGTCGGCTGTTTAGGTATGCTGGTCCGGTGTTGTGGAGGGCTTTGTGTGCGTGGGTGAGAATCTTGAAGGGGATTCTAGCCTCGATGAGGAGCCAGTGGAGTGTGCGCAGGTGCTGGGAAATGTGGCAGTGTCTTGGCAGGTTGAGGACCAATCTTGCAGCGGCGTTCTGGATGTTTTGTAGCTTGCGGGTGAGGTTTTTGTTTATTCCTGCGTAGAGTGTGTTGCCATAGTGAAGTCTGCTGGTGACGAGGGCGTGAGTGACGGTCTGTCTGTGCTTGAGGGGAATCCATTTGAAGGTCTTACGTAGGAGGCGGAGGGTGTGGAAGCAGGAGGAAGCGACGGAGTTGATCTGGCGGTCCATTTTGAGCTCCGAATACAGGATGATTCCAAGGTTGCGTGCGTGGTCCGTGGGGGTGGGTGGGCTTCCGAGGGCGGGGGGCCACCAGGTGTCGTTCCAGGCATTGGGGTGTGGGCCCATGATGAGTACTTCTGTTTTGTCAGTGTTGAGTTGTAGGCAGCTGCTTTTCATCCATTTGGCGACAGCTTCCATGCCTTCTTGAAAGTTGTGTTTGGCTGCGTTGGGTTTGTTGGATAGGGAGAGGATGAGTTGGGTGCCGTCTGCGTATGAAACAATGTTGAGTCCGAGAGTTCTGACGATGGGGGCGAGCGGAGCCATGTAGACGTTGAAGAGCATGGGGCTGAGGGAGGACCCCTGGGGGACTCGGCAGGTGGTGGGTGTAGGGTCCGAGCGGAAAGGAGGGAGTCTGATCCGCTGCGTTCTGCCGGAGAGGAAAGAGTGGATCCAGTCGAGGCACGGATCCCTGCGTCGTGGAGTCTGCATGTTAGGGTGCGGTGGGAGACTGTGTCGAAGGCCACTGAGAGGTCGAGGAGGATGAGGGCTACTGTTTCTCCTCTGTCCAGGAGGGAGTGGATGTCGTCTGTTGCGGCGAGGAGGGCGGTTTCGGTGCTGTGGTTTTTTCTGATGCCGGATTGGGAGGAGACGAGGATGTGCTCTGCAGCACATTCGGTAATGGATGATTGGTGGAGGACCTTTTTGGCAGCCTCTTAAAGCACTGCTCAAAAGACAGTAGGTGATGGACACTTAAGTGACAACTGTTATTCTCAAAAGGCCAGCTAATATTTCCTCTGAATTTTCCATTTTGGCAAGAAAGCATTACTTCCATTCTTGCAGAAAGAACTGATCCTATAACCAAGGATGAAACATTTTCAGGCTGCAGAAGCCTTTTTTCCCTAATCTGTGCATGTTGAAGCACAATACATTTAGGACAGTATCCAAGTGTGAACCACTCCATAAAAGATGCAGGCATAATTCCAGGGAGAAGTTTTGCCATTTATTCGAAATGCAAAGGATCTTCAATAAAATGTCAATCATTCAGTTGCCTATTCAAACTGTGGGCCAAAATCCAAGCACTGGTATAGATATGAACACCTATCAGCTACTTAGAAGAAGCAACCTGTTCTTCAATTTAGCAAAGTTTCTGGATCTCCTTATGTCTAAAGGAAACCATTTTACCAGTGCAGTCCTGCAACTTGGATTTCTTTTTACCTTAAAAGTGACATTTTTTAAAGCTGTAACTGTGCACCATTTCTCAGGATTGAAGAGCCAAGCAAGGTTCATAAAGGCCTATCCTAGCTTTGCATTTGATTAGTCCTCTTATATATATAATACCCACGTCACTGTTTAGACTATATGGAGTAAAAGACTGCGACTTTGGAAAAAAATGCCAAATATTGTCTTTTTCAGAAACCAGAACTGGATTAATCTAGTCGTAGGTGCTTCTGAGACACTGAGAGCCTGATTTAGATCTTGGCAGTACTCCCACCATCCCTCAGTGGCAGCGGTTTCAAGTACTCCATCGAATTGATGGAGTCCTGCCTGCCGTATTTAGATGTATGCAGGCGCTGCTGGCTCCTTCGATGTCCACCCAATTGTATTCCGCCAAGCCGATTTAGATGTTCCTGCTGTGCTGGCATTGTCCTGGTGGTAGATTTATGAAAGAGTGGGTCCTGGTAGAGTAGTAGCTGGAGAGTACAACTTATTTTCATGTCAATAAACATATATGCTGTGTTTGCCTCAAAAGCAAATGTAGATAATGTGTTATGTCCATTTTTGTTACATATTGCATGCCACTCAAACAACTTACACGCACTATTGAATGTACACCCAAAGGCACCACAAGCACAACACCCCCAAGCACCACAACAACAATATTTGTTTAAGTGCCAATACAGGTGTGTTCACTTTACCTTGATGAGTAAGAAAATAAACACTACTGCATTACACATAAGAAAGATATTGCATGTAAGAGCAATGCAAAGATACACAGGACTATAGCAATTGTCAACACACAAATCATAGTAGGACAATTGTACAAGTTGCTTACCTTAGATCCCGACGACAATAGAGTTGTTTGGCGTGGTGGTGGAGTTGGACCACAAAGTGAAGTAACTGGATGATGGGGTACAAGGCGGAAATGGAAGAGGAAAAAGGGTGAGTTTTTACTTGATTTACTTCGATTCCACCAACTCAAAGTGGAGGCATTTTCACCACAGTTGCCTCGACAAAAAGGTATATCATCTTTTGCTCAGCGGATCTAAATCAGGCCCTGAGTCTTTATTACAAGTTGGTTTAAGCAACAATTGGTCCTGACGTACTTTTTTCTAGCCAGCAAAAAATGGCGGAAAGAACATTCAATCCAAACGGTCATTCATTGGGTTATTCTATACATAGAGTAATACACCACAGAAGAAAACCAAAGACAACTATGTTTATATAACAAAAAATCTTTTTAGTTTGTATGATTCATTATAAATTGACCATATTCATAGGGTCATCTTTACAATATGAGGTTGTCAAAAAAAGGGGAAGGAGTGTAAAGAAAGTGCTCATGTGCAGTGTGAAGAGATAGAAGAAAAAATCAGAAAAATAAGGAACAAGGTTTCCTAATCAATGGACAACACTGGTTGGAGAGGTTGTTTCGTAAAGCTAACCAATGTTGAGCCTGTATACATTATCATTTCACTTCATAATTCGATGTCTGACCTATTCTCAGAATAATGCCATCAAGTCAGGTATGAATCATCCTAGGGGTTAGCGAGATATATTACAGGCAAAAAGAGAAAATTGTTGACGTTTCGACCCATCTTAGGCGATGGGGGAAATTTCTAGCTCGCTTGCAGATATTCATCAAGACACCGAGACAACCTAGACATAGTAAAAGGTCAATTAGAACCTGTCTCCCTGGTGTATTCATAAGGCTGAAACTGAAAAATACTAAAAGGATCACTGACCGTGGTTGAAGATAGGACAATTCATAGCAATATGTTGTCCATGTCGATTGGGTAGGATCCTATTCAGATTAAACGTATGGAAACATTGACAATTTTCTCTTTTTGCCTGTAATATATCTCGCTATCCCCTAGGATGATACATACCTGACCGGTGTTGTCCATTAAAGTGAAGGTCTCTCAGTAGGCTGGTGATGTGGTTGTGACGTGGGATGTTCAGGATGAGTCTGGCAGAGGTGTTCTGAATGATCTGCAGTTTTTACAGCAGTTTCTGGGTGGTGCGGGCGTAGAGTGCATTGCCATAGTCGAGTCTGCTGCTGACGAGCGGATAGGTGACCATTTTCATGGACTCTATGGGGATCCACTTGAAGATCTTCCCAAGGAGGCAGAGCATGTGGAAGCAGGAGGATGAAACAGAGTTGATTTGGTGGTTCATTGAGTGCGAGCAGTCCAGGATGATTCCAAGGTTTTGTGCGTGGTCTGTGGGGGGATTCCGAGCACTACGGGCCACCATGAGTCATCCCAGGCAGAGGAGCCCAGGACGAGGACTTCGGTCTTGTCTGAGTTAAGCATGAGGCAGCTGTCCTTCATCCAGGTGGCGACTGCCTTCATCCCGTCATGGAAGTTGCTCTTGGCGGCTTTGGGTTCGTCTGTGAGAGAGAGAATCAGCTGGGTGTCGTCCTTGTAGGAGACAGCATTGAGTCCGTGGTTTCTGACGATGGCTCCAAGAGAAGCCATGTAGATGTTGAAGAGGGTGGGGCTCAGGGAGGATTCCTGAGGCATTCCGCAGCTGATCTCTGTGGGTTCTGAGTTGAACAGTGGAAGTCTCACTCTCTGCGTTCAGCCGGTGAGGATGGAGCGGATCTATTCTGGGCTTTGTCGCAGATGCCGTTGTCATGGGGTCTTGCACAGAGGGTGTGGTGTGAGACTGTGTCGAAGGCAGATGAGAGGTCCAGGAGGATGAGAGTTGCAGTTTCGCCTTGGTCGAGGAGGGTGCGAATGTCATCTGTGGTGGTGAGGAGAGGGCTCTCAGTGCTATGGTTGCTTCTGAAGCCCGGTTGGGATTGTTTGTTTCGATAAACTAGGAGAGTTAAGCGTTGATGGCTTTCTCAATGACTTTGGCTGGCAAGGGGAGCAGAGTGATTGGTCCGCAGTTCTTGAGGTCCATCAGTTTCTTTGAGTGAAAACCACAACTCATAAGGACTCCTCAATCCCTCCATAGAGGTGGGAGTTCAGTTGGCTAAGGAAGTCCACATTAAACGCTATATTGCCGCCCACAAATAAACCAGCTGTAGGCTCTAATGAAGCAAGGTAGCAGGTAGAGGCTTCCAAAGGGTAAGCAGTTTATGACCCCTAACCTGTGTGTTATTCAAGGTTTATATATTAATAGATGGAAATTCCTGGTTGTCCCAGACTGGGATATCATATTTAAACAACACAAGGTATATACCTTGTATAGCATAAAACCCTCCCTGAGACAAAATAGCAGCCAGAATCTCATCTTGGATATTTGACAAAATGGACAGATCGGCGTGTTCTTGAAACCTAAAAGGGCCTTAAAAAAAACAAAAGATCCCAAACATACTTGGAAGTTTGACTACAGAACATTCCAAATGTATCACATTTCGCATTTAATTCCAAGTAAGGAAGCAAACTAGAGAACACTGCCCTGCGAAGCAAAATACATTGCATTTATATTGGATTCCTTTTCCACCAGAGCTCACTCAAATTAATTTCAATGCTCTAAAAATCATAACACAGGTAAAGACTGTGGTGTCCTGGGATCAATGCATATTAGCTCTCAATCACAAGATGTTTTCATCAGAGATGTGAGAAAGGGCATCTTTTTATTGTGGCTTCCACTTTTTCTATAACTTTCATGGAAAAGTAACTTTAGAAACAAGTACTTTGTGATGACAGACTAAACACGTTTAGAAGTGGTTTGTCTCACTGCCCTGCTCCAGAGACTGAATGCACAATCCTAGCTAGATCATTACGACCCTTTTCCTGGAAGACAATGGCTTGGCCTTTGGCAACTGGAACACAGGAGTATTGTTAAAAATTACCACTTATGGGGATTAGAAATCTGGAAGGGGGACAAGTAACAGCACAACATGACAGCTTTCACTGCTCTTTCTCTGAACTCTGGAACTCACAAATAGGGCTGTCGGGAACAACAGCATTCTGTTCCCAAAACCACCTAAGAATATTATGACTGTGCCCACAGTTGAAGGGAAAACCAGTTCTAGCACCAGTAGAGGAAAAGGCTTTGCATCTTCATTGGTGAGTGCCTAAGGGGAAGTACTGGGCTCCTAGAGGTGAAAGAGGGTTAGTGCTGTTTTGGTTGAGGAATTTTAGGAAGGTTTCCAATAACCTGAGAAAGGAAGTAAGGAAAATGAAGATGGGGATAATGCAGGAGAGGAGACAGGATTTGTAGGGACTTCTCAGATCACTAGTGCACAGGATTAAACTGGCACCTCTCTGTCAACCAACAAACAATCCTTGAATGTGGAAAAATACTTTTTCAAGAAAGAAGACTGCGCCTAAAAGCTGGAAGTAGGACGACTACTGCTGGAGCCCAGGTAATGGAACTACTCTTCCAGGGTCAAGAGGTTAGCCTGTTGCTAACTTTTAGAGGGGCACAAAAAGTAGGACTAGTGAATTCAAGAAGTCCCAGCTGACCACTTCAGACTAGGCATGCCGGGGCTCTGGCTAGATAGACGGCTGGTACATAGAATTGTGCCCTAAGAACCTGAGGACTGTAGCATTGAGTGTTGTTCCTGAACAAAACATTGAATTTCCTTGATTGATTGCGCTTCCTGCCATGCCCTGCTGGTGGATTTTAAGAACCAAAATATGACTATATCCAAAGGCAAATGTACACCACCTGTGAAGCAACCTCTGAAGACATAAAATCCATCTGAGCCCATATGAGCTTTTGATGTCAAAACTGAAGGCCTCAGCTGGAGCTCAGCAACAACAAATATGACTTTGAGGTACCTTCCCTGCATTCAGCTGTTTGCCTTGTCATGCTGGAGTACTTGGAACTAGAAAAATGTTCTAAGATAGATGGTAATAATTTGACCAGTGTGAATCTGTGAGCTTACTGGACCTCTGCTTCAACACAATTGGCTTTAAATTGTGCCTAAGTACCTGTCAACTGTGAAATTTGAGTTTCAACTACCACTTTAATCACCAAACTGTACTTTGTGATATGTTAAGTAGTACTACTACTCACATACTACAAAGTTCTGTTCACTAATCTACATGCAGATATCTTTATTTCTGGCATTCCTATTTTGTCTGTGTGGAGGTATTCATCACATGTGCGGAGATTTCCACACACAGGTCACATTTTAATAGTAAACTTGGGAGGGATGGGGAGTTGCTTGAAAATGGAGAATATTTATATCTAAATGGGATGGGCTTTGGGAGGACTAAGAAGGTATTTAGGGAAGGGAGTACAATTACAAACACCCACCCAAAAGAGTAAGCCCACTGCTACTCACAAACTAGACTTCTAAATTACTACAGCCAAAAAGTCCCAAAACAGCTGTAAATGTACACAAGTCCAATACCACACATGGTCACTCACAGGTACTGCAAAATATGCCTTCAGAAAACAATGCAGGCAAGTACTTAAGATAATGCCCATAGGAAATAATACTAAATGATAACATGATTTTAAGTTTAAAAAAGACAACTATATATATATATATATGTTGTGAACAAGACCTCTGGCAGGTCGAAACGCGTCGTGGCGGTGGTGCGGGGCATCTACAATAAAATATTTCACCTAGCACCAAGTAAAGGGTCCGGTTTCGTCTTTTCCATGCGGACTGGATGTTGTTGGCGAACTCCATTTGATATATATATATATATATATATATATATATATATTCACTGAAAAAACCATAGGTTTCAGGGACGTTATAGTTAGGTGGACATTTCACTCGTACAAAACCATAGAAAATCCACCGTTATAGTTAGTTCAGTTAACTATAACTCACGCCCCCGCAATGCACTGCTCATGACGACACATATTACATCATTCATGGCATGGCCAGTGACATCACTGATGACATCTCAAATGACATCACTGATGACATCACTGATGACATCATCCAGTGACTGTGTGTTTCTGTAAAGTTTAAATATGTTTTATATATATGGCAAGGTGTATTGAAGAATGAGTGGGTGTATAAGTGTCTGGATGGAGGATTTAGGAGGTATGTAACTGATTGTATAAGTGACTGATTAAACGTGTCTTACTGAATGCATGGGTTAGTGACTAAACTGTGTGAATGTCTGTATCAGTCTGTCTGTTGTTGTGTAAGCTGCTACATGGGTTGGTCAGTAGCTACATTAGTGTCTATATGGGTTATTTATTGTTTGCTTGAGTATTTGTATGGGGGACTGAGTGTGTGTGTGGGTGGGTTGGAGGTATGTGACTCTGTGCATAGATGTGTGAGTAGGTGATTCACTGGGTGTATGGGTTCAAGAGTGCATCTGTGAAGGGCTGTATGGGTGGGTAAGTGTGTGTATGGGTGTGTTGGTGAGTGAATGGATGTCTCAGTGGTACATATGTGAGTAACTACATATGTAAAAGGAAGTATATGTGAGTGATGGTGTATATAAATAACTATATGTGAGACTGAGTGATTGTGAGAGTGGCATGTATGGATGAGTCTGTACTTGTTTCAGTGATTACATAAGAGAGTAACTATGCGTTACTGTCTGTATGAATTAGTGAGGTGGTGTGTGTATAACTGTTTAGGTGAGTAAATGGGAGTGTGATTGATTCTTTGCATGACTGACTAGGTGTGTGAGTAACTCCATGGACGAGTGGCAGTGTGTGAGTGTCTGAATAGGTGTATGAGTGCATATGATAGTGTTGTATTGATAAGTGACTGCATGTATAAGTGATTGTATAGGTGAATCAGTGGATGTGTGTGCAGACCTAGGAATCAGTGAGTGAGTATGTAGTAACTGGTATTGGTGTGTGGATGGTTTCGAAAATGCTAGTGTATATTTTACAGTGGGTGTATTAAAGGTTATATTAGGGTGTGATGAGGTGCATCAGATTATCACGTGGATGATGTCATCAGTGATGTCATCAGTGATGTCATTTGAGATGTCATCAGTGATGTCATCAGTGATGTCACTGACCATGCCATGAATGATGTAATATGTGACGTCATGAGCAGTGCATTGCGGGGCGCGAGTTATCGTTAACTGAACTAACTATAACGGTGGAATTTCTATGGTTTTGTACGAGTGAAATGTCCACCTAACTATAACGTCCCTGAAACCTATGGTTTTTTCAGTGAATTTCAAAGGTTTTTTAAATGCTAATTTCTAACTATAACATCCCTGAAACCTATAGTTTTTTCAGTGAATTTCGAAGGTTTTTTAAATGCTAATTTCTAACTATAACGTGCCTGAAACCTATGGTTTTTTCAGTGAATTTCAACCGTTTTTTAAATGCTAATTACTAATTATAATGTTCATTAAACCTATGGTTTTTTCAGTGATTTTAAATTATCATTTTATTCTCAACCTAGTGAAAACAGCTGATATCGCCAGTTTTCCAACAATAGCTTCCGCAAAAAAATTCGCCACAAATGAGAGCGACAACTAACGCTAATAATATGCAGAGTTGGCGTTCCCGTGCAAAAATAACACGAAAACACCACTTCCCAATATTTTCAACGAGCAGCCAAATCTGGGGTGCGATCCAAAAACAAGCGATAAGCTGCGTTAGCAGTAAGAATTTAACATCTGCCTTTTACTGGTGTAAAGCAGGATGACTACCTACAGTGTGAAAGGGAGCCCAGCCCATAACCACATCTAAAGACCAACACATGTCATAGAGCCACTGACCATGCAGCTCCGACACCCAAGAAGGCCACAACACCCACTACCATCACCCTCAGGACCTCCCCCCCGGACCACCCCCCACCCTACTACCACCGAGGCAGCGCAGAACAGGACAGCGGACTCTCCAAAAACGGCATGGTCCCTCAGCCACACAATAGCTGAATGTTGGGAGATGTGGCAACCAAGTATGTGTGAAGGACACAAGTCACCCATCAATAAAAATGCACACAATACCAAGTGTAGCGGTGATGTGGTGGACAGACCTCACTATGCAGAGCACAAACCTCTCCATGTGGACATATACTGCTGGTGCTTGTAGTGTTGTGGACAATAGACGCAACCATGTTACCTCAGGCAGTGGGGAAGATCTCGGTCATGTAGCTGTGTTGTCCCCCCGTGGAAACGGAAGCGGAGTGGGCTGGTCCAACGTACCCCACTCCAGCGTAGGAGTATGAATAAATAGGCTGGGGCTCTGGGCGTGGTTCACTTGTGGGAAGGCCAAAGCGTCTGCCAGGGTGGCAGCCCTCACCCTGCCACGAGACCTCCGCCGTGACTACCGGCCTCCTTGACACAGGCCCCCTGCGAACCCAGCAGCAAAGCACAACAGACTTATGTCTGTACAGACTACTGCCTTCGATCTACACTGCGGACAGCAGGGCTCACAATTCAGATCGAGTCCCGATTGCAGATGACACAGTCCAGTAGGCAAGAGACATTGCTCCCAGTGCGGCCCGCCCGGACCACGCATCATCGCAGGCGGCGCACACGCTGAGTGCTTCAGGTGCCACTAACTCAGTGCACCACAAGTCATCGCCACGTAGCCTTATTAAGGCAGAATTCATTAGGCAAAAGACATTGCTACCAGTGTGGCCCGACCGGACCACGCATCATCGCAGGCTGCGCACACGCTGAGTGCTTCAGGTGCCACTAACTCAGTGCACCACAAGTCAACGCCACGTAGACTTATTAAGACAGAATTCATTAGGCAAGACATTGCTATCAGTGCGGCCCGCCCGGATCACGCATCATCGCAGGCTCCACACACGCTGGTTGCTTCAGGTGACACTAACTGTACAGCTCAACTCAACGCCACGTGGCTATGGGCTCTTGCTGACCGCTGCCTCCGGCCTACACTGTGGTCATCAGGGCTCACATTTAAAATTGACTCTTGATTCATTAATTGCAGAGTCCCGTAGGCAACTAAGTATTACGTCCCTAAAACCTACATAATATCCTTTTAGTATCCTTGCTTCAAGAACTTGTTTTATATCAGTTATAGCTTTAGTACAATGACCAACTTCATCCTGCAAGTCCAAAGGAACACTGAATGGCAGTCTACACTGCGGACAGCAGAGCTCACAATTTGAATTCAGTCTTGATTTATTAATTGCAGACAGAATTGTACTCTATGTCCTCGAATTTTGTCAAGAGGAAGTGACAAAAAGCATTCCTTGATGTCTGTGCTGACTACTGCCTTCGATCTACACTGCGGTCAGCAGGGATCACAATTCAGATCGAGTCGCGATTGCAGATGACGCAGTCCAGTAGACAAGACACATTGCATCATCGCTGGCTGCACACATGCTGAGTGCCACACCTACCACTAACTCTATGCAGCTCAAGTGAACGCCACGTGGCTGTGGACTTTTCCATACCACTGCCTCCGGCCTACACTGCGGTCAGCAGGGCTCACAATTCAGATCGAGTCGCGATTGCAGATGACACAGTCCAGTAGGCAAGAGACATTGCATCATCGCTGGCTGGCAACACGCTGAGCACCACACCTACCAATAACTGTATGCAGCTCAAGTCAACGCCACGTGGCTGTAGGCCCTTCCTGACCGCTGCCTCCAGCCTACACTGTGCTCAGCAGGGCTCACAATTCAAATTCAGTCTTCATTCATTAATTTCAGAGTCCAGTAGGCAACTAACTATAACGTCCCTGAAACCTACATATTTCGACAGTGTATTCCATAAATGTTTCATCTTTTGTTCCATACACCTACACTGCGGTTAGTAGAGCTCACAATTTAAATTGAGACATGATTTATTTATTGCAGACAGAATTGTACTCTATGTCCTCGAATTTTATAAACAGGAAGTGACTAAAAGCATTCTTCGATGTCTGTGCTGACTTCTGCCTTCGATCTACACTGCGGATAGCAGGGCTCACAATTCACATCGAGTCGCGATTTCAGATAACTCAGTCCAGTAGGCAACAGACATTGCTCCCAGTGCGGCTCGCCCGCACCACGCATCATCGCTGCCTGCGCACACGCTGAATGTTTCTGATGCCCCTATCTCAGTGCAGCACAACTCATGGACCCTTTATGATACAATGTTTTGTGTATAATTTCACATCTGCTGCCCCTACCTCAGTGTACCCCAAGTCATGGACCCTTTATGATACAATCTTGTGTCTATTATTTCACATCTGTTGCCCCTACCTTAGTGCAGCACAAATCATTGACCCTTTATAATTGAATCTATGTGTTTGATCCAATGATTACTGTTGTACTTGTTGCCAGCACCAACCATTCCCGGAGGGCTGGCTCACACTCACCCCACACGCATCCAGCACAGACATCACTGGACATGTGACCCTGGTAATAAAAATGAGTCGAGCGCACGTGCCCGTACCCAGTTCCACTATCTATCTGTGTCGGTGTGTTCATTATGTATGCAAGATGCCGCCCCTGGGCCCTACCACATTACATTGTGCTGTGGACAGCGTATGCAACCATGTTACCTCTGGCAGTGGGGAAAACTTCGGTTATGTAACTTTCTCTCGGTCACTGTACAAGTACGTACGTAGAGGCTGGATCATTAGAGTACTGCAAGGAGAGTGTATAGTGAATTTTTAAGTGCTTGGGGATTGGCGGAGTAAATCTATAAGTACATATGTTGGCGCAGCCTAACCCCAAACACAAGCTTGGCTCTAATTGGCTGCCCTCCATGTGCCAAAAACTGAAACTTAAACTTTCCATGGCCCTGTATTGCTACAGCTGCAACACTCCACTGAATGTGCAATAAACATTGATATCCACACAGATGTGTCGTGTCCACCATCTTTCATGTGTGGAACTATGGATGAATGTAGGGTCAGTGATTCCCCGTACCTTCCATGTTGGCCATGTTGTGGGACTTGGCTCACAGAGTGACACATTCACGCTTGCGATCCGGGTGACGTCAGCACTACAACAGGGACACCTGCATCAGTTGATTCCTCATACAGCCCAGGACGGAGCCACGCCCATAGCTCCGGAGTCATTCTTCACAGCCTCACGCAGGACTGGCTTACGCCAGGCCAGCCCACTCTGCTTACGCTTACAGGGAAGGACAACAACGCTACATGGCCCAGATTTTCATTGCAGTGATCTCCTGGTCACACCCTAGTTGTCAGAATGCCACAGCCACTCCCTCACGGCTAGTATACACCCATACCACACCCATCCAACACACGCGTCACAAGACACGTGACCCTGCCAATAAAAAAGACCGGGCGCACGTGCTCGACGCCATTTCAGAGTTGCTCGCACCGGATACACTGCGGCCGGCACAGGCACACCGGCACAGGACGGTGACTTTCGGTCCACTGAGGTATGGGTACCGTAAATGCTGAGCGGGTGTGCAGACGGCAGTGATGGCCCGTCCCGGCGGTCTGGACAGCTCAGGTTTTGTGTGCCCTGCTGGACCGCAGTGTAGACCTGAGCCATCAGACAGCGCAGGCCTACCGCCACGTGGCGTCGCCTCGCTGGTCACAGAGTTAGTGGCACCGCAAGGGCTGAGCGGGTGTGCAGCCTGCGATGAAAAGCCTGGTACACTGGTATGTCCTCTGCCATGGCGAAATCAAGACCCAGCACCAAATGTGAGACCTGGTGGCCTGCGGAGCAGGGCTGCATGACATGCAGGGTGCGGTATCCGCGGGCCCAGGGCTTGGGGCTTGCACCGGCACGTGGTAGGTCCTCTTTTCTATAAGCAAGTTGCAAAAGATGAGCAGAGAGGCTTGTTAGCGCAGCGGCGGGCAGTCACCTCCGGGCAGTGGGAGTGGATGGGGTGCAGCAGCGGCGGACAGTCACCTCCGGGCAGTGGGAGTGGATGGGGTGCAGCAGCCTGGGTGCGCAGCAGCGGGCAGACACCTCTGAGCAGTGGAAGTGGATGGGGTGCAGCAGCCTGGGTGCGCAGCGGCGAGCAGACACCTCTGGGCAGTGGATGTGGATGGGGTGCAGCAGCCTGGATGCACAAAGGCGGGACAGAGAATTAGGGGTGTGCAGTTGTATGTACTCTGCCATTACTGATTCCATACTACGTTTCAGATGAGTAAGCTTGAGGGCTCCACTATGTCCCGGCACGTGGTTGGAGACACACCAGTGACGGAAAGGTGAGCTGTGAGGGTTTTGTCCACAGTGTCGGCACTCACTGTCCCTCTCCATCTCTTCCTTTCTCTCCCTCACACTCTTTCTCTCTCCCTTCCTCTCTCTCTCACTCTATCTCTTCCTCTCTCTCACACCGTTTTTATCTTTCTCTCTCTCTACCTCTCTCTCGCTTTCTCTCTCTCTTCCTCTGTTTCTCTCTTCCTCTTTCTCACACTGTTTCTCTCTTTCTCTCTCTCTTCCTCTCTCTCACTGTTTCTCTCTCTCTTCCTCTCTCTCTCACTCTTTCTCTCTGTCTACCTCTCACTCTTTCTTTCTTTCTCTCTCTCTTTCTCTCTCTCTCTCCTTTGATGGATGCATGACGCACAATCTTATCTTGCTTTTTGTCTAGCAGGCTGTGATTCACAGATTGACGACCCCCCCGACACGGACCTCCCACCACGAGGCGATGACTTCAGTTCCACTGAGTTAGTGCCACCAGAGCTGACCGCGTCTGCAGCCTGCGATGATGTGTGGCCATCCTACAATCAACACCCGCTCTGAATTGTGAGCTCGGCTTGACCGCGTGTACGCAACTTGCACCTGAGGAGGTTGCTTCAGCACTTGGTGGACCCTCTTAGACACACGCCGGTGGTGGAAGGTGAGCAGAGAGCCTTGTTTCCGCAGCAGCGAGCAGTCACCTCTGGGCGGTGGAGTGGATAGTGTGCAGCACCCTGGGTGCACAAGAGCGGGCAGACACCTCCGAGCAGTGGAAGTGGATGGGGTGCAGCAGCCTGGGTGCACAGGAGCGGGCAGACACCTCTAGGCAGTGGGAGTGGATGGGATGCAGCACTCTGGGTGTGCAGGAATGGGCAGTCACCTCCGGGCAGTGGGACTCAATGGGGTGCACCAGCCTGGGTGCACAGCAGCAGGCAGACACCTCTGGGCAGTGGGAGTGGATGGGATACAGCAGCCTAGGAGCGCAGAGGCGGGCAGACACCTCTGGGCGGCGGGAGTCGATGGGGTGCAGCAGCCTGGGTGCGCAGGGGCGAAACAGAGAATTAGGCGTGTGCAGTTGTATGTACTCTGCCATTACTGATTCTATACTATGTTTCAGATGACTAAACTTGAAGACTCCACTATGTCCCGGCACTTGGTTGGAGCCACACTGGTGGCAGAAAGGTGAGCTGTAAGGATTTTCTCCACAGTGTCAACACTCACTCTCCCTCTCCATCTCTTCCTTTCTGTCACTCACACTCTTTCTCTCTCTCTCACTCTGTATCTCTTCCTTTCTCTCTCTCACACTCTTTCTCTCTTTCGATGTCTCTTCCTCTCTCTCTCATTGTTTCTTTCTCTCTCTCTTCCGCTCTTCCTCTCTGTCTCACTCTTTCTCTCTACCTCTCTCTCACACTGTTTCTCTCTTTCTCTCTCACTTCCTTGTATCTCTCTCTTTCTCTATCTCTTCCTCTCTCTCTCACTCTTTCTCTCTTTCTCTGTCTTCCTCTCTGTCTCACTCTTTCTTTCTCTGTCTCTTCCTTTCTCTCACTCTTTCTCTCTTTCTCTCTCCTTTCATGGACGCATGACGCACAATCTTATCTTTCTTTTTGTCTTGCAGGCTGTGATTCACAAATTGTCGAGGGATGACATGCCATACCTGTACCTACTTTTATTTTGTTGTTTTGTTTAAATAAAAAGTTTTATATGTAAATCCATAGATGACTGAGATTCTTATTTGTCCAACCTCACATGCATCTTCTTTACTATAATTGTGCGACATCAGCCAATTTGTTACGTTCCAGATTTCCTAACGTTGCTGTCACATTTGTTTGTGTGGGGGGGAGGTGAGGGGTGATGGCGGACAAGGGGCTGGTGGCGGGGGGTGTCGGAGCAGTGTTGGGTGTCCGAGCTGCATGATCGCTGGCTCCATTGCATCTGTTGTCATTCACGTATGGCTCTGGGTGGGCTCCCTTTCATATTGCAGTCCGACTTTACACCAGCTCAGAGCAGGTGTAAACTTTCTGCTACTAACGCACCTTATCGCCTGTTTTGTGCTCTCTTCGATGATCTTGCTGGTGGTTGAGACACTTGCGAAGTGATGTGTTCGCTGCTTTTTGCACGAGAACGCCTACTCTACATCTCATTAGCAATATTTGCCGGACTCATCCGTGACGATGCTTTTTGAGGCTCCTATCACTGGTAAACTGGTGATATGGGCTGTTTGCTCCAGCTTGTGAATGGTGCGTTAAATTTATCACCATTTTGGTTGCGATAAAGTGCTGTTAACTCGGCGATATGTCCTTGAGAATATACCCCTTGGTGTTTGAAAGACTTAAGAAGTACTCGAGTGCCGTGCTGAGAGCAGCGCACCCATCGCTTTCACAAGTTTGCTATGACAGGGCGGGAGAGAGTGAGGGAGAGAGACAGAGTGAGATAGCACAAGCAGCGCAAGGCCGCACGGGCACCTGGCTCCACATACCAACATGTGTGTGTGCATCGCCATCCATGCACAGGCAATTCCCCCACAATGCATCCCACACACATATCAATCACAGAACATCAGCAATGAAGGCAATGTGGTACAAAACTCCCCTCATACGGGTTCTGTGCCCCGTGTGTGTGGCGGGGTGATGGCTGCATGGCTGTGTGCCCCTGACACATCAGACTGCATAGTTGATGGGGCTGCATCAGATGTCGTCCAGCACCTATGCAAAAACAATGTCTGGCTCACAGAGGCGGAGCTTGCCAAAGGGATACACCCCCGCACATAACACACCTTCTTAATTTCTAATTTCCCTTCCTAGTTGGTATGCAGATTTCAAATGTCACAAACACATGCAATTCTTTTTTTGTCACACAGTACATGTAATGCACCGCTTTCATCAAGAATGGAACCAGTAATGGCACAATTTCCCTGTTGCTCCACACATAAATCCATGTAAAGAACAAATCAGAATACTTCCTTTTTTTTTTTAGATTGCAAAACCTCTCTTTTTTGCTTATTTTTGAACTTTCCATATAAACTGTTTTGTTAAGGACACATACAGGTGAAAAGTTCAAGGTATTGTATCAACACTTTCTAGAACATTCTACGACACGTGCAGGTTAAAAGTTCATCATTTTTTTAAACCTACCGATATTTTTTTTTGCAACATTTTCTCCAACATTTAACGGCACGTGGAGGTCAAAAGTTCACCATTCTTTCAAGTTTGAACTGCACCTTCCAAATACAATTAGCAGGTGTGGTTGAGCTGAGCAAATGTCATCCTATAATATGTACTCCACGTATAAACTGCTTTTTTATTAACCAATCACAAAGATACTTTTCATCAAAACTAATATACACCCTACTTTTTAGGACACACTACATTTCATCTCCCAATCCGTTAACGTTTTGTATGTAAAAAAAAAAAGTAGTTCCCCATGTTTAAACATATCTCTTATTCTACGAACGGACTGCATGAGCTACAGACATTTATTCATATCTTCTAGCCATACCTTCAAAATGCTAGTGTGGATTGTAGGACATAGCTATGTTTTCTGGTGCAAGAGGTATGCAGAACAGAGACGTATTGACTTAGACCTAGGTTTACAAAATGTGTACATTAAATGGTTTGCACAGAGAGGATTGAAGTGGCACCAATTGCTCCCTTTGGTTAAAACCTGTTTGCATCTCCAACACCCTGATCTCATGATTGTGCACTGTGGTGGTAACGACCTAGGCACATTGACTGGGTAGGTTTGGAAATGCTTATGAAGGACACCTTTGGACAATTGATGTTACTTTTGCCTCAAACTGTCTTTGTATATTCCAATATATGCCAAAGACAGAAGTGGAAATGGTCAAACCAATTTAGTCACAATATTGAAAAATCTAGGAAGAATGTCAACAAAGCTGTGTCTGCATACCTCAGAGACCATAGAATGGGGTCGATTTACAACAACAACATACGTTTTGATATCGCAGAAGTGATGGAGTACACTTCACAGATGAGGGAAACCGAATTTTCCTGATTAACCTGAAGCTGTGCATTCCCACTTACATGTAGCTCCAACTAATAAACAGAAGGGCTTTTTTTAGAGCCGCCTTATATTCACAATTTCGGCTCGCAGAGTATCAGCTGCGATTCGGCTAGCAGATGGACACCTGTGGGCCGTCGGGCAGGCTCGCAGAGGAAGAACTGCGGCCCGTGGGCTCAACTCGCAGAGGGAGACCTACGAGCCGTTGGCTCGCAAAAGCACAGCACCGTACTGGCTCGCAGAGGGAGAGCTGTGGCCTGACTCACAGAGGGAGACCAACGGGCCAACAGGCCTGCTAGCAGACACACAGCTATCAGTTAACGGGCTGGCTCGCAGAGATACAGCTGCAAGCCCTCCGCGCTGCAACCCGACAGGCTAACTCGCAGAGGGAGAGTAATGGGCCAACGGGCCTGCTAGCACAGACACAGCTACGAGCTAGCGAGGTGGCTCACAGAGGTAGAGCTGTGGGCCCCACAGCTCGCAGACACAGAGCTGCGAGCCGACGTACTGGCTTCTAAAGGCATAGCCGCGAGCTGATGATTCAGGGAGAGGGAGCGTAAAAGGAGTATCTCGCACAGACAGACCTGCAGGATATTTTCAGTATTGCCTCGCAGAGGTAGAATTACGGATCCGATGCCTTTTAGAGGGAGAGATGCAAGCTGACGGACTGAGTCACAAAATGGCTCACAGCTCGCAGTCGCAGAGCTGCGAGCCGACGGACTCGCTTCTAAAGCCATAGCCGCGAGCTGGTGATGTGGGAGAGGGACCGTGAAAGGGGTATCTCGCACAGACAGAGCTGCGGTATATTTTTAGTGTTGCCTCGCAGAGGTAGAACTACGGACCTGATGCCTTGTAGAGGGAGAGTTGTGAGCTGACGGACTGAATCACAAAATGGCTGCCAACACTTCCTAGTTTCAACAGTTCGCAGCCAATCAGCCGCAAGCTCGTGCTCATGACGCTTCAGCCAATCAGATGTCAGAATTCTTAAATATCGATATCTGGAAAATTTGATATTTCTCTAAAACTACTGAATGGATTTACCCGATTTAAACAAAAGCGTGCTTTCTGGACCAAGACCTTTCTCTGTGCTAAATCTGGCGTAATTCCGTTCAGCAGTTTGACCTGTAGCCTTGTCTAAAGTTTCCTAAGGAAATTGCATGGAGAAAACACGTTTTGGGACCCCCTTTTTCTTATCCCCCCCTTGACGAATCCCCCCAAAACTTTTAGGATAGCAGCTGACCTGAAAAGAGGAACTTTTTGGAAAATTTCGTAAAGATTCGTCAAACGATGCCAAAGTTATAAGCACATCAAAAAATGCTTTTCCTATGGAAACGTGGTCCTAACTATAACTACCTACTGGCGACCGCCAGTAGGTAATATATATATATATATATATATGTATATATATATATAAAGAGAGAGAATATATATATTTTTGGGTTTTTAAAACTTGAAATCATTTTATGAGCAAGGCAGGGGATCCTGTTGAAACGCGTTACAGCAGAATAATTGAATAAACAGCATAAACAATTGAATTTGCGGTGTTGTTGTCAAGTTTCAAAAAGAAATACTGGTGTCTGGTTTGAATATATATATAAATCTCCTGGTTTCTGGGTCGAGGGAGGCCTGATTCAATAAAAAAGCCTTAAACCTGCAGCCCTTGTGTGCGTGCTCTCTTCTGTTGGGAGTGGGAGATGATTGGATATATATAGCTATATATATATATGTGTATATATATATATATTCACTGAAAAAACCATAGGTTTCAGGGACGTTATAGTTACAAATTAGCATTTAAAAACCTTTGAAATTCACTGAAAAAACCATAGGTTTTAGGGACAGTTATAGTTATTTGGACATTGCACTCGTACAAAACCCGTGAAATTCCCCCGTTATAGTTAGTCCAGCTAACTATAACTCGCGCCCGCAATGCACTGCTGATGACGTCACATATTACATCACTCATGACATGGTCAGTGACATCACTGATGACATCACTGATGACATCTCAAATGACATCACTGATGACATCACTGATGACATCATCCAGTGACTTTGTGTTTCTGTAAAGTTTAAATATTTTTAATATATATAGGAAAAGACGTATTGAAGAATGAGTGGCTGTGTAAGTGTCTGTATGGATGATTTAGTAGGTGCGTGACTGACTCTATAAGTGAGTGATTTAACGTATCTTACTGAATGCATGGGTTAGTGACTAAACTGGGTGAATGTCTGTATCCGTCTGTCTGTTGCTGTGTAAGTGGCTGCATGTGTTTGTGAATAGCTACATGAGTGTCTATATGAGTTATTGAATGCTTGTGTGAGTATCTGTATGGGTGCCTGAGTGTTTGTGTGGGAGGGGTGTGTGCGACTCTGTGCATAGATGTGTGAGTGGGTGATTCACTGGGTGGATGGTTTAAAGAGTGCATCTGTGATAGACTGTATGGGTGGGTAAGTGTGTGTAAGAGTGTGTTAGTGAGTGAATGTATGTCCCAGTGGTACATGTGTGAGTAACTACATATGTGAAAGGCAGTATATATGTGTGTTGGAGTATATAAATAGCTATAAGCAAGAGTGAGTGATTGTGATAGTGGCTGTATGGATGAGTGTGTGCTTGTATCAGTGATTGTATAAGAGCGTAAGAATGTGCTAGTATTTGTATGAGTAAGTGAGCTGGTGTGTGTATAACTGTATAGGTGAGTAAATGGTAGTGTGTTTAATTATTTGCATGACTGACTAGGTGTGTGAGTACCTCTATGGATGAGTGGCGGTGTTTGAGTGTCTATATAGGAGTATGAGTGCATATGATAGTCCTGTACTGAGTGACCGTAAGTATGAGTGACTGTACGGGTGAGTGAGTGGATGTGTGCGTAGACCTAAGAATCAATGAGTGGGTATGTAGTTATTGGTGTTGGAGTGTCTATGGTTTTGCAATGATATCCTATGGAAGGAAATTCAAGTTACTGGTAAGTACGGTTAAAATTACTTTTGAGGAGCAGCACTGAGGTCTCTCCTGATAACAGGTGAGTAAATCGGAATTCGTATTTCGGCTGATTTTAGAGGAATATTTTAAAGTTCCAAAACTCCACACTTAGAAGAATTTCCAAGTGAAACCAGTCAATGTTAGCCTATGAAGGAAATTCAAGTTACTGGTAAGTACGGTTAAAATAACTTTTGAGGATCAGTACTGGGCTGAAAGATGCAGCACTGAGGTCTCTCCTGATAACAGGTGAGTAAATCGGAATTCGTATTTCGGCTGATTTTAGAGGAATATTTTAAAGTTCCAAAACTCCACACTTAGAAGAATTTCCAAGTGAAACCAGTCAATGTTAGCCTATGAAGGAAATTCAAGTTACCGGTAAGTACGGTTAAAATTACTTTTGAGGATCAGTACTGGGATGAAAGATGCAGCACTGAGGTCTCTCCTGATAACAGGTGATTAAATTGGAATTCGGATTTCGGCTGATTTTAGAGGAATATTTGCACAATGGTGAAGGGAGGGGGCGGGGCCTGAGGTGCAATCTGTGCAAACGCGCCCCGTGGTGCGTTTTAAGTTGGGGGATTAAGTCCCCTTGAATCATGAGGGTCCCTACGGGCCAACTAGCCCACCAGGAACCTCCAGTATGCGCCAGGGGCTGCGTTGCAGAGACATGTACAGAGGCCACACCCCTTTTACACCTCTCTGCAACGCAGCTCTGTGGCGCTTTCTGGACGTACCTGTTGGGCTAGTTGGCCCCCAGGGACCCTCAGGATTGAAGAGGATTTAATTCCCCATCTTAAAACGCGCCACGTGGCCTGTTTGCACATATGTCACCTGAAGCCCCGCCCCTCCCTTCACCACTGTGCAAACGCGCCCCGTGGCGCGTTTTAAGTCGGGGGATTAACTCCCCTTGAATCCTGAGGGTCCCTGGGGTGCAACTAGCCCACCATATACCTCCAAAAGCACCATAGAGCTGCATTGCAGAGAGGTGTAAAAGGGGCGTGGCCTCTGTACACCTCTCTGCAAGGCAGCTCCCTGGCGCATACTGGAGGTTCCTGGTGGGCTAGTTGGCCCCAGGGACCCCCAGTATTCAAGGGGAATTGTTCCCCTCTGCAAACGCGCCAGGGGCGCGTTTGCAGAGTGGTGAAGGAAGGGGGCGGGGCCTGCGGGCCCGATCGTTTTTTTCCCCTGAAGGGGGCTGTGTGGCCCCCTTCCTTTTTCCTATTTTTAGGCCCTGGGGACCCCATCCCCCAGGGCCTTACCCCTTTTTTTTTGATTAAAATAAAAAAAAAAAAACGGGAAGGGGGCCGCGTGGCCCCCCTTCCCTGGGCCTGTATTGGCCCCGGGGACCCCATCCCCCGGGGCATGGCCTGTTTTTTTATTTGGAGGGGGCTGCGTGGCCCCCTCCTCAGGCCATTTAAGGCCCCGGGGACCCCATCCCCGGGGCCGGCCTTGCACTTTTTTTTCAATTATTTTCTTTTTTTACTTTGGGGAGGGGGGCTGCGTGGCCCCCTCCGTGGCCTCTTATGGCCCCGGGGACCCCATCCCCGGGGCCTGGCCTCTCGTTGGGGACTGTGGGGGGTCCCCAAGCCCCCACAGTCCCGCCGGCTCCCCGTGTCCTACGGGAGCCGGCATTAGCTTACACATGGGGAGCAGCTAACATGCTGCTCCCCATGTGGAAAGCTATCGGCTTTGGATATTGGAAGAGAGAGCAGGTTTCCTGCTCTCTCTTCCAATATCCAAAGCAAGTTTGCAATGACAGGACGGGAACCGCGAGGCTCCCGTCCTGTCATTGCAAACAGCAGTGTCCCGGGGGTAGGCACCCCGGGACACTGCAGGAGCCGGCCCTGGGGGTGGTGGTCCCCAGGGCCATCAAGGGCTTCCAGGAGGGGGGCCGCGCGGCCCCCTCCCATTCAGTGCACAGCCCCGGGAGGTGGTGGTCCCCGGGCTCTGGGGGTCCAAAACGGACCCCCATTGTAATTTTTCTTAGTGCCCCGGGAGGTGGTGGTCCCGGGCGTGTGGGGCTGGAGCCCCCCACACAGGTTTTTAATTAAAAAAGAAGCCCCGGGAGGTGGTGGTCCTCGGGGCTGCGGGAGGGCTCAGAGCCCTCCCGCACCATTCTACATAAAGCCCCGGGGGTGGTGGTCCCCGGGGCTTGGGGACCCTTAGAGGCCCCCCACACATAAAATTAACCCCCCAGCATGCCCCCGGGACTTGGCCCACCCGGGGCCAATTAACATCGAAGCGCGGGAGACCGCGCTCGATTTTTTTTTTCCGGCAGGGTTCGCGCTCCCTGAGCGCATCCTGCCGATTTTTAAAAAAATAAAAAAATTTTTGCCCAGGGGTCCTTGTGGGACCCCTGAGCAGACCTAGGGGATCAGGGTGTTTCTACCCTGCCCCCTTTGTGCGCTTTGCGCACTTGTTTCTGTCCCTCGGTTCTACCGAGGGACAAAATGGCTGCCAACACTTGATTTGGAGTGTTGACAGCCAATTAACATAAAGCTCGTGCTCGGGAGGATCCGCGGCCCTAGATATATCTATCTTTTTTACTTTTCATTTTCTCAGCAACTACTGAACGGATTTACACCATTTAACAAAAGGGTTCTTTCTGAACCAAGAACTACCTCTTTGCCAAATTTGGTGTAATTCCGTTCAGCAGTTCGGGCTGTAGCCGTGTCTAAAGTTTCCTATGGAAAATTGCATGGGGAAAACGCGTTTTGGGACCCCCTTTTTCTCGGCCCCCGCTTGACGAATCCCCCGAGACTTTCAGGGTAGGAGCGGACCGGAGCGGGCCACAAAGTTTGAAAATTTTGCGAAGATACGTCAACCGGCAAGAGAGTTATTTCAAATAGAATGTCGCGGATTTCCTATGGATAATAGGTTGTAACTATAACTATCTACTGGCGACCGCCAGTAGATAATATATATATATATATGTATATATATATATATATATATATATATATCACCAATTCCGCGTTTTTGCCGAAATTCCTCCTCCAACACGGACACAAACCATCAGATTAGTGCTTTTTTAGTATTTTATTCGTGCAATGTCGCCATAACGTTTCGGCTAGTCCGAGCCTTGATCACATGACATTGTACTGGCATATTGCTCCCAAATTTAAAGTGACAAGTGCGCAATCATTAGAATCATGTGAGTGGTGTAACAGTAGACATAAAAGAGTTTGTCAATGGTTATCTTTGCAATAATTATAGATTTTTCTATAAACAATGCTAGTTTAAATACAAATTTAAATAAGATAAAATACAGGTAAAATACAGGTAAAATACAGGTAAGATGCAGGGGAGTATTTCACTGGCATAATACTCAGTAAAACATTTAATAATTCTCCAACATAAATAGTTCCTGTACATACTCTTGGATCCGGTGTTTATATGTCTGCAAAATTAATTTGCCTTAAATAATTCCGGATCCTCGACCAATTTCATGCCATTGTAATTGATTTGGTTCTCTGTATTGATGTTGTATAAAATACACCATTATAGTTGTATGGCTTATAATCACGTGGTTAAATCCACCTAATCTCAGTAGTGTATATGTTGTTTCTATATTATTGTCTACTGTAATTTGGTGTGTATATGTGTGAGAATTGTGTATAATGAACTTAACCTTAAGTGTGAATCTGTTAAAACCATAGTGTTTACGTACCGATAGTGCAAGTTTGACCTTGGATTATTTGAGCGCCTGCGAGTCATCGTGGGTTAGTCTTTGTATCTGCTATCAGAGAATATCATACTTGTATAATTAATGCCTTTCAGTTTACGCACTGAGCTTAATGCTCTTACATATCTCTTTCAGTATATCATCCTAATATGCCACGGTTTTTCCATCCGTGCTGAACACTTTCCTATTGCAACTCTACTTTATAATCTGTATATCAGGGACTGATTTCTTATTTAAATAGATAAATATATAAATATATAAATATGCATACAAAATTATCAAAGCCTTAAAAAACATTTCCCTTAAAATTGTATAAAAAATATATTTCATGATCCACCTTATATTGTATGTTGCTAAAATAAGAAAATTATAGTGTTTAATATGTTGTTATATAGATGCTACAGTACTAAGTTTTTACAAAGAACGGCTCCTAGTGCAAAATATGATACATGATGGTATAGTTACTCATCCTAAGCAAGAGTGCAAATCCTCCGTGGCATTTAATCTGCCCGGGGTCTTAGAGTCAAACTGTAAAATATATCTTGTTTCTAATTTGCGCAGTTTGGATTCTCTATCTCCCCCCCTCCTGCTGGGTGGAATTGCGTCTACGACAAAATATTTCAATCCTTCATTGTTACTGTTGTGTAAATCCCTAAAATGCTGAGCTACCGGATATGTATTATCCTGATTGGAGATAGCACGGAGATGTTGTAATATGCGTTTGTGCACTGCTAACTTAGTACTCCCCACGTATTGAAGGCCACATGGGCACATCAGTACGTATATCGCATACTGCGTCTTACACAAAAGGAGTTTCTGGATCTTATGCTCTTTGTCGCTAAAGGGGGTTCTGTATGTTTTAGTATTAACTCCATGTTGGCAGGCTTTACAAGTCTTGCATCTAAAAAAACCCTTATTTGTCTGCAACCAACTCGTATTTTCCATTACATCTGGGCTAGTGTTCACAAGTGAATCTCTCATTGATGGTGCTCTACTGTGTGTGATGGACACCCTACGTGGTAACGTGGGTCCTATCACCGGATCGTTTAAGACTAAAGGCCAGTTCTTGTTAATAATTTTGTGGAGACTGTTGTGTTGTCGACTGTATCTCATTATGACTCTAAACTGATTGGTATCTTCTACCCCATCTCTCCTCACCTTCTCTTGTGGTGCTAGTCGTTTATCTTTAATGAGTTCCTCTCTGCATTGCACCATCGATTTGGAAATAGCTTTAGTGATAATAGGAACAAGAAAGCAGTAAAACAAGTGCGCAAAACGCAAAAGGGGGCAGGGTAGAAACACCCTGACCCCTAGGTCTGCTCAGGGGTCCCACAAGGACCCCTGGGCAGAAAAAAGCATTTTCTATTTTTTTTTAAATCGGCGGGATGCGCTTAGGGTGCGCGGATCCCGCCGATTAAAAACCCCACAAGAAACAAGTGCGCAAAACGCACAAAGGGGGCAGGGTAGAAACACCCTGACCCCTAGGTCTGCTCAGGGGTCCCACAAGGACCCCTGGGCAGAAAAAGCAACAAAAAAAAAAGACTGGCATCGTGCCAGAGGCCCCGCCCCTCCCTGCAGCAGTCTGCAAACGCGCCCCCTGGCGCGTTTTAAGAAGGGAAGTAATTCCCCTTGAATACTGGGGGTCCCTGGGGCCAACTAGCCCACCAGGAACCTCCGGTATGCGCCAGGGGCTGCGTTGCAGAGAGGTGTACAGAGGCCACGCCCCTTTTACACCTCTCTGCAACGCAGCTCTGTGGCGCTTTTGGAGGTACATGGTGGGCTAGTAGGACTCCAGGGACCCTCAGTATTCAAGGGGACTTAATCCCACAACTTAAAACGCGCCACGGGCGTGTTTGCACAGTGGTGAAGGGAGGGGCGTGGCTTCAGGTGACATGTGTGCAAACAGGCCCTGTGGCGCGTTTTAAGATGGGGAATTAAATCCTCTTCAATCCTGAGGGTCCCTGGGGGCCAACTAGCCCACCAGGTACCTCCAGTAAGCGCCACAGAGCTGCGTTGCAGAGTGTTGTAAAAAGGGGCGTGGCCTCTGAACACCTCTCTGCAACGCAGCTCTCTGGCGCATACTGGAGGTATCTGGTGGGCCAGTTGGCCCCTAGGGACCCTCGGGATTGAGGAGGAATTAATTCTCCAACTTAAAACGTGCCACAGGGCGTGTTTGCAGACATGTCACTTTAGGCCCCACCCCCTTCCTTCACCATTGTGCAAATATTCCTCTAAAATCAGCCGAACTACGAATTCCGATTCACTCACCTGTTATCAGGAGAGACCGCAGTGCTGCATCTTTGAGCCCAGTACTGATCCTCAAAAGTAATTTTAACCGTACTTACCAGTAACTTGAATTTCCTTCCTTAGGATATCATTGCCTGCTTTTTGCTGAAAAAGTTTCTAAGTGTCGATTTTTGAAACATACAAATATTCCTCTAAAATCAGGCGAACTACGAATTCCGATTTACTCACCGGTTATCAGGAGAGACCTCAGTGCTGCATCTTTGAGCCCAGTACTGATCCTGAAAAGTAATTTTAACCGTACTTACCAGTAACTTGAATTTCCTTCCATAGGCTAACATTGACTGGTTTCACTTGGAAATTTTTCTGTGTGTGGAGTTTTGGAACTTTATAATATTCCTCTAAAATCAGCCGATCTACGAATTCCGATTTACTCACCTCTTATCAGGTGAGACCTCAGTGCTGCATCTTTGAGCCCAGTACTGATCCTGAAAAGTAATTTTAACCGTACTTACCAGTAACTTGAATTTCCTTCCATAGGCTAACATTGACTGGTTTCACTTGGAAATTCTTCTGTGTGTGGAGTTTTGGAACTTTATAATATTCCTCTAAAATCAGCCGAACTACGAATTCCGATTTACTCACCTGTTATCAGGAGAGAACCCAGTGCTGCATCTTTTAGCCCAGCACTGACCCTGAAAAGTAATTCTAACCGTACTTACCAGTAACTTGTATTTCCTTCCATTGGAATCCATTGTCTGGTTTTCAGCAGAAAAGTTTCAGTGTCGATTTTCACAAACTACAAATATTCCTTAAAAATCGCCTGTATGACTTAAACGCATTCTTTCAACTGTTTACAGGAGATGCACCAGTGCTGGATCCAGGATCCACCACTGAGTAAGAAAAAGTAACGATAACACTACTTACCTGCTAAGTGAATTTCCTCCCATAGGATAACATTGGTGATTCTATGTGAAAAAGTTTCTAAGTGTCAACTTTTAAAATACAATAATATTCCTTAAAAATCACTACTGTAACCAAAACGCTTCTACTCAACTGTTTACAGGAGATGTCCCAGGACTGAATCTAGGATCCAGTCCTGTGGTTAGAAAAAGTAATCCATAAAGTAACTAATTGCATTTAACTAGAAATTCACATTGAGCTCAATGTTGCATTGTGTTTGAAATTGTGTTGCCCATTGCAACAACTGTAACTACTGTACTTAAAAGTCTATTGCCTATTTGCAAAGTATTTAAACTAAAGTAATTCATTCTGAGAAAGTATATTTTGTAATGTAATGTATAATGTAATTACAATGTAATTTAAAAAATAAAATATGTAAAAATAAATAGTTGAAAAAAATGTAGTAAATCAGTATCAAAAAAATAAATATAACAATTAATACATTTAAAAATTGTCATTTACAAAACCTTTGAAATTCACTGAAAAAAACCATAGGTTTCAGACATGTTATAGTTAGGAATTAGCATTTAAAAAACCTTTGAAATTCACTGAAAAAACCGTAGGTTTCAGGCACGTTATAGTTAGAAATTAGCATTTAAAAAACCTTATAAATTCACTGAAAAAACCATAGGTTTTAGGGACAGTTATAGTTAGTTGGACATTGCACTCGTACAAAACCCGTGAAATTCCCCGTTATAGTTAGTTCAGCTAACTATAACTCGCGCCCCATAATGCACTGCTGATGACGTCACATATTACATCACTCATGCCATGGTCAGTGACATCACTGATGACATCACTGATGACATATCAAATGACATCACTGATGACATCACTGATGACATCATCCACGTGATAATCTGATGCACCTCCTCACACCCTAATATAACCTTTGATACACTCACTCTAAATTACAGACTGCCATTCGCAAAACCATAGACACTCCAACACCAATAACTACATACCCACTCACTGATTCTTAGGTCTACACACACATCCACTCACTCACCCGTACAGTCACTCATACTTACGGTCACTCAGTACAGGACTATCATATGCACTCATACTCCTATATAGACACTAAAACACCGCCACTCATCCATAGAGGTACTCACACACCTAGTCAGTCATGCAAATAATTAAACACACTGCCATTTACTCACCTATACAGTTATACACACACCAGCTCACTTACTCATACAAATACTAGCACATTCTTACGCTCTTATACAATCACTGATACAAGCACACACTCATCCATACAGTCACTCTCACAATCACACACTCTCGCTTATAGCTATTTATATACTCCAACACACATATATACTGCCTTTCACATATGTAGTTCCTCACACATGTACCACTGGGACATACATTCACTCACTAACACACTCTTACACACACTTACCCACCCATACAGTCTATCACAGATACACTCTTGAAACCATCCACCCAGTGAATCACCCACTCACACATCTATGCACAGAGTCGCACACACCCCACCTACACAAACACTCAGGCACCCATACAGATACTCAGACAACCAATCAATAACTCATATAGACACTCATGTAGCTATTCACAAACCCATGCAGCCACTTACACAGCAATAGACAGACGGATACAGACATTCACACAGTTTAGTCACTAACCCATGCATTCAGTAAGATACGTTTAATCACTCACTTATAGTTAGTCACGCACCTACTAAATCATCCATACAGACACTTATACACCCACTCATTCTTCAATACGCCTTTCCCTATATATATTAAAAATATTTAAACTTTACAGAAACACACAGTCACTGGATGATGTCATCAGTGATGTCATTTGAGATGTCATCAGTGATGTCACTGACCATGTCATGAGTGATGCAATATGTGACGTCATCAGCAGAGCATTGCGGGGCGCGAGTTATAGTTAGCTGAACTAACTATAACGGGGAATTTCACGGGTTTTGTACGAGTGCAATGTCCAACTAACTATAACTGTCCCTAAAACCTATGGTTTTTTCAGTGAATTTGTAAGGTTTTTTAAATGCTAATTTCTAACTATAACGTGCCTGAAACCTATGGTTTTTTCAGTGAATATATATATATATCCTTTTTTTTTTTTTTTTTTTAATATTTTTAATTTTTATTGATTAAATACCCGGCAAGTCAATAAATACATTTTACAATTCATTTTATACTATGTTATATACCATATAAAATCCTGCATATACATAAAATCAGTAAATCAATAAAACAGTTACTATAATCAATTAAAAATAGCTAAAACATAGGGGGAGCACATAATTAATATTCCATTATCTTTCAGTTCAGTCTATATTAAAGAGCGACCTATCTACCTTTGGGGAGCTTCCTTGATCAAATACCTATATGCTATCCTACTCCCTCACTCTCAATAATCGGATGACATTGCGCTTTATCTCTCCATCTCCTGATAGGGGCCCAGATTCTCTATCCCAACTCCCTCATCTTCCTACCTCTCCTTATATACAGGGTGGATTCCGGGTTATACATCCCTAAAAGACGTGTCAGCCACATTTGAAAAGTGGGGGGAGTTGGGTCCTTCCAACCTGCTGCTAAAAGTAGCCTGAGGACTGCTATACATATAAAAACGAGAGATTCATTTTCCTTACTGAGGCCCAAATTGCTATCATGCCCCATTAACATTAGGGTCGGGGATAGGTCAATCTTAGATCCTAGCAGCTCCTCCCAAAAGGTCCCAATCTCTCCTTGAATCATACTTAATTTTCCACATTGATAAAACATGTCTATCAGATCAGCTGGCCCTTCTCCTCACCTTGGACATTTGTCATCTTCTCTCTTTCCCCACTTATACAATTTAGCTGGGGTGTAGTATAGATTGAATAGGGTTTTATACTGTTGAGCTTTTAAATTAGTTGATCGAAATAACTTTCCTGCTAGATGTAGTGCTTTATACATATCTACATCAGGATCATTTAATTCAGTTACCCAAGTTGCATCAAATTTTTCCATATCATCTTGTAAATTCAAGAGCAGAGTACTATATACCATCTTTATTTTAGTTCCACCCCCTACCAAGTACTCCATAAGATTGATTCTGTCCCCCGGAAAGATCCGTGGCCTAAGACCCGATAAATGTTTCTGAATTTGTATATATTTAAAGCCTTGATTTTCCGGGAGCCCAAATTTCTGCTGTAGAGCACTAAATCCCAACATTTGATCTCTTTCATATATATCACCTATTTTTCTTATACCTTGTTGATCCCAAATCCTACCCATCCTATCATAAAATAGTTGCGGCAGTATATTTGTTTTCCAAAGGGGGGTATAGTAATTTATTTTTGGGATTGCCAAAATCTTACATGCCTTCTTCCAAACCTCCCATGCATTTACCATTACCTTATACCGCATTTTCTTGTACTATCGCCTATCTGACATACGAAATAAAAACCCCATGGCCTCTCCACCTAATATCAACTCATATATTGATGGGTATCTATAACCGTTTGGTTCCTTTCTGGGTCTAGTAATATTGCCATCTGACTTATTAAGCAAGACCATTGATAAAATCTGACATTCGGGATTGCAAGCCCCCCCCTTACCAGCGGTAAGGACAGATATTTCATGGCACGTCTAATTTTCCCGTATTGCCACATAAAATTCATGAAAACTGATTCAATTGATTTCATAGTTGACTCATCAATCATAAATGGAATAGATCGGAACAGATACAAAATCTTAGGTAGCATAGTCATCTTTAGTACGTTACCTCTCCCAATTAATGATAGACGCATACCATCTATCCTTTTTAGATCCGCTGAGATTGATCCTACCAGCGGGTCAAAGTTATCCTTTACTATTTTATCCACTGCTGCGCTAATTCTGACTCCTAGGTACATTGCCCCTTCTATACACCTTGAATCATTCATTTTAATATTTTCCGTACAGACTATCTGGGTCTTGCTTTCATTTAACAAATAGCCAGACCTCTGACCAAAATCCCTGGTTATCTCAGTTATTGCATTGATTGCTCTGGCTGGATCCGGAGTTAATACAGCCAGGTCATCCGCATATGCCAGCAACTTGGTCTCAAAACCATTAGTTATTATAGGCTTGATATCTTGACATCCCAATAATCTTATTATCAATGGCTCAATATATAGGGCGAACAATATTGGTGAACAGGGACAACCCTGTCTAGTCCCTCTGGAAATAAAAATATTATCGGAGCTATCCCCCATTAACTGAATTTTGGCCTTTGGATCCGAATACATTGCCCCGATAGCCTGTAGCATTCTTGGGCCAAACCCCTTTCGTTCCAATATCCCCCACAAATACGTCCACTTTACTCGGTCGAAGGCTTTTTCCGCGTCAAGAAGGATCATGGCCATTCGGCAGCCGGTACATCAAAGAGCATAATAGTACGCCTTACATGATTAGTTGTTCCATGCCCCGGTACAAAACCATGCTGCCACGGGAGACCAAACCGCCAATGACCCCTCCCAACCTTTTCGCTAGCACCTTGGAGTACACTTTAGTATCTGCATTGATGAGGGATATTGGACGATATGATGCTGGATTGTCCTTTGGTTTCCCCTTTTGTGAAACACCACTATGTTGGTTTCTTTCCAAGATTCTGGGATCTTACCCGTATGTAATATACCATTAAACAAATCCAACATAATAGGGGCGATCACACTCTGAATACATTTATAAGCTTCTAAGGGGATGCTATCGGGGCCCGCTGCCTTTCCAGATGATAGTTCTTGAAGGGCCTCATTCACTTCCTCTATCGTAATATCTCTTTCTAATTCTTCTTTTGCCTGTCTGTCAAGCTGAGGGCCTATATCCTCTGACTCCATCCTAGGGGCTTCCGTGATATTCTCTTCTTTATATAGCTTTTGATAATAATCCTTAAATACCCTAAGGATATCTTTTAACTCCGTATATACTTGATCTTCTTCCCGTATATCTGTAATTGTATTCCTAATACTTTGTTGTCTAATTCGTAACTCTAAAAGTTTACCTGCCTGTTCTCCTGTCTCATACAACTGACCCCTATGAGTTTGGTAATCGTCTGCAGCTTTCTGTGATATCCATTTTTGCAGCTCAGATTTTAGGGTCAAAATCCTATGCTGGATCTCTACACCCTCTTTCCCCTGACCTATATCTTCTATATGTTGTTCCTCTGCTACCATTAATTCTCTTAATAATCTTTCATTTTCCATCTCCCCTTCTTTCCTTAGTCTAGCTATAAAGCTGATTGTTTCCCCCTAAGAGCAGCTTTGAATGCATCCCAGACTATATTTCGAGAGGCACTATATCTATTCATGTCAAAAAAGTTTGGGCCCACTTCTTCAAATATTCACGGTAATTTGGGTTTACAAATACCTTCCTATTAAAAGTCCATTTTGCATAACATTTATGAGGGGAATCAATTTCCAAATATAAAACCAGTGGGTTATGATCTGATATTACCTTTGGTAATATCTCAATCCTAACTTTCTTTATTACTGTAGCTGATATTAAAAAATAATCCAGCTTTGTATATTTTTTATGTGGACATGAGAAGTAGGTAAATCCTGCCTTGTTTGGTTCTTTATTGCCCCAGACATCTATCAGTCCATGACTACTGATTAATGCATTCAAAGCCCGATATACTTTGGGCTTTCGCCCAGTATATGGCTTATTACTAGCCAGATCGGCTGCGATATTGAAATCTCCACATACTATCATTGGAGTTGGCCATGTCGTCAGTTCAATTTCAAGGTGAGCAAAGATTTCAGGTTCATCTTGATTAGACCCATATATAGTACACAAAGTAATTCCAATTCCAAGCTCCACCACCACCCATCTCCCCAGGGCGTCTATTATTTTACGTTTCACGCCACCAAGAGCCGTTCTACCCAATATTGCTACCCCCTAATAGTAGAAGTCTGAGAGGATCAGGCCAATAGTTCATATCCTTTTATATTTAACATGTTTCTTTTTGCCCACGATACGTGGGTTTCCTGTAAACACACCACGTTGAAATAATTTGATCTTACAAACTCCCCTAATCGTTGCCTCTTCCTCCAATCATTTAACCCCCTACGTTTACAGTACATATCTTAAGCTTCCCCATTCTTCTTTATAGAGTTGTTCCATCCTTCACTACTTTCATTGATCAACTGTTTTATTCGCAGGACCTTCACTCATTTCTTTATCAAATGCCGGGTATTCATTTCCTCCCCGTGACCCTCTCCCCCACCCCCACTCCCCCTACCCAACCCTTCAACCCTTCGCACTCCCCTCCCTCCTCCCTCCCTTCTACCGTGACCCTCCACCTCCACCTCCCCTTTGAAACGCTCAGACTCTAGTCTGTGCATAGGATGATTGCAGCATCAGTGACATGGCTGATCCTCTTCCAAAATTCCCTTAAAGTTTACCCCAACTAATCTCATAGAATCATTGATCTAATAATACACAATTATAACATTTACATGATTGCCCCTTCTCCATTTCTTTCCTATATCTCCTTCGCCTTCTCTAACCAATTTTTTAAACTTTATTTGATTATAGTGTCCAGAAATTCCTTTGCTTTTATTTCTGATGCGAAATACCGCGTCTGCCCATCACGGATCACTTTGAGTTGGGCCGGATTTATCAGGTAGGCCTGGATACCTTTCTCCTGACACGGTTTAATGAGCTGCCTTAACCTCCATCGTCTTTCTACCGTGGTATGGCAGAAGTCCGGGCGCACAAAGTATGATATCTCCCCGCTTATTCTCTTAGAGTCAGGTCTTGCCTTTTCCGATATTGCCTGACGGAGGAGAAAGTTACCAAAGTACACAAGAATCGCCCGTGGCTTAGCTCCTTCCCCTGCTTGTACCCTTGGTTTAAAAGGAGTGCGATGTGCTCTCTGGACTTCTGCTGCCCAATTCCATTCTGATAATTCAGGGAGCGAGGATTTGAATAACCCGATTATGTATGCCCTAGTGTCAGACCCTCAACCCCTCCGGAATCCCTAACACCCTAAGATTATTCCTCCTCTGTCTATTTTCAAACTCTTCGAGTTCCCATTGGATATCTTTAATTTGCGAGCCTTGAGCCTCCACCTGTATTGCAGCACCTGAAGCCTCTGTTTTCATTGAAACAATTCTTTCTTCTAAGTTGGTCACCCTCTCCCCAATATTCATATAGGATTTGGAGAGTTTCCTGACAACGCCTTGCATTTTTCGAAGAGCAGCCTGCGCCTTGCGGCTGTCTTGGCGCGTTTCTTCCCTATGTGAGAGGATAGCCTGGTGTATTACCTCTAATGTTGGGGGAACAAAACTAGCCTCTGCTGGGGTTGTCCCAGACGCTGTACCAGATAGCTGGGTCGCTGCTGAGTAATCCCATTTCAAATCCTTTCTATCTCGTTTTTGTGTACTGAGGCGCTGGTTGTTGTTTTTTTTTACTGTTCTAGATTGAGCCTTATCACTGTCCTCAGGGTCGGTATCTAGGTTGCTCACCTCCGAAGACGTACTAAGACCATCCTCTGACCACTCAGCCCCTTCTGAGACTGAAAAAAAATAGTCGCTCGGCTCTTTTTCCCCACTGTTTTTGTCCCCTGCATCCAGGTCTGCTGCAATATTTAATTCACTTCCCAAGACCGATATATTTTCCTGAACTACCTCTTCAGCCCTTTGATGTGCCTCTGGACACACCATTACTATCTTGGGGCCGGCTTCTACCTGCTCCACTGCCATACCCGCTGCACCCTGAAGCCCCAAAGTAACCAGAGGTGCCTCCTCCAATTCCGCGATTTCTTCACCAACTCCATTATCGACCCGCTCCCTGCTTCCATCAGTCCCTCCCGGGGGGGACATCCTCTCTCAATTGCCTATCATTTGGCACAGTACCTTTCACCGCTGATGAGTCCCGATTCTCCTTGCGGCTCACCTCCCAATTTTGTCTACTCCTTTCCCCGACAGCCTGCGATTCCTTTGGGCGCTGCAAGAGCTCCACCACCGATGGACCGGCCAGATGGAGTTTCCCAGCTCCCCCGCCTCTTCCGCTCTTCACCACTGGAAGCTCTATGCTGGGAGTCTGAGGCTGCGCTCGTCCCATAGCTAGGTCCGGGGATTCATGCTCCGCCTCTGCCGGGTTCCGTCCTCGCACCCCACGACTTCCCGCCGACTTTGACATCCCGGCACTCGCGGCTACCTTCGGGCCCATTCTTCCACGGCTCCCACCGCTCCCAGGTAGACGATGCCTCAGGCAGGACGGATGCGCCATCAAGGCGCGTTTCAAAACCTGTATCCCGGACTCGATCCAGTTAGTCCAGTCTTCGCAGCAGCAGCAGCTCCGGGATCTCTGCATGAGGGGGCTTCTCAATCAGTAAGCACTTTTCCTCAACTCATACGGGGTTTCACTAAACCAACAGCCAATTCACTGGTGCTGCTATCGGCCTTCTACGCGGCCGCCATCTTGCTATATATATATATATCCAAGCAAAAAATTGCACCACACTCCAGGAGTACTCTGTAACTACTGTACTTTTATTAAGGCACAATTACCACCACCACCATCACCGACGTTTCGACCAAGAAATGGTCTTTCTCACGGTTCACATGAGTCCATCCTCGCTTTCCTTCATTTATAGTTTAGCCATATTAGCCCATTATGAGGTGTTATGGGACTTGTATTTCACAACAGATCATAAATGTCTCTTTCAGTTACTGATCATCTTTTGAATCGTTTTCTTTTCAGTTCTCATTTATTACTTAAGTATGGAGATACCATGTATTTAATTCATAATGAGTTAGTCTCATGGTTTTGCTGAAGTCCTCAGTATTACATTCAGTCTTACTTTGCTTTTGGTCATTTTCTTTATGGTCGTTTATTTGAGCGTTTTCTTCATACTCCTTCCTGGCTCAAGAATCATTGTTATTTATATAATTCTTCCCAGTTTTTCATAGGTTGTCCTATTAGGGTAGGTGCCCTATATTTTTATTCTTCATGTACCGGCCAGGAATTTATTATATATATCCTCACTTTGCATCCTTCCTAAGTGGATAATTCAGGGTTGGTACCCTGTTTCACATATCTTTCTTCATTCTATTTGTAAATCGTGATTCCTCCAGCATGGATATGTGCTCCCTACAAATGAATATGTAGCTCCTCGTCGCCATTCAAACCATACAGAGTCTTGGTCTTAAATCTGATGATCAGACGCGACTCTAATCTCCTCAACTTGAGTGTCCGGTTTCCTCCTCTTTCATTTACAGGGACTGTTGCAATTCCAAAATATTGTATATCTTGCCAGTTGGTTTGATGTGGGCTATGCAGATGTTTTACTATTGCGTAATTCATGTCCCCATGCTGGATCGCTCTCAGATGCTCCAGGATCCTTTTTCGTAAAGGAAAGATTGTACTTCCTATATAGTGTAGGCCACATGTGCATTCGATCATATATACAACATATGTTGTCTCACATGTTATTTTCTCATTGATTTGGAATGTCCTTCCTCGAAAATCTTTGATCATCTTGGTGCTCTTGCCGATCTTGCACGCTTCGAATTTATTGCAGTGTGTAAAGCCTTTTGTTTCTCCATCAACAACGTTGTTTGTTTCTTCGTGGAGAAATGGCTTCGTACCAATTTATCCTTTAGGGACGGCACTTTTTGGAATGTTACCATAGGTCTTATTCCAATTTTTTGCCCAATATCAGGATCTTTCACCAAGACATTCCAATATTTGTTAAGAATATTAACAATTTTGTAGCTCTCCTTGCTATAGGTTAGGATCAATCTAGTTGTGTCCCCTGATTCCTTGGTTGTATATCTGTCTCTATTTATGAGTGTTCTTGCCCTGGGGATTTTCTTTGCCTTTTCCAAGCCTTCTCTTACATCCCTATACTTGTAGCCTCTCCTTATGAATCTCTGTTCTGTTTCTTTCAGATGTTTTTCTGCTATTTCTGTATCTGAGCAGTTTCTCTTCATCCTGATAAACTCCCCATATGGGATACTCTTCTTCAGTTGTGCCAGGTGAAAGCTTGCACCGTGAAGTATACTGTTCGTGGCAGTCGGCTTCCGATATATCTTAGTGTGAATTTGATCTTCCTCAATATACACCGATACATCCAGAAATTGGACTTGTTTTGCGCTCATGTTATACGTGAATTTCAGTCCTATGTTGTTGTTATTCAAGATCTCAAAGTATTTTTTAAAATCCTCCATACTCTCGTTCCAGATCAGAAAAAGATCGTCTATGTATCTTAACCATAGCTCAATTTTAGATGTGTATCTTTCATTTTCCTCACTCCATGCCACGAACTTCTCCCACCAACCCATCGTAAGGTTGGCGTAGCGGGGTGAAATGAAACGCCCAAGGCAGTTCCGCACTTCTGGGTATATACTTGGTGATTGAAGAGAAAGATGTTGTTCCTTAAACATAGCTCAATCATTTCCACCAACATTTCAGTGTGTCTTAATTCCTGAATATTTCTTTGGCGTAGGAAGTAACCCACAGCTTTAAGCCCAATATCATGATCAATGGAATTATATAATGACACTACGTCGATCGTTATTAATACAAAGCCTTTTTGCCATCCCATATTGGTTAAAGTTCGCAAAAAGTCCCCCGTATCCTTGATGTAGGAACTAAGATTAGTTACCATGGGTGCGAGAAAATGGTCTACGTACACAGAGATATTCTCATAGAGAGAGTTACAACTCGATACGATGGGTCTCCCAGGTGGATTTATTAGGGTCTTATGAACTTTCGGCAGAAAATATATAGTCGGCATTACTGGGCTATCATTGAAAAGAAACCTGGCTTCCTCCTCATTGAGGAGTCCTTCGTTTTTCCATGCTTTGATTTTCAATTCTGAATCTAATGTTAATACATTGAGTGGATTTGACGACAGTTTCATGTAGATTTTTTGATCGTTCAGTTGTTTCATGGCTTCGTTTATGTAATCCTCCTTGTTGAGTATCACCACGTTCCCGTCCTTGTCAGCTGGTTTGATTGTAATTTTATCATTTTCCATATGTTTTTATAATGCAGTTCTCTCATTTCTGGTCAGATTCTCTTTCCTAGATGTTACATTTTCCATGCTTTCAAGATCTGCAATACTAAGTCATGGAATAGGTCAATTTTGTTTCCAGGGCTAAATGATGGGCAGAATTTCGGTTTAGGTTTAAAACCAGAGCTTATATGTTTGTCCGTAGTAATATTCAGGTCTTCCAGGACTTGAGATTCAGTCATTTTATTGTCAGGTAAATTCATCATTAGACCATATGTTGTTTTTAAATTCGATATATCTTCAATATTTAAGTTAGTGTTTTCCTGTTGGTCAGTCGTACTAGGTCTTTCTCCCATTCCTGTTCTAGAGAAGAACTTTGTTAATTTTTATTTCCTGATATATCTGTAGAGATCGATTCTTGTCTCCATGTGATCATAATGTTGTTCGGGACAGAAGGTCAGGCCCTTATTCAAAATGTTCTTTTCATTAGTGTCCAAACCATAGTCTGACAGATTGATAATCAGATTATTGGATTCCTTAGTTGTTCCACTTTCATTCATTTTTGTTGATGTTCTGTTCCGGAGAGGATAGCCCCTTGGAGAGAGGAAGAGGAAGAGGCCGGGGAAGAGGGAGAGGAAAGAAACAAACAACCAGCCCAAATGAAGAAGGAAGACACGAAGGGGAGCAGGAAAGACCAAGGGGCTATCCTCTCCGGACCATGTCATGAGTGATGTAATATGTGACGTCATCAGCAGTGCATTGCGGGGGCGTGAGTTATAGTTAGCTCAGCTAACTATAACCGCTGAATTTCTCTGGTTTTGTACGAGTGAAATGTCAGACTAACTATAACGTCCCTGAAACCTGTGTTTTTTTTAGTGAATATCTAAGGTTTTTTAAATGCTAATTTCTAACTATAACGTCCCTGAAACCTGTGGTTTTTTCAGTGAATTTTATTTATCTGTATTCAATCTCCTCTCACTCTTACAAGGAAGGAATCAGCACTCAGGTTGTAGTTTGGAAGTATTTAATCTGCAAAGGACACGATCCACGTGTTTCGGCTCGTCCGAACCTTGATAACAATACAAGACACCAAGCTATCTTCCTTCTTTTTTAAATGTACAAATGCCTCCTGTTGCCAACATTAACAAAGGACTACATATTAAATTAATCCAAAAAGCTGGCAGCCATATTGGCCTGGTCACGATGCGAAAATTCAGGAATTCATACAATAAAGAAAAGAAAACAACTGTTAATATGCACACAATGTCATTTCAGCATATCTTGCCCCGTGACCGCCGTACCCCTATGTTTGTCAACGTAACTTGTTCATAATAAACATACTTACGATTGCAAACATCAACATAACCAATGGACTACACATTACGTTAAAGTGAAAGGCTATCAGCCATAATGATCTGGGCACTTTGCGTATTATAATTCTTACACGAAAGAAAAGAAAAAAAGGAGTGTTAATATACACACACTATCGCTAAATAAAGTTCTAGCGATTATAGTTCCATTCCATTCACAGCTCATTTGAGATGTCATGAGTGATGTCACTGACCATGTCATGAATGATGTAACGTCTGAGGTCATAAGCAGTGCATTGCGGGGCGTAAGTTATAGTTAGCTCAGGTAACTATAGCTGCTGAATTTCACTGGTTTTGTACGAGTGAAATCTGAGTCTAACTATAACGTCCCTGTAATCTTGGTTTTTTCCACGACGTTCTAGGTTTTTAAATTTTAAGTTAGATGCCTATCACAATGGATGGTGGGGGTTGGAAGCAGGGCCTGGCCTGGCATTGTGCTGCCCCCACCCCAGCTTGCTGCTCCTGCCTCCCCTCCTCCTTGCCATCCATTGCCCAAGTCCATGCCCCTGCTCCCTCATTACAGCCCTGTGTGGCCGTTGTTCTGCCACTGGCCTTCCTGCCTTATTTGAACAGTTAGCTTGCTGCCCCAGCTACTTCCTCCCTATCCTCTGTTGTCTGAATCCATGCACTAGCCTCCTCCCTCTTGCCATGCATGGTCTGATGTGCTGCCACTGCCCTCCATTTAGCATGATGTCCCAGTCCACTTCTCCTGCCCTCCATTTCCCAATTCTATGCCCCATCATTGACCTCCTGCTTAGCCTCTGTGCTTAGTTTGCTGCCTCTACTCTCCTTCCTCCTGCCCTCCGATGTCTGTGTGCATGCCCCTGCTCCATCCTTTTGCCCACCATGTTCCATGGCCTGCCCTTCCTATCTACTCTGAGTGTTCTGTTGAGCTGCCACTCCTCTCCCACCTGCCTAGCATTGTCAGATGACTGTAACCTGTCTGTGCCACCTCCACCCTGCCTGTCCACATTCCCTGCCCCTATCCCCTTCCTCCTGTCCTCCATGGTCCATTTTACTGCCACACCCTTCTGCCCTCCCTGGTCTGTTGTGCTGTAACTGCTCCTCCTGCCTGCCGTCGTGGTCTGTTGTGAGGCCCCTTCCCCTGAACTCTCTTGTCTGTGCCCAGCTCCTACCCCTCCCTTCTATTCTCCGTGGTCCTTTGTGCATGCCCCTGCTCCCTCCTTCTTGCCCATCATGGCCACTGTGCTGCCACTAACCCTCCCGCTTGCCATGCATGGCCGTCTGTGCTGCCACGGCCCCTCCCACCTTCCCTGTGTGGTCAGATAGCTGCCCCTGACACCCAGACCCTCTCCCACCTTCCCTCAATGGTCTGTGTGTATGCCATTATAGTCTCACCGTTGCCCTCCATGGTGTGTTGTGCGTCTAGTGCCCATACTGCCTGACCTCCGTGGTCAGCTTGCTGCTTCTGCCCTGCCCCCTTCCCTCTGTTTTCCATGTGCAGACCCCTATTCCTTTCCTCCAGGCTTGTCTGTTCCATTGTAATGCCCCTGATCCCTCCTTCCTGCCCTTTATGGTCCGTTATGCTGCAGCTATCTCTCCTGTCTGTCCATTATGGTCAGCTTTCTGCCATTGCCTCTTTCCCCTCTGTTCTCTGTTGTCCATGTGCATGGTCCTGTCCCCTCCCTATTGCTTTCCATGGATTGTTGTGCTTCACTGCTGTCCCGCATGCCCTGTGTGGTGTATTGTGCTGCTGCAAACCCTGATGCCTGCCCTGTAAGGTCAGTTTGGTGCACCTGCCCATGTCCCTCCTATCCTCTGTTATCTGAGTCCATGTCCCTACCCCAAATCCTCCTGCCATCCATGATCCAATGTACCATACTTGCTAACATTTTGAACTTGGTAAAAGGGAGATTTTGAAAACAAAACTGGGGAATTGATTTTCCCCATTGACTTACATTGAAAAAGAGGCTATTGTAGACAGGAGACAGATAAAATAAAGCTCATTTGGGCTTATTAAAAACATTGGGAGTTTCCTGGCTGAATCGGATCTGTTGGCATGTATGGTTGTACTACCACTGCCTCTTCCTTCTGCCCACAGTGGTCTATTATATTGCCATAGCCTCTCTTGCCTGTCCTGCATTGTTGGTTTGTTGCCCCTGACCCCATTTCCACTGCCCTCCATAGTCTGTTATGCTGCCACTGCCCTTCCTGCCTGCCCAGTGTGGTCAAAGTGTTGCCTCTGCACCCTCCTACCTGCCTTCAATTTTCCGAGTCTGTGCCCCTGACCTCTGCCTCTCAACAGTATCCTAATGAGCAACTAGATTGCTAACATTCTATGGGGCATATTCACAAGGAGCTAACGCCGAATTAACGGCACTTCATCGCAGCCAAAGTCGTGATAAATTTACCTCCCCATTCACAAGCCGGCATAAACAGCCCACAGCACCAGTTTACCCACGATAGCAGCCGCAAAAACATCGCCACAGAGGACCCCTGCAAATATCGCTAATGAGATGCAGAGTGGGCGTTCCCGTGTGAAAAGTCGAGACAACATCACACCTCAACATTCACAACGACCAGCCACATCGGTGATAAGAACACAAAACAGGTGATAAGGTGCGGTAGCCGCAGGTATTCAACACCTGCCTCAAGCAGGTGTAAAGACGGACGTCTACCTGCAGTAGGCAACGGAGTCCCACACACAGCCATACCCGAAGAACAAACTACGCCATGGAGCTACTCTACATGCAGCTCGGAGCCCCAACAGGGCCACAACACCCACCGCCACCACCCCCAGGACACGGACCCGCTCCCCCGGACCACCACAGAGGCAGCGTAGAGTAAGACAGCGGACCTACCAAAAACGCACCACTCTCACAGACCTAACGCCCGCGGAAGTCATTGCCCACTACAGGCTCAAAAGGACAACCATCCTCCGCATCCTGACCCACATCGCCCACAGGCTGACGGTACCAACACAGCGGAGAACAAACATCTCACCGCAGACAAAGCTGCTGGCAGTGCTGCACCTGTTGGCCTCTGGGACCTTCCAACCAACAACTGCCAGAGTCGGAGGGATCTCACAGCCAGCCCTATCAAAGTTCATCACACCCGTCCTGGATGCCATCATCAGCTTCATACCACAGTACCTTCACTTCCCCAACACTGCGCAGGAACAGCTGGAGACTAAGCAAGGCTTCTACGCCATAGCCGGATTCCCGGCCGTGTTGGGGGCAATCGACTGCACACATGTCCCACTTGTGCCCCCTGCGGATACTGCACACCACTGCTGCAACAGGAAGCACACGCATTCTATCAATGTGCAGGCAATAGTGGACCACAGGGGAATGTTCACCAATGCCGTCGCCAACTACCCAGGCAGTGTGCATGATTCCTTCATCTTCCGACAGTCCATCATCAACCAGCGCTTCCAGGATGGCACATATGGAACGGGACTGCTCGTTGGTAAGTACCAAATCAACACCCCACACATCCCAAAAGCCACCAATGCACAAGGCACAACTGTGGGGATGCACACGTGACCTAACCACATCCGACATGTTGAACTACACGACCACCTACCAGACACGACTACACCACTCCATCGTCATCCTGGGCTACCCCTGCACCCAATACAGACTTCACATGGCACCACAGCCACACAACAGCTGAACGTGTGGAGATGCAGAATGCAGCCATGACACATGGGATGGCACTGCTCTGCCCTCATGACCCTACCCCAGTCTCCCGCAGGTCAGCATCCCGTGGTGGTGGGCCCGTGTCAGCCGCTGTGCATCCGGGGCGACTAGCCCTGTGCACCTCGAGTCATCCCCCTTGTAGTTCTGACATTGCATGTCTGTGTGCCTGATGACTGTTGGTGTAGTTGCCAGCACCATCTACTCCCTGAGGGCTGGCTTACACTTACCCCACACACAGCCAGCACAGGCGTCACTGAATTGGTGGGCCTGCCATCACATCCTGCCGAACCAAGTATTGACTCTTTTCTCCCTGCACTGTCACAGGTGATCAAGGATATCCACTCTGCCCTTGGATGATGACACCCCTCCGAGACCCGAACACACCCGCCCAGAGGCAGTACAATGCGGCCCACATACGCACCAGGGGCATCGTTGAACGCACATTTGGCGTGTTGAAGTCACGTTTCAGGTGCCTGGACGGCACTGGTGGGAAGCTCCTGTACAGCCCGGACGTCGTGTGCAAGATGATCGTTGCATGTTTTGTGTTGCACAACATGTGTTCGCACCAGGGCCCCATGGATCCCAGTTCCAGAGGTACCGGACGATGATGGTGGTGATGGGGCAGGTGGCCCACATCCCACTGCAGCTGCGGCAGGAATGGCCCGTAGGGACTCCATCATTGACACTTACTTCTCATGAGCACGTCACATTGTGACCATCCGTGGCATTCATGGGACAGTGGTAGATGTCCAAATGCACTGCATGTGTGAATAAAACATATTTGCAGGTCACAGGTTGGAATTGTACATTGTCATGTTACATGTCCCTGGGGTTTCGGATGTGATTTGCCATGTTGTGCACATTTTTCGAACCAGTTGTGTCCTGTGTTCAGTTGTGGAGGTGTTGCTGTTTGTACCGGGATGTTGTCACTGTCCGGGTGCACTTCTGCTTATGTGCGTATGCTGCACGGTGGGTGTGTCGCTCCTGCGGCTCTGATTTGTCTGCCACTGGTCTCTTTCATGTGGTGTGCCTGTAGGTTCTGTTCTTCCACGGTGCGTGGATGTTGTGGTGTGCATGTTGTCCTCTGCAGTTGGCCAGGGTTCATCCGTGGTACTCCGCTGTTGATGTATTTTGTTCTGTGGCATTTTCCACATACTGTTCTTGTGCTTTTTCCCGCATTGCGTGTGCGTATTGCTGCCCTCGCGCTGGTTGTCACTGTATTCTTATCGCGCTTTGGCCCATCGCAGCTTTTTTCGCGTTGTGGTTTGTGTTTTTATCTCTGTCGGGTTGGTTGTGTCGCGAGCATTGGCTGCGGTGTCGGCCAACTATCGCATGCTACCGCCGTGTTGTGATTTCCACGTTGACACAGGGTTATTTTCCCGAGATAGGCTGCGATATTGGAAGTTGCGTTACGCTACTCTTGCGGTAGTTATCACACGTTCTTGTGAATATACCCCTATATTTATTACAAAAGTGTGGCACGCCTGACGTCATCTTGATGTAATCAAAACTGTAATACCTAAAGTATTTCCTTTAGAAATTATTGAAATGAGAGGGTCTTATTTGCATCGAAATTATTGTTAGTGCTCTAAAAAACTAAAATGAGGACATATTTTCTGAGTTCTCAAATAGCAACAAAGCACTTTTAAATTATTTGTTATCTTTATGTTTTTTTACCCAGTTGACCACTTGATTAAATGTTGCACTTAGGGGAGAGGATGGGGTGTTACTTCCAGAGCTGCAGACTTTGCAACTGGGGAACCAAGTTGGAGTTTCTGCTTCAGCTCGTCATTCTGTGATTCTGGTCAAATCACTTAATCTCCCCATGCCTACAACCAAAATGAATGTGTCCTTGTGTGATGTAACCAATGCTCATGTAAAGCACTCCAATACCTGACCAGTCTGCACTATATAAAACTGCAAAAAACAAAAAATAAAAAGTGTTTTCCACACTTCTCTCATTGGGCTATACATGGGCTACATCTGGGTGATATCTGTGCTACATTTGAGCTCCTTTTTCTCTGGTGGCCATCTTGGGAGACTTCAATTCAGTAAACTTTATTCAATCTGATTTAGAAACATAGATCATAAAAGTGTACATAAAAAACAGTAAATCCTCTTTCTTAATACAATACAATGAGAATTAATTAAAACAGTAGGTAAAAACGGGTGTTACAAAGCCCTGCTCAGAGCAACTTCAGTTAAACATAATAGTAAATTTCAATTTTTCACAAGATCAATCTCAAGTACTTTGTGCAAAATATGCAATAAGGGGTCCAAGTAAGATGCAACGCTCCAATACCGACCAATCTGCACTATAAAAAACTGCAAAAAACCCAAAAAATAATAAGTGTTTTGAACACTTCTGTCATTGGGCTATATGTTGTCTGCATCTGGGTGATATTTGTGCTACATTTGTTTTTTTTTGTCTCTGGTGGCCACCTTGGGAGACTTATTTGTTATGAAGTTTCCTAATTTCCTCATTTACTGCAGTCTCCTCAGTAGGAAATGCTTTCAGTTTTTTAACTTTGATTCCATCAAGAAGGCATTCAGATGTGTCACACATTTGCCATAAATTCAGAATGTTAGCAGTCTAGTTGCTCATTAGATCACTATAGTAAAGCTACTGCTCACCATGGAGTTAACTGGAAGTCTGCTGCTTGTATTGAAAGTGCATGTTTCAGTCTGCATGTCAGAATTTTTTAATGAAATAGAAGAGGATTTGAGAAGTCACTCAAATTGTGCCCTAATTTTTCTTTCTGAAGCACTAATCATAATTTCTATGGCAAAATGAACCCCCTCATTTTGTTCCTTTTTAAATTCAATGTTTTAAGTGTTACCAGTTTATTCCAATCAAGATGGCTTCAGGTGTGCCATATTTTTTCATAAGGAAGACTCTTAACGCTCTAGTTGTTCTTTAGAACACTCTGGGAAGTTGCAGTAGAACACAAAGGAATCAACTGACAGTCTATGCCCTTGTTGGATGTACATGTTTTACAGAGAATGTCAGACTTGATTCTCACATGACTGAGAAAGATAATGTGAATTTACAGAAAATATGCTCTCATTTTAGCTTCTGGAGCACCTTCCAAACCTCTATGGGAAAAGCATGAGAAAATAGTTTTCTCTCAAACATGATTCATGATATCCCAGCAGAAGGCTTTTTCACAGGGTAAAATCACCTTAGAACACACCACAAGTCCTAAAATTAGTATGGTACCATCAACAAATGATTTAGAATGTAACTAAAGTCTGTTATCACCCTTTATACTTTCTTCTTTTGGTGACCCTCAAAACCTTCCATTCACTACAATGCATTTTAATGGGGTGCTATCATGTATATTGGTCCCAAGATGGCTGCCAATACTTCTTGGATGGAGTGCTGACAGCCAATCAGATCTCACGATGAGATGTGTGGTTAGGCTCCAACCAGATATATATATTTTTTCCTTTAATATTTAAAAAACTACTGAATGGATTTACACCATTAAAAGCGAAGAGTGCACTCTGGACCAAGAACTACCTTTCTGCCAAATTTGGTATAATTCCGTTCAACAGTTCGGGCTGTAGCCACGATAAAAGTTTCCTATGGGTATTAACATGGAGAAAACATGTTTTGGGACCCCCCTTTTTTCTCGGCCCCCGCTTGAGGAATCACTCCAAAACTTTTAAGACAGGAGCTGACCGGAGCGCCCCATTAGTTTTGAAAATGTCCAGAAAGATTTGTCAAACGGCGCCAAAGATATTGCCAAAGAAAAACGCTTTTTGAATAGAAACAAGGTCCTAACTATAACTACCTACTGGCAACCACCAAAGTACATAAGTCAACCAATAACCCACCAGGCAGATCAATTGTGAGCTCGATTGGATCGCTATTGGAGAACACATCACGCCTCATTGATATCTTCCTGATGGACTATGTTACATCATTGCCATCGTATTTAAAAGATACTACTGACTTCCTTAAAAAGATCCAAAGTGTCCAATGGGATGATGGACTAATTATGGCCACAATAGATGTATGTTCACTATATACATCAATTCGACATACAGATGGAATCAGAGCTGTTCAACAGTTCTTAAAAACAAGATCAGTGAGCTTCTCGGAGCACTCAGAAATGATCCTAGAAATGCTATCATATTGCCTGACCCACAACATCTTCCTTTTTAATGGGGAGCTCTTTTTACAAAAACAGGGGACGGCCATGGGTACATCTTTTGCCCCGACATATGCGAACTTACTCATGGGAGCATGCATGGGAAACAGATGTATTGGCCAGCAGTTATACATCTAACATTAAATTTTGGTCAAGATTTATTGACGACCTGTTCGTGATTTGGGAAGGAGAACAGCAGGATTTGGATATCTTCATTGAATCACTGAACGGAAACAACTTCAATTTAAACTTCACATCTACAACTAGCAGAAACAGCGTAATATTCCTAGATGTGGAAGTATTCATTAAGAACAAGAAAATCTGTAGCAGAATAGACCGGATCCGATTGCCTGCAACAGTATACTCTACGCCAACAGTGGGTATCCGCAACATCTGAAGTGGAGCATACCTTATGGACAAATGTTGCGGGTAAAGAGAAATTGCTCAGAACAGAGTGATGTTGAACAACAACTCACTGAGATGAGTGTTCAGCTTCTTGGAAAGAGGCTAGAAGTAATCAAAACTGCTAGAACGAAGGTCAACTTGAAATCAAGGGAAATGTTATTGACGTCACAACAGGAAGATCAGGCAAGAGAAGATGATGAAGAAGCTATAACTCGACTGATCGTGTATTTTAACAATGACAATAAAGAACTGAAATAGATCGCAAAAAAGAACTGGAATGTCCTCATGCTGGACGAAACACTGAGAAAAAAACTACCATCACGTCCTAGCATGACTTATCAAAAACAGCGTCATTAGGGGACATCCTTACGCACAGCCCCTTTGAAATCAAGGAATCAAGAAAAACAACCTGGTTAAATACTCCGGGATTTTGGAGGTGTCCAAAATGTAAGGCATGTGAATATGGTCAGAATACATCAACATTCAAACTACAGAACGGTAAAGTTGAAAACACCAATGACCATATCACATGCGAGTCAAAGTATGTGGTCTATATATTGGAATGCCCCTGTAAAAAACAGTACGTTGGGAGTACGATTAATAAATTAAAGTTAAGAATACTTCAGCACCTACGAGCCATCAAAAATAAAGACTTCTCTTATCCTATATCTAAACATTTTTCTGAATACCACTCCAGTAATGATTGAGATTTAAAATACTTTGGCATAAAAATTGTGCCCCAAAAAATCGAGGAGGTAGCAGAACAATGGATTTAAGAAAATTGAAGTCTCAGTACATTCTAGCCATAGTAACTGAGTCCCACTTTGGCCATAATTTGGATGCAGAGCTCCATATACATTTACAATGATGGCAATATTAGAGTTGGTGATGATGTTCTCTAAAAATCTCCCTTTTTTAAATTAATCTGGAAACTCCCCCTACAGGAACAAACTGAGAAATCGAATTTTGAGGGAGAAGCCCCATGCAAGAGAAAATCATGTAGTAATAATGAAAATAGAGGATGGGGAAGTCCAGAACTTTTATTAATGCATTAAGTTAATTTGACAACTATTATGGGGACTAGATATATGTTTTTGTAAGGAAAATAATCCTCTTATTCAATTGTAAAGAGCGAAATCTTGAATGGAACGAAAAAATTATGTCTCACTAACAAATTTGCTTAGATGGGAATTATACTTTATAATGTCTCATTTAGTCACTCATAAAAATAATGAATATATGTCGTATAACAAGATTTTAATTGTGCTCTTGGTATAAGGATATTCAATAGCTATTGATGAATTTTACAATTCAATGATTTGACATATCTTTTTGAGAGGCTTTATCAAATGCCTCTTTTGGTCTCCATTCTCCTTGAATTCAATCTGCAATTTTATTGTATAGTCTAGTCCTTTACATATATACATTTTTATCATTGGATTTTAAGCACTGAAGATATTTTATGTTTTTAGTGATTAAATTCTCAATGATTTTTCTAATGAAATTGAATGAATTGGGTGCATGAATTTCAAAGATCTCATGAAGATTAATGGAGACCTAAATATGCTGCTGCTATTCCAAGTACCCATCCCCTCATTTTCATACAACAGTTTGGAACTGGGTTCCTAAATGACTTGAACAAATTCCTTCTTAAATGTACTATTTGCATTTGCACTTTTTTGGAAAATTATGCAATTGTACCTTCTGTCATGATACATTTTAAAGATTTGAATTATCATTGATGTACTTTACAGTCAAAGGAATGTGGAAAATGGCGGATGTAAAGTGCCACCACAGTATCAAGTGGGTTAGCAGTCTAGCATTTGCACACAAGGTAAAAATCAACAAGGGACTTGAATGAGCACTTGTTACTTTAAAATGGTGATCTAGACAGCTGGACTCTATGGTCCAGTCGAAGGCACAGCGTCGAAACACGTAGACCGTCCATATTCTTTTTGCATAAATGGTGGTTAAATAAAAATTAGAAAATTAGAAATTACCTGCTCAGCCTCTTCTTCATGGTGCCATGAAATCCTTACTACATGGAGGCTTGGAGATCGTGGAAATATATATATATATATATATATATATATATATATATATATATATATATATATATATATATATATATATATATATATATATATATATATATATATATATATGTTTTAAGAAAAGCTCAATTTTTCCGGGGGCCCCCGACCCTGCAGGGCGGACTCTGTGAGCAGGAACGGAGAATCCTGTTATGTGGGTTTTGCCAAAGAAACAAACAGAGCCCAACACCGACTTCTTCCCAAGCTGGACATTTATTCATTCGCGTTGCAGCACTGCAGACCACTCATTAGTCCTTACGCGTTTCAACATGTGCTGTCTTGATCACAGGTGAGTGGTATTTAATGCTCCCAGTGGTCACATGGCCTATCTCTAAAACTACAGGCCCCAGGATTAAGCCTGGGCGTAGTTCGCGAAGTAGCGCTACGCAAAGCTACGCAAAGTGCAGTTCGCACTACGCGAGCTACGCGTAGCACTACGCGAACTGCGTAGTGCACTGTTCGCAATGATTGCACAGTGCCGGATGCTTGTCCGCACTGTGCAATCATTGAAAACGGCATCTTGCACAGTGCGAGCTGTCTTTTACTGCCGCTCGAGTAGATTTTTACTCGAGCGGCAGCTTTCTCAACGCGGACTGGTAGTTTCTCATCGCGAGCGGTCGCGAGCATACGCGACCACTCGCAATGAGAAACCTGACCTCCCGCGTTGAGAATCTCGCCGGGAGGTTTATTTTCCACGCTCGCGATCGGCAACTTGATGTTGCTGATCGCGAACGAGGAAAAAGTCTCGCTGGGATGTTATTTTGCTTGCTCGCGGTCGCCAACTTGACGTTGAGGACCGCGAGCAAGCAAAAAATGACCGCTGCACTATGCTACGCTACGCTACGCGTGTTTGCACTGTGCTACGTGCAATTCGCGTTGTGCGAAGTAGCGCAAACTTCGCAAACTACGCGAGCGTAGCGTAGTGCTTTGCCCAGGGTTACCCAGGATGCACCTGCATGTATATTCCAAAACGTGGCATGATGCAATTTCAATAGTGCTTAATAGCGTTTTTACAAAGCAAATGTCACGAAAATCACTGTCATTTGTAAGGTGCATACTGTTTAAAATTAATTTGCAAAGTGCATTTTGATGCTGGCACGCATAGTACTTGCTTGAGATGCGGTGTTGCCAAAGAGAGGAAGTCACCTCTCTCATCTCCCTTTCTCACGACTCTACACCAGATAGCCCTGGAAATCCGTTGGATGGTGTCGTCGTTAAAGCGGGTCATGCCCCCTCCGTTAAATGTTTTAAGAAAAGCTCCATTTTTCCGGGGGCCCCCGACCCTGCAGGGCGGACTCTGTGAGCAGGTACGGAGAATCCTGTTATGTGGGTTTTGCCAAAGAAACAAACAGAGCCCAACATAGACTTCTTCCCAAGCTGGACATTTATTCATCCGCGTTGCAGCACTGCAGACCACTCATTAGTCCTTACGCGTTTCAACATGTGCTGTCTTGATCACAGGTGAGTGGTATTTAATGCTCCCAGTGGTCACATGGCCTATCTCTAAAACTACAGGCCCCAGGATGCACCTGCATGTATATTCCAAAACGTGGCATGATGCAATTTCAATAGTGCTTAATAGCGTTTTTACAAAGCAAATGTCATGAAAATCACTGTCATTTGTAAGGTGCATACTGTTTAAAATTAATTTGCAAAGTGCATTTTGATGCTGGCACGCATAGCACTTGCTTGAGATGCGGTGTTGCCAAAGAGAGGAAGTCACCTCTCTCATCTCCCTTTCTCACGACTATACACCAGATAGCCCCGGAAATCCGTTGGCTGGTGTCGTCGTTAAAGCAAGTCATGCCCCCTCCGTTAAAGGTTTTAAGAAAAGCTCAATTTTTCCGGGGGCCCCCGACCCTGCAGGGCGGACTCTGTGAGCAGGAACGGAGAATCCTGTTATGTGGGTTTTGCCAAAGAAACAAACAGAGCCCAACACCGACTTCTTCCCAAGCAGGACATTTATTCATCCGCGTTGCAGCACTGCAGACCACTCATTAGTCCTTACGCGTTTCAACATGTGCTGTCTTGATCACAGGTGAGTGGTATTTAATGCTCCCAGTGGTCACATGGCCTATCTCTAAAACTACAGGCCCCAGGATGCACCTGCATGTATATTCCAAAACGTGGCATGATGCAATTTCAATAGTGCTTAATAGCGTTTTTACAAAGCAAATGTCACGAAAATCACTGTCATTTGTAAGGTGCATACTGTTTAAAATGAATTTGCAAAGTGCATTTTGATGCCGGCACGCATAGTACTTGCTTGAGATGCGGTGTTGCCAAAGAGAGGAAGTCACATCTCTCATCTCCCTTTCTCACGACTATACACCAGATAGCCCTGGAAATCCGTTGGCTGTTGTCGTCGTTAAAGCGGGTCATGCGCCCTCCGTTAAATGTTTTAAGAAAAGCTCAATTTTTCCGGGGGCCCCCGACTAACCCTGGGCGTAGTTCGCGAAGTAGCGCTACGCGAAGCTATGCGAAGTGCACTTCGCACTACGCGAGCTACACATAGCACTACGCAAACTGCGTAGTGCGCTGTTCGCGATTATTGCACAGTGCCGGATGCTTGTCCGCACTGTGCAATCATTGAAAACGGCATCTTGCACAGTGCGATCTGTCTTTTACTGCCGCTCAAGTAAATTTTTACTCGAGCGGCAGCTTTCTCAACGCGTACTGGTAGTTTCTCATCGCGAGCGGTCGCGAGCATACGCCACCACTCGCAATGAGAAACCTGACCTCCCCGTGTTGAGAATCTCGCCGGGAGGTTTATTTTCAACGCTTGCGATCGGCAACTTGATGTTGCTGATCGCGAACGAGGAAAAAGTCTCACCGGGATGTCATTTTGCTTGCTCGCGGTCGCCAACTTGAAGTTGACGACCTCGAGCAAGCAAAAAATGACCGCTGCACTAAGCTACGCTACGTGTGTTCGCACTGTGCTACGTGCAATTCACGTAGTGCGAAGTAGCGCAAACTTCGCAAACTACGCGAGCGTAGCGTAGTGCTTTGCCCAGGGTTACCCCCGACCCTGCAGGGCAGACTCTGTGAGCAGGAACGGAGAATCCTGTTATGTGGGTTTTGCCAAAGAAACAAACAGAGCCCAACACCGACTTCTTCCCAAGCTGGACATTTATTCATCCGCGTTGCAGCACTGCAGACCACTCATTAGTCCTTACGAGTTTCAACATGTGCTGTCTTGATCACAGGTGAGTGGTATTTAATGCTCCCAGTGGTCACATGGCCTATCTCTAAAACTACAGGTTCCAGGATGCACCTGCATGTATATTACAAAACGTGGCATGATGCAATTTCAATAGTGCTTAATAGCGTTTTTACAAAGCAAATGTCACGAAAATCACTGTCATTTGTAAGGTGCATACTGTTTAAAATTAATTTGCAAAGTGCATTTTGATGCTGGCACGCATAGCACTTGCTTGAGATGCGGTGTTGCCAAAGAGAGGAAGTCACCTCTCTCATCTCCCTTTCTCACGACTATACACCAGATAGCCCTGGAAATCCGTTGGCTGGTGTCGTCGTTAAAGCAAGTCATGCCCCCTCCGTTAAAGGTTTTAAGAAAAGCTCAATTTTTCCGGGGCCCGCGACCCTGCAGGGCGGACTCTGTGAGCAGGAACGGAGAATCCTGTTATGTGGGTTTTGCCAAAGAAACAAACAGAGCCCAACACCGACTTCTTCCCAAGCAGGACATTTATTCATCCGCGTTGCAGCACTGCAGACCACTCATTAGTCCTTACGCGTTTCAACATGTGCTGTCTTGATCACAGGTGAGTGGTATTTAATGCTCCCAGTGGTCACATGGCCTATCTCTAAAACTACAGGCCCCAGGATGCACCTGCATGTATATTCCAAAACGTGGCATGATGCAATTTCAATAGTGCTTAATAGCGTTTTACAAAGCAAATGTCACGAAAATCACTGTCATTTGTAAGGTGCATACTGTTTAAAATGAATTTGCAAAGTGCATTTTGATGCCGGCACGCATAGTACTTGCTTGAGATGCGGTGTTGCCAAAGAGAGGAAGTCACATCTCTCATCTCCCTTTCTCACGACTATACACCAGATAGCCCTGGAAATCCGTTGGCTGTTGTCGTCGTTAAAGCGGGTCATGCGCCCTCCGTTAAATGTTTTAAGAAAAGCTCAATTTTTCCGGGGCCCCCGACTAACCCTGGGCGTAGTTCGCGAAGTAGCGCTACGCGAAGCTATGCGAAGTGCACTTCGCACTACGCGAGCTACACATAGCACTACGCAAACTGCGTAGTGCGCTGTTCACGATTATTGCACAGTGCCGGATGCTTGTCCGCACTGTGCAATCATTGAAAACGGCATCTTGCACAGTGCGATCTGTCTTTTACTGTCGCTCAAGTAAATTTTTACTCGAGCGGCAGCTTTCTCAATGCGTACTGGTAGTTTCTCATCGCGAGCGGTCGCGAGCATACGCCACCACTCGCAATGAGAAACCTGACCTCCCCGTGTTGAGAATCTCGCCGGGAGGTTTATTTTCAACGCTTGCGATCGGCAACTTGATGTTGCTGATCGCGAACGAGGAAAAAGTCTCGCCGGGATGTCATTTTGCTTGCTCGCGGTCGCCAACTTGAAGTTGACGACCGCGAGCAAGCAAAAAATGACCGCTGCACTACGCTACGCTACGTGTGTTCGCACTGTGCTACGCGCAATTCACGTAGTGCGAAGTAGCGCAAACTTCGCAAACTACGCGAGCGTAGCGTAGTGCTTTGCCCAGGGTTACCCCCGACCCTGCAGGGCAGACTCTGTGAGCAGGAACGGAGAATCCTGTTATGTGGGTTTTGCCAAAGAAACAAACAGAGCCCAACACCGACTTCTTCCCAAGCTGGACATTTATTCATCCGCGTTGCAGCACTGCAGACCACTCATTAGTCCTTACGCGTTTCAACATGTGCTGTCTTGATCACAGGTGAGTGGTATTTAATGCTCCCAGTGGTCACATGGCCTATCTCTAAAACTACAGGTTCCAGGATGCACCTGCATGTATATTCCAAAACGTGGCATGATGCAATTTCAATAGTGCTTAATAGCGTTTTTACAAAGCAAATGTCACGAAAATCACTGTCATTTGTAAGGTGCATACTGTTTAAAATTAATTTGCAAAGTGCATTTTGATGCTGGCACGCATAGTACTTGCTTGAGATGCGGTGTTGCCAAAGGGAGGAAGTCACCTCTCTCATCTCCCTTTCTCACGACTATACACCAGATAGCCCTGGAAATCCGTTGGATGGTGTCGTCGTTAAAGCGGGTCATGCCCGCTCCGTTAAATGTTTTAAGAAAAGCTCAATTTTTCCGGGGGCACCCGACTAACCCTGGGCGTAGTTCGTGAAGTAGCGCTACGCGAAGCTACGCGAAGTGCACTTTGCACTACGCGAGCTACACATAGCACTACGTGAACTGCGTAGTGCGCTGTTCGCGGTGATTGCACAGTGCCGGATGCTTGTCCACACTGTGCAATCATTGAAAACGGCATCTTGCACAGTGCGAGCTGTCTTTTACTGCCGCTCAAGTAAATTTTTACTCGAGCGGCAGCTTTCTCAACGCGGACTGGTAGTTTCTCATCGCGAGCGGTCGCGAGCATACGCGACCACTTGCAATGAGAAACCTGACCTCCCGCGTTGAGAATCTCGCCGGGAGGTTTATTTTCCACGCTTGCGATCGGCAACTTGATGTTGCTGATCGCGAACGAGAAAAAGTCTCACCGGGATGTCATTTTGCTTGCTCGCGGTCGCCAACTTGACGTTGAGGACCGCGAGCAAGCAAAAAATGACCGCTGCACTACGCTACGCTACGTGTGTTCACACTGTGCTACGTGCAATTCACGTAGTGCGAAGTAGCGCAAACTTCGCAAACTACGGGAGCGTAGCGTAGTGCTTTGCCCAGGGTTACCCCCGACCCTGCAGGGCGGACTCTGTGAGCAGGAACGGAGAATCCTGTTATGTGGGTTTTGCCAAAGAAACAAACAGAGCCCAACACCGACTTCTTCCCAAGCTGGACATTTATTCATCCGCGTTGCAGCACTGCAGACCACTAATTAGTCCTTACGCGTTTCAACATGTGCTGTCTTGATCACAGGTGAGTGGTATTTAATGCTCCCAGTGGTCACATGGCCTATCTCTAAAACTACAGGCCCTAGGATGCACCTGCATGTATATTCCAAAATGTGGCATGATGCAATTTCAATAGTGCTTAATAACGTTTTTACAAAGCAAATGTCACGAAAATCACTGTCATTTGTAAGGTGCATACTGTTTAAAATTAATTTGCAAAGTGCATTTTGATGCCGGCACGCATAGTACTTGCTTGAGATGCGGTGTTGCCAAAGAGAGGAAGTCACCTCTCTCATCTCCCTTTCTCACGACTATACACCAGATAGCCCTGGAAATCCGTTGGCTGGTGTCGTCGTTACAGCGGGTCATGCCCCCTCCGTTAAATGTTTTAAGAAAAGCTCCATTTTTCCGGGGGCCCCCGACCCTGCAGGGTGGACTCTGTGAGCAGGAACGGAGAATCCTGTTATGTGGGTTTTGCCAAAGAAACAAACAGAGCCCAACACCGACTTCTTCCCAAGCTGGACATTTATTCATCCGCGTTGCAGCACTGCAGACCACTCATTAGTCCTTACGTGTTTCAACATGTGCTGTCTTGATCACAGGTGAGTGGTATTTAATGCTCCCAGTGGTCACATGGCCTATCTCTAAAACTACAGGCCCCAGGATGCACCTGCATGTATATTCCAAAATGTGGCATGATGCAATTTCAATAGTGCTTAATAGCGTTTTTACAAAGCAAATGTCACGAAAATCACTGTCATTTGTAAGGTGCATACTGTTTAAAATTAATTTGCAAAGTGCATTTTGATGCTGGCACGCATAGTACTTGCTTGAGATGCGGTGTTGCCAAAGAGAGGAAGTCACCTCTCTCATCTCCCTTTCTCACGACTCTACACCAGATAGCCCTGGAAATCCGTTGGCTGGTGTCGTCGTTACAGCGGGTCATGCCCCTCCGTTAAATGTTTTAAGAAAAGCTCCATTTTTCCGGGGCCCCCGACCCTGCAGGGCGGATTCTGTGAGCAGGAACGGAGAATCCTGTTATGTGGGTTTTGCCAAAGAAACAAACAGAGCCCAACATAGACTTCTTCCCAAGCTGGACATTTATTCATCCGCGTTGCAGCACTGCAGACCACTCATTAGTCCTTACGCGTTTCAACATGTGCTGTCTTGATCACAGGTGAGTGGTATTTAATGCTCCCAGTGGTCACATGGCCTATCTCTAAAACTACAGGCCCCAGGATGCACCTGCATGTATATTCCAAAACGTGTCATGATGCAATTTCAATAGTGCTTAATAGCGTTTTTACAAAGCAAATGTCATGAAAATCACTGTCATTTGTAAGGTGCATACTGTTTAAAATTAATTTGCAAAGTGCATTTGATGCTGGCACGCATAGCACTTGCTTGAGATGCGGTGTTGCCAAAGAGAGGAGGTCACCTCTCTCATCTCCCTTTCTCACGACTATACACCAGATAGCCCTGGAAATCCGTTGGCTGGTGTCGTCGTTAAAGCAAGTCATGCCCCCTCCGTTAAAGGTTTTAAGAAAAGCTCAATTTTTCCGGGGGCCCCCGACCCTGCAGGGCGGACTCTGTGAGCAGGAACGGAGAATCCTGTTATGTGTGTTTTGGCAAAGAAACAAACAGAGCCCAACACCGACTTCTTCCCAAGCAGGACATTTATTCATCCGCGTTGCAGCACTGCAGACCACTCATTAGTCATTACGCGTTTCAACATGTGCTGTCTTGATCACAGGTGAGTGGTATTTAATGCTCCCAGTGGTCACATGGCCTATCTCTAAAACTACAGGCCCCAGGATGCACCTGCATGTATATTCCAAAACGTGGCATGATGCAATTTCAATAGTGCTTAATAGCGTTTTTACAAAGCAAATGTCACGAAAATCACTGTCATTTGTAAGGTGCATACTGTTTAAAATGAATTTGCAAAGTGCATTTTGATGCCGGCACGCATAGTACTTGCTTGAGATGCAGTGTTGCCAAAGAGAGGAAGTCACATCTCTCATCTCCCTTTCTCACGACTATACACCAGATAGCCCTGGAAATCCGTTGGCTGTTGTCGTCGTTAAAGCGGGTCATGCGCCCTCCGTTAAATGTTTTAAGAAAAGCTCAATTTTTCCGGGGGCCCCCGACTAACCCTGGGCGTAGTTCGCGAAGTAGCGCTACGCGAAGCTATGCGAAGTGCACTTCGCACTACGCGAGCTACACATAGCACTACGCAAACTGCGTAGTGCGCTGTTCGCGATTATTGCACAGTGCCGGATGCTTGTCCGCACTGTGCAATCATTGAAAACGGCATCTTGCACAGTGCGATCTGTCTTTTACTGCCGCTCAAGTAAATTTTTACTCGAGCGGCAGCTTTCTCAACGCGTACTGGTAGTTTCTCATCGCGAGCGATCGCGAGCATACGCCACCACTCGCAATGAGAAACCTGACCTCCCCGTGTTGAGAATCTCGCCGGGAGGTTTATTTTCAACGCTTGCGATCGGCAACTTGATGTTGCTGATCGCGAACGAGGAAAAAGTCTCGCCGGGATGTCATTTTGCTTGCTCGCGGTCGCCAACTTGAAGTTGACGACCGCGAGCAAGCAAAAAATTACCGCTGCACTACGCTACGCTACGTGTGTTCGCACTGTGCTACGTGCAATTCACGTAGTGCGAAGTAGCGCAAACTTCGCAAACTACGCGAGCGTAGCGTAGTGCTTTGCCCAGGGTTACCCCCGACCCTGCAGGGCAGACTCTGTGAGCAGGAACGGAGAATCCTGTTATGTGGGTTTTGCCAAAGAAACAAACAGAGCCCAACATCGACTTCTTCCCAAGCTGGACATTTATTCATCCGCGTTGCAGCACTGCAGACCACTCATTAGTCCTTACGCGTTTCAACATGTGCTGTCTTGATCACAGGTGAGTGGTATTTAATGCTCCCAGTGGTCACATGGCCTATCTCTAAAACTACAGGTTCCAGGATGCACCTGCATGTATATTCCAAAACGTGGCATGATGCAATTTCAATAGTGCTTAATAGCGTTTTTACAAAGCAAATGTCACGAAAATCACTGTCATTTGTAAGGTGCATACTGTTTAAAATTAATTTGCAAAGTGCATTTTGATGCTGGCACGCATAGCACTTGCTTGAGATGCGGTGTTGCCAAAGAGAGGAAGTCACCTCTCTCATCTCCCTTTCTCACGACTATACACCAGATAGCCCTGGAAATCCGTTGGCTGGTGTCGTCGTTAAAGCAAGTCATGCCCCCTCCGTTAAAGGTTTTAAGAAAAGCTCAATTTTTCCGGGGCCCCCGACCCTGCAGGGCGGACTCTGTGAGCAGGAACGGAGAATCCTGTTATGTGGGTTTTGCCAAAGAAACAAACAGAACCCAACACCGACTTCTTCCCAAGCAGGACATTTATTCATCCGCGTTGCAGCACTGCAGACCACTCATTAGTCCTTACGCGTTTCAACATGTGCTGTCTTGATCACAGGTGAGTGGTATTTAATGCTCCCAGTGGTCACATGGCCTATCTCTAAAACTACAGGCCCCAGGATGCACCTGCATGTATATTCCAAAACGTGGCATGATGCAATTTCAATAGTGCTTAATAGCGTTTTTACAAAGCAAATGTCACGAAAATCACTGTCATTTGTAAGGTGCATACTGTTTAAAATTAATTTGCAAAGTGCATTTTGATGCTGGCACGCATAGTACTTGCTTGAGATGCGGTGTTGCCAAAGGGAGGAAGTCACCTCTCTCATCTCCCTTTCTCACGACTATACACCAGATAGCCCTGGAAATCCGTTGGATGGTGTCGTCGTTAAAGCGGGTCATGCCCCCTCCGTTAAATGTTTTAAGAAAAGCTCCATTTTTCCGGGGCCCCCGACCCTGCAGGGCGGACTCTGTGAGCAGGAACGGAGAATCCTGTTATGTGGGTTTTGCCAAAGAAACAAACAGAGCCCAACACCGACTTCTTCCCAAGCTGGACATTTATTCATCCGCGTTGCAGCACTGCAGACCACTCATTAGTCCTTACGCGTTTCAACATGTGCTGTCTTGACCACAGGTGAGTGGTATTTAATGCTCCCTGTGGTCACATGGCCTATCTCTAAAACTACAGGCCCCAGGATGCACCTGCATGTATATTCCAAAACGTGGCATGATGCAATTTCAATAGTGCTTAATAGCGTTTTTACAAAGCAAATGTCACGAAAATCACTGTAATTTGTAAGGTGCATACTGTTTAAAATTAATTTGCAAAGTGCATTTTGATGCTGGCACGCATAGTACTTGCTTGAGATGCGGTGTTGCCAATGAGAGGAAGTCACCTCTCTCATCTCCCTTTCTCACGACTATACACCAGATAGCCCTGGAAATCCGTTGGCTGGTGTCGTCGTTAAAGCGGGTCATGCCCCCTCCGTTAAATGTTTTAAGAAAAGCTCCATTTTTCCGGGGGCACCCGACTAACCCTGGGCGTAGTTCGTGAAGTAGCACTACGCGAAGCTACGCGAAGTGCACTTTGCACTACGCGAGCTACACATAGCACTACGTGAACTGCGTAGTGCGCTGTTCGCGGTGATTGCACAGTGCCGGATGCTTGTCCACACTGTGCAATCATTGAAAACGGCATCTTGCACAGTGCGAGCTGTCTTTTACTGCCGCTCAAGTAAATTTTTACTCGAGCGGCAGCTTTCTCAACGCGGACTGGTAGTTTCTCATCGCGAGCGGTCGCGAGCATACGCGACCACTTGCAATGAGAAACCTGACCTCCCCGCGTTGAGAATCTTGCCGGGAGGTTTATTTTCCACGCTTGCGATCGGCAACTTGATGTTGCTGATCGCGAACGAGGAAAAAGTCTCACCGGGATGTCATTTTGCTTGCTCGCGGTCGCCAACTTGACGTTGAGGACCGCGAGCAAGCAAAAAATGACCGCTGCACTACGCTACGCTACAATCAATCAATCAATCAATCACGGCATTTATAGAGCGCGCTACTCACCCGGGAGGGTCTCAAGGCGCTGGGGGAGGGGGTAAGTTACTGCTCGAACAGCCAGGTCTTGAGCTGCTTCCTGAAGGAGAGATGGTCCTGGGTTCGCCGAAGGTGAGTGGGGAGGGAGTTCCAGGTCTTGGCTGCCAGGTAGGAGAAGGATCTTCCTCCGGCGGTGGTTCTGCGGATGCGTGGTACGGTGGCGAGGGCGTGGCTGGTTGATCGTAGCTGGCGTGTGGGCGTGTAGAAGGTCATGCGGTCGTTGAGGTACTTTGGGCCCAGGTCGTGGAGGGCCTTGTGTGCGTGGGTGAGGAGTCTGAACGTTATTCTCTTGCTGACGGGGAGCCAGTGCAGGTCTTTCAGGTGTCCGGTGATGTGGCTGTGTCGGGGGATGTCCAGGATGAGTCGTGCGGAGGCGTTCTGGATGCGCTGGAGTCTTTTTTGAAGTTTGGCTGTGGTTCCGGCGTAGAGGGTGTTCCCATAGTCCAGTCGGCTGGTGACGAGTGCCTGGGTGACGGTCTTCCTGGTTTCAGTGGGGATCCATCTGAAGTTCTTGCGGAGCATGCGCAGGGTGTTGAAGCATGAAGATGAGACGGCGTTGACTTGTCTGGTCATCGACAGGGAGGAGTCCAGGATGAAGCCCAGGTTGCGTGCGTGGTCCGTTGGCTTGGGCGCGGTGCCCAGGGCCGGGGGCCACCAAGAGTCGTCCCAGGCGGAGGGTGATGAGCCCAGGATGAGGACTTCCATCTTGTCTGAGTTCAGTTTAAGGCGGCTGTTCCTCATCCAGTCGGTGACGTCTCTCATCCCGTCGTGTAGGTTGGCTCTGGCGGTGGTGGGGTCGTTGGTGAGGGAGAGGATCAGCTGGGTGTCGTCGGCGTAGGAGATGATGTTGAGGTTGTGTCGGCGTGCGATGGCTGCGAGGGGGCTCATGTAGACGTTGAAGAGGGTTGGGCTGAGTGAGGATCCCTGTGGAACGCCGCAGATGACTTCGGTGGCTTCGGATCTGAACGGGGGAGGCGGACTCTCTGGGTTCTTCCGGCGAGGAACGAGATGATCCATTCCAGTGCTTTCTCTCGGATTCCGATGTTGCTGAGGCGCTTCACTAGGGTGCGGTGGCAGACGGTGTCGAACGCCGCGGAGAGGTCCAAGAGGATGAGGGCAGCTGTTTCCCCGTTGTCGGTTAGGGTTCTGATGTCGTCGGTGGCTGCGATAAGGGCGGTCTCGGTGCTGTGGTTGGCCCGAAACCCGGACTGCGAGGGGTCGAGGGATCCATTCGTCTCGAGGAAGGCGGCAAGCTGTCTGTTGACGGTCTTCTCGATGACTTTGGCTGGAAACGGAAGTAGCGAGATGGGACGGTAGTTCTTAAGGTCGGTGGGGTCCGCCGTTGGTTTCTTCAGGAGGGCGGTAAGCTCGGCGTGCTTCCAGCTCTCCGGGAAGGTGGCGGTGTGGAAGGAGGAGTTGATGATGTCCCGGAGATGGGGTGCGATGGTGGCGTCGGCTTTGTTGAAGACGTGGTGTGGGCAGGGGTCGGTTGGTGATCCGGAGTGGATGGAGTTCATCGTGCGGGTGGTGTCTTCGGTGCTGATCGGGGTCCAGTTGCAGAGGGTGGTGGTGGCGGGCGTTGGTTCGGCGGTAGGGTGCGTTGTTTGTGCGTCGAAGCTGTTATGTATGTCGGTGATCTTGCGGTGGAAGAACGCGGAGAGTGAGTTGCAGAGGTCTTGCGAGGGGGTGATGTCGTTGTTTCCGGCGCTGGGGTTGGAGAACTCTTTGACGATGCTGAAAAGTTCCTTGCTGTCATGGGCGTTGTTGTCCAGTCGTTCTTTGAGTGCCGACTTCTTGGTGGCACGGATCAGCTGGTGGTGTTTGCGGGTGGCGTGCTTGAGGGCGGTCCTGTTGTCTGTGGTCTGGTCGAGTCGCCAGGTTTTCTCGAGAGTGCGGCAGTTCTTCTTGTATTCCTTGAGTTCGTTGGTGAACCAAGGGGTTTTCTTGCTTCCGGGTCTGCTGGGAGGGTTTTTTAGTGGTGCGAGGTCGTCGGCGCAGGCGGTCAGCCACTTGGCAAGGTTGCTGGCTGCTTCGTTTGGGTCCGTTGTGTTGGTGGGTGTGTTCTGGCTGAGGGAGGCGGTGAGCTGCTCGGCGGTGATCTTGCTCCAGCTCCGGCGGGGAGCCTGTTGCGGGTGGTGGTGGGTCGTAGTCTTTCTGAAGCTGAAGTGGACGCAGCTGTGGTCGGTCCAGTGGAGTCCGGTGGCGTGGCTGAAGGAGATGTGCTTGCTGGACGAGAAGACGGGGTCAAGCGTGTGGCCGGCGTAGTGGGTGGGCGTGTTCACCAGTTGCTTGAGTCCGAGGTTGGCGAGGTTGTCCAGCAGGGCGGTGGTGTTTCTGTCGTTGTTGTTCTCCAGGTGGAAGTTGAGGTCCCCTAGGAGGATGTAGTCGGCGGAGGGCATGGCGTGCGGGCGTGTTCGCACTGTGCTACGTGCAATTCACGTAGTGCGAAGTAGCGCAAACTTCGCAAACTACGGGAGCGTAGCATAGTGCTTTGCCCAGGGTTACCCCCGACCCTGCAGGGCGGACTCTGTGAGCAGGAACGGAGAATCCTGTTATGTGGGTTTTGCCAAAGAAACAAACAGAGCCCAACACCGACTTCTTCCCAAGCTGGACATTTATTCATCCGCGTTGCAGCACTGCAGACCACTAATTAGTCCTTACGCGTTTCAACATGTGCTGTCTTGATCACAGGTGAGTGGTATTTAATGCTCCCAGTGGTCACATGGCCTATCTCTAAAACTACAGGCCCTAGGATGCACCTGCATGTATATTCCAAAATGTGGCATGATGCAATTTCAATAGTGCTTAATAGCGTTTTTACAAAGCAAATGTCACGAAAATCACTGTCATTTGTAAGGTGCATACTGTTTAAAATTAATTTGCAAAGTGCATTTTGATGCTGGCACGCATAGTACTTGCTTGAGATGCGGTGTTGCCAAAGAGAGGAAGTCACCTCTCTCATCTCCCTTTCTCACGACTCTACACCAGATAGCCCTGGAAATCCGTTGGCTGGTGTCGTCGTTACAGCGGGTCATGCCCCCTCCGTTAAATGTTTTAAGAAAAGCTCCATTTTTCCGGGGGCCCCCGACCCTGCAGGGCGGACTCTGTGAGCAGGAACGGAGAATCCTGTTATGTGGGTTTTGCCAAAGAAACAAACAGAGCCCAACACCGACTTCTTCCCAAGCTGGACATTTATTCATCCACGTTGCAGCACTGCAGACCACTCATTAGTCCTTACGCGTTTCAACATGTGCTGTCTTGATCACAGGTGAGTGGTATTTAATGCTCCCAGTGGTCACATGGCCTATCTCTAAAACTACAGGCCCCAGGATGCACCAGCATGTATATTCCAAAACGTGGCATGATGCAATTTCAATAGTTCTTAATAGCGTTTTTACATAGCAAATGTCACGAAAATCACTGTCATTTGTAAGGTGCATACTGTTTAAAATTAATTTGCAAAGTGCATTTTGATGCTGGCACGCATAGCACTTGCTTGAGATGCGGTGTTGCCAAAGAGAGAAAGTCACCTCTCTCATCTCCCTTTCTCACGACTATACACCAGATAGCCCTGGAAATCCGTTGGCTGGTGTCGTCGTTAAAGCGGGTCATGCCCCCTCCGTTAAATGTTTTAAGAAAAGCTCCATTTTTCCAGGGGCCCCCGACTAACCCTGGGCGTAGTTCGCGAAGTAGCGCTACGCGAAGCTACGCGAAGTGCACTTCGCACTACGCGAGCTACACATAGCACTACGCAAACTGCGTAGTGCGCTGTTCGCGATGATTGCACAGTGCCGGATGCTTGTCCGCACTGTGCAATCATTGAAAACGGCATCTTGCACAGTGCGATCTGTCTTTACTGCCGCTCAAGTAAATTTTTACTCGAGCGGCAGCTTTCTCAACGCGTACTGGTAGTTTCTCATCGCGAGCGGTCGCGAGCATACACCACCACTCGCAATGAGAAACCTGAACTCCCCGCGTTGAGATTCTCGCCGGGAGGTTTATTTTCCACGCTTGCGATCGGCAACTTGATGTTGCTGATCGCGAACGAGGAAAAAGTCTCGCCGGGTTGTCATTTTGCTTGCTCGCGGTCGCCAACTTGACGTTGACGACCGCGAGCAAGCAAAAAATGACCGCTGCACTACGCTACGCTACGCGTGTTCGCACTGTGCTACGTGCAATTCACGTAGTGCGAAGTAGCGCAAACTTCGCAAACTACGCGAGCGTAGCGTAGTGCTTTGCCCAGGGTTACCCCCGGCCCTGCAGGGCGGACTCTGTGAGCAGGAACGGAGAATCCTGTTATGTGGGTTTTGCCAAAGAAACAAACAGAGCCCAACACCAACTTCTTCCCAAGCTGGACATTTATTCATCCGCGTTGCAGCACTGCAGACCACTCATTAGTCCTTACGCATTTCAACATGTGCTGTCTTGATCACAGGTGAGTGGTATTTAATGCTCCCAGTGGTCACATGGCCTATCTCTAAAACTACAGGTTCCAGGATGCACCTGCATGTATATTCCAAAACGTGGCATGATGCAATTTCAATAGTGCTTAATAGCGTTTTTACAAAGCAAATGTCACGAAAATCACTGTCATTTGTAAGGTGCATACTGTTGAAAATTAATTTGCAAAGTGCATTTTGATGCCGGCACGCATAGTACTTGCTTGAGATGCGGTGGTGCCAAAGAGAGGAAGTCACCTCTCTCATCTCCCTTTCTCACGACTATACACCAGATAGCCCTGGAAATCCGTTGGCTGGTGTCGTCGTTACAGCGGGTCATGCCCCTTCCGTTAAATGTTTTAAGAAAAGCTCCATTTTTCCGAGGGCCCCCGACCCTGCAGGGCGGTCTCTGTGAGCAGGAACAGAGAATCCTGTTATGTGGGTTTTGCCAAAGAAACAAACAGAGCCCAACACCGACTTCTTCCCAAGCTGGACATTTATTCATCCACGTTGCAGCACTGCAGACCACTCATTAGTCCTTACGCGTTTCAACATGTGCTGTCTTGATCACAGGTGAGTGGTATTTAATGCTCCCAGTGGTCACATGGCCTATCTCTAAAACTACAGGCCCCAGGATGCACCAGCATGTATATTCCAAAACGTGGCATGATGCAATTTCAATAGTTCTTAATAGCGTTTTTACATAGCAAATGTCACGAAAATCACTGTCATTTGTAAGGTGCATACTGTTTAAAATTAATTTGCAAAGTGCATTTTGATGCTGGCACGCATAGCACTTGCTTGAGATGCGGTGTTGCCAAAGAGAGAAAGTCACCTCTCTCATCTCCCTTTCTCACGACTATACACCAGATAGCCCTGGAAATCCGTTGGCTGGTGTCGTCGTTAAAGCGGGTCATGCCCCCTCCGTTAAATGTTTTAAGAAAAGCTCCATTTTTCCAGGGGCCCCCGACTAACCCTGGGCGTAGTTCGCGAAGTAGCGCTACGCGAAGCTACGCGAAGTGCACTTCGCACTACGCGAGCTACACATAGCACTACGCAAACTGCGTAGTGCGCTGTTCGCGATGATTGCACAGTGCCGGATGCTTGTCCGCACTGTGCAATCATTGAAAACGGCATCTTGCACAGTGCGATCTGTCTTTTACTGCCGCTCAAGTAAATTTTTACTCGAGCGGCAGCTTTCTCAACGCGTACTGGTAGTTTCTCATCGCGAGCGGTCGCGAGCATACACCACCACTCGCAATGAGAAACCTGAACTCCCCGCGTTGAGATTCTCGCCGGGAGGTTTATTTTCCACGCTTGCGATCGGCAACTTGATGTTGCTGATCGCGAACGAGAAAAAGTCTCGCCGGGTTGTCATTTTGCTTGCTCGCGGTCGCCAACTTGACGTTGACGACCGCGAGCAAGCAAAATGACCGCTGCACTACGCTACGCTACGCGTGTTCGCACTGTGCTACGTGCAATTCACGTAGTGCGAAGTAGCGCAAACTTCGCAAACTACGCGAGCGTAGCGTAGTGCTTTGCCCAGGGTTACCCCCGGCCCTGCAGGGCGGACTCTGTGAGCAGGAACGGAGAATCCTGTTATGTGGGTTTTGCCAAAGAAACAAACAGAGCCCAACACCAACTTCTTCCCAAGCTGGACATTTATTCATCCGCGTTGCAGCACTGCAGACCACTCATTAGTCCTTACGCATTTCAACATGTGCTGTCTTGATCACAGGTGAGTGGTATTTAATGCTCCCAGTGGTCACATGGCCTATCTCTAAAACTACAGGTTCCAGGATGCACCTGCATGTATATTCCAAAACGTGGCATGATGCAATTTCAATAGTGCTTAATAGCGTTTTTACAAAGCAAATGTCACGAAAATCACTGTCATTTGTAAGGTGCATACTGTTGAAAATTAATTTGCAAAGTGCATTTTGATGCCGGCACGCATAGTACTTGCTTGAGATGCGGTGGTGCCAAAGAGAGGAAGTCACCTCTCTCATCTCCCTTTCTCACGACTATACACCAGATAGCCCTGGAAATCCGTTGGCTGGTGTCGTCGTTACAGCGGGTCATGCCCCTTCCGTTAAATGTTTTAAGAAAAGCTCCATTTTTCCGAGGGCCCCCGACCCTGCAGGGCGGTCTCTGTGAGCAGGAACAGAGAATCCTGTTATGTGGGTTTTGCCAAAGAAACAAACAGAGCCCAACACCGACTTCTTCCCAAGCTGGACATTTATTCATCCGCGTTGCAGCACTGCAGACCACTCATTAGTCCTTACGCGTTTCAACATGTGCTGTCTTGATCACAGGTGAGTGGTATTTAATGCTCCCAGTGGTCACATGGCCTATCTCTAAAACTACAGGCCCCAGGATGCACCTGCATGTATATTCCAAAACGTGGCATGATGCAATTTCAATGGTGCTTAATAGCGTTTTTACAAAGCAAATGTCACAAAAATCGCTGCCATTTGTAAGGTGCATACTGTTTAAAATTAATTTGCAAAGTGCATTTTGATGCTGGCACGCATAGTACTTGCTTGAGATACGGTGTTGCCAAAGAGAGGAGGTCACCTCTCTCATCTCCCTTTCTCACGACTATACACCAGATAGCCCTGGAAATCCGTTGGCTGGTGTCATGGTTAAAGCGGGTCATGCCCCCTCCGTTAAATGTTTTAAGAAAAGCTCCATTTTTCCGGGGGCCCCCGACTAACCCTGGGCGTAGTTCGCGAAGTAGCGCTACGCGAAGCTACGCGAAGTGCACTTTGCACTACGCGAGCTACACATAGCACTACGCAAACTGCGTAGTGCGCTGTTCGCGATGATTGCACAGTGCCGGATGCTTGTCCGCACTGTGCAATCATTGAAAACGGCATCTTGCACAGTGCGATCTGTCTTTTACTGCCGCTCAAGTAAATTTTTACTCGAGCGGCAGCTTTCTCAACGTGTACTTGTAGTATCTCATCGCGAGCTGTCGCGAGCATACACGCCACTCGCAATGAGAAACCTGACCTCCCCGCGTTGAGATTCTCGCCGGGATGTTTATTTTCCACGCTTGCGATCGGCAACTTGATGTTGCTGATCGCGAACGAGGAAAAAGTCTCGCCGGGATGTCATTTTGCTTGCTCGCGGTCGCCAACTTGACGTTGAGGACCGCGAGCAAGCAAAAAATGACCGCTGCACTACGCTACGCTACGCGTGTTCGCACTGTGCTACGTGCAATTCACGTAGTGCGAAGTAGCGCAAACTTCGCAAACTACGCGAGCGTAGCGTAGTGCTTTGCCCAGGGTTACCCCCGGCCCTGCAGGGCGGACTCTGTGAGCAGGAACGGAGAATCCTGTTATGTGGGTTTTGCCAAAGAAACAAACAGAGCCCAACACCGACTTCTTCCCAAGCTGGACATTTATTCATCCACGTTGCAGCACTGCAGACCACTCATTAGTCCTTACGCGTTTCAACATGTGCTGTCTTGATCACAGGTGAGTGGTATTTAATGCTCCCAGTGGTCACATGGCCTATCTCTAAAACTACAGGCCCCAGGATGCACCAGCATGTATATTCCAAAACGTGGCATGATGCAATTTCAATAGTTCTTAATAGCGTTTTTACATAGCAAATGTCATGAAAATCACTGTCATTTGTAAGGTGCATACTGTTTAAAATTAATTTGCAAAGTGCATTTTGATGCTGGCACGCATAGCACTTGCTTGAGATGCGGTGTTGCCAAAGAGAGAAAGTCACCTCTCTCATCTCCCTTTCTCACGACTATACACCAGATAGCCCTGGAAATCCGTTGGCTGGTGTCGTCGTTAAAGCGGGTCATGCCCCCTCCGTTAAATGTTTTAAGAAAAGCTCCATTTTTCCGGGGGCCCCCGACTAACCCTGGGCGTAGTTCGCGAAGTAGCGCTACGCGAAGCTACGCGAAGTGCACTTCGCACTACACGAGCTACACATAGCACTACGCAAACTGCGTAGTGCGCTGTTCGCGATGATTGCACAGTGCCGGATGCTTGTCCGCACTGTGCAATCATTGAAAACGGCATCTTGCACAGTGCGATCTGTCTTTTACTGCCGCTCAAGTAAATTTTTACTCGAGCGGCAGCTTTCTCAACGCGTACTGGTAGTTTCTCATCACGAACGGTCGCGAGCATACACCACCACTCGCAATGAGAAACCTGACCTCCCCGCGTTGAGATTCTCGCCGGGAGGTTTATTTTCCACGCTTGCGATCGGCAACTTGATGTTGCTGATCGCGAACGAGGAAAAAGTCTCGCCGGGATGTCATTTTGCTTGCTCGCGGTCGCCAACTTGACGTTGACGACCGCGAGCAAGCAAAAAATGACCGCTGCACTACGCTACGCGTGTTCGCACTGTGCTACGTGCAATTCACGTAGTGCGAAGTAGCGCAAACTTCGCAAACTACGCGAGCGTAGCGTAGTGCTTTGCCCAGGGTTACCCCCGGCCCTGCAGGGCGGACTCTGTGAGCAGGAACGGAGAATCCTGTTATGTGGGTTTTGCCAAAGAAACAAACAGAGCCCAACACCAACTTCTTCCCAAGCTGGACATTTATTCATCCGCGTTGCAGCACTGCAGACCACTCATTAGTCCTTACGCATTTCAACATGTGCTGTCTTGATCACAGGTGAGTGGTATTTAATGCTCCCAGTGGTCACATGGCCTATCTCTAAAACTACAGGTTCCAGGATGCACCTGCATGTATATTCCAAAACGTGGCATGATGCAATTTCAATAGTGCTTAATAGCGTTTTTACAAAGCAAATGTCACGAAAATCACTGTCATTTGTAAGGTGCATACTGTTGAAAATTAATTTGCAAAGTGCATTTTGATGCCGGCACGCATAGTACTTGCTTGAGATGCGGTGTTGCCAAAGAGAGGAAGTCACCTCTCTCATCTCCCTTTCTCACGACTATACACCAGATAGCCCTGGAAATCCATTGGCTGGTGTCGTCGTTACAGCGGGTCATGCCCCTTCCGTTAAATGTTTTAAGAAAAGCTCCATTTTTCCGAGGGCCCCCGACCCTGCAGGGCGGACTCTGTGAGCAGGAACGGAGAATCCTGTTATGTGGGTTTTGCCAAAGAAACAAACAGAGCCCAACACCGACTTCTTCCGAAGCTGGACATTTATTCATCCGCGTTGCAGCACTGCAGACCACTCATTAGTCCTTACGCGTTTCAACATGTGCTGTCTTGATCACAGGTGAGTGGTATTTAATGCTCCCAGTGGTCACATGGCCTATCTCTAAAACTACAGGCCCCAGGATGCACCTGCATGTATATTCCAAAACGTGGCATGATGCAATTTCAATGGTGCTTAATAGCGTTTTTACAAAGCAAATGTCACAAAAATCGCTGTCATTTGTAAGGTGCATACTGTTTAAAATTAATTTGCAAAGTGCATTTTGATGCTGGCACGCATAGTACTTGCTTGAGATACGGTGTTGCCAAAGAGAGGAGGTCACCTCTCTCATCTCCCTTTCTCACGACTATACACCAGATAGCCCTGGAAATCCGTTGGCTGGTGTCATGGTTAAAGCGGGTCATGCCCCCTCCGTTAAATGTTTTAAGAAAAGCTCCATTTTTCCGGGGGCCCCCGACTAACCCTGGGCGTAGTTCGCGAAGTAGCGCTACGCGAAGCTACGCGAAGTGCACTTTGCACTACGCGAGCTACACATAGCACTACGCAAACTGCGTAGTGCGCTGTTCGCGATGATTGCACAGTGCCGGATGCTTGTCCGCACTGTGCAATCATTGAAAACGGCATCTTGGACAGTGCGAGCTGTCTTTTACTGCCGCTCAAGTAAATTTTTACTCGAGCGGCAGCTTTCTCAACGCGGACTGGTAGTTTCTCATCGCGAGCGGTCGCGAGCATACGCGACCACTCGCAATGAGAAACCTGACCTCCCTGCGTTGAGAATCTCGCCGGGAGGTTTATTTTCCACGCTTGCGATCGGCAACTTGATATTGCTGATCGCGAACGAGGAAAAAGTCTCGCCGGAATGTCATTTTGCTTGCTCGCGGTCGCCAACTTGACGTTGAGGACCGCGAGCAAGCAAAAAATGACCGCTGCACTACGCTACGCTACGCGTGTTCGCACTGTGCTACGTGCAATTCACGTAGTGTGAAGTAGCGCAAACTTCGCAAACTACGCGAGCGTAGCGTAGTGCTTTGCCCAGGGTTACCCCTGACCCTGCAGGGCGGACTCTGTGAGCAGGAACGGAGAATCCTGTTATGTGGGTTTTGCCAAAGAAACAAACAGAGCCCAACACCGAATTCTTCCCAAGCTGGACATTTATTCATCCGCGTTGCAGCACTGCAGACCACTCATTAGTCCTTAAGCGTTTAAACATGTGCTGTCTTGATCACAGGTGAGTGGTATTTAATGCTCCCAGTGGTCACATGGCCTATCTATAAAACTACAGGTTCCAGGATGCACCTGCATGTATATTCCAAAACGTGGCATGATGCAATTTCAATAGTGCTTAATAGCGTTTTTACAAAGCAAATGTCACGAAAATCACTGTCATTTGTAAGGTGCATACTGTTTAAAATTAATTTGCAAAGTGCATTTTGATGCTGGCACGCATAGTACTTGCTTGAGATGCGGTGTTGCCAAAGAGAGGAAGTCACCTCTCTCATCTCCCTTTCTCACGACTATACACCAGATAGCCCTGGAAATCCGTTGGATGGTGTCGTCGTTAAAGCGGGTCATGCCCCCTCCGTTAAATGTTTTAAGAAAAGCTCCATTTTTCCGGGGGCCCCCGACCCTGCAGGGCGGACTCTGTGAGCAGGAACGGAGAATCCTGTTATGTGGGTTTTGCCAAAGAAACAAACAGAGCCCAACACCGACTTCTTCCCAAGCTGGACATTTATTCATCCGCGTTGCAGCACTGCAGACCACTCATTAGTCCTTACGCGTTTCAACATGTGCTGTCTTGATCACAGGTGAGTGGTATTTAATGCTCCCAGTGGTCACATGGCATATCTCTAAAACTACAGGCCCCAGGATGCACCTGCATGTATATTCCAAAACGTGGCATGATGCAATTTCAATAGTGCTTAATAGCGTTTTTACAAAGCAAATGTCATGAAAATCACTGTCATTTGTAAGGTGCATACTGTTTAAAATTAATTTGCAAAGTGCATTTTGATGCTGGCACGCGTAGTACTTGCTTGAGATGCGGTGTTGCCAAAGAGAGGAAGTCACCTCTCTCATCTCCCTTTCTCACAACTATACACCAGATAGCCCTGAAAAAATCAGTTGGCTGGTGTCGTCGTTAAAGCGGGTCATGCCCCCTCCGTTAAATGTTTTAAGAAAAGTTCAATTTTTCCGGGGGCCCCCGACCCTGCAGGGCGGACTCTGTGAGCAGGAACGGAGAATCCTGTTATGTGGGTTTTGCCAAAGAAACAAACAGAGCCCAACACCGACTTCTTCCCAAGCTGGACATTTATTCATCCGCGTTGCAGCACTGCAGACCACTCATTAGTCCTTACGCGTTTCAACATGTGCTGTCTTGATCACAGGTGAGTGGTATTTAATGCTCCCAGTGGTCACATGGCCTATCTCTAAAACTACAGGCCCCAGGATGCACCAGCATGTATATTCCAAAACGTGGCATGATGCAATTTCAATAGTGCTTAATAGCGTTTTACATAGCAAATGTCACGAAAATCACTGTCATTTGTAAGGTGCATACTGTTTAAAATTAATTTGCAAAGTGCATTTTGATGCTGGCACGCATAGCACTTGCTTGAGATGCGGTGTTGCCAAAGAGAGGAAGTCACCTCTCTCATCTCCCTTTCTCACGACTATACACCAGATAGCCCTGGAAATCCGTTGGCTGGTGTCGTCGTTAAAGCGGGTCATGCCCCCTCCGTTAAAGGTTTTAAGAAAAGCTCAATTTTTCCGGGGGCCCCCGACCCTGCAGGGCAGACTCTGTGAGCAGGAACGGAGAATCCTGTTATGTGGGTTTTGCCAAAGAAACAAACAGAGCCCAACACCGACTTCTTCCCAAGCAGGACATTTATTCATCCACGTTGCAGCACTGCAGACCACTCATTAGTCCTTACGCATTTCAACATGTGCTGTCTTGATCACAGGTGAGTGGTATTTAATGCTCCCAGTGGTCACATGGCCTATCTCTAAAACTACAGGCCCCAGGATGCACCTGCATGTATATTCCAAAACGTGGCATGATGCAATTTCAATAGTGCTTAATAGCGTTTTTACAAAGCAAATGTCATGAAAATCACTGTCATTTGTAAGGTGCATACTGTTTAAAATTAATTTGCAAAGTGCATTTTGATGCCGGCACGCATAGTACTTGCTTGAGATGCGGTGTTGCCAAAGAGATGAAGTCACCTCTCTCATCTCCCTTTCTCACGACTATACACCAGATAGCCCTGGAAATCCGTTGGCTGGTGTCGTCGTTACAGCGGGTCATGCCCCCTCCGTTAAATGTTTTAAGAAAAGCTCCATTTTTCCGGGGGCCCCCGACCCTGCAGGGCGGACTCTGTGAGCAGGAACGGAGAATCCTGTTATGTGGGTTTTGCCAAAGAAACAAACAGAGCCCAACACCGACTTCTTCCCAAGCTGGACATTTATTCATCCGCGTTGCAGCACTGCAGACCACTCATTAGTCCTTACGCGTTTCAACATGTGCTGTCTTGATCACAGGTGAGTGGTATTTAATGCTCCCAGTGGTCACATGGCCTATCTCTAAAACTACAGGCCCCAGGATGCACCAGCATGTATATTCCAAAACGTGGCATGATGCAATTTCAATAGTGCTTAATAGCGTTTTTACATAGCAAATGTCACGAAAATCACTGTCATTTGTAAGGTGCATACTGTTTAAAATTAATTTGCAAAGTGCATTTTGATGCTGGCACGCATAGCACTTGCTTGAGATGCGGTGTTGCCAAAGAGAGAAAGTCACCTCTCTCATCTCCCTTTCTCACGACTATACACCAGATAGCCCTGGAAATCCGTTGGCTGGTGTCGTCGTTAAAGCGGAGTCATGCCCCCTCCGTTAAATGTTTTAAGAAAAGCTCCATTTTTCCGGGGGCCCCCGACTAACCCTGGGCGTAGTTCGCGAAGTAGCGCTACGCGAAGCTACGCGAAGTGCACTTCGCACTACGCGAGCTACACATAGCACTACGCAAACTGCGTAGTGCGCTGTTCGCGATGATTGCACAGTGCCGGATGCTTGTCCGCACTGTGCAATCATTGAAAACGGCATCTTGCACAGTGCGATCTGTCTTTTACTGCCGCTCAAGTAAATTTTTACTCGAGCGGCAGCTTTCTCAACGCGTACTGGTAGTTTCTCATCGCGAGCGGTCGCGAGCATACACCACCACTCGCAATGAGAAACCTGACCTCCCCGCGTTGAGATTCTCGCCGGGAGGTTTATTTTCCACGCTTGCGATCGGCAACTTGATGTTGCTGATCGCGAATGAGGAAAAGTCTCGCCGGGATGTCAATTTGCTTGCTCGCGGTCGCCAACTTGACGTTGACGACCGCGAGCAAGCAAAATGACCGCTGCACTACGCTACGTTACGCGTGTTCGCACTGTGCTACGTGCAATTCACGTAGTGCGAAGTAGCGCAAACTTCGCAAACTACGCGAGCGTAGCGTAGTGCTTTGCCCAGGGTTACCCCGGCCCTGCAGGGCGGACTCTGTGAGCAGGAACGGAGAATCCTGTTATGTGGGTTTTGCCAAAGAAACAAACAGAGCCCAACACCAACTTCTTCCCAAGCTGGACATTTATTCATCCGCGTTGCAGCACTGCAGACCACTCATTAGTCCTTACGCGTTTCAACATGTGCTGTCTTGATCACAGGTGAGTGGTATTTAATGCTCCCAGTGGTCACATGGCCTATCTCTAAAACTACAGGCCCCAGGATGCACCAGCATGTATATTCCAAAACGTGGCATGATGCAATTTCAATAGTGCTTAATAGCGTTTTACATAGCAAATGTCACGAAAATCACTGTCATTTGTAAGGTGCATACTGTTTAAAATTAATTTGCAAAGTGCATTTTGATGCTGGCACGCATAGCACTTGCTTGAGATGCGGTGTTGCCAAAGAGAGGAAGTCACCTCTCTCATCTCCCTTTCTCACGACTATACACCAGATAGCCCTGGAAATCCGTTGGCTGGTGTCGTCGTTAAAGCGGGTCATGCCCCCTCCGTTAAAGGTTTTAAGAAAAGCTCAATTTTTCCGGGGGCCCCCGACCCTGCAGGGCAGACTCTGTGAGCAGGAACGGAGAATCCTGTTATGTGGGTTTTGCCAAAGAAACAAACAGAGCCCAACACCGACTTCTTCCCAAGCAGGACATTTATTCATCCACGTTGCAGCACTGCAGACCACTCATTAGTCCTTACGCATTTCAACATGTGCTGTCTTGATCACAGGTGAGTGGTATTTAATGCTCCCAGTGGTCACATGGCCTATCTCTAAAACTACAGGCCCCAGGATGCACCTGCATGTATATTCCAAAACGTGGCATGATGCAATTTCAATAGTGCTTAATAGCGTTTTTACAAAGCAAATGTCATGAAAATCACTGTCATTTGTAAGGTGCATACTGTTTAAAATTAATTTGCAAAGTGCATTTTGATGCCGGCACGCATAGTACTTGCTTGAGATGCGGTGTTGCCAAAGAGATGAAGTCACCTCTCTCATCTCCCTTTCTCACGACTATACACCAGATAGCCCTGGAAATCCGTTGGCTGGTGTCGTCGTTACAGCGGGTCATGCCCCCTCCGTTAAATGTTTTAAGAAAAGCTCCATTTTTCCGGGGCCCCGACCCTGCAGGGCGGACTCTGTGAGCAGGAACGGAGAATCCTGTTATGTGGGTTTTGCCAAAGAAACAAACAGAGCCCAACACCGACTTCTTCCCAAGCTGGACATTTATTCATCCGCGTTGCAGCACTGCAGACCACTCATTAGTCCTTACGCGTTTCAACATGTGCTGTCTTGATCACAGGTGAGTGGTATTTAATGCTCCCAGTGGTCACATGGCCTATCTCTAAAACTACAGGCCCCAGGATGCACCAGCATGTATATTCCAAAACGTGGCATGATGCAATTTCAATAGTGCTTAATAGCGTTTTTACATAGCAAATGTCACGAAAATCACTGTCATTTGTAAGGTGCATACTGTTTAAAATTAATTTGCAAAGTGCATTTTGATGCTGGCACGCATAGCACTTGCTTGAGATGCGGTGTTGCCAAAGAGAGAAAGTCACCTCTCTCATCTCCCTTTCTCACGACTATACACCAGATAGCCCTGGAAATCCGTTGGCTGGTGTCGTCGTTAAAGCGGGTCATGCCCCCTCCGTTAAATGTTTTAAGAAAAGCTCCATTTTTCCGGGGGCCCCGACTAACCCTGGGCGTAGTTCGCGAAGTAGCGCTACGCGAAGCTACGCGAAGTGCACTTCGCACTACGCGAGCTACACATAGCACTACGCAAACTGCGTAGTGCGCTGTTCGCGATGATTGCACAGTGCCGGATGCTTGTCCGCACTGTGCAATCATTGAAAACGGCATCTTGCACAGTGCGATCTGTCTTTTACTGCCGCTCAAGTAAATTTTTACTCGAGCGGCAGCTTTCTCAACGCGTACTGGTAGTTTCTCATCGCGAGCGGTCGCGAGCATACACCACCACTCGCAATGAGAAACCTGACCTCCCCGCGTTGAGATTCTCGCCGGGAGGTTTATTTTCCACGCTTGCGATCGGCAACTTGATGTTGCTGATCGCGAATGAGAAAAAGTCTCGCCGGGATGTCAATTTGCTTGCTCGCGGTCGCCAACTTGACGTTGACGACCGCGAGCAAGCAAAAAATGACCGCTGCACTACGCTACGTTACGCGTGTTCGCACTGTGCTACGTGCAATTCACGTAGTGCGAAGTAGCGCAAACTTCGCAAACTACGCGAGCGTAGCGTAGTGCTTTGCCCAGGGTTACCCCCGGCCCTGCAGGGCGGACTCTGTGAGCAGGAACGGAGAATCCTGTTATGTGGGTTTTGCCAAAGAAACAAACAGAGCCCAACACCAACTTCTTCCCAAGCTGGACATTTATTCATCCGCGTTGCAGCACTGCAGACCACTCATTAGTCCTTACGCGTTTCAACATGTGCTGTCTTGATCACAGGTGAGTGGTATTTAATGCTCCCAGTGGTCACATGGCCTATCTCTAAAACTACAGGTTTCAGGATGCACCTGCATGTATATTCCAAAACGTGGCATGATGCAATTTCAATAGTGCTTAATAGCGTTTTTACAAAGCAAATGTCACGAAAATCACTGTCATTTGTAAGGTGCATACTGTTTAAAATTAATTTGCAAAGTGCATTTTGATGCTGGCACGCATAGTACTTGCTTGAGATGCGGTGTTGCCAAAGAGAGGAAGTCACCTCTCTCATCTCCCTTTCTCACGACTATACACCAGATAGCCCTGGAAATCCGCTGGATGGTGTCGTCGTTAAAGCGGTTCATGCCCCCTCCGTTAAATGTTTTAAGAAAAGCTCAATTTTTCCGGGGGCCCCCGACCCTGCAGGGCGGACTCTGTGAGCAGGAACGGAGAATCCTGTTATGTGGGTTTTGCCAAAGAAACAAACAGAGCCCAACACCGACTTCTTCCCAAGCTGGACATTTATTCATCCGCGTTGCAGCACTGCAGACCACTCATTAGTCCTTACGCGTTTCAACATGTGCTGTCTTGATTACAGGTGAGTGGTATTTAATGCTCCCAGTGGTCACATGGCCTATCTCTAAAACTACAGGCCCCAGGATGCACCTGCATGTATATTCCAAAACGTGGCATGATGCAATTTCAATAGTGCTTAATAGCGTTTTTACAAAGCAAATGTCATGAAAATCACTGTCATTTGTAAGGTGCATACTGTTTAAAATTAATTTGCAAAGTGCATTTTGATGCTGGCACGCATAGCACTTGCTTGAGATGCGGTGTTGCCAAAGAGAGGAAGTCACCTCTCTCATCTCCCTTTCTCACGACTATACACCAGATAGCCCTGGAAATCCGTTGGCTGGTGTCGTCGTTAAAGCGGGTCATGCCCCCTCCGTTAAATGTTTTAAGAAAAGCTCCATTTTTCCGGGGGCCCCCGACCCTGCAGTGCGGACTCTGTGAGCAGGAACGGAGAATCCTGTTATGTGGGTTTTGCCAAAGAAACAAACAGAGCCCAACACCGACTTCTTCCCAAGCAGGACATTTATTCATCCGCGTTGCAGCACTGCAGACCACTCATTAGTCCTTACGTGTTTCAACATGTGCTGTCTTGATCGCAGGTGAGTGGTATTTAATGCTCCCAGTGGTCACATGGCCTATCTCTAAAACTACAGGCCCCAGGATGCACCTGCATGTATATTCCAAAACGTGGCATGATGCAATTTCAATAGTGCTTAATAGCGTTTTTACAAAGCAAATGTCACGAAAATCACTGTCATTTGTAAGGTGCATACTGTTTAAAATTAATTTGCAAAGTGCATTTTGATGCCGGCACGCATAGTACTTGCTTGAGATGCGGTGTTGCCAAAGAGAGGAAGTCACCTCTCTCATCTCCCTTTCTCACGACTATACACCAGATAGCCCTGGAAATCCGTTGGCTGGTGTCATGGTTAAAGCGGGTCATGCCCCCTCCGTTAAATGTTTTAAGAAAAGCTCCATTTTTCCGGGGGCCCCCGACTAACCCTGGGCGTAGTTCGCGAAGTAGCGCTACGCGAAGCTACGCGAAGCTACGCGAAGTGCACTTCGCACTACGCGAGCTACACATAGCACTACGCAAACTGCGTAGTGCGCTGTTCGCGATGATTGCACAGTGCCGGATGCTTGTCCGCACTGTGCAATCATTGAAAACGGCATCTTGCACAGTACGAGCTGTCTTTTACTGCCGCTCAAGTAAATTTTTACTCGAGCGGCAGCTTTCTCAACGCGGACTGGTAGTTTCTCATCGCGAGCGGTCGCGAGCATACGCGACCACTCGCAATGAGAAACCTGACCTCCCTGCGTTGAGAATCTCGCTGGGAGGTTTATTTTCCACGCTTGCGATCGGCAACTTGATGTTGCTGATCGCGAACGAGGAAAAAGTCTCGCCGGGATGTCATTTTGCTTGCTCGCGGTCGCCAGCTTGACGTTGAGGACCGCGAGCAAGCAAAAAATGACCGCTGCACTACGCTACGCTACGCATGTTCGCACTGTGCTACGTGCAATTCACGTAGTGCGAAGTAGCGCAAACTTCGCAAACTACGCGAGCGTAGCGTAGTGCATTGCCCAGGGTTACCCCTGACCCTGCAGGGCGGACTCTGTGAGCAGGAACGGAGAATCCTGTTATGTGGGTTTTGCCAAAGAAACAAACAGAGCCCAACACCGACTTCTTCCCAAGCTGGACATTTATTCATCCGCGTTGCAGCACTGCAGACCACTCATTAGTCCTTACGCGTTTAAACATGTGCTGTCTTGATCACAGGTGAGTGGTATTTAATGCTCCCAGTGGTCACATGGCCTATCTATAAAACTACAGGTTCCAGGATGCACCTGCATGTATATTCCAAAACGTGGCATGATGCAATTTCAATAGTGCTTAATAGCGTTTTTACAAAGCAAATGTCACGAAAATCACTGTCATTTGTAAGGTGCATACTGTTTAAAATTAATTTGCAAAGTGCATTTTGATGCTGGCACGCATTGTACTTGCTTGAGATGCGGTGTTGCCAAAGAGAGGAAGTCACCTCTCACATCTCCCTTTCTCACGACTATACACCAGATAGCCCTGGAAATCCGTTGGATGGTGTCGTCGTTAAAGCGGGTCATGCCCCTCCGTTAAATGTTTTAAGAAAAGCTCCATTTTTCCGGGGGCCCCCGACCCTGCAAGGCGGACTCTGTGAGCAGGAACGGAGAATCCTGTTATGTGGGTTTTGCCAAAGAAACAAACAGAGCCCAACACCGACTTCTTCCCAAGCTGGACATTTATTCATCCGCGTTGCAGCACTGCAGACCACTCATTAGTCCTTACGCGTTTCAACATGTGCTGTCTTGATCACAGGTGAGTGGTATTTAATGCTCCCAGTGGTCACATGGCCTATCTCTAAAACTACAGGCCCCAGGATGCACCTGCATGTATATTCCAAAACGTGGCATGATGCAATTTCAATAGTGCTTAATAGCGTTTTACAAAGCAAATGTCATGAAAATCACTGTCATTTGTAAGGTGCATACTGTTTAAAATTAATTTGCAAAGTGCATTTTGATGCTGGCACGCATAGTACTTGCTTGAGATGCGGTGTTGCCAAAGAGAGGAAGTCACCTCTCTCATCTCCCTTTCTCACGACTATACACCAGATAGCCCTGAAAAAATCAGTTGGCTGGTGTCGTCGTTAAAGCGGGTCATGCCCCCTCCGTTAAATGTTTTAAGAAAAGCTCAATTTTTCCGGGGGCCCCCGACCCTGCAGGGCGGACTTTGTGAGCAGGAATGGAGAATCCTGTTATGTGGGTTTTGCCAAAGAAACAAACAGAGCCCAACACCGACTTCTTCCCAAGCTGGACATTTATTCATCCGCGTTGCAGCACTGCAGACCACTCATTAGTCCTTACGCGTTTCAACATGTGCTGTCTTGATCACAGGTGAGTGGTATTTAATGCTCCCAGTGGTCACATGGCCTATCTCTAAAACTACAGGCCCCAGGATGCACCAGCATGTATATTCCAAAACGTGGCATGATGCAATTTCAATAGTGCTTAATAGCGTTTTTACATAGCAAATGTCACGAAAATCACTGTCATTTGTAAGGTGCATACTGTTTAAAATTAATTTGCAAAGTGCATTTTGATGCTGGCACGCATAGCACTTGCTTGAGATGCGGTGTTGCCAAAGAGAGGAAGTCACCTCTCTCATCTCCCTTTCTCACGACTATACACCAGATAGCCCTGGAAATCCGTTGGCTGGTGTCGTCGTTAAAGCGGGTCATGCCCCCTCCGTTAAAGGTTTTAAGAAAAGCTCCATTTTTCCGGGGGCCCCCGACCCTGCAGGGTGGACTTTGTGAGCAGGAACGGAGAATCCTGTTATGTGGGTTTTGCCAAAGAAACAAACAGAGCCCAACACTGACTTCTTCCCAAGCAGGACATTTATTCATCCGCGTTGCAGCACTGCAGACCACTCATTAGTCCTTACGCGTTTCAACATGTGCTGTCTTGATCACAGGTGAGTGGTATTTAATGCTCCCAGTGGTCACATGGCCTATCTCTAAAACTACAGGCCCCAGGATGCACCTGCATGTATATACCAAAACGTGGCATGATGCAATTTCAATAGTGCTTAATAGCGTTTTTACAAAGCAAATGTCATGAAAATCACTGTCATTTGTAAGGTGCATACTGTTTAAAATTAATTTGCAAAGTGCATTTTGATGCCGGCACGCATAGTACTTGCTTGAGATGCGGTGTTGCCAAAGAGATGAAGTCACCTCTCTCATCTCCCTTTCTCACGACTATACACCAGATAGCCCTGGAAATCCGTTGGCTGGTGTTGTCGTTACAGCGGGTCATGCCCCCTCCGTTAAATGTTTTAAGAAAAGCTCCATTTTTCCGGGAGCCCCCAACCCTGCAGGGCGGACTCTGTGAGCAGGAACGGAGAATCCTGTTATGTGGGTTTTGCCAAAGAAACAAACAGAGCCCAACACCGACTTCTTCCCAAGCTGGACATTTATTCATCCGCGTTGCAGCACTGCAGACCACTCATTAGTCCTTACGCGTTTCAACATGTGCTGTCTTGATCACAGGTGAGTGGTATTTAATGCTCCCAGTGGTCACATGGCCTATCTCTAAAACTACAGGCCCCAGGATGCACCTGCATGTATATTCCAAAACGTGGCATGATGCAATTTCAATAGTGCTTAATAGCGTTTTTACAAAGCAAATGTCATGAAAATCACTGTAATTTGTAAGGTGCATACTGTTTAAAATTAATTTGCAAAGTGAATTTTGATGCTGGCACGCATAGTACTTGCTTGAGATGCGGTGTTGCCAAAGAGAGGAAGTCACCTCTCTCATCTCCCTTTCTCACGACTATACACCAGATATCCCTGGAAATCCGTTGGCTGGTGTCGTCGTTAAAGCGGGTCATGCCCCCTCCGTTAAATGTTTTAAGAAAAGCTCCATTTTTCAGGGGGCCCCCGACTAACCCTGGGCGTAGTTCGCGAAGTAGCGCTACGCGAAGCTACGCGAACTGCGTAGTGCGCTGTTCGCGATGATTGCACAGTGCCGGATGCTTGTCCACACTGTGCAATCATTGAAAACGGCATCTTTCACAGTGCGAGCTGTCTTTTACTGCCGCTCAAGTAAATTTTTACTCGAGCGGCAGCTTTCTCAACGCGGACTGGTAGTTTCTCATCGCGAGCGGTCGCGAGCATACGCGACCACTCGCAATGAGAAACCTGACCTCCCCGCATTGAGAATCTCGCCGGGAGGTTTATTTTCCACGCTTGCGATCGGCAACTTGATGTTGCTGATCGCAAACGAGGAAAAAGTCTCGCCGGGATGTCATTTTGCTTGCTCGCGGTCGCCAACTTGACGTTGAGGACCGCGAGCAAGCAAAAAATGACCGCTGCACTACGCTACACTATGCGTGTTCGCACTGTGCTACGTGCAATTCACGTAGTGCGAAGTAGCGCAAACTTCGCAAACTACGCGAGCGTAGCGTAGTGCTTTGCCCAGGGTTACCCCCGACCCTGCAGGGCGGACTCTGTGTGCAGGAACGGAGAATCCTGTTATGTGGGTTTTGCCAAAGAAACAAACAGAGCCCAACACCGACTTCTTCCCAAGCTGGACATTTATTCATCCGCGTTGCAGCACTGCAGACCACTCATTAGTCCTTACGCGTTTCAACATGTGCTGTCTTGATCACAGGTGAGTGGTATTTAATGCTCCCAGTGGTCACATGGCCTATCTCTAAAACTACAGGCCCCAGGATGCACCTGCATGTATATTCCAAAATGTGGCATGATGCAATTTCAGTAGTGCTTAATAGCGTTTTTACAAAGCAAATGTCACGAAAATCACTGTCATTTGTAAGGTGCATACTGTTTAAAATTAATTTGCAAAGTGCATTTTGATGCTGGCACGCATAGTACTTGCTTGAGATGCTGTGTTGCCAAAGAGAGGAAGTCACCTCTCTCATCTCCCTTTCTCACGACTATACACCAGATAGCCCTGGAAATCCATTGGCTGGTGTCGTCGTTAAAGCGGGTCATGCCCCCTCCGTTAAATGTTTTAAGAAAAGCTCCATTTTTCCGGGGCCCCCGACCCTGCAGGGCGGACTCTGTGAGCAGGAACGGAGAATCCTGTTATGTGGGTTTTGCCAAAGAAACAAACAGAGCCCAAAACCGACTTCTTCCCAAGCTGGACATTTATTCATCCGCGTTGCAGCACTGCAGACCACTCATTAGTCCTTACGCGTTTCAACATGTGATGTCTTGATCACAGGTGAGTGGTATTTAATGCTCCCAGTGGTCACATGGCCTATCTCTAAAACTACAGGACCCAGGATGCACCTGCATGTATATTCAAAAATGTGGCATGATGCAATTTCAGTAGTGCTTAATAGCGTTTTTACAAAGCAAATGTCACGAAAATCACTGTCATTTGTAAGGTGCATACTGTTTAAAATTAATTTGCAAAGTGCATTTTGATGCTGGCACGCATAGTACTTGCTTGAGATGCGGTGTTGCCAAAGAGAGGAAGTCACCTCTCTCATCTCCCTTTCTCACGACTATACACCAGATAGCCCTGGAAATCCGTTGGCTGGTGTCGTCGTTAAAGCGAGTCATGCCCCCTCCGTTAAATGTTTTAAGAAAAGCTCAATTTTTCCGGGGGCCCCCGACCCTGCAGGGTGGACTCTGTGAGCAGGAACGGAGAATCCTGTTATGTGGGTTTTGCCAAAGAAACAAACAGAGCCCAACACCGACTTCTTCCCAAGCTGGACATTTATTCATCCGCGTTGCAGCACTGCAGACCACTCATTAGTCATTACGCATTTCAACATGTGCTGTATTGATCACAGGTGAGTGGTATTATATATATTCATTGAAAAAACCATAGGTTTCAGGGACGTTATAGTTTGAAATTAGCATCTAAAATACCTTAGAAATTCTCTGAAAAAACCACAGGTTTCAGGGACGTTATAGTTAGTTGGACATTTCACTCGTACAAAACCAGAGAAATTCGGCCGTTATAGATAGTTGAGCTAACTATAACTCGCGCCCCCGCAATGCACTGCTGATGACGTCAGATATTACATCATTCATGACATGGTCAATGACATCACTGATGACATCACTGATGACATCTCAAATGACATCACTGATGACATCACTGATGACATCATCCACTGACTGTGTGTTTCTTTAAAGTTTAAATATGTTTTATATATATATATGCCAAGGTGTATTGAAGAATGAGTGGGTGTATAAGTGTCTGAATGGATGATTTAGTAGGTGCGTGACTGACTGTATAAGTGAGTGTTTAAACGTGTCTTACTGAATGCATGGGTTAGTGACCAACCTGTGTAGATGTCTGTATCAGTCTGTCAGTTGGTGTGTAAGCGGTTGCATGGGTTGGTGAGTAGCGAAATGAGTGTCTATATGAGTTATTGATTGGTTGTCTGAGTATCTGTATGGGTGCCTGAGTGTCTGTGTGGGTGGGTGGGGGGTGTGTGACTCTGAGCATAGATGTGTGACTGGGTGATTTACTGGGTGTATGGGTTCAAGAGTGCATCTGTGTTGGGCTGTATGGGTGGGTGAGTGTGTGTATGAGTGTGTTGGTGAGTGAATGGATGTCTCAGTGGTACATGTGTGAGTAACTCCATATGTGAAAGGCAGTATATGTGAGTGTTGGAGTATATAAATGACTATATGTGATAGTGAGTGATTGTGAGAGTGGCTGTATGGATGAGTGTGTGCTAGGTATCAGTGATTGCATAAGAGAGTAAGTATGTGTTAGTATCTGTATGAATAAGTGAGGTGGTGTGTGTATAACTGTATAGGTGAGTAAATGGGAGTGTGATTGATTCTTTGCATGACTGACTAGGTGTGTGAGTAACTCTATGGATGAGTGGGGGTGTGTGAGTGTCTGCATAGGTGTATGAGTGCATGTGATAGTGCTGTATTGATGAGTGACTGTATGGGTAAATGACTGGATGTGTGTGTAGACCTAGGAATCAGTGAGCGGGTATGTAGTAACTGGTATTGGTGTGTCTATGGTTTCGAAAATGGTAGTCTGTATTTTAGAGTGGGTGTATCAAAGGGTATATTAGGGTATGAGGAGGTGCATCAGATTATCACGTGGATGATGTCATCAGTGATGTCATCAGTGATGTCACTGACCATGTCATGAATGATGTAATATGTGACGTCATCAGCAGTGCATTGTGGGGGGGCAAGTTATAGTTAGCTCAACTAACTATAACGGCCGAATTTCTCTAGTTCTGTAAGAGTGAAATGTCCAACTAACTATAACGTCCCTGAAACCTGTGGTTTTTTCAGTGAATTTCTAAGGTTTTTTAAATGCTAATTTCTAACTATAACATCCCTGAAACCTATGGTTTTTTCAGTGATGTTTCAAAGGTTTATTAAATGATAATTTCAAACTATAGCGTCCCTGAAACCTATGGTTTTTTCTGTGAATTTCAAAGGTTTTTCAAATGCTAATTCCTAACTATAACGCCCCTGAAACCTATGGTTTTTCTGTGAATTTCGAATGTTTTTTAAATGCTAATTTCTAACTATTCCTACAAAGGTAGGACATGTGCAGAAAGAGAAAGAAAAGCGCAGAAAGAAGCAAGAGAAATGCAGAAAGAGGAAACAGAAGTCCAGAAAGACGAAGAAAGGTGCAGAAAGAAGCAAGAGATATGCAGAAAGAACCAACAGAGGTGCAGAAAGAGGCCTTGTTGCAAAGTCATCCTGTGCCCCCAACTTTTTGCTGACTAGTACTGGCCGTAACTGTCTCTGACTAACCAGGCCGGGAGCCAGTGCTATCCTGAAAGACACTTAGAATACAGTGAAAACACCTACATACACTAGGGTACACTATGGGTTGGGGTACTCCTGTGATTGGCATGACCTCCGCTGTAAGTCCCTAGTACATAATAGGGCAGGGGGATTGAAACTACCTCTACATCAGAGGTGCAGAAAGAGGAAAGAGAAGTGCAGAACGAAGCAAAAGAGGTGCGAAAGAGGCAAAAGAGGTGAAGAAAGAAGCAAGTGAAGTGCAGAAAGAGGCAACAGAGGTGCAGAAAGACGCAAGAGAGGTGAAGAAACAAGCAAGAGAGTAGCAGAAAGAGGCAAGAGAATTGCTGAAAGAAACAACAGAGGTGTAGAAAGAAGCAAGAGAAGTGCAGAAAGAGGCAAGTGAGGTGCAGAAAGAAGCAAGAGCAGTGGAGAAAGAACAAACAGAGGTGCAAAAAGAGGCAAGAGGGGTGCAGAAAAAGATAGGAGGGGTGCACAAAGAAGCAACAGAGGTGCTGAAAGAGGCACGAAGGGTGCAGAAAGAGCAAGAGAAGTGCAGAAAGATGCACCAGAGGTACAGAAAGAGGCAAGAGAGGTGCAGAAACAGGCAGGAAAGGTGCAGAAAGAGGGAACAGGTGTGCAGAAAGAGGCAAGAGAGGTGCAGAAAGAGAAAAGAGGGGTGCAGAAAGAGGCAAGAGATCTGCAGAAAAAAGCAACAGAGGTGCTGAAAGAGGCAATTGAGGTACAGAAAGGGGCAAGAGAACTGCAGAAAAAAGCAACAGAGGTGCAGAAAGAGGCAATTGAGGTGCAGAAAGTAGCAAGAGAGGTGCAGAAAGAGGCAATAGAAGTGCAGAAAGAAGCAACAGAGGTGCAGAAAGAGGCAAGAGGGCTGCAGAAAGAGGAGAGAGAAGTACAGAAAGATGCAAAAGAGGTGCTCAAAGAGGGATGCAGAAAGAGGCAAGAGCAGTGCAGAAAGAACCAAGAGAAGTGCAGAAAGAAGCAACAGAGGTGCAGAAGGAGGCACGAGGGGTGCAGAAAGAAGGAAGAGAAGTGCAGAAACAAGCAACAAAGGTGCTCAAAGAGGCACGAAGGGTGCAGAAAGAGGCAAGAGAAGTGCAGAAAGAAGCAACAGAGGTGCTGAAAGAGCAAGAGTGGTGCAGGAAAAGGGAAGAGAGGTGTAGAAAGAGGCAAGAGAGTTGCACACAGAGGGAAGAGGGGTGCGGAAAGAGGCAAGAGGGGTGCAGAAAGAAGCAACAGAGGTGCCGAAAGAGGCAAGAGAGGTGCAGAAAGAAGCAAGTGAAGTGCAGAAAGAGGCAACAGAGGTGCAGAAAGGTGCAAGAGAGGTGCAGAAACAAGCAACAGAAAAGCAGAAAGAGGCAAGACAATTGCTGAAAGACGCAACAGAGGTGTAGAAAGAAGCAAGAGAAGTGCAGAAAGAGGCGAGTGCGGTGCAGAAATAAGCAAGAGCAGTGCAGAAAGAAACAGCAGAGGCACAAAAAGAGGCAAGAGGGGTGCAGAAAGAGGTAGGAGAGGTGCACAAAGAGGCAAGAGAGGTACAGAAAGAGGCAGGAGGGGTGCAGAAGGAGGGAAGAGAAGTGCACAAAGAGGCAATAGAATTGCTGAAATAGCAACAGAGGTGTAGAAAGAAGCAAGAGAAGTGCAAAAAGAGGCAAGAGGGGTGTAAAAAAAGTAGGAGGGGTACAGAAAGAGGTACAGAAAGAGCCAAGAGGGTTGCAGAAAGAAGGAATAGAAGTGCAGAAAGAAGTAACAGAGGTGCTGAAAGAGGCGCAAAGGATGCAGAAAGAGCAAGAGAAGTGCAGAAAGAGGCAACAGAGGTACAGAAAGAGGCAAGAGAGGTGCAGAAACAGGCAGGAAAGGTGCATAAAGAGGGAACAGGGGTGCATAAAGGGGCAAGAGAGGTGCAGAAAGAGAAAAGAGGGGTGCAGAAAGAGGCAAGAGATCTGCAGAAAAAAGCAACAGAGGTGCTGAAAGAGGCAAGTGAGGTACAGAAAGGGGCAAGAGATCTGCAGAAAAAAGCAACAGAGGTGCTGAAAGAGGCAAATGAGGTGCAGAAAGAAGCAAGAGAGGTGCAGAAAGAGGCAATAGAAGTGCAGAAAGAAGCTACAGAGGTGCAGAAAGAGGCAAGAGGGGTGCAGAATGAGGCAAGAGAAGTGCATAAAGAGGCAACAGAGGTACAGAATGAGGCAAGAGAGGTGCAGAAACAGGCAGGAAAGGTGCACAAAGAGGGAACAGGGGTGCAGAAAGAGGCAAGAGAGGTGCAGAAAGAGAAAATAGGGGTGTAGAAAGAGGCAAGAGATATGCAGAAAAAAGCAACAGAGGTGCTGAAAAAGGCAACTAAAGTGCAGAAAGAGGCAGGAGATCTGCAGAAAAAATAACAGAGGTGCTGAAAGAGGCAAGGGGGTGCAGAAAGAGGAGAGAGGTGCAGAAAGAAGCAAAAGAGGTGTTCAAAGAGGCAAGAGGGATGCAGAATGAGGCAAGAGCAGTGCAGAAAGAACCAAGAGAAGTGCAGAAAGAAGGAAGAGAAGCGCAGAAACAAGCAACAGAGGTGCTGAAAGAGGCATGAAGGGTGCAGGAAGAGGCAAGAGAAGTGCAGAAAGAAGCTACAGAGGTACAGAAAGAGGCAAGAGTGGTGCAGAAAGAGGGAAGAGAGGTGTAGAAAGAGGCAAGTGAGTTGCACAAAGAGGAAAGAGGGGTGCAGAAAGAGGCAAGATGGGTGCAGAAAGAAGCAAGAGAAGTGCAGAAAGAAGCAACAGAGGCGCAGAAAGAGGCAAAATGGGGTGCAGAAAGAGGAAGAGAAGTGCAAAAAAGAAGCAACAAAGATGCAGAAGGAGGCAAGAGAAGTGCAGAAAGAGGCAATAGAGTTGCAGAAACAGGCAAAAGAGGTGCAGAAAGAAGCAAGAGCAGTGCAGAAAGAAACAACAGAGGTACAGAAGGAGGCAAGAGGGGTATAGAAACAGGCAAAAGAAGTGCATAAGCAAGCAAAAGAGATGCAGAAAGAGGCAAGAGGGTTGCAGAAAGAGGCAAGAGAGGTGCAGAAGGAGGCAAGAGAGATATAGAAAGAGGCAAGAGAAGTGTAGAAAGAAGCAACAGACATGCAAAAAGGGGGAAGCGGGGTGGAGAAAGAGGCAAGAGGGGTGCAGAAAGAAGCAAGAGAGGTGCAGAAAGAAACAAAAGAAGTGCAGAAAGAAGGAACAGAGGTGAGGACAGAGGCAAAATGGATGCAGAAAGAATTAAGAGGGGTGCAGAAAGAGGCAAGAGAGCTGCAGAAAGAGGGAAGAAGGGTGCAGAAAGAGGCAAGAGGGGTACAGAAAAAAGCAAGTGAGGTGCAGAAAGAGGCAACAGAGGTGCAGAAAGAGGCAAGAAAGGTGCAGAAAGTAGAAGAGATGTGCAGAAAGAGGCAAGAGAAGTGCAGAAAAAGAAAAAAATGTGCAGAAAGAAGCAACAGAAATGCAGAAAGAGGCAAGAGAGGCGCAGAAGGAAGCAAGAGTGGCTTGCACACCATTAGTACCAATTTAACACCCACATTTAGCCATTAGTAACAGGTGACCATTCTAGGTTTGCAAAGGGCCTTCCACCACGCTGTAACACTTGTCGCTGCATTTTTGGTAACGTTTGAGCCGTTTGAGCTAGAAACAAGGCTTTTTATGTTCAAATCTGCAGATTAGGGAGCAGATGATGAATTATGTGGCTAATGCAGAAAATGTATAATTGTGAGAAAGTCGGTGCAGCCAAACAGTCGCATAATTCCAGTGGCCCTGCTCATACCTCTGACTAGGTCCGCAAGTGCTCCTCAGTGATTCCTTCTTTTTTTGTCTCACTGTGTTCATAGTTGAGCTTCTATTGAAACGGGGAAGACTAAACCTGAGGTTACCACTTCACAACACAGACTACAATAACACATAATTAATCTCCATAACACATAATCCCACTCTATATAATTCCTATACATTAAATACCACATACTTTCTATCCACATAAATTCACTGAACAACATACCACATAATTCCACTACACACAACGTACATCCACTCCACTCCAAAAAACATTAGTAAAAAACTTTTACATTTACAACGCCAATAGCTCTAACTCTCGCAAATGCGAAACCTATTACACTGCAAACACTTCTTTAACTGGAATGTCGCGTTTGCAGAGTGGTGGAGAAAGGGTGCTGGGCCTCCGACCAGCCCTCAGGAATTCCGCTGAGTAGGACTTACAGGAGGTACCAGGAGGGCTTCTTGGCCCCCAAAGTCCCTCAGGAGTAAATTGGACTTCATCTCCCATCCCGTATTCTTCCAGGAGGTGCGTTTGAGAGTGGTGGAGAAAGGGGGGCATGGCCTCCGCAGACGTCTTAGCAATCCCACTGTGTGGGTCTTACTGGAGGAAACAAGAGGGGTAGTTGACCCCCAAGGATGTCCTTGGGGGCCAACTACCCCTCCTATTACGTCCAGTAAGTCCCACACAGCCAGATTGCTAAATTCTCATAGCAGGCCACACCCCCATTTGCCCACCACTCTGCAAATGCGCTCCCTGGCGCGCTCTTGGATGGGGATTGAAGTCACCTTCAATGCTGGGGGTCCTTTAGGGGCCAACTAGCCTACCTCTTACCTCCAGTAAGCCCCACACAGTGGGATTGCTGAGAGGTGGACACAGGCCGTGCTCCCTTTCTCCACCAGTCTGCAAACGTGCCTCCTGGCACGTTCTAAGTTGGGGGATTAAGTCCCCTTTCCTCCTGAGGGTCCCTAGGGGCCAACTAGCCCTCCTGTTACTTCAAGTAAGCCCCATACAGCTGGATTTCTGAGAGTGGTCCGAGGCCATGCCCCCTTTTTATACCATTCTGCAAACGCGCCTTCTGGCGCACTGCTGCTCGGGGATAAAGTCCAAGAGGACTTCATCACCCCACCAGCAGTGCGCCAAGAGGCGCGTTTGCAGAGTGGTGTAAAAATGGGCGTGGCCTCGGACCACCACTCTGCAATCCAGCTGTGTGGTGCTTACTGGAGGTACCTGGTGGGCTAATTGGCCCCCAGGGACCCTCAGTATTCAAGGGGACTTAATTCCCCAACTTAGAACGTGCCAGGGGGCGCGTTTGCAGAGTCATGCAGGGAGGGGGCGGGGCCTCCGGCGAGTTGCCGGTTTCTTTTTTTTATATATATTTTTAGAAGGGGGGCTTTGTGGCCCCCCTTCTTTTAGTATTTTTGGGGCCCTGGGGACCCCATACCCCAGGGCCTGACCCCGAGGCCAATTTTGGCCCTGGGGACCCCATCCCCTGGGGCATGGCCTCCTTTTTTTAATATATTAATAGGGCCCCGCGGCCCCCCTTCTCTGGGCCACTTTTGGCCATGGGGACCCCATCTCCCGGGGCATGGCCTCTTTTTAAAAAAAAAATGTTTATTGGCAAGGGGGGCCGCGTGGCTCCCCTTCCCTAGGCCACTATTGCCCCCGGGGACCCCATCCCCCATGGCTGGCCTCTTTTTAAAAAATAATTAAAGGGGAGGGGGGCCGAGTGGCCCCCTCCCGGGCCACTTCTGGCACCGGGGACCCCATACCCCGGGGCCGTCCCTCAGCGTTGGGGACCGTGGGGGGAGCATCAATGCCCCCACAGTCCCAGCCAGCTCCCTGTCTCCTGCAGGAGCCGTCATTGCATTTGGGCAAGGGGAGCTGCTAACATGCAGCTCCCCTTGTCCAAAAGCAATCTGCTTTGCTTTTTGGAAGCGAGAGCAGATTTCCTGCTCTCGCTTCCAAAAAGCAAAGCAGGGTTTGCTATGACAGGGTGGGATAGCAAACAGCAATGTCCCGGGGGTGGGCACCCTGGGACATTACAGGAGCTGGCCCTGGGGGGTGGCGGTCCCCAGGGCCATAAAGGGCTCCACGAGGGGGCCGCATGGCCCTCCACCAACATGTAAATATCCCCGGGGAGGTGGTGGTCCCGGGGGCCGGGGGTCCACACTAATTATTAGTTACAGCCCCGGGGAGATGGCAGTCCCTGGGGCTTGGGGGGGCCCGTGAGGCCCCCCTCCTAATTTTAATAAAACCCCAGGGAGGTGGCAGTCCCCGGGGTTTGGGGGGCCTGCAAGGCCCCCTGCCCTTATTTAAATAAAGCCCCAGGGAGGTGGCAGTCCCCGGGGCTGTGGGAGGGCCACATGCCCCCCGCACATACATTTTTTTAATTTCTCAGGAACTACTGAACGGATTTACACCATTGAAAAAAAGCACGCTTTCTGGACCAAGACCTACCTTTTTGCCAAATTTGGTGTAATTCCGTTCAGCAGTTCGAGCTGTAGCCTGTTTCAAAATTCCTATGGAAATTAACATGGAGAAAACGTGTTTTGGGGCCCCCTTTTTTCTCAGCCCCCGCTTGATGAATCGCCTCCAAACTATCAAGGCAGGAGGTGACCTGAGTGAGCCATTAGTTTTGAAAATTTTGCAAAGATTCATCAAACAGCGCCAGAGATATTGGCAAAAGAAAAAACGCTTTCCTATGGAAACTAGGTCCTAACTATAACTACCTACTGGCGACTGCCAGTAGGTACTATATATATATATATATAAATACATATATATATATATACATATATATATATATGTATATATATATTCACTGAAAAAACCATAGGTTTTAGGGACAGTTATAGTTACTTGGACATTGCACTCGTACAAAACCCGTGAAATTCCCCCGTTATAGTTAGTTCAGCTAACTATAACTCGCGCCTCGCAATGCACTGCTGATGACGTCACATATTACATCACTCATGACATGGTCAGTGACATCACTGATGACATCAATGATGACATCTCAAATGACATCACTGATGACATCATCCAGTGACTGTGTGTTTCTGTAAAGTTTAAATATTTTTAATATATATAGGAAAAGACGTATTGAAGAATGAGTGGGTGTGTAAGTGTCTGTATGGATGATTTAGTAGGTGCGTGACTGACTCTATAAGTGAGTGATTTAACGTATCTTACTGAATGCATGGGTTAGTGACTAAACTGGGTGAATGTCTGTATCCGTCTGTCTGTTGCTGTGTAAGTGGCTGCATGTGTTTGTGAATAGCTAAATGAGTGTCTATATGAGTTATTGAATGCTTGTCTGAGTATCTGTATGGGTGCCTGAGTGTTTGTGTGGGAGGGGTGTGTGCAACTCTGTGCATAGATGTGTGAGTGGGTGATTCACTGGGTGGATGGTTTCAAGAGTGCATCTGTGATAGACTGTATGGGTGGGTAAGTGTGTGTAAGAGTGTGTTAGTGAGTGAATGTATGTCCCAGTGGTACATGTGTGAGTAACTACATATGTGAAAGGCAGTATATATGTGTGTTGGAGTATATAAATAGCTATAAGCAAGAGTGAGTGATTGTGATAGTGGCTGTATGGATGAGTGTGTGCTTGTATCAGTGATTGTATAAGAGCGGTAACAATGTGCTACTATTTGTATGAGTAAGTGAGCTGGTGTGTGTATAACTGTATAGGTGAGTAAATGGCAGTGTGTTTAATTATTTGCATGACTGACTAGGTGTCTGAGTATCTCTATGGATGAGTGGCGGTGTTTGAGTGTCTATATAGGAGTATGAGTGCATATGATAGTCCTGTACTGAGTGACCATAAGTATGAGTGACTGTACGGGTGAGTGAGTGGATGTGTGTGTAGACCTAAGAATCAGTGAGTGGGTATGTAGTTATTGGTGTTGGAGTGTCTATGGTTTTGCGACTGGCAGTCTGTAATTTAGAGTGGGTGTATCAAAGATTATATTAGGGTGTGAGGAGGTGCATCAGATTATCACGTGGATGATGTCATCAGTGATGTCATTTGAGATGTCATCAGTGATGTCATCAGTGATGTCACTGACCATGTCATGAGTGATGTAATATGTGACGTCATCAGCAGTGCATTGCGGGGCGCGAGTTATAGTTAGCTGAACTAACTATAACGGGGGAATTTCACGGGTTTTGTACGAGTGCAATGTCCAAGTAACTATAACTGTCCCTAAAACCTATGGTTTTTTCAGTGAATTTCAAAGGTTTTTTAAATGCTAATTTGTAACTATAACGTGTCTGAAACCTATGGTTTTTCAGTGAATTTCAAAGGTTTTTTAAATGCTAATTTGTAACTATAACGTGTCTGAAACCTATGGTTTTTTCAGTGAATTTCAAAGGTTTTTTAAATGCTAATTTCTAACTATAACGTGCCTGATACCTACGGTTTTTTCAGTGAATTTCAAAGGTTTTGTAAATGACAACTTTTAAATGTATTAATTGTTATATTAACTTTTTTCATACTGATTTACTACATTTTTAGAAACAATTTTTTTTTACATATTTTATTTTTTAAATTACATTGTAATTACATTATACATTACATTACAAAAAATACTTTCTCAGAATGAATTACTTTAGTTTAAATACTTTGCACATAGGCAATAGACTTTTAAGTACAGTAGTTACAGTTGTTGCAATGGGCAACACATTTTCAAACACAATGCAACATTCAGCTCAATGTGAATTTCTAGTTAAATGCAATTAGTTACTTTATGGATTACTTTTCTAACCACAGGACTGGATCCTAGATTCAGTCCTGGTACATCTCCTGTAAACAGTTGAGTAAAAGCGTTTTGGTTACAGTCGTGATTTTTAAGGAATATTATTGTATTTTAAAAGTTGACACTTAGAAACTTTTTCTCATAGAATCACCAATGTTATCCTATGGAAGGAAATTCACTTAGCAGGTAAAAACTGTTATCGTTACTTTTTCTTACTCAGTGTTGGATCCTGGATCCAGCACTGGTGCATCTCCTGTAAACAGTTGAAAGAATGCGTTTAAGTCATACAGGTGATTTTTAAGGAATATTTGTAGTTTGTAAAAATCAACACTTTGAAACTTTTTTGCTGAAAACCAGACAATGGATTCCTATGGAAGAAAATATAAGTTACTGGTAAGTACGGTTAAAATTACTTTTCAGGGTCAGTGCTGGGCTAAAAGATGCAGCACTGGGTTCTCTCCTGATAACAGGTGAGTAAATTGGTATTCGTACTTTGGTTGATTTTAGAGGAATATTATAAAGTTCAAAAACTCCACACTTAGAAGAATTTCCAAGTGAAACCAGTCAATGTTAGCCCATGAAGGTAATTCAAGTTACCGGTAAGTACGGTTAAAATTACTTTTCAGGACCAGTACTGGGCTGAAAGATGCAGCACTGAGGTCTCTCCTGATAACAGGTGAGTAAATCAGAATTCGTATTTCGGCTGATTTTAGAGGAATATTTGTATGTTTCAAAAATCAACACTTAGAAACTTTTTCAGCAAAAAGCAGGCAATAATATCCTATGGAAGGAAATTCAAGTTACTGGTAAGTACGGTTAAAATTACTTTTGAGGATCAGTACTGGGCTGAAAGATGCAGCACTGAGGTCTCTCCTGATAACAGGTGAGTAAATCAGAATTCGTATTTCGGCTGATTTTAGAGGAATATTTTAAAGTTCCAAAACTCCACACTTAGAAGAATTTCCAAGTGAAACCAGTCAATGTTAGCCTATGGAAGGAAATTCAAGTTACTGGTAAGTACGGTTAAAATTACTTTTCAGGACCAGTACTGGGCTGAAAGATACAGCACTGAGGTCTCTCCTTATAACAGGTGAGTAAATCGGAATTCGTATTTCGGCTGATTTTAGAGGAATATTTGTATGTTTCAAAAATCAACACTTAGAAGAATTTCCAAGTGAAACCAGTCAATGTTAGCCTATGAAGGAAATTCAAGTTACTGGTAAGTACGGTTAAAATTACTTTTCAGGATTAGTACTGGGCTGAAAGATGCAGGACTGAGGTCTCTCCTGATAACAGGTGAGTAAATCGGAATTCGTATTTCGGCTGATTTTAGAGGAATATTTTAAAGTTCCAAAACTCCACACTTAGAAGAATTTCCAAGTGAAACCAGTCTATGTTAGCCTATGGAAGGAAATTCAAGTTACTGGTAAGTACGGTTAAAATTACTTTTCAGGACCAGTACTGGGCTGAAAGATACAGCACTGAGGTCTCTCCTTATAACAGTTGAGTAAATCGGAATTCGTATTTCGGCTGATTTTAGAGGAATATTTGTATGTTTCAAAAATCAACACTTAGAAACTTTTTCAGCAAAAAGCAGGCAATGATATCCTATGGAAGGAAATTCAAGTTACTGGTAAGTACGGTTAAAATTACTTTTGAGGATCAGTACTGGGCTGAAAGATGCAGCACTGAGGTCTCTCCTGATAACAGGTGAGTAAATCGGAATTCGTATTTCGGCTGATTTTAGAGGAATATTTTAAAGTTCCAAAACTCCACACTTAGAAGAATTTCCAAGTGAAACCAGTCAATGTTAGCCTATGAAGGAAATTCAAGTTACCGGTAAGTACGGTTAAAATTACTTTTCAGGACCAGTACTGGGCTGAAAGATGCAGCACTGAGGTCTCTCCTGATAACAGGTGAGTAAATCGGAATTCGTATTTCGGCTGATTTTAGAGGAATATTTTAAAGTTCCAAAACTCCACACTTAGAAGAATTTCCAAGTGAAACCAGTCAATGTTAGCCTATGGAAGGAAATTCAAGTTACTGGTAAGTACGGTTAAAATTACTTTTCAGGACCAGTACTGGGCTGAAAGATACAGCACTGAGGTCTCTCCTGATAACAGGTGAGTAAATCAGAATTCGTATTTCGGATGATTTTAGAAGAATATTTGCACAATGGTGAAGGGAGGGGGCGGGGCCTAAGGTGACATCTGTGCAAACGCGCCCGGGCGCGTTTTAAGTTGGGGGATTAAGTCCCTTGAATCCTGAGGGTCCCTAGGGGCCAACTAGCCCACCAGGCACCTCCAATATGCGCCAGAGGCTGCGTTGCAGAGACGTGTAGAGAGGCCACACCCCTTTTTACACCTCTCTGCAACGCAGATCTGTGGCGCTTTCTGGATGTACCTGTTGGGCTAGTTGGCCCCCAGGGACCCTCAGGATTAAAGGGGATTTAATTCCCCATCTTAAAACGCGCCACGGGGCCTGTTTGCACACATGTCACCTGAAGCCCCGCCCTCCCTTCACCACTGTGCAAATGCGCCCCGTGGCGCGTTTTAAGTTGGGGGATTAAGTCCCCTTGAATCCTGAGGGTCCCCGGAGTCCAACTAGCCCACCATATACCTCCAAAAAGCGCCACAGAGCTGCGTTGCAGAGAGGTGTAAAAAGGGGTGTGGCCTCTCTACACGTCTCTGCAACGCAGCCCCTGGCGCATATTGGAGGTTCCTGGTGGGCTAGTTGGCCCCCAGGGACCCCCAGTATTCAAGGGGAATTCGTTCCCCTCTGCAAACGCGCCAGGGGCGCGTTTGCAGAGTGGTGAAGGAAGGGGCGGGGCCTGCGGGCCCGATCGTTTTTTTTTTATTTTATTTTTTGTCCCTGAAGGGGGGCTGTGTGGCCCCCTTCCTTTTTCCTGTTTTTGGGCCCTGGGGACCCCATCCCCCAGGGCCTTACCCCTTTTTTAATTTAATTTTTTTTTTTTTAAACGGGAAGGGGGCCGCGTGGCCTCCCTTCCTGGGCCTGTATTGGCCCCGGTGACCCCATCCCCTAGGGCATGGCCTTTTTTTATTTTCTTGGGAGGGGGCTGCGTGGCCCCCTCCTCAGGCCATTTAAGGCCCCGGGGACCCCATCCCCCGGGGCTGGCCCTTCTCCGTTGGGGACTGTGGGGGTCCCCAATCCCCCCACAGTCCCGCCGGCTCCCCACGTCCCTTGGGAGCCGGCATTGCTGTTCCACATGGGGAGCAGCTGACATGCTGCTCCCCATGTGGAAAGCAATCGGCTTTGGATATTGGAAGAGAGAGCAGGTTTCCCTGCTCTCTCTTCCAATATCCAAAGCAGTTGCTATGGCAGGACGGGAGCCGCGAGGCTCCCGTCCTGCCATAAGCAAACTACAGTGTCCCGGGGTAGGCACTCCGGGACACTGCAGGAGCCGGGCCTGGGGGGTGGCGGTCCCCAGGGCCATCAAGGGCTCCAGGAGGGGGCCGCGCGGCCCCCCTCCCTACATCAGCACAGCCCCGGGGAGGTGGTGGTCCCCGGGCTTCGGGGGTCCAAAACGGACCCCCATTTTAATTTGTTAGTGCCCTGGGGAGGTGGCGGTCCCCGGGGCGTGTGGGGGCTGGAGCCCCCGACACAGGTTGTTTAATTTTTTTAAAAGCCCCGGGAGGTGGTGGTCCCGGGGCTGCGGGAGGGCTCAGAGCCCTCCCGCACCATTTTTAAAAGAAAGCCCCGGGGGGTGGCGGTCCCCGGGCTTGGGGGGCCTTTGAGGCCCCCCACACATAAAATTAAACCCCCACCATGCCCCCGGGACTTGGGCCACCCGGGGCAAAATACAATCGAAGCGCGGGAGACCGCGCTACGATTTTTTCGGCAGGATTCGCGCACCCTGAGCGCATCCTGCCGATTTTTAAAAAATGTTTTTTTTTTTTTTGCCCAGGGGGTCCTTGTGGGACCCCCTGAGCAAACCTAGGGGGTCAGGGTGTTTCTACCCTGCCCCCTTTGTGCGCTTTGCGCACTTGTTTCTGTCCCTCGGTTCTACCGAGGGACAAAATGGCTGCCAACATTTCCTGAATGGAATGTTGACAGCCAGCTGACAGCCAATTAACATGCAGCTCGTGATCGGGACGGTGCGCGCAGGGTGCGCTCAGGGTGCGCGAATCCTCCGTGCCCATAGATATATATGTACTTTTACTTTTGATTTTCTCAGCAACTACTGAACGGATTTACACCATTTAACAAAAAGGGTTCTTTCTGAACCAAGAACTACCTCTTTGCCAAATTTGGTGTAATTCCGTTCAGCAGTTCGGGCTGTAGCCGTGTCTAAAGTTTCCTATGGAAAATTGCATGGGGAAAACACGTTTTGGGACCCCCTTTTTTCTCGGCCCCCGCTTGACGAATCCCCGAGACTTTCAGGGTAGGAGCGGACCGGAGCGCCCCACAAAGTTTGAAAATTTTGCGAAGATACGTCAACCGGCAAGAGAGTTATTTCAAATAGAATGTCGCGGATTTCCTATGGATAATAGGTTGTAACTATAACTATCTACTGGCGACCACCAGTAGATAATATATATATATATATATATATATATACACATGGATATATATGTATATATATTTACGTGTATATTACCTACTGGCGGTCGCCAGTAGGTAGTTATAGTTACGAATCTGTGTGAAAGCCCACACAAGGGGTCAGAGTGGAGATACTCTGACCCCATGGTTGAGAAATGGGTGTGTTAGTGACATAAGTCATGTGTCCAAAATTGATTTTTTTAATCACACACAATATTTGAGGTGATGCAACAACTTCCAGCGTGGCCCCCGTGTACCATCGCGAGTATCAACGTCGGTGCCAATATTGGCGAAAAAATTATTTATATAGTGAGTTATCTACTGTGATGTTTACAATTAATTATACAGTTATAATTTATTAATGTGGTGGTAGCTATTGAATTTCTGCTTTTGCTTTCTGCTTTCACGATGTAACCGCGGGGAACCACTCTGCAAACGTGCCTCTCGGCGCACTGCTGGTGGGATGATGAGGTCCCCTTTTATCCTGAGGGCCTCAGTAGTAAACTAGACTTCATCCCCCAAGCAGCAGTCCACCAGGTGGCGAGTTTGCAGAGTAGTGGAAAAAGCGGGCGTGGCTTCCAACCACCTCTCAGCAATCCAGCTGTGTGGGGCTTACTAGAGGTAACAGTAGGACTAGTTGGCCCTCAGGGACCCTCAAGTGGCAAGGGGAATTCACCCCAAACCAAGAGCACACTAGGAGGCTCATTTGCAGGATGGTGGAGAAAGGGGGTGTGACCTGCAACCACCTCTCAGCAATCCCACTGTGTGGGGCTTACTGGAGGCAACAGGTAGGCTAGTTGGCCCCTAAGCACCCCAATCAGTGAAGGGGACTTCATCCCCCAACCAAGAGTGCACCAGGAGGTGCGTTTGCAGACTGGTGGAGAAAGGGGGCATGGCCTGTTATCAGAACTCAGCAATCCTGCGGTGTGGGACTTACTGGAGGTAACAGGATGGGTAGTTGGCCCACAAGCACATCCTTGGGGCCAACTACCCCTCTTGTTACCTCCAATAAGTCGCACAAAGCTGGATTGCTAAGAGATCTTTGGAGGCCTCGCCCCCTTTCTCCTCCACTCTGCAAACGTGTCTCCTGGCACACTACTGATTGGGGGATGAAGTCCGCTTTAACTCTGAGGGACCTTGGGGGCCAAGAAGCCCTCCTGGTGCCTCCTGTAAGTCCCATGCAACGGAATTCCTGAGAGCTGGTCGGAGGCCCAGCTCCCTTTCTCCACCACTCTGCAAACGTGACTGCTAGTGAAAAAAACCTTAGAAATTCACTGAAAAAACCACAGGCTGCAGGGACGTTATAGTTAGGAATTCGCATTTGAAAAACCTTAGAAACTCACGGGAAAAAACAAAGGTTACAGGGACGTTATAGTTAGTCTGGTATTTCACTCGTATAAAACCAGAGAAATTCAGTCATTGTAGTTAGCTGATCTAACTATAACTCGCACCCCCGCAATGCACTGCTGATGATGTCAAATATTACATAACTCATGACATGGTCAGTGACATCACTGATGACATCATCCACATAATCTCTGATGCACCTACTCACACCCTAATATAACCTTTCATACACCCACTCCAAAATTCAGATTACCATTCTCGAAACCATAGACACACCAATACCAGTTAGTACATACCCACTCACTGATTCATAGGTCTACACACACATCCACTCACTCACCCATACAGCCACTCATACACACAGTCACTTACTAATACAGCCACTGATATATGCACTCATACACCCATACAGACACTCACACACCACCACTCGCCCATAGAGTTACTCACACACCTAGTCACTCACCGAAAGGGTCAAACGCACTGCCATTTATTCACCTATACAGTTATGCACACACCACCTCACTTATTCATAGAGATTCTAACACATTTATTTATTTATTTTATTTATTTATATATTTATATAGCGTGCTACCACCCGAGGGCGTCTAGGCGCTTGAGCTCAACACATAGACAACCGAGAGATGTACGACCCGGTTGTTTAAGAGACGTTATAGGGTATAAAGCCAGATTTTAAGTCCCTTCCTAAAGGAGAGTAATTCAGGGGAATTTTTTATTTTTATTGGCATCTCATTCCACCATCTGGATGTGACACGTGTGAAGCTTTTACCACCCCATCTGAGAAGGCGGAACTTAGGTTCTTTCACGAGCTTCAGAGAGGCAGACCGAAGTGTACGTGCTGGAATATGCCATTGGAAGTGATCTGTTAAATAAACAGAACTAAGGTTATGCAAGGTCTTAAAGGCGATGCAAAGTGCCTTAAACTTAATCCGCTTCTCCACAGGCAGCCAGTGCAAGATGTTAAGAGCCTGTCTGGCCGATGAGTATTTGGCTAGGCCAAAGAGCAGCCGAGCTGCAGAATTTTGGAGTACCTGCAGTTTTGCCACTACTGATTTGTTTACTCCAAGCAATATCCTGTTACAGTAATCGAGTTTAGATAAAACCAAAGCTGCTACCACTGTTTTCTGTAATTCTGATGGGATAAATGGAAGAATTTTCCTTAGGATTTTCAAGGTGAAAGAGATTGCCGAAGTGAGCATCTTTGCATGATGTGAAAAGGATAAGGTGGTATCAGTGATGACTCCCAGATTTTTTGCCTTAGTGACTGGGGAGGGAGGGATCCCCAGCTCCACGGGCCACCATTCTGAGGACCAGAACGATGTGTCTCTGCCGAAGAGTAGAACTTCTGTTTTATTTGAGTTCAGTTTGAGGCAATTTTCTGCCATCCAATCACCTACACCTCTCATGCATTCCTTGAAGTTGTGGGCTGTGTCATGATTATTGCTCGAGATGGATACAATAATCTGGGTATTATCTGCATATGATACTAAATCAAAGCCATGGGCTTTGATCAAGCGGGCCAGGGGTGTAACATAGATATTAAACAGGGTAGGGCTCAGAGATGAGCCCTGTGGCACCCCACATGGAAGCCTGAAACACTGTGATATAAAGCCTTCTACTTCGACGAATTGTTCCCGGTCTGACAATAAAGAACTGAGGAGTACAAGGACTGGTCCTACTATCCCTGCCTCTTGAAGCCGCTTTAATAGGGTACCGTAATCTACCGTATCAAAGGCGGCTGACAGGTCTAGTAATATCAGTGCTGCCGAAGCTCCAGTTTAGTATTGTGCTTGATTCTAAAACCATATTGGGTGGAATATAAAACATGATTGATCTCAATGAAGTTTTCTAATTCTTGGTTCATATGTTTTTCCAAGATTTTTGCTGGCAGAGGTAGACGGGAAATAGGGCGGTAGTTCCCAGGGTCTTATTTATCCAGACTGGACTTTTTTAGCAGAGGTAGAATAGATGTTTTTTTCCACCTTTTGGGAAACATCCCTGATTCAATGGTAGTATTAAGTACCGCCAAGAGTGGGCAAGCAACTGTCTCCACTATCATATGGATTACTTTGGGAGGACAGGGATCCTACAGGGAACCTGATTTAGTGGCTAAAAGAAGTTTTACAATTTGTTCATAAGAAATTTTTGTGAAGTTGGCAAATTGGGGTGAATCAGATTTTGGTGCAGATGGAATTACGATGTCTGTCAGTGCCTGAGAGCTCTGACTATTAGCAGTGCTTAAGGCAAAGGTATTGTAAATAGCAGACACTTTATTACAGAATGAAGATGCTAGGCTGTTGCAGAATGCTTGGTCTGTGGTATTTTGTTTAGTGTCCTGCAGGTGGCTTAATTTCAGCACTGCCGCAAAAAGCTCTTTGGGGCTATTCTTTGCTCCTTCTATTTTTTCCAAGAAGTAGCTGATTTTGGTTTTTTGAATTAATTCTTTGTATTGTGCTAGTTTTATCTTGTATAGTTCTTTCTCCCTAGTATCATAGAGTTGTCGCCAACACCTTTCTTGTCTGTGGCAGGGCCTTCTTAATAATCTAAGTTCCTCGGAGAACCATGGTGCGGTGGGTGCTGTCCTGCTAGTTTTTCCTACTTTCCGGGGAATAATAGCTTGTACAGCTGCGGTGATCCAATCATGATAATCTGAATCAGCTACCTCTGAGTCATGGGAGAGACAGGGTTTATTCTGATTCAGGTGCGAGATAAAAACTGTTTTATCTATACGCTGCCATAAATATCTTTCTTGACTTCTAACTAGGTGATGCTTAAGGGTTGTTGGGGGGGGCAAGGTGAGATTTAGCATCACTGCTGAGTGGTCGGACCAGTGGAGTTGTAAATTGTTGTTATGTTTTAAGAAAGGACAGTCTGTAAAGACAGCGTCCAGAAGGTGTCCTGCTCTGTGAGTAGGCCCTTCCACAATCTGCTCTAGACCTACGCTTGTCACCAGGTCCATGAGGGCCAGGGAGTCATTAGCGGAACAATTATCTAGGTGAAAATTAAAATCACCTAGAATAGTGTAGCCTTGAGTATTCACCTTATGTTCAAGGAGCTGGCCCATGGATTGCATAAAAGTAGTTCTGGGTCCTGGTGGGCGGTACACTAATACACCGTTAAACGAATACACATGGTTGACTGTTATTTTAAATGAAAGCACCTCTGTTTCTGTATCAGTGGAAATATTTTTAAAAGATGCTTTTAAGTGATCTCTATAAATTATTGCCAGACCTCCTCCTTTTTTATGCAGACGATCCTTCCTGGCTATTGCGAAACCTGGTGGAATAGCTATCACTAGGTCGGGCCCTGATGTTTCATCTGCCCAAGTTTCCACAACAAAAATGAGGTCAAGGGCATGTGTGTCACCAAAATGTCCGAATTCGTGTTTATGTTTGATAAGACGCATGACAATTCTCGGACATACTCTCTTTTCTTAGCAACAAAATGATCCTCCCTTGTTCCTACGGGATGCTCTCTGTCGGATTTATTCATGACACCATCAGAATAGATCTTATTTTTGTATCTGTAAGTCTCATTTTACAGTTTGGACATACCTGTGGCCCAGTATCATTACTGCCTCCCAGAATTGGCCCTGGACATTTATAACACACAGTGGATAATCCCAGGAGCTCACCTCTGGTGTACTTATACATAGCAGCTGTACTGGGTACGAGAACCGGCAGCGTGGCTGGCGCTGAGCGCGAGCCGAGCGAGGATGGGCGCAGACGGGCTTGCGTTCGGCACCTGTGGTGCGCCCGCTGCACGTCCGCAACATGGGTGCTTTTATGTACCCTCCCCTCGTGGGATCCAAAGCCTTGAGCGCTAACCGCTCCAAAATGGCGGCCGTCAAGCGCTCGGCCCGGACTGCTGCCTGACTTGCCTGACTCTCTCCACTCAATCAGCTATGTCGGGAGCTGTGGTGGACCGGAGAGTGGCAACCAGCAATTAAGTGAGTAGGATCGTTAAAAATAAGGGGTTAAGAAGATAAAAATGACGATCTGTTAAAATGTCAGCAAGTGCTGAAGAACTGTGCAACGAGTAGCTGTGCAACTGGCAATGACCAAATAAAGTGCTATAATACCTACACGGAGGGAGGGAACCTCTCACTTCATCAATATGTGGCGCTGCCTTGGCCTATATATATATAAAACATATTTAAACTTTACAGAAACACACAGTCACTGGATGATGTCATCAGTGATGTCATGAGTGATGTCATTTGAGATGTCATCAGTGATGTCACTGACCATGTCATGAGTGATGTAATATGTGATGTCATCAGCAGTACATTGCGGGGCCGCGAGTTATACTTATCTCAACTAACTTTAATGCCCACATACTTACTCTCTTATACAATCACTGACAAAAGCACACACTCATCCATACAGCCACTCTCACAATCACTCACTTTCACATTCAGTCATTTATATACACCAACAGTCACATATACTGGCTTACACATATGCAGTTACTCACACATATACCACTGAGACATCCATTCACTCAACGATAGAGCCATATGCATGGTCACTCACCTATACAGCCCCTCACAGATGCAGTCATGAACCCATACAGCTAGTGAATCACCCACTCAAACATCCATGCAGGGAGTCACAAGCCCCCACCCACCCACACAGCCAATCAGGCACCCATACAGGTACTCAGACAATCAATCAATAACCCATAAAGTCACTCATGTAGCTACTCGCCAACCCATGCAGCCACTTACACACCAACTGACAGACTGATACATTCAGTCAAACACCCACTGAATAATCCATACAGACACTCATACACCCACTCATTCTTCAATATATCTTGGTGTATGTATATATATATTCACTGAAAAACCATAGGTTTCAGGCACGTTATAGTTAGAAATTAGCATTTAAAAAACCTTAGAAATTCACTGAAAAAACCATAGGTTTTAGGGAAAGTTATAGTTAGTTGGACATTTCACTCGTACAAAACCAGAGAAATTCCCCGTTATAGTTAGTTCACCTAACTAGAAATCGCGCCCCGCAATGCACTGCTGATGACGTCACATATTACATCACTCATGACATGGTCAGTGACATCACTGATGACATCACTGATGACATCTCAAATGAATCACTGATGACATCACTGATTACATCATCCAGTGACTGTGTTTCTGTAAAGTTTAAATATGTTTAATATATATAGGGAAAGGCGTATTGAAGAATGAGTGGGTGTTTAAGTGTCTGAATGGATGATTTAGTAGGTGCGTGACTGACTCTATAAGTGAGTGATTATACGTATCTTACTGAATGCATGGGTTAGTGACTAAACTGTGTGAATGTCTGTATCCGTCTGTCTGTTGGTGTGTAAGCGGCTGCATGGGTTTGTGAATAGCTACATGAGTGTCTATATGGGTTATTGATTGGTTGTTTGAGTATCTGTATGGGTGCCTGAGTGTTTGTGTGGGTGGGGTGTGTGTGACTCTGTGCATAGATGTGTGAGTGGGTGATTCACTGGGTGCATGGTTTCAAGAGTGCCTCTGTGATGGACTGTATGGGTGGGTGAGTGTGTGTATTGGTGTGTTAGTGAGTGAATGTATATCTCAGTGGTACATGTGTGAGTAACTACATATGTGAAAGGCAGTATATATGTGTGTTGGAGTATATAAATGGCTATAAGTGAGAGTGTGTGATTGTGAGAGTGGCTGTATGGATGAGTGTGTGCTTGTATCAGTGATTGTATAAGAGCGTAAGAATGTGCTAGTATTTGTATGAGTAAGTGAGCTGGTGTGTGTATGACTGTATAGATGAGTAAATGGCAGTGAGATTAATTATTTGCATGACTGACTAGGTGTGTGAGTACCTCTATGGATGAGTGGCGGTGTGTGAGTGTCTATATAGGTGTATGAGTGCATATGATAGTCCTGTACTGAGTGACCATAAGTATGAGTGACTGTACGGATGAGTGAGTGGATGTGTGTGTAAACCTAAGAATCAGTGACTGGGTATGTAGTTATTGGTGTTGGAGTGTCTATGGTTTTGAGAATGGCAGTCTGTAATTTAGAGTGGGTGTATCAAAGGTTATATTAGGGTGTGAGAAGATGCATCAAATTATCACATGGATGATGTCATCAGTGATGTCATTTGAGATGTCATCAGTGATGTCATCAGTGATGTCACTGACCATGTCATGAGTGATGTAATATGTGACGTCATCAGCAGTGCATTGCTGGGGCCCGAGTTCTAGTTAGGTGAACTAACTATAACGGGGGAATTTCTCTGGTGTTGTATGAGTGAAATGTCCAACTAACTATAACTTTCCCTAAAACCTATGGTTTTTTCAGTGAATATATATATATATAAATTCTCTACTCCTCGTTTTCCGCTTTCTGGAACACAACGGGCACGGACCACATTGAATTGGTGCAATTTTTGTTTTTTATTTGTACGCGTTTCGGCCTAAGCAGGCCTTGATCACATGACGCCACTGCATTGTGGGACAAAGATTTTTAAAGTGACAAGTTCTCATTAATGGCATAAGTACTGAAAACAGACTGTTTGATCATTTCAGTATGACAATGTAAAATACATTTTCTTAAAACATTATTGAGAATGCAATTTCAATAAAATGCCTGAATGCATATCATGTAAGAACACTGTTCATAATTATTTCAGGCATAGTGCATCTTTCACAAATATCCCTAACTTCCTCAATATTTTTATTTGTGAAGTAGGCACCTCCTTGTCTGTTATGCCTCATATGGGTAATTGTAAAAATAAGGAAATAAATAATCAGTATACTCAACATATGAGCTTAAAATGCATTTTGTTGAAAATGTGTTATGATTTTTAGAGGTGATCTTTGCTCTAATCTTTTATTCCATTATTTAATTACTGGCTAATCCAATAGATTTTAGATGTAGCTTTCATGATATGCAATTTTTACTTATGTCCCTCGATTGAATACTACACTGCCATATTTTTAGATTGTCTGTTAAAGTGCCATTGTGCCAAAGTGCTGAAAATAAAGTTATTGGTGTCAATAACTCACCCCTTATTCTATTTCTAAAGTGCCAAAGTGCTAATTTAAAAACAACGGATAGGTAGCAGGTTGTATTGTTCTTCAATAATTTTGATGATATAGATTTCAAAATAATTAACTGTTCAAGTTCCCCTTAGTATTTAAAAAATCTCCAGTCAGCAACGGGCCCCCATTACCAAAGACCGTATGCCTTTCCATGGCGGCAACGCCGCCATGGAAAGGCACATCTCCGCCTGCATCACAATATGGATGCCGGTGTCTTGCAGACACCGCCACCATATTGTGCACGTTTTCTGCCCGGTCGACGAGCCGACCGGCGGAAAAGCGGCAGACGGTCTTCCCGTCTGCCGCGGACCCCCCAGCCATCCAAATATGGCGGGGGTCACTGAGGCATGGATGGTGGGTGGATCGCCCCCACCGGGCCAGCGGTGGCTACCGCCGGCCTGGCGGGGGCGATCCGCCCACCATCCTAATAGGCCCCCAAGTTTGTCCACAAGTTTGTTTGTCCACAAGTTTGTTTGTCCACAAGTTTGAAGACGCACTCCCAGGCAGGTGTTGTGTGTAATGAGGCTAAAAAACGACATTTGGCACTGAAGTTCCTTTCTTTAGCCTAAGGCGGTTCAGACCTTCCTTGGTCCTTGGTCACAGGCAGAAATACAGCTTTGCACAGACACTCCTGCAGCACCTCCTATTAGCATGTTAATTAGCAGTTTTGCCCTCTAGTGGGCTCCCAAGTGAGCTTCAAACTTTACAGAGCATGCTGGGATTCGTAGTGCTAACAGTTTTTTTTCATTTCCTTTAGTAGGTGTGCACTGCCATATAAAAGCAGCTCCTGGCGCACTGCTGGTGGAGCGATGAGGTCCTCTTGTGTCCTGAGGACCTCAGGACACAAGTGGACTTCATCCCCTGAGCAGCAGTGCGCCAGGAGCTGCGTTTGCAGAGTGGTGTAAAAAGGGGGTGTGGCCTCGGACCATCTCTCTGCAAACCAGCTATGTGGCGCTTACTAGAGGTACCTGGTGGGCTAGTTGGCCCCCAGGGACCCTCAGTATTCATGGGGACTTAATTTCCCAACTTGCAACGCGCCAGGGGGTGGGTTTGCAGAGTGGTGGGGAAAGGGGGCGTGGCCATTGTACACCTCTCAGCAATACCACTGTGTGGGGCTTACTGGAGGTAAGAGGTAGGCTAGTAGGTCCCTAAAGGACCCCCAGCAGCAAAGGGGACTTCAATCCCCATCCAAGAGCGCGCCAGGGAGCGCCTTTGCAGAGTGGTGGGCAAAGGGGGTGTGGCCTGCTATGAGAACTTAGCAATCCTGCTGTGTGGGACTTACTGGAGGTATTAGGAGGGGTAGTTGGCCCCCAAGGTTGTCCTTGGGGGTCAACTACCCCTCTTGTTACCTCCAGTAAGTCCCACACCTTGGGATTGCTAAGACGTCTTTGGAGGACATACCCCCCTTTCTCCACCACTCTGCAAACGTACCTCCTGGCAGACTATGGGATGGGGGATGAAGTCCAACTTACTCCTGAGGGACTTTGGGTACCAATAAGCCTTTCTAGTACCTCCTCTAAGTCCTATGCAGTGGAATTCCAGAGCGCTGGTCGGAGGCCCAGCACCCTTTTTCCACCACTCTGCAAATGTGACTACTACTTAAAGAAGCATCTTTCTACACCTCTGACTTTGAGGTAGTTTTAATCCCCCTGCCCTATTATGTACTAGGGCCTTACAGAGGAGGTCATGCCAATCACAGGGGTACTCCAACCCATTGTGTTCATTAGTGTATGTAGGTGTGTTCACTGTATTCTAAGTGTCTTTTAGCATTGCACTGGCTCTAGGCCTGGTTAGTCAGAGTCAGTTACCACCAGTACCCATCAGCAAAAAGTTGGGGGCACAGGATGACTTTGCAACAAGGCCCCTTTCTGCTCCTCAGTTGGTTCTTTGTGCACATCTTTTGCTTCTTTCTGCACCTTTCTTCGTCTTTCTGGACTTCTGTTGCCTCTTTCTGCATTTCTCTTGCTTCTTTCTGCACATTTCTTCCTCTTTCTGCACATGTCCTACCTCTGTAGGCATAGTTAGAAATTAGCATTTAAAAAACCTTTGAAATTCACTGAAAAAACCAGAGGTTTCAGGGACGTTATAGTTAGAAATTAGCATCTAAAAAACCTTTGAAATTCACTGAAAAAACCATAGGTTTCACGGACGTTATAGTTAGAAATTAGCATTTAAAAAACCTTTGAAATTCACTGAAAAAACCATAGGTTCAGGGACGTTATAGTTAGAAATTAGCATTTAAAAAACCATAGAAATTCACTGAAAAAACCATACGTTTCAGGGACGTTATAGTTAGTTGGACATTTCACTCGTACAAAACCAGAGAAATTCGGCCGTTATAGTTAGTTGAGCTAACTATAACTCGTGCCCCCGCAATGTACTTCTGATGACATCACATATTACATCATTCATGAGATGGTCAGTAACATCACTGATGACATCACTGATGACATCTCAAATGACATATATATATTCACTGAAAAAAACATAGGTTTCAGGGAAGTTATAGTTTGAAATTAGCATTTAAAAAACTTTTGAAATTCACAGAAAAAAACATAGGTTTCAGGGAAGTTATAGTTTGAAATTAGCATTTAAATAACCTTAGAAATTCACTGAAAAAACCATAGGTTTCAGGGACGTTATAGCTAGAAATTAGCATTTAAAAAACCTATGAAATTCACTAAAAAGCCATAGGTTTCAGGGACGTTATAGTTTGAAATTAGCATTTAAAAAAACCTTAGAAATTCACTGAAAAAACACAGGTTTTAGGGATGTTAAAGTTAGTTGGACATTTCACTCTGCAAAACCAGAGAAATTCGGCTGTTATAGTTAGTTGAGCTAACTATAACTCGTGCCTCCGCAATTCACCGCTGATGACGTCACATATTACATCACTCATGACATGGTCAGTGACATCACTGATGACATCATTGATGACATCTCAAATGACATCACTGATGACATCATCCAGTGACTGTGTGTTTCTGAAAAGTTAATGTTTTATATATATAAACTCCAAGGTGTATTGAAGAATGAGTGGGTGTATGAGTGTCTGTATGGATGATTTAGTAAGTGCGTGACTGACTGTATAAGTGAGTGATTAAATGTGTCTTACTGAATGCATAGGTCAGTGACTAAACTGTGTGAATGTCTGTATCAGTCTGTCAGTTGGTGTGTAAGCGACTGCATGGGTTAGTGAGTAGCTACATGACTGTCTGTATGGGTTATTGATTGGTTGTCTGTGCATCTGTATGAGTGCCTGCGTGTCTGTGTTTGACTCCGTGCATAGATGTGTGAGTGGATGATTCACTGGGTGTATGGGTTCAACAGTGCATCTGTGAAGGGCTGTATGGGTGGGTGAGTGTGTCCTGACAGACCTACGGAGTTGCTCAGACCTGTCGTGGATGCCATCATTGGCCTGATACCCTGCGCAGCACTCCAGGTGCCAGTGACTCAGTGCACCGCAAGCCATTGTCAGTTACTGATTGAGTTTTGTGCTGTTGTGAGGTTGCACAGCAATGTCACCTCATGCAGTGGAGAAGACCTGGGACCATGAGGAGGAGGATGTGTCAATTGTGCGGACGGGAGAAGGCACAGACAAAGGGAGGGCAGGTGGCAACAGCCCCAAGGCAGGAATGCAGACTGGTGGCGGTAGTCAAGCTACACACCTGGATCTAATACTGGGTATTGCGCTGTGGACTGCAGATGCAACTGTCACCTCAGGCAGTGTGGGAGACCTGGGACGTTGATGAGGAAGTTGATGCAGGTGTACCACACCCCACTGCATCTGCATCAGGACTAACCCGAAGGGACACAATCCTAGCAATTCCTTCACATGAGCGCGCTCTTCTCTAGTGCCCCTACCTCAGTGCACTGCAACTCACCGAATGTCCAGACTGAATATTGGGTGACCTCTGGCCTTACTCCGGATCCCTCCATGTTGCTCTGCATTTGACTCTGTTATGCTGGTGTTTTCTGTTTCCATTACACTGGTGTCCACTTTTCAGGTTGTTGCCAGCACCAAGCACTCCGTGCGGGCTGGCTTATACTCACCCCACACACATCCAGCACAGGCGTCACTGTACATGTGGCCCTGCCAATAAAGGGGCGGGGCGCACGTGCCCGTAGCTAGTTCAACATGATATGTGCATGTGTCTCTGTGGAGGTGTGGGTCTCCTTTGTGGGGTGTAGGTGGTCCCTGAAGGGTATTGGACACCCACGTATGTGTTCTAGTTCGCATTCCATGGGTTAGGCAACACCCTCACCTGTTGGGCCACCTTCTTTTGGCGTTCTGCCACCTGGCATTGGGGTGCCATGTGTGGGTGGGTGAAGTGTTGTGAGCCAGCCGTGATTGCGGGTGCTTCATGCTGTGTGGTCTGTTGCAGGGTCTGGGTTCTCCTCTGAGTAGCTTGTCTGCCCTGGTCGTGGTGGTGGGTTGTGTGGGATGTCCATGGGCTGTTGTAGGGCATCGGTGTCTGGGCTGTGGTGTTCGTCTCGGGCATCGCTGATGGGTTGTCTGTTCTGACCTGCTGGAGGTGTTGTTTGTCCCTCTGCATTGTGAAGGGAGGTGCATGTTGGCATTGTGTTGGCGCCTTGTTCTTGTCGACATGCAGACTGTGTGACAATGTACATTGTGACTGTTTGGGGGGTGGTGACTATTTGAGTTGGGACAGTGTACATTTGGCCTACATGGCTGATGTGGGGTTGTAGCCGTAGATGTGCATCTCACAGATCCGTGCTCTGTCCAATGTGATTGTTCTGTTTCTGCGCCTGGGTGGACCCAGTTGTGTCCCCTGTTCTGCAGTGTGGGTGTTGCACTTTGTGCCACATTGTCATGGTATGTGCTGTGATTGCTATGTGTGTGTGCTGCAGTGTGCCACAGGGATGGGGGACATGTCCCTGGGTAAATGTGGGTGTGCAGTGTGTTACACCTCATTGTGCATGTGTGGCTTTGTACCCATCACCCCCGTCCCCTCAGTTCCTGTTGGATCCTCACCCTGTTGTTGTTGTGTCAGGTCCTGTCAAGCTGTGTCCGTACTCCCTACTCCTTGCACCCTCTCCACACTGATGACTGTGGCCTGGGTTTCCTCCTGCTCCTCCTGTGTCGCTGGACTGCCACCTCCTGTCGCCGTTGCTGCCTTCCTGTTGGCAGCGGGTTTGTACCTGGTTTAGGTTGTCACGTCCTGCCGGCGCCTCTTGGCCTCCTGGATTGGCCTCCTGGGCACTCTGACTGCATTCCAGGTGGCCTGCTTGTGGGTCAGTTGCTGGTAGTGTCCTGTCGCCTCCGTGGCCTTGGTCTTGTTTTCCTGCGGTCTGCACCCCGTCTTCCTCTCCCTTTTCTCCTTGGCCTTCCCCGACCCTGTTGTTCCTTGCTGGTGGTCTGTGGGGGTTGTGGGGTTCGTGTTGACCTCTGTGCTGGGTCAGGGTGCATCCATGTTGCTACGTGCTTTGGCTTGTTTCTGGTGTGTTGTGTCTGTGGTTTTTATGGTGCAATTTCCCACCAGACACGTGGGATTTGCAGGCCTGAAGGATGATTTCTCGCGTTCCGCATTTTTTCGGCGTGGCGTTGATTTTCACGCTGACATTTGATGCGTTATCTGGTAACTATCGCATGGTACCGCCTTGTTGTGAATTCCACGTTGACACAGGGTTATTTTCCCGCGATAGACTGCGATATTGAAAGTTGCGTTACGCTACTCTTGCAGTAGTTATCACACGTTCTTGTGAATATACCCCCTAGTATCTTCAGATGCATAACACGTGTGAAAATGCATGTATAAATAGAGACATACCTCAGTCACACGACCATGAAGTCATTTAAACTTCACAGACTGCACTTCTCATTTCAAGCAGACACCTAAATTTATACAGTGTACTTCAACTGTACTTTTGCAAAGACTATTTCAATCGTCATTTCAGTACAATAAAACAAACTACAGTACACATTTCTACATTTCGTAACATATTTCAAACATCACACTTCTCTAATAATTTCAAAACTTTAAAAATAATGCTTTTCAAAGTTAAAAATATTTCTACAAAGAGTGAAGCACTATTACATAAAGGTTTTTGAATCAAGAATTATCGACCTTCATTACTGAGGGTGGCATTCTTGATGCTTCTCAATATGGATTTAGGGCCCATCACAGCACTGAATTGGCTCTAATCACGGCCACGGAAGAACTCAGACAAACCTTAGATGGCGGTGGGAGCACAGCTCTGATCCTATTAGACTTGTCAGCAGCTTTTGACACGGTCAACCACGATGTGTTGGTTGACCGTCTCTCATCGCTGGGGATCAGGGATAAAGCGCTCTGCCTGCTAAGGTCTTTCCTATCAGACAGATTTCAAGTGGTGGCTCATGGCGATTTCGTTTCTCTCGCTTTTTCCCTTCCTTGTGGAGTTCCTCAGGGCTCATCTTTGAGCCCTACCTTGTTTAATCTGTATGTCATCCTGTTGGCAAAATTAATTAAAAGCTATGGCTTCACCTTGGTGTCATATGCGGATGACATGCAGATTATTGTGTCAATCAACAGTGCATCGGCCGCAATTGCTGCTCGATTTCAAGACTGTATGGGCCATGTAGGACAGTGGATGCAAGATAACTGTTTAAAACTAAACTCGTCAAGAACTGAAGTGATGCTCTTTGGACGCGCTTCATTCATAAAAACTAATAAGTCGGTGGGATTCGCAGACACTACGCAAATCCTGCCAAAAATATATGATAAAATGTTTTTTGGGGCCGTTGGGGTCCCTGTGGGACCCCCTGAGCAGGCCTAGGGGTTCAGGGTGTTTCTACCCTGCCCCCTTTTCTTAATTTTTAACCTTTTTTCTTGTGACTCGGTTCAAGGGAAGAGAATGGTTAAAAAAAAGAAAATGGAGCAGGTTAGAAACACCCTGACCCCCTAGGCCTTAAAAGCATTTTTTTGGCAGGAGTAGCGTTGGGTGCGCAAATTTCGCCGTGAAAATTAAAAAAAAACAAAGCACGGTGTCCTGCGCTTCATTTTAATGAGCCCCCAGGTGTGCCAGGTCTCGGGGGCATTTTTGTATGTTTATGCAGGGGCCCTGCGGAGGCCCTCACAGCCCCGGGGACTGCCACCTCCCCAGGGCGATACTTATTCAAATGCGGCAGGGCTCGCGGCCCCCCCCACAGCCCCGGGGACTGCCACCTCTCCGGGGCTTTATTATTTTAAAAAAAGTGTGGGGGGACTCCTGCCCCCTCACGTAGCCCCGGGGTCCACCCCCTCCCCGTGGCTCTGCTTAAAATAAAGTAGTGTGGGGGGCTCGAGCCCCTCCACACGCCCCGGGGACCACCACCCCCGGGGCACTAATTAAAAGAAGGTGTGGGTCCATTGCCGACCCCCGGCCCCGGGGAACATCACTTCCCCAGGGCTTTGCATACGGTGGGAGGGGGGCTGCTCAGCCCCCCTCCTGGAGCCCTCCTTGGCCCTGGGGACCGCCACCCCCCAGGACCGGCTCCAGCAATGTCCTGGCGTGCACACTCCCGGGACATTGCAGTTTGCAATGGCAGGGCGGGAGCACTGCTCCCGCCCTGTCATTGCAAACTCTGCTTTGCTTCCTGGAAGTAGAGCAGAAACATGCTCTTGCTTCCACGAAGCAAAGCAGAATTGCTTTTGGACAAGGGGAGCTGCATGTCAGCAGCTCCCTTGCCTAGCAATGCGGCTCCCGCAGGAGGCGGGAGCCGGCTGGGATGCGTGGGGCATTGGGGCTCCCTCACGGTCCCCAACAGTGGAGGCCAGGAGTGGGCCCCGGGGAAGTGGGCCATGCAGCCCCCTCCCACAAAATTTTATCTAAAAGAGGCGAAGCCGGGGAATGAGGCCCCAGGACTGAAAGGCCTAAGGAGGGCGTGGCCCCTCTCCTTTAAATGTTGTTTATTTATTTCTTATTAAAAAATTGGCCATGCCCCGGGGGATGGGGTCCCCGGGGCCAAAATCGGCCTAGAGAGGGGGGCCGCGCAGCCCCCTTCCCATTGTTTTTTTTTAAAAAAATAAAAAATGGGTCAGGCCCTGGGAGATGGGGTCCCCAGGGCCCAGAAAATATTAAGCGAAGGGGGACCACACAGCCCCCCTTATAACAATAATTTTAAAAAAAAGCAGAAGCCGGCATCTCGCCAGAGGCCCCGCTCCCCCTGCACCACGGTGCAAACGCGCCTCCTGGCACGTTCTGCATTGGGGGATTAAGTCCCCTTGAATCCTAGGGGTCCTTAGGGGCCAACTAGCCCACCAGGTACCTCCAATAAGCCCCACACAGTGGGATTGCTGAGAGGTGGTCTGAGGCCACGCCCCTTTTTACACCACTCTGCAAACACGCCTCTTGGCGCATTGCTGGTGGGGCGATGAGGTCCTCTTGTGTCCTGAGGACCTCAGGACTAAAGTGGACTTCATCCCCTGAGCAGCAGTGCGCCAGGAGGTGCATTTGCAGAGTGGGTGCTGTCCTCGGACCACTCTCAGCAATCCAGCTGTGTGGGGCTTACTAGAGATAACAGGAGGGCTAGTTGGCCTCCAGGGACCCTCAGGAGGCAAGGGGACTTCATCCCCCAACCAAGAGCATGCCAGGAGGTGTGTTTGCAGAGGGGTGGACAAACGGGGTGTGGCCTGTGTCCACCTCTCAGCAATCCCACTATCTGGGGCTTACTGGAGGTATCAGGACGGCTAGTTGGCCTCTAAGGACCCCCACAAGTGAAGGGGACTTCAATCCCGATCCAAGAGTGCCCCAGGAGGCGCGTTTTCAGAGTGATGGGCAAAGGGGGTGTGGCCTGCTATGAGAACTTAGCAATCCTGCTGTGTGGGACTTACTGGAGATAATAGAAGGGATAGTTGGCCCCAAAGATGTCCTTGGGGGTCGACTAACCCTCCTGTTACCTCCAGTAAGTCCCACACAGTGGGATTGCTAAGAGGTCTTCGGAGGCCACACTCCCCTTTCTCCACCACTCTGCAAACGCACCTCCTGGCACACTACGGGTTGGGGATGAAGTCCACTTTACTCCTTAGGGACTTTGGGGGCCAAGAAGCCCTCCTGGCACCGCCTGTAAGTCCTACGCAGCAGAATTCCTGAGCGCTGGTCGGAGGCCCAGCACCCTTTCTCCATCACTCTGCAAATGCGACTACTAGTTAAAGAAGCATTTGCAATGTAACAGGTTTCGCATTTGCGAGAGTTAGAGCTATTGGCATTGTAAATGTAAATGTTTTTTACTAATGTTTTTGGAGTGGAGTGGATGTACGATGTGTGTAGTGGAATTATGTGGTATGTTGTGCAGTGAAATTATGTGGATAGAAAGTATGTGGTATTTAGTGTATAGGAATTATGTAGAGTGGGATTATGTGTTATGGAGAGTAATTATGTGGTATGGTAGTCTGTGTTGTGGAGTGGTAACCTCAGGTTTAGTCTTCCTCGTTTCCATAGATGCTAAACTATGAACTCAATGAGACAAAAAAAGAAGGAATCACTGAGGAGCACTTCTGGACCTAGTCAGAGGTATGAGCAGGGCCACTGGAATTATGCAACTGTTTGGCTGCACCGACTTTCGCACAATTATACATTTTCCACATTAGCCACATAATCCATCATCTGCTGCCTAATCTGCAGATTTGAACAACAAATAGCCTTGTTTCTAGCTCAAATGGCTCAAACGTTACCAAAAATGCAGCGACAAGTGTTACAGCATGGTGGAAGGTCCTTTGCAAACCTAGAATGGTCACCTGTTACTTATTGCTAAATGTGGGTGTTAAATTGGTACTAATGGTGTGCAAGCCACTCTTGCTTCTTTCTGCACCTCACTTGCCTCTTTCTTCATTTCTGTTGCTTCTTTCTGTACCTTTCTTTCTTTTTCTGTACTTCTCTTCCCTCTTTCTGCACCCCTTCTGCCTCTTTCTGCACCACTGTTCCTTCTTTCTGCACTTCTTTTGTTTCTTTCTGCACCTGTCTTGCCTCTTTCTGCACCCCTTTGCCTCTTTCTCGCACCCCTCTTCCCCTTTCTGCATGTCTGTTGCTTCTTTCTGCACTTCTCTTGCCTCTTTCTCCACCTCTTCCTCTTTCTGCATCTCTGTTGCTTCTGTTTGCACTTATCTTGTGTCTTTCTGCACCTCTCTTGCTTCTTTCTGCACCCTTTGTGCCTCTTTCTGCACCCTTCTTCTCTTTCTGCACTCCCCTTGCCTCTTTCTGCAACTCTGTTCCCTCTTTCTGCACTTCTTTTGTTTCTTTCTGCACCTCTCTTGTTTCTTTCTGCACCCCTCTTGCCTCTTTCTCCACCCCTCTTCCTTCTTTCTGCACCTCTGTTGCTTCTTTATGCACCTCTCGTGTCTCTTTCTCGCACCCCTCTTCCCTCTTTCTGCACCTCTGTTGCTTCTTTCTGCACTTCTCTTGCTTCTTTCTGCATTCCTCATGCCTCTTTCACACCCACTTCCTTCTTCTGCAACCCTCTTGCCTCTTTCTGCACCTCTGTTCCTTCTTTCTGCACCTCTTTGTGCCTCTTTCTGCACCTCTCGCTCTTCTGCACCCTGTTGCCTCTTGCACCCCTCTTGCCTCTTTCTGCACCTCTGTTCCTTCTTTCTGCACTTCTGTTGTTTCTTTCTGCAGCTCTCTTGCTTCTTTCTGCACCCCCTTGCCTCTTTCTCCACCCATCCACCCTCTTTCTGCACCCCTGTTACCTCTTTCTGCCCCTCTGTTTCTTCTTTCTGCACTTCTTTTGTTTCTTTCTGCACCACTCTTGCTTCTTTCTGCACCCCTCTTGCCACTTTCTCCACCCCTGTTCCCCCTTTTTGCATCTCTGTTGTTTCTTTCTGCAGCTCTCATGCTTCTTTCTGCACCCCCTTGCGTCTATCTCCACCCCTCTTCCTTCTTTATGCACCCCTGTTGCCCCTTTCTACACCTCTGTTCCTTCTTTCTGCACTTATTTTGTTTCTTTCTGCACCTCTCTTGCTTCTTTCCGCACCCCTCCTGCCTCTTTCTTTACCCCTCTTCCCTCTTTCTGCACTTATTTTGTTTCTTTCTGCACCTCTCACTTCTTTCTGCATCCCTTTTGCCTCTTTCTGCACACCTCTTCCCTCTTTATGTACCCCTCTTGCCTCTTTCTGCACCTCTGTTCCTTCTTTCTGCACTTCTTTTGTTTCTTTCTGCAGCTCTCTTGCTTCTTTCTGCACCCCTTGCCTCTTTCTCCACCCATCCACCCTCTTTCTGCACCCCTGTTGCCTCTTTCTGCACCTCTGTTCTCTTCTTTCTGCACTTCTTTTGTTTCTTTCTGCAGCTCTCATGCTTCTTTCTGCACCCCCTTGCGTCTATCTCCACCCCTCTTCCTTCTTTATGCACCCCTGTTGCCCCTTTCTACACCTCTGTTCCTTCTTTCTGCACTTATTTTGTTTCTCTCTGCACGTCTCTTCCTTCTTTCTGCACCCCTCGTGCCTCTTTCTGCATCCCTATTCCCTCTTTTTGCACCGCTCTTGCCTCTTTCTGCACCTCTGTTGCTTATTTCTGCACTCTTCTTGCTTCTTTCTACACCTCTCGCTTCTTTCTGCACCCTTCTTCCCTCTTTCTGCACCTCTCTTGCCTCTTTCTGCACCTCTGTTGCCTCTTTCTGCACTTCTTTTGTTTCTTTCTGCACCACTCTAGCTTCTTTCTGCACCCCTCTTGCTTCTTTCTCCACCCCTCTTCCCCCTTTCTGCATCTCTGTTGCTTCTTTCTGCACTTCTCTTGCTTCATTCTGCATCTCACTCTGGCTTCTTTCTGCACCACTTGTGCCTCTTTCTGTACCCCTCTTCCCTCTTTCTGCACCCCTCTTGCCTCTTTCTGCACCTCTGTTCCTTCTTTCTGTACTTCTTTTGTTTCTTTCTGCAACTCTCTTGCTTCTTTCTGTATCCCTCTTGCCTCTTTCTCCACCCCACTTCCCCTTTCTGCATCTCTGTTGCTTCTTTCTGCACTTCTGTTGCTTCTTTCTGCACCTCTCTTGCTTCTTTCTGCACCCCTCGTGCCACTTTCTGCACCCCTCTTCCCTCTTTCTGCACTCATTTTGCCTCTTTCTGCACCTCTTTTGCCTATTTCTGCACTTCTTTTGTTTCTTTCTGCACCTCTCTTGCTTCTTTCTGCACCCCTTGTGCCTCTTTCTGCACACCTCTTCCCTCTTTCTGAACTCCTCTTGCCTCTTTCTGCACCTATGTTCCTTCTTTCTGCGCTTCTTTTATTTCTTTCTGCACCTCTCTTGCTTTATTCTGCATCCCTCTTGCTTCTTTCTCCACCCCTCGTGCCTCTTTCACACCCCTCTTCCCTCTTTCAGCACTCCTCTTGCCTCTTTCTGCACCTCTATTCCTTCTTTCTGCACTTCTTTTGTTTCTTTCTGCACCTCTCTTTTTTCATTCTGTATCCCTCTAGCCTCTTTCTCCACCCCACTTCCCTCTTTCTGCACCCCTATTGCTACTGTCGTGCACTTCTCCTGCTTCTTTCTGCGCCTCTCTTGCTTCTTTCTGCACCCCTCGTACCTCTTTCTGCACCCCTCTTCCCTCTTTCTGCATCTCCTCTTGCCTCTTTGTGCACCTCATGTTGCTTCTTTCTGCCCTTCTTTTGTTTGTTTCTGCACCTCTCGACTTCTTTCTGCACCCCTTTTGCCTCTTTTTGTAGGCCTCTTGCCTCTTTCTGCACCTCTGTTCCTTCTTTATGCACTTCTTTTGTTTCTTTCTGCAGCTCTCTTGCTTCTTTCTTCACCCCTCTGCCTCTTTCTGCATCTCCTGTTCCTCTCTTTCTGCATCTCTGTTCCTTCTTTCTGCACTTCTTTTGTTTCTTTCTGCACATCTCTTGCTTCTTTCTGCACCCCTCATGCCTCTTTCTGCACCCCTCTTCCCTCTTTCTGCACCCCTCTTGCCTCTTTCTACACCTCTGTTGCTTCTTTCTGCACTGCTCTTGCTTCTTTCTGCACCTCTCTTCCTTCTTTCTGCACCACTCATGCTTCTTTCTGCACCCCTCTTCCATCTTTCTGCACCCCTCTTGCCTCTTTCTGCACCTCTGTTCCTTATTTCTGCTCTTCTTTTGTTTCTTTCTGCACCTCTCTTGCTTATTTCTGAACTTCTCTTGCCTCTTTCTCCACCCCTCATCCCTCTTTCTGCACCTCTGTTGCTTCTTTCTGCACTTCTCTTGCTTCTTTCTGCACCTCTGTCCCTTCTTTCTGCAACCCTTGTGACTCTTTCTGCTCCCCTCTTCCCTCTTTCTGCTCCCCTCTTGCCTCTTTCTGCACCTCTGTTCCTTCTTTCTGCACTTCTTTTGTTTTTTCTGCAACTCTCTTGTTTCTTTCTGTATCCCTTTTGCCTCTTTCTCCACCCCACTTCCCCTTTTCTGCACCCCCCATTGCTACTTTGTGCACTTCTCCTGCTTCTCTCTGCACCTCTATTGCTTCTTTCTGCACCCATCTTCCCTCTTTCCTCTTTTTGCACGTCTGTTGCTTCTTTCTGCCCTTCTTTTGTTTCTTTCTGCACCCCTCTTGCCTATTTCTGCACCTCTGTTCCTTCTTTCTGCACTTTTTTGTTTCTTTCTGCACCTCTCGCTTCTTTCTGCACCCCTTTTGCCTCTTTCTGCATGCCTCTTGCCTCTTTCTGCACCTCTGTTCCTTCTTTCTGCACTTCTTTTGTTTCTTTCTGCAGCTCTCTTCCTTCTTTCTGCACCCCTTGCCTCTTTCTCCACCCCTCTTTCTTCACCCCGTTGCCTTTTCTGCATCTCTGTTCCTTCTTTTTGCACTTCTTTTGTTTCTTTCTGCACATCTCTTGCTTCTTTCTGCACCCCTCATTCCTCTTTCTTCACCCCTCTTCCCTCTTTTTGCACCCATCTTGCCACTTTCTGCACCTCTGTTGCTTCTTTCTGCATTGCTCTTGCTACTTTCTGCACCTCTCTTGCTTCTTTCTGCACCACTAATGCTTCTTTCTGCACCCCTCTTCCCTCTTTCTGCACCCCTCTTGCCTCTTTCTGCACCTCTGTTCCTTATTTCTGCACTATTTTTATTTCTTTCTGCACCTCTCACTTCTTTATGCATCCCTTTTGCCTCTTTCTGCACCCCTCTTCCCTCTTTCTGCACCCCTCTTGCCACTTTCTGAACCTCTGTTTCTTCTTTCTGCACTTCTTTTGTTTCTTTCTGCAGCTCTCTTGCTTCTTTCTGCACCCCCTTGCTTCTTTTTCCACCCATCCACCCTCTTTCTGCACCCCTGTTGCCTCTTTCTGCCACACTGTTTCTTCTTTCTGCACGTCTTTTGCTTCTTTCTGCAGCTCTCATGCTTCTTTCTGCACCCCCTTGCCTCTTTCTCCACCCCTCTTCCTTCTTTCTGCACCCCTGTTGCCCCTTACTGCACCTCTGTTCCTTCTTCCTGCACTTCTTTTGTTTCTCTCTGCACGTCTCTTACTTCTTTCTGCACCCCTCATGCCTCTTTCTGCACCCCTCTTGCCACTTTCTAAACCTCTGTTTCTTCTTTCTGCACTTCTTTTGTTTCTTTCTGCACATCTCTTGCTTATTTCTGCACCCCTCTTGCCACTTTCTCAACCCCTGTTTCCCCTTTTTGCATCTCTGTTGCTTCTTTCTGCACTTCTCTTGCCTCTTTCTCTACCCCTCATCCCTCTTTCTGCACCTCTGTTGCTTCTTTCTGCACTTCTCTTGCTTCTTTCTGCACCTCTGTCCCTTCTTTCTGCAACCCTTGTGCCTCTTTCTACTCCCCTCTTCCCTCTTTCTGTTCCCCTCTTGCCTCTTTCTGCACCTCTGTTCCTTCTTTCTGCACTTCTTTTGTTTCTTTCTGCAACTCTCTTGTTTCTTTCTGTATCCCTCTTGCCTCTTTCTCCACCCCACTTCCCCCTTTCTGCACCTCTCATTGCTACTTTGTGCACTTCTCCTGCTTCTCTCTGCACCTCTCTTGCTTCTTTCTGCACCTCTCGCTTCTTTCTGCACCCTTCTTCCCTCTTTCTGCACCCTTCTTGCCTCTTTCTGCACATCTGTTCCTACTTTCTGTACTTCTTTTGTTTCTTTCTGCACCTCTCTTGCTTCTTTCTGCACCCCTCTTGCTACTTTCTCCACCCCTGTTCCCTCTTTCTGCATCTCTGTTGCTTCTTTCTGCACTTCTCTTGCTTCTTTCTGCACCTCACTCTGCTTCTTTCTGCAACACTCGTGCCTCTTTCTGTACCCCTCTTCCTTTTTCTGCTCCCCTCTTGCCTCTTTCTGCACCTCTGTTCCTTCTTTCTGTACTTCTTTTGTTTATTTCTACAACTCTCTTGCTTCTTTCTGTATTCCTCTTGCCTCTTTCTCCGCCCTCACTTCCTCTTCCTGCATCTCTGTTGCTTCTTTATGCACTTCTCTTGCTTCTTTCTGCACCTCTCTTGCTTCTTTCTGCACCCCTCGTGCCTCTTTCTGCACCCCTCTTCCCTCTTTCTGCACTCCTTTTGCCTCTTTCTGCACCTCTGTTGCTTCTTTCTGCACTTCTTTTGTCTCTTTCTGCACCTCTCTTGCTTCTTTCTGCACCCCTCATGCCTCTTTCTGCATCCCTCTTCCCTCTTTCTGCACTCCTCTTGCCTCTTTCTGCTTCTATGTTCCTTCTTTCTGCACTTCCTTTGTTTCTTTCTGCACCTCTCTTGTTTCTTTCTGCACCACTCTTGCCACTTTCTCAACCCCTGTTTCCCCTTTTTGCATCTCTGTTGCTTCTTTCTGCACTTCTCTTGCCTCTTTCTCTACCCCTCATCCCTCTTTCTGCACCTCTGTTGCTTCTTTCTGCACTTCTCTTGCTTCTTTCTGCACCTCTGTCCCTTCTTTCTGCAACCCTTGTGCCTCTTTCTGCTCCCCTCTTCCCTCTTTCTGTTCCCCTCTTGCCTCTTTCTGCACCTCTGTTCCTTCTTTCTGCACTTCTTTTGTTTTTTTCTGCAACTCTCTTGTTTCTTTCTGTATCCCTCTTGCCTCTTTCTCCACCCCACTTCCCCCTTTCTGCACCCCTCATTGCTACTTTGTGCACTTCTCCTGCTTCTCTCTGCACCTCTCTTGCTTCTTTCTGCACCTCTCGCTTCTTTCTGCACCCTTCTTCCCTCTTTCTGCACCCTTCTTGCCTCTTTCTGCACCTCTGTTCCTACTTTATGTACTTCTTTTGTTTCTTTCTGCACCTCACTTGCTTCTTTCTGCACCCCTCTTGCCACTTTCTCCACCGCTGTTCCCCCTTTTTGCATCTCTGTTGCTTCTTTCTGCACTTCTCTTGCTTCTTTCTGCACCTCACTCTCTTCTTTCTGCAACACTCGTGCCTCTTTCTGTACCCCTCTTCCCTCTTTCTGCTCCCCTCTTGCCTCTTTCTGCACCTCTGTTCCTTCTTTCTGTACTTCTTTTGTTTCTTTCTACAACTATGTTGCTTCTTTCTGTATCCCTCTTGCCTCTTTCTCCTCCCCACTTCCCCTTCCTGCATCTCTGTTGCTTCTTTATGCACTTCTCTTGCTTCATTCTGCACCTCTCTTGCTTCTTTCTGCACCCCTCGTGCCTCTTTCTGCACCCCTGTTCCCTCTTTCTGCACTCCTTTTGCCTCTTTCTGCACCTCTGTTGCTTCTTTCTGCACTTCTTTTGTCTCTTTCTGCACCTCTCTTGCTTCTTTCTGCACCCCTCATGCCTCTCTCTGCATCCCTCTTCCCTCTTTCTGCACTCCTCTTGCCTCTTTCTGCTTCTATGTTCCTTCTTTCTGCACTTCCTTTGTTTCTTTCTGCACCTCTCTTGTTTCTTTCTGCACCCCTCTTGCCACTTTCTCAACCCCTGTTTCCCCTTTTTGCATCTCTGTTGCTTCTTTCTGCACTTCTCTTGCCTCTTTCTCTACCCCTCATCCCTCTTTCTGCACCTCTGTTGCTTCTTTCTGCACTTCTCTTGCTTCTTTCTGCACCTCTGTCCCTTCTTTCTGCAACCCTTGTGCCTCTTTCTGCTCCCCTCTTCCATCTTTCTGCTCCCCTCTTGCCTCTTTCTGCACCTCTGTTCCTTCTTTCTGCACTTCTTTTGTTTTTTTCTGCAACTCTCTTGTTTCTTTCTGTATCTCTCTTGCCTCTTTCTCCACCACACTTCCCCCTTTCTGCACCCCTCATTGCTACTTTGTGCACTTCTCCTGCTTCTCTCTGCACCTCTCTTGCTTCTTTCTGCACCTCTCGCTTCTTTCTGCACCCTTATTCCCTCTTTCTGCACCCTTCTTGCCTCTTTCTGCACCTCTGTTCCTACTTTCTGTACTTCTTTTGTTTCTTTCTGCACCTCTCTTGCTTCTTTCTGCACCCCTCTTGCCACTTTCTCCACCCCTGTTGCCCCTTTTTGCATCTCTGTTGCTTCTTTCTGCACTTCTCTTGCTTCTTTCTGCACCTCACTCTCTTCTTTCTGCAACACTCGTGCCTCTTTCTGTACCCCTCTTCCCTCTTTCTGCTCCCCTCTTGCCTCTTTCTGCACCTCTGTTCCTTCTTTCTGTACTTCTTTTGTTTCTTCCTGCAACTCTCTTGCTTCTTTCTGTATCCCTCTTGCCTCTTTCTCCGCCCCACTTCCCCTTCCTGCATCTCTGTTGCTTCTTTATGCACTTCTCTTGATTCTTTCTGCACCTCTCTTGCTTCTTTCTGCACCCCCTCGTGCCTCTTTCTGCACCCCTCTTCCCTCTTTCTTCACTCCTTTTGCCTCTTTCTGCACCTCTGTTGCTTCTTTCTGCACTTCTTTTGTCTCTTTCTGCACCTCTCTTGCTTCTTTCTGTACCCCTCATGCCTCTTTCTGCACCCCTCTTCCCTCTTTCTGCACTCCTCTTGCCTCTTTCTGCTTCTATGTTCCTTCTTTCTGTACTTCCTTTGTTTCTTTCTGCACCTCTTGTTTCTTTCTGCACCCCTCTTGCTTCTTTCTCCACCCCTCGTGCCTCTTTCACACCCCTCTTCCCTCTTTCTGCACCCCTCTTGCCTCTTTCTGCACCTCTGTTCCTTCTTTCTGCACTTCTTTTGTTTCTTTCTGCACCTCTCTTGTTTCTTTCTGTATCCCTCTTGCCTCTTTCTTCACCCCATTTCCCCTTTTCTGCAACCCCCATTGCTACTTTGTGCACTTCTCCTGATTCTCTCTGCACCTCTCTTGCTTCTTTCTGCACCCTTTGTACCTCTTTCTACACTCCTCTTGCCTCTTTGTGCACCTATGTTGCTTCTTTCTGCCCTTCTTTTGTTTCTTTCTGCACCCCTTTTGCCTATTTCTCCACCTCTGTTCCTTCTTTCTGCACTTCTTTTGTTTCTTTCTGCACCTCTCGCTTCTTTCTGCACCCCTTTTGCCTCTTTCTGGATGCCTCTTGCCTCTTTCTGCACCTCTGTTCCTTCTTCCTGCACCTCTTTTATTTCTTTCTGCAGCTCTCTTGCTTCTTTCTGCAACCCCTTGCCTCTTTCTCCACCCCTCTTTCTTCACCCCATTGCCTCTTTCTGCAAATCTGTTCCTTCTTTCTGCACTTCTTGTTTCTTTCTGCATATCTCTTGCTTCTTTCTGCACCCCTCATGCCTCTTTCTGCACCTCTGTTGCTTCTTTCTGCACCACTCATGCTTCTTTCTGCACCCCTCTTCCCTCTTTCTGCACCCCTCTTGCCTCTTTCTGCACCTCTGTTCCTTATTTCTGCTCTTCTTTTGTTTCTTTCTGCACCTCTCTTGCTTCTTTCTGCACCCCTCTTGCCACTTTCTCAACCCCTGTTTCCCCTTTTTGCATCTCTGTTGCTTCTATCTGCACTTCTCTTGCCTCTTTCTCCACCCCTCATCCCTCTTTCTGCACCTCTATTGCTTCTTTCTGCACTTCTCGTGCTTCTTTCTGCACCTCTGTCCCTTCTTTCTGCAACCCTTGCGCCTCTTTCTGCACCTCTGTTCCTTCTTTCTGCACTTCTTTTGTTTTTTTCTGCAACTCTCTTGTTTCTTTCTGTATCTCTCTTGCCTCTTTCTCCACCCCACTTCCCCATTTCTGCACCCCCTATTGCTACTTTGTGCACTTCTCCTGCTTCTCTCTGCACCTCTCTTGCTTCTTTCTGCACCCCTCGTACCTCTTTCTGCACCCCTCTTCCCTCTATCTGCACTCCTCTTGCCTCTTTGTGCACCTCTGTTGCTTCTTTCTGCCCTTCTTTTGTTTCTTTCTGCACCCCTCTTGCCTATTTCTGCACCTCTGTTCCTTCTTTCTGCACTTCTCCTGCTTCTCTCTGCACATCTCTTGCTTCTTTCTGCACTCCTCATGCCTCCTTCTGCACCCCTCGTCCCTCTTTTTGTACCCCTCTTGCCTCTTTCTGCACCTCTGTTTCTTCTTTCTGCATTGCTCTTGCTTCTTTCTGTACCTCTCTTGCTTCTTTCTGCACCACTCATGCTTCTTTTTGCTACCCTCTTCCCTCTTTCTGCACCCCTCTTGCCTCTTTCTGCACCTCTGTTTCTTCTTTCTGCATTGCTCTTGCTTCTTTCTGTACCTCTCTTGCTTCTTTCTGCACCACTCATGCTTCTTTCTGCTACCCTCTTCCCTCTTTCTGCACCCTTCTTGCCTCTTTCTGCACCTCTGTTCCTTATTTCTGCTCTTCTTTTGTTTCTTTCTGTACCTCTCTTGCTTCTTTCTGCACCACCCATGCTTCTTTCTGCTACCCTCTTCTCTCTTTCTGCACCCCTCTTGCCTCTTTCTGCACCTCTGTTCCTTATTTCTGCTCTTCTTTTGTTTCTTTCTGTACCCCTCTTGCTTCTTTCTGCACCACTAATGCTTCTTTCTGCACCCCTCTTCCCTCTTTCTGCACCCCTCTTGCCTCTTTCTGCACCTCTGTTCCTTATTTCTGCTCTTCTTTTGTTTCTTTCTGCACCTCTCTTGCTTCTTTCTGCACCCCTCTTGCCACTTTCTCCACCCCTGTTTCCCCTTTTTGCATCTCTGTTGCTTCTTTCTGCACTTCTCTTGCCTCTTTCTCCACCCCTCATCCCTCTTTCTGCACCTCTGTTGCTTCTTTCTGTACTTCTCTTGCTTCTTTCTGTACCTCTGTCCCTTCTTTCTGCAACCCTTGTGCCTCTTTCTGCTCCCCTCTTCCCTCTTTCTCCACCGCACTTCCCCCTTTCTGCACCCCCCATTGCTACTTTGTGCACTTCTCCTGCTTCTCTCTGCACCTCTCTTGCTTCTTTCTGGACCCCTCGTACCTCTTTCTGCACCCCTCTTCCCTCTTTCTTCACTCCTCCTGCCTCTTTGTGCACCTCTGTTGCTTCTTTCTGCCCTACTTTTGTTTCTTTCTGCATCCCTCTTGCCTATATGTGCACCTCTGTTCCTTCTTTCTGCACTTCTTTTGTTTCTTTCTGCACCTCTCACCTCTTTCTGCACCCCTTTTGCCTCTTTCTGCACACCTCTTGCCTCTTTCTGCACCTCTGTTCCTTCTTTCTGCACTTCTTTTGTTTCTTTCTGCAGCTCTCTTGCTTCTTTCTGCACCCCTTGCCTCTTTCTCCACCCCTCTTTATTCACCCCGTGGCCTCTTTCTGCATCTCTGTTCCTTCTTTCTGCACTTCTTTTGTTTCTTTCTGCACATCTCTTGCTTCTTTCTGCACCCCTCATGCATCTTTCTGTACCCCTGTTCCCTCTTTTTGCATCCCTCTTGCCTCTTTCTGCACCTATTTTGCTTCTTTGTGCATTGCTCTTGCTTCTTTCTGCACCTCTCTTGCTTCTTTCTGCACCACTCATGCTTCTTTCTGCACCCCTCTTCCCTCTTTATGCACCCCTCTTGCCTCTTTCTGCACCTCTGTTCCTTATTTCTGCTCTTCTTTTGTTTCTTTCTGCACCTCTCTTGCTTCTTTCTGCACCCCTCTTGCCTCTTTCTCCTCCCGTTTCCCCTTTTTGCATCTCTGTTGCTTCTTTCTGCACTTCTCTTGCCTCTTTCTCCACCCCTCGTCCCTCTTTCTGCACCTCTGTTGCTTCTTTCTGCACTTCTCTTGCTTCTTTATGCACCTCTGTCCCTTCTTTCTGCAACACGTGTGCCTCTTTCTGCTCCCTCTTCCCTTTTTCTGCTCCCCTCTTGCCTCTTTCTGCACCTCTGTTCCTTCTTTCTGCACTTCTGTTGTTTTTTTCTGCATCTCTCTTGCTTCTTTCTGTATCACTCTTGCCTCTTTCTCCACCCCACTTCCCCTTTCTTCATCTCTGTTGATTCTTTATGCACTTCTCTTGCTTCTTTCTGCACCTCTCTTGATTCTTTCTGCACCCCTCGTGCCTCTTTCTGCACCCCTCTTCCCTCTGTCTGCACTCCTCTTGCCTCTTTCTGCACTTCTGTTGCTTCTTTCTGTACTTCTTTTGTTTCTGTCTGCACCTCTCTTGCTTCTTTCTGCACCTCTGTCCCTTCTTTCTGCAACCCTTGTGCCTCTTTCTACTCCCCTCTTCCCTCTTTCAGCACCCCTCTTGCCTCTTTCTGCACCTCTATTCCTTCTTTCTGCACTTCTTTTGTTTCTTTCTGCACCTCTCTTTTTTCATTCTGTATCCCTCTAGCCTCTTTCTCCACCCCACTTCCCCCTTTCTGCACCCCCATTGCTACTGTGTGCACTTCTCCTGCTTCTCTCTGCGCCTCTCTTGCTTCTTTCTGCACCCCTCGTACCTCTTTCTGCACCCCTCTTCGCTCTTTCTGCTCTCCTCTTGCCTCTTTGTGCACCTATGTTGCTTCTTTCTGCCCTTCTTTTGTTTGTTTCTGCACCTCTCGATTCTTTCTGCACCCCTTTTGCCTCTTTTTGCAGGCCTCTTGCTCTTTCTGCACCTCTGTTCATTCTTTCTGCACTTCTTTTGTTTCTTTCTGCAGCTCTCTTGCTTCTTTCTTCACCCCATTGCCTCTTTCTGCATCTCTGTTCCTTCTTTCTGCATCTCTGTTCCTTCTTTCTGCACTTTTTTTGTTTCTTTCTGCACATCTCTTGCTTCTTTCTGCACCCCTCATGCCTCTTTCTGCACCACTCTTCCCTCTTTTTGCACCCCTCTTGCCTCTTTCTACACCTCTGTTGCTTCTTTCTGCATTGCTCTTGCTTCTTTTTGCACCTCTCTTGCTTCTTTCTGCACCACTCATGCTTTTTTCTGCACCCCTCTTCCATCTTTCTGCACCCCTCTTGCCTCTTTCTGCACCTCTGTTCCTTATTTCTGCTCTTCTTTTGTTTCTTTCTGCACCTCTCTTGCTTCTTTCTACACTTCTCTTGCCTCTTTCTCCACCCCTCATCCCTCTTTCTGCACCTCTGTTGCTTCTTTCTGCACTTCTCTTGCTTCTTTCTGCACCTCTGTCCCTTCTTTCTGCAACCCTTGTGACTCTTTCTGCTCCCCTCTTCCCTCTTTCTGCTCCCCTCTTGCCTCTTTCTGCACCTCTGTTCCTTCTTTCTGCACTTCTTTTGTTTTTTTCTGCAACTCTCTTGTTTCTTTCTGTATCCCTCTTGCCTCTTTCTCCACCCCACTTCCCCTTTTCTGCACCCCCCATTGCTACTTTGTGCACTTCTCCTGCTTCTCTCTGCACCTCTCTTGCTTCTTTCTGCACCCCTCTTCCCTCTTTCTGCACCCCTCTTTCCTCTTTTTGCACCTCTGTTGCTTCCTTCTGCCCTTCTTTTGTTTCTTTCTGCACCCCTCTTGCCTATTTCTGCACCTCTGTTCCTTCTTTCTGCACTTTTTTGTTTCTTTCTGCAGCTCTCTTCCTTCTTTCTGCACCCCCTTGCCTCTTTCTCCACCCCTCTTTCTTCACCCCGTTGCCTTTTCTGCATCTCTGTTCCTTCTTTTTGCACTTCTTTTGTTTCTTTCTGCACATCTCTTGCTTCTTTCTGCACCCCTCATTCCTCTTTCTGCACCACTCTTCCCTCTTTTTGCACCCATCTTGCCACTTTCTGCACCTCTGTTGCTTCTTTGTGCATTGCTCTTGCTTCTTTCTGCACCTCTCTTGCTTCTTTGTGCACCACTCATGCTTCTTTCTGCACCCCTCTTCCCTCTTTATGCACCCCTCTTGCCTCTTTCTGCACCTCTGTTCCTTATTTCTGCTCTTCTTTTGTTTCTTTCTGCACCTCTCTTGCTTCTTTCTGCACCCCTCTTGCCACTTTCTCCTCCCCTGTTTCCCCTTTTTGCATCTCTGTTGCTTCTTTCTGCACTTCTCTTGCCTCTTTCTCCACCCCTCGTCCCTCTTTCTGCACCTCTGTTGCTTCTTTCTGCACTTCTCTTGCTTCTTTATGCACCTCTGTCCCTTCTTTCTGCAACACGTGTGCCTCTTTCTGCTCCCCTCTTCCCTTTTTCTGCTCCCCTCTTGCCTCTTTCTGCACCTCTGTTCCTTCTTTCTGCACTTCTGTTGTTTTTTTCTGCATCTCTCTTGCTTCTTTCTGTATCACTCTTGCCTCTTTCTCCACCCCACTTCCCCCTTTCTTCATCTCTGTTGATTCTTTATGCACTTCTCTTGCTTCTTTCTGCACCTCTCTTGCTTCTTTCTGCACCCCTCGTGCCTCTTTCTGCACCCCTCTTCCCTCTGTCTGCACTCCTCTTGCCTCTTTCTGCACTTCTGTTGCTTCTTTCTGTACTTTTGTTTCTGTCTGCACCTCTCTTGCTTCTTTCTGCACCTCTGACCCTTCTTTCTGCAACCCTTGTGCCTCTTTCTACTCCCCTCTTCCCTCTTTCAGCACCCCTCTTGCCTCTTTCTGCACCTCTATTCCTTCTTTCTGCACTTCTTTTGTTTCTTTCTGCACCTCTCTTTTTTCATTCTGTATCCCCCTAGCCTCTTTCTCCACCCCACTTCCCCCTTTCTGCACCCCCATTGCTACTGGGTGCACTTCTCCTGCTTCTCTCTGCGCCTCTCTTGCTTCTTTCTGCACCCCTCGTACCTCTTTCTGCACCCCTCTTCGCTCTTTCTGCTCTCCTCTTGCCTCTTTGTGCACCTATGTTGCTTCTTTCTGCCCTTCTTTTGTTTGTTTCTGCACCTCTCGATTCTTTCTGCACCCCTTTTGCCTCTTTTTGCAGGCCTCTTGCCTCTTTCTGCACCTCTGTTCCTTCTTTATGCACTTCTTTTGTTTCTTTCTGCAGCTCTCTTGCTTCTTTCTTCACCCCGTTGCCTCTTTCTGCATCTCTGTTCCTTCTTTCTGCATCTCTGTTCCTTCTTTCTGCACTTTTTTTGTTTCTTTCTGCACATCTCTTGCTTCTTTCTGCACCCCTCATGCCTCTTTCTGCACCACTCTTCCCTCTTTTTGCACCCCTCTTGCCTCTTTCTACACCTCTGTTGCTTCTTTCTGCATTGCTCTTGCTTCTTTTTGCACCTCTCTTGCTTCTTTCTGCACCACTCATGCTTCTTTCTGCACCCCTCTTCCATCTTTCTGCACCCCTCTTGCCTCTTTCTGCACCTCTGTTCCTTATTTCTGCTCTTCTTTTGTTTCTTTCTGCACCTCTCTTGCTTCTTTCTACACTTCTCTTGCCTCTTTCTCCACCCCTCATCCCTCTTTCTGCACCTCTGTTGCTTCTTTCTGCACTTCTCTTGCTTCTTTCTGCACCTCTGTCCCTTCTTTCTGCAACCCTTGTGACTCTTTCTGCTCCCCTCTTCCCTCTTTCTGCTCCCCTCTTGCCTCTTTCTGCACCTCTGTTCCTTCTTTCTGCACTTCTTTTGTTTTTTCTGCAACTCTCTTGTTTCTTTCTGTATCCCTCTTGCCTCTTTCTCCACCCCACTTCCCCTTTTCTGCACCCCCCATTGCTACTTTGTGCACTTCTCCTGCTTCTCTCTGCACCTCTCTTGCTTCTTTCTGCACCCCTCTTCCCTCTTTCTGCACCCCTCTTTCCTCTTTTTGCACCTCTGTTGCTTCTTTCTGCCCTTCTTTTGTTTCTTTCTGCACCCCTCTTGCCTATTTCTGCACCTCTGTTCCTTATTTCTGCACTTTTTTGTTTCTTTCTGCACCTCTCGCTTCTTTCTGCACCCCTTTTGCCTCTTTCTGCACGCCTCTTGCCTCTTTCTGCACCTCTGTTCCTTCTTTCTGCACTTCTTTTGTTTCTTTCTGCAGCTCTCTTCCTTCTTTCTGCAACCCCTTGCCTCTTTCTCCACCCCTCTTTCTTCACCCCGTTGCCTTTTCTGCATCTCTGTTCCTTCTTTTTGCACTTCTTTTGTTTCTTTCTGCACATCTCTTGCTTCTTTCTGCACCCCTCATTCCTCTTTCTGCACCCCTCTTCCCTCTTTTTGCACCCATCTTGCCACTTTCTGCACCTCTGTTGCTTCTTTGTGCATTGCTCTTGCTTCTTTCTGCACCTCTCTTGCTTCTTTGTGCACCACTCATGCTTCTTTCTGCACCCCTCTTCCCTCTTTATGCACCCCTCTTGCCTCTTTCTGCACCTCTGTTCCTTATTTCTGCTCTTCTTTTGTTTCTTTCTGCACCTCTCTTGCTTCTTTCTGCACCCCTCTTGCCACTTTCTCCTCCCCTGTTTCCCCTTTTGCATCTCTGTTGCTTCTTTCTGCACTTCTCTTGCCTCTTTCTCCACCCCTCGTCCCTCTTTCTGCACCTCTGTTGCTTCTTTCTGCACTTCTCTTGCTTCTTTATGCACCTCTGTCCCTTCTTTCTGCAACACTTGTGCCTCTTTCTGCTCCCCTCTTCCCTTTTTCTGCTCCCCTCTTGCCTCTTTCTGCACCTCTGTTCCTTCTTTCTGCACTTCTGTTGTTTTTTTCTGCATCTCTCTTGCTTCTTTCTGTATCACTCTTGCCTCTTTCTCCACCCCACTCCCCCTTTCTTCATCTCTGTTGCTTCTTTATGCACTTCTCTTGCTTCTTTCTGCACCTCTCTTGCTTCTTTCTGCACCCCTCGTGCCTCTTTCTGCACCCCTCTTCCCTCTGTCTGCACTCCTCTTGCCTCTTTCTGCACTTCTGTTGCTTCTTTCTGTACTTCTTTTGTTTCTGTCTGCACCTCTCTTGCTTCTTTCTGTACCTCTGTCCCTTCTTTCTGCAACCCTTGTGCCTCTTTCTACTCCCCTCTTCCCTCTTTCAGCACCCCTCTTGCCTCTTTCTGCACCTCTATTCCTTCTTTCTGCACTTCTTTTGTTTCTTTCTGCACCTCTCTTTTTTCATTCTGTATCCCTCTAGCCTCTTTCTCCACCCCACTTCCCCCTTTCTGCACCCCCATTGCTACTGTGTGCACTTCTCCTGCTTCTCTCTGCGCCTCTCTTGCTTCTTTCTGCACCCCTCGTACCTCTTTCTGCACCCCTCTTCGCTCTTTCTGCTCTCCTCTAGCCTCTTTGTGCACCTATGTTGCTTCTTTCTGCCCTTCTTTTGTTTGTTTCTGCACCTCTCGATTCTTTCTGCACCCCTTTTGCCTCTTTTTGCAGGCCTCTTGCCTCTTTCTGCACCTCTGTTCCTTCTTTCTGCACTTCTTTTGTTTCTCGCTGCAGCTCTCTTGCTTCTTTCTTCACCCCGTTGCCTCATTCTGCATCTCTGTTCCTTCTTTCTGCATCTCTGTTCCTTCTTTCTGCACTTTTTTTGTTTCTTTCTGCACATCTCTTGCTTTTTCTGCACCCCTCATGCCTCTTTCTGCACCACTCTTCCCTCTTTTTGCACCCCTCTTGCCTCTTTCTACACCTCTGTTGCTTCTTTCTGCATTGCTCTTGCTTCTTTTTGCACCTCTCTTGCTTCTTTCTGCACCACTCATGCTTCTTTCTGCACCCCTCTTCCATCTTTCTGCACGCCTCTTGCCTCTTTCTGCACCTCTGTTCCTTATTTCTGCTCTTCTTTTGTTTCTTTCTGCACCTCTCTTGCTTCTTTCTGCACTTCTCTTGCCTCTTTCTCCACCCCTCATCCCTCTTTCTGCACCTCTGTTGCTTCTTTCTGGACTTCTCTTGCTTCTTTCTGCACCTCTGTCCCTTCTTTCTGCAACCCTTGTGACTCTTTCTGCTCCCCTCTTCCCTCTTTCTGCTCCCTCTTGCCTCTTTCTGCACCTCTGTTCCTTCTTTCTGCACTTCTTTTGTTTTTTCTGCAACTCTCTTGTTTCTTTCTGTATCCCTCTTGCCTCTTTCTCCACCCCACTTCCCCTTTTCTGCACCCCCATTGCTACTTTGTGCACTTCTCCTGCTTCTCTCTGCACCTCTCTTGCTTCTTTCTGCACCCCTCTTCCCTCTTTCTGCACCCCTCTTTCCTCTTTTTGCACCTCTGTTGCTTCCTTCTGCCCTTCTTTTGTTTCTTTCTGCACCCCTCTTGCCTATTTCTGCACCTCTGTTCCTTCTTTCTGCACTTTTTTTGTTTCTTTCTGCACCTCTCGCTTCTTTCTGCACCCCTTTTGCCTCTTTCTGCACGCCTCTTGCCTCTTTCTGCACCCCTGTTCCTTCTTTCTGCACTTCTTTTGTTTCTTTCTGCAGCTCTCTTCCTTCTTTCTGCACCCCCTTGCCTCTTTCTCCACCCCTCTTTCTTCACCCAGTTGCCTTTTCTGCATCTCTGTTCCTTCTTTTTGCACTTCTTTTGTTTCTTTCTGCACATCTCTTGCTTCTTTCTGCACCCCTCATTCCTCTTTCTGCACCCCTCTTCCCTCTTTTTGCACCCATCTTGCCACTTTCTGCACCTCTGTTGCTTCTTTCTGCATTGCTCTTGCTACTTTCTGCACCTCTCTTGCTTCTTTCTGTACCACTAATGCTTCTTTCTGCACCCCTCTTCCCTCTTTCTGCACCCCTCTTGCCTCTTTCTGCACCTCTGTTCCTTATTTCTGCACTATTTTTGTTTCTTTCTGCACCTCTCACTTCTTTATGCATCCCTTTTGCCTCTTTCTGCACCCCTCTTCCCTCTTTCTGCACCCCACTTGCCACTTTCTGAACCTCTGTTTCTTCTTTCTGCACTTCTTTTGTTTCTTTCTGCAGCTCTCTTGCTTCTTTCTGCACCCCTTGCTTCTTTTTCCACCCATCCACCCTCTTTCTGCACCCCTGTTGCCTCTTTCTGCCACACTGTTTCTTCTTTCTGCACTTCTTTTGTTTCTTTCTGCAGCTCTCATGCTTCTTTCTGCACCCCCTTGCCTCTTTCTCCACCCCTCTTCCTTCTTTCTGCACCCCTGTTGCCCCTTACTGCACCTCTGTTCCTTCTTCCTGCACTTCTTTTGTTTCTCTCTGCATGTCTCTTACTTCTTTCTGCACCCCTCATGCCTCTTTCTGCACCCCTCTTGCCACTTTCTAAACCTCTGTTTCTTCTTTCTGCACTTCTTTTGTTTCTTTCTGCAGCTCTCTTGCTTCTTTCTGCACCCCCTTGCTTCTTTTTCCACCCATCCACCCTCTTTCTGCACCCCTGTTGCCTCTTTCTGCCACACTGTTTCTTCTTTCTGCACTTCTTTTGTTTCTTTCTGCAGCTCTCATGCTTCTTTCTGCACCCCCTTGCCTCTTTCTCCACCCCTCTTCCTTCTTTCTGCACCCCTGTTGCCCCTTTCTGCACCTCTGTTCCTTCTTCCTGCACTTCTTTTGTTTCTCTCTGCACGTCTCTTACTTCTTTCTGCACCCCTCATGCCTCTTTCTGCATCCCTCTTCCCCCTTTTTGTACCCCTCTTGCCTCTTTCTGCACCTCTGTTGCTTCTTTCTACACTCTTCTTGCTTCTTTCTACACCACTCTTGCTTCTTGATGCACCTCTCGCTTCTTTCTGCACCCTTCTTCCCTCTTTCTGCACCCCTCTTGCCTCTTTCTGCACCTCTGTTCCTACTTTCTGCACTTCTTTTGTTTCTTTCTGCACCTCTCTTGCTTCTTTCTGCACCCCTCTTGCCACTTTCTCCACCCCTGTTCCCCCTTTTTGCATCTCTGTTGTTTCTTTCTGCACTTCTCTTGCTTCTTTCTGCACCTCACTCTCTTCTTTCTGCAACACTCGTGACTCTTTCTGTACCCCTCTTCCCTCTTTCTGCTCCCCTCTTGCCTCTTTCTGCACCTCTGTTCCTTCTTTCTGTACTTCTTTTGTTTCTTTCTGCAACTCTCTTGCTTCTTTCTGTATCCCTCTTGCCTCTTTCTCCACCCCACTTCCCCTATCTGCATCTCTGTTGCTTCTTTATGCAATCCTTTTGCCTCTTTCTGCACCTCTGTTGCTTCTTTCTGCACTTCTTTTGTCTCTTTCTGCACCTCTCTTGCTTCTTTCTGCACCCCTCATGCCTCTTTCTGCACCCCTCTTCCCTCTTTCTGCACTCCTCTTGCCTCTTTCTGCACCTCTGTACCTTCTTTCTGCACTTCTTTTCTTTCTTTCTGCACCTCTCTTGTTTCTTTCTGTATCCCTCTTGCCTCTTTCTCCACCCCACTTCCCCTTCTCTGTACCCCCATTGCTACTCTGTGCACTTCTCCTGCTTCTCTCTGCACCTCTCTTGCTTCTTTCTGCACCCCTCGTACCTCTTTCTGCACCCCTCTTCCCTCTTTCTGCACTCCTCTTGCCTCTTTGTGCACCTATGTTACTTCTTTCTGCCCTTCTTTTGTTTCTTTCTGCACCCCTCTTGCCTATTTCTCCACCTCTGTTCCTTCCTTCTTTCTGCACTTCTTTTGTTTCTTTCTGCATCTATCGCTTCTTTCTGCACCCCTTTTGCCTCTTTCTGCATGCCTCTTGCCTCTTTCTGCACCTCTGTTCCTTCTTTCTGCACTTCTTTTGTTTCTTTCTGCAGCTCTCTTGCTTCTTTCTGCAACCCCTTGCCTCTTTCTCCACCCCTCTTTCTTCACCCTGTTGCCTCTTTCTGCATCTCTGTTCCTTCTTTCTGCACTTCTTTTGTTTCTTTCTGCACATCTCTTGCTTCTTTCTGCACCCCTCATGCCTCTTTCTGTACCCCTCATACCTCTTTCTGCACCCATCTTCCCTCTTTTTGCACCCCTCTTGCCTCTTTCTGCACCTCTGTTGCTTCTTTCTGAAATTCTTTTGTCTATTTCTGCACCTCTCTTGCTTCTTTCTGCACCCCTCATGCCTCTTTCTGTACCCCTCATACCTCTTTCTGCACCCATCTTCCCTCTTTTTGCACCCCTCTTGCCTCTTTCTGCACCTCTATTGCTTCTTTCTGCATTGCTCTTGCTTCTTTCTGCACCTCTCTTGCTTCTTTCTGCACCACTCATGCTTCTTTCTGCACCCCACTTCCCTCTTTCTGCACCCCTCTTGCCTCTTTCTGCACCTCTCTTGCTTATTTCTGCACCCCTCTTGCCACTTTCTCAACCCCTGTTTCCCCTTTTTGCATCTCTGTTGCTTCTTTCTGCACTTCTCTTGCCTCTTTCTCTACCCCTCATCCCTCTTTCTGCACCTCTGTTGCTTCTTTCTGCACTTCTCTTGCTTCTTTCTGCACCTCTGTCCCTTCTTTCTGCAAACCTTGTGCCTCTTTCTACTCCCCTCTTCCTTCTTTCTGCACCCCTCTTGCTACTTTCTCCACCCCTGTTCCCCCTTTTTGCATCTCTGTTGTTTCTTTCTGTACTTCTCTTGCTTCATTCTGCACCTCACTCTCTTCTTTCTGCAACACTTGTGCCTCTTTCTGTACCCCTCTTCCCTCTTTCTGCTCCCCTCTTGCCTCTTTCTGCACCTCTGTTCCTTCTTTCTGTACTTCTTTTGTTTCTTTCTACACCTCTCTTGCTTCTTTCTGTATTCCTCTTGCCTCTTTCTCCGCCCCACTTCCCCTTCCTGCATCTCTGTTGCTTCTTTATGCACTTCTCTTTCTTCTTTCTGCACCTCTCTTGCTTCTTTCTGCATCCCTCGTGCCTCTTTCTGCACCCCTCTTCCCTCTTTCTGCACTCCTTTTGCCTCTTTCTGCACCTCTGTTGCTTCTTTCTGCACTTCTTTTGTCTATTTCTGCACCTCTCTTGCTTCTTTCTGCACCCCTCATGCCTCTTTCTGCATCCCTCTTCCCTCTTTCTGCACTCCTCTTGCCTCTTTCTGCTTCTATGTTCCTTCTTTCTGCACTTCCTTTGTTTCTTTCTGCACCTCTCTTGCTTCTTTCTGCACCACTCTTGCCACTTTCTCAACCCCTGTTTCCCCTTTTGCATCTCTGTTGCTTCTTTCTGCACTTCTCTTGCCTCTTTCTCTACCCCTCATCCCTCTTTCTGCACATCTGTTGCTTCTTTCTGCACTTCTCTTGCTTCTTTCTGCACCTCTGTCCCTTCTTTCTGCAACCCTTGTGCCTCTTTCTGCTCCCCTCTTCCCTCTTTCTGTTCCCCTCTTGCCTCTTTCTGCACCTCTGTTCCTTCTTTCTGCACTTCTTTTGTTTTTTTCTGCAACTCTCTTGTTTCTTTCTGTATCCCTCTTGCCTCTTTCTCCACCCCACTTCCCCCTTTCTGCACCCCTCATTGCTACTTTGTGCACTTCTCCTGCTTCTCTCTGCACCTCTCTTGCTTCTTTCTGCACCTCTCGCTTCTTTCTGCACCCTTCTTCCCTCTTTCTGCACCCTTCTTGCCTCTTTCTGCACCTCTGTTCCTACTTTCTGTACTTCTTTTGTTTCTTTCTGCACCTCTCTTGCTTCTTTCTGCACCCCTCCTGCCACTTTCTCCACCCCTGTTCCCCCTTTTTGCATCTCTGTTGCTTCTTTCTGCACTTCTCTTGCTTCTTTCTTTCTTTCTGCACCTCACTCTCTTCTTTCTGCAACACTTGTGCCTCTTTCTGTACCCCTCTTCCCTCTTTCTGCTCCCCTCTTGCCTCTTTCTGCACCTCTGTTCCTTCTTTCTATACTTCTTTTGTTTCTTTCTATAACTCTGTTGCTTCTTTCTGTATCCCTCCTGCCTCTTTCTCCTCCCCACTTCCCCTTCCTGCATCTCTGTTGCTTCTTTATGCACTTCTCTTGCTTCTTTCTGCACCTCTCTTGCTTCTTTCTGCACCCCTCGTGCCTCTTTCTGCACCCCTCTTCCCTCTTTTTGCACTCCTTTTGCCTCTTTCTGCACCTCTGTTGCTTCTTTCTGCACTTCTTTTGTCTCTTTCAGCACCTCTCTTGCTTCTTTCTGCACCCCTCATGCCTCTTTCTGCATCCCTCTTCCCTCTTTCTGCACTCCTCTTGCCTCTTTCTGCTTCTATGTTCCTTCTTTCTGCACTTCCTTTGTTTCTTTCTGCACCTCTCTTGTTTCTTTCTGCACCCCTCTTGCCACTTTCTCAACCCTTGTTTCCCCTTTTTGCATCTCTGTTGCTTCTTTCTGCACTTCTCTTGCCTCTTTCTCTACCCCTCATCCCTCTTTCTGCACCTCTGTTGCTTCTTTCTGCACTTCTCTTGCTTCTTTCTGCACCTCTGTCCCTTCTTTCTGCAACCCTTGTGCCTCTTTCTGCTCCCCTCTTCCCTCTTTCTGTTGCCCTCTTGCCTCTTTCTGCACCTCTGTTCCTTCTTTCTGCACTTCTTTTGTTTTTTTCTGCAACTCTCTTGTTTCTTTCTGTATCTCTCTTGCCTCTTTCTCCACCCCACTTCCCCCTTTCTGCACCCCTCATTGCTACTTTGTGCACTTCTCCTGCTTCTCTCTGCACCTTTCTTGCTTCTTTCTGCACCTCTTGCTTCTTTCTGCACCCTTCTTCCCTCTTTCTGCACCCTTCTTGCCTCTTTCTGCACCTCTGTGCCTACTTTCTGTACTTCTTTTGTTTCTTTCTGCACCTCTCTTGCTTCTTTCTGCACCCCTCTTGCCACTTTCTCCACCCCTGTTGCCCCTTTTTGCATCTCTGTTGCTTCTTTCTGCACTTCTGTTGCTTCTTTCTGCACCTCACTCTCTTCTTTCTGCAACACTCGTGCCTCTTTCTGTACCCCTCTTCCCTCTTTCTGCTCCCCTCTTGCCTCTTTCTGCACCTCTGTTCCTTCTTTCTGTACTTCTTTTGTTTCTTCCTGCAACTCTCTTGCTTCTTTCTGTATCCCTCTTGCCTCTTTCTCCGCCCCACTTCCCCTTCCTGCATCTCTGTTGCTTCTTTATGCACTTCTCTTGCTTCTTTCTGCACCTCTCTTGCTTCTTTCTGCACCCCCTCGTGCCTCTTTCTGCACCCCTCTTCCCTCTTTCTTCACTCCTTTTGCCTCTTTCTGCACCTCTGTTGCATCTTTCTGCACTTCTTTTGTCTCTTTCTGCACCTCTCTTGCTTCTTTCTGCACCCCTCATGCCTCTTTCTGCACCCCTCTTCCCTCTTTCTGCACTCCTCTTGTCTCTTTCTGCTTTTATGTTCCTTCTTTCTGTACTTCCTTTGTTTCTTTCTGCACCTCTCGTTTCTTTCTGCACCCCTCTTGCTTCTTTCTCCACCCTTCGTGCCTCTTTCACACCCCTCTTCCCTCTTTCTGCACCCCTCTTGCCTCTTTCTGCACCTCTGTTCCTTCTTTCTGCACTTCTTTTGTTTCTTTCTGCACCTCTCTTGTTTCTTTCTGTATCCCTCTTGCCTCTTTCTTCACCCATTTCCCCTTTTCTGCAACCCCCATTGCTACTTTGTGCACTTCTCCTGATTCTCTCTGCACCTCTCTTGCTTCTTTCTGCACCCTGTGTACCTCTTTCTGCACCCCTCTTCCTTCTTTCTGCACTCCTCTTGCCTCTTTGTGCACCTATGTTGCTTCTTTCTGCCCTTCTTTTGTTTCTTTCTGCACCCCTTTTGCCTATTTCTCCACCTCTGTTCCTTCTTTCTGCACTTCTTTTGTTTCTTTCTGCACCTCTCGCTTCTTTCTGCACCCCTTTTGCCTCTTTCTGGATGCCTTTTGCCTCTTTCTGCACCTCTGTTCCTTCTTTCTGCACTTCTTTTATTTCTTTCTGCAGTTCTCTTGCTTCTTTCTGCAACCCCTTGCCTCTTTCTCCACCCCTCTTTCTTCACCACATTGCCTCTTTCTGCATCTCTGTTCCTTCTTTCTGCACTTCTTGTTTCTTTCTGCATATCTCTTGCTTCTTTCTGCACCCCTCATGCCTCTTTCTGCACCTCTGTTGCTTCTTTCTGCACCACTCATGCTTCTTTCTGCACCCCTCTTCCCTCTTTCTGCACCCCTCTTGCCTCTTTCTGCACCTCTGTTGCTTATTTCTGCTCTTCTTTTGTTTCTTTCTGCACCTCTCTTGCTTCTTTCTGCACCCCTCTTGCCACTTTCTAAACCCCTGTTTCCCCTTTTTGCATCTCTGTTGCTTCTATCTGCACTTCTCTTGCCTCTTTCTCCACCCCTCATCCCTCTTTCTGCACCTCTGTTGCTTCTTTCTGCACTTCTCTTGCTTCTTTCTGCACCTCTGTCCCTTCTTTCTGCAACCCTTGCGCCTCTTTCTGCACCTCTGTTCCTTCTTTCTGCACTTCTTTTGTTTTTTTCTGCAACTCTCTTGTTTCTTTCTGTATCTCTCTTGCCTCTTTCTCCACCCCACTTCCCCATTTCTGCACCCCCTATTGCTACTTTGTGCACTTCTCCTGCTTCTCTCTGCACCTCTCTTGCTTCTTTCTGCACCCCTCGTACCTCTTTCTGCACCCCTCTTCCCTCTATCTGCACTCCTCTTGCCTCTTTGTGCACCTCTGTTGCTTCTTTCTGCCCTTCTTTTGTTTCTTTCTGCACCCCTCTTGCCTATTTCTGCACCTCTGTTCCTTCTTTCTGCACTTCTTTAGTTTTTTTCTGCAGCTCTTTTGCTTCTTTCTGCACCCCCTTGCCTCTTTCTCCACCCCTCTTTCTTCACCCCGTTGCCTATTTCTGCATCTCTGTTCCTTCTTTCTGCACTTCTTTTGTTTCTTTCTACACATCTCTTGCTTCTTTCTGCGCTCCTCATGCCTCTTTCTGCACCCCTCTTCCCTCTTTTTGTACCCCTCTTGCCTCTTTCTGCACCTCTGTTTCTTCTTTCTGCATTGCTCTTGCTTCTTTCTGTACCTCTCTTGCTTCTTTCTGCACCACTCATGCTTCTTTCTGCTACCCTCTTCCCTCTTTCTGCACCCCTCTTGCCTCTTTCTGCACCTCTGTTTCTTCTTTCTGCATTGCTCTTGCTTCTTTCTGTACCTCTCTTGCTTCTTTCTGCACCACTCATGCTTCTTTCTGCTACCCTCTTCCCTCTTTCTGCACCCCTCTTGCCTCTTTCTGCACCTCTGTTCCTTATTTTTGCTCTTCTTTTGTTTCTTTCTGTACCTCTCTTGCTTCTTTCTGCACCACTCATGCTTCTTTCTGCACCCCTCTTCCCTCTTTCTGCACCCCTCTTGCCTCTTTCTGCACCTCTGTTCCTTATTTCTGCTCTTCTTTTGTTTCTTTCTGCACCTCTCGTGCTTCTTTCTGCACCCCTCTTGCCACTTTCTCCACCCCTGTTTCCCCTTTTTGCATCTCTGTTGCTTCTTTCTGCACTTCTTTTGCCTCTTTCTCCACCCCTCATCCCTCTTTCTGCACCTCTGTTGCTTCTTTCTGTACTGCTCTTGCTTCTTTCTGTACCTCTGTCCCTTCTTTCTGCAACCCTTGTGCCTCTTTCTGCTCCCCTCTTCCCTCTTTCTCCACCCCACTTCCCCCTTTCTGCACCCCCCATTGCTACTTTGTGCACTTCTCCTGCTTCTCTCTGCACCTCTCTTGCTTCTTTCTGGATCCCTCGTACCTCTTTCTGCTCCCCTCTTCCCTCTTTCTTCACTCCTCCTGCCTCTTTGTGCACCTCTGTTGCTTCTTTCTGCCCTACTTTTGTTTCTTTCTGCACCCCTCTTGCCTATTTATGCACCTCTGTTCCTTCTTTCTGCACTTCTTTTGTTTCTTTCTGCACCTCTCACCTCTTTCTGCACCCCTTTTGCCTCTTTCTGCACACCTCTTGCCTCTTTCTGCACCTCTGTTCCTTCTTTCTGCACTTCTTTTGTTTCTTTCTGCAGCTCTCTTGCTTCTTTCTGCACCCCTTGCCTCTTTCTCCACCCCTCTTTATTCACCCCGTGGCCTCTTTCTGCATCTCTGTTCCTTCTTTCTGCACTTCTTTTGTTTCTTTCTGCACATCTCTTGCTTCTTTCTGCACCCCTCATGCCTCTTTCTGTACCCCTGTTCCCTCTTTTTGCACCCCTCTTGCCTCTTTCTGCACCTATGTTGCTTCTTTGTGCATTGCTCTTGCTTCTTTCTGCACCTCTCTTGCTTCTTTCTGCACCACTCATGCTTCTTTCTGCACCCCTCTTCCCTCTTTATGCACCCCTCTTGCCTCTTTCTGCACCTCTGTTCCTTATTTCTGCTCTTCTTTTGTTTCTTTCTGCACCTCTCTTGCTTCTTTCTGCACCCCTCTTGCCACTTTCTCCTCCCCTGTTTCCCCTTTTGCATCTCTGTTGCTTCTTTCTGCACTTCTCTTGCCTCTTTCTCCACCCCTCGTCCCTCTTTCTGCACCTCTGTTGCTTCTTTCTGCACTTCTCTTGCTTCTTTATGCACCTCTGTCCCTTCTTTCTGCAACACTTGTGCCTCTTTCTGCTCCCCTCTTCCCTTTTTCTGCTCCCCTCTTGCCTCTTTCTGCACCTCTGTTCCTTCTTTCTGCACTTCTGTTGTTTTTTTCTGCATCTCTCTTGCTTCTTTCTGTATCACTCTTGCCTCTTTCTCCACCCCACTTCCCCCTTTCTTCATCTCTGTTGCTTCTTTATGCACTTCTCTTGCTTCTTTCTGCACCCCGTCTTGCTTCTTTCTGCACCCCTCGTGCCTCTTTCTGCACCCCTCTTCCCTCTGTCTGCACTCCTCTTGCCTCTTTCTGCACTTCTGTTGCTTCTTTCTGTACTTCTTTTGTTTCTGTCTGCACCTCTCTTGCTTCTTTCTGCACCTCTCTTGCTTCTTTCTGTACCCCTCTTGCCTCTTTCTCCACCACTCTTCCCCCTTTTCTCATCTCTGTTGCTTCTTTCTGCACTTTGCTTGCCTCTTTCTCCACCCCTCATCCGTCTGTCTGCACCTCTGTTGCTTCTTTCTGCACTTCTCTTGCTTATTTTTGTACATCTCTTGCTTCTTTCTGCACCCCTCGTGCCTCTTTATGCACCCCTCTTCTCTCTTTCTGCACCACTCTTGCCTCTTTCTGCACCTCTGTTCCTTCTTTCTGTACTTCTTTTGTTCCTTTCTGCACCTCTCTTGCTTCTTTCTGCACCCTTTTTACCTCTTTCTGCACCCTTTCTTCTCTCTTTCTGCACCCCTCTTGCCTCTTTCTGCACCTCTGTTCCTTCTTTCTGCGCTTCTTTTGTTTCTTTCTGCAGCTCCCTTGCTTCTTTCTGCAGCCCCTTGCCTCTTTCTCCTCCCCTCTTTCTTCACCCCGTTGCCTCTTTCTGCACCTCTGTTCCTTCTTTCTGCACTTCTTTTGTTTCTTTCTGCACATCTCTTGCTTCTTTCTGTACTTCTCTCGCCTCCTTCTGTACTCAAATGGGAAGTGCAAACTGTCAAGTTTAAAGGTCTGCCTGCTCTTGTGACTGAGGTATATGTCTACTTGTATATGTATTCTCACATGTGTTACGCATCTGAAGTTGGTAGCTTAAAAAGTGGGTCACTTCTTCTATTGGTGGTTAAATGTTCTCAGTTCTGCTCTGTCATTCAGTTGCACAGGCAGACATGTCTTATGTATATAGGTGTTATAGAGCCCCTCAAATATACTATTGAATACCCAATGTGCCCTGTATTATGAGCAGAGAGAAATACATACACCTTTTTGTACACATATTTACAGAGTATGCAGTTTGAAACACAGGTATTCAAGTATTTCTATGTTTATTTTTATGTAACATGTCACTCAGTAAAAGCAGAGACACGCATGCATACCTTCACAAACGTGTTCAGACAGTGATATGCTTAGGATTGCTGTTTTATATTTGGTAGGTAGGCCTAACATTCTGAGCATTCTGAGCAGTCGATCAATAGTGAACCTTGATGAGAAAAGTGAGGTTTAAGACATCTTGGGAGGGGAGAAGGATTAGTGATTAGGCTACTTTGTAAGAGTCTGTTGTAAGGTACAGTCAAAGTAGGCCTCTTTCTGCACCTCTGTTGGTTCTTTCTGCATGTTTCTTCCTCTTTCTGGACTTCTGTTGCCCCTTTCTGCACTTCTCTTGCCTCTTTCTGCGCCTTTCTTCCTATTTCTGCACATGTCCTACCTATGTAGGCATATTTAGAAATTAGCATTTAAAAAAACCTTAGAAATTCACTGAAAGAAACAGAGGTTTCAGGGACGTTATAGTTATAAATTAGCATTTAAAAAACCTTTGAAATTCACTGAAAAAACCATAGGTTTCAGGGACGTTATAGTTAGAAATTAGCATTTAAAAAACCTTAGAAATTCACTGAAAAAACCACAGGTTTCAGGGACGTTGTAGTTAGTTGGACATTTCACTCTTACAAAACCAGAGAAATTCGGCCATTATAGTTAGTTGAGCTAACTATAACTCACGCCCCCGCAATGCACTGCTGATGATGTCACATATTACATCACTCATGACATGGTCAGTGACATCACTGATGACATCACTGATGACATCTCAAATGACATCACTGATGACTTCGCAGTCCGGTGGCCGAAACGCGTCATTTGGACGTTGATGTTGCAATAAAGAACACTTGAATTTCATCGCTACTGGAGTCTGTGCCCTCGTGTTGCGCCGCTGTGGCCAATTTCTTTGGGATTCTTGTTCGGATATATATATATATATATATATATATATATATATATATATATATATATATATATATATATATATATATGAACGCCACATCCGATTCCTCACACAAAGACCGGACACCGACACGGGGAGATTTCAGGAAATAAAACTTTTATTCCTCCATTATGCTGCGACGCGTTTCGGCATTCACTGCCTTGATCACACAGTGATCACTTCCTGTTTAGCGTGCTTAAATTAAAATTCAGCAGAGTGCCCCGATCACATGATCAGCACTTTTTCATGAAGCAGGAAAACAGACTGTCATATTAGTACAACTAGCCCAGTTTCAATCACTCGGTTCTAAATTTCCCGTATTCCATTATAGTACTCAATATTTTTAGACAGTGGTGCGTAGGCTTTCCGGGATACGGCGCCTTTCAGACGCGGTGGGCCGGAGGTTGAAACGCTGTGGAGTGCGGCACGTCGGAGAAAATACAAACAGGGAGAGGAGCTGGGAAAATTTCCCGGCGGGAGACGAAGGCAAGCTTATTCGTTTATTCCTGTGCGTGTTGTAATGTGTTGGGGTGCTCGCGCCATATATATATATATATATAAATATATTACCTACTGTTGGTCACCAGTAGGTAGCTATAGTTTGGACCTGGTTTCCATAGGAAAATCGTTTTTTGATTTGCCAATATCTTTGGTGTCGTTTGATGAATCTTCGCGTAATTTTCAAAACTAATGGGGCGCTCTGGTCAGCTCCTGTCTTGAAAGTTTCGTGGTGATTTGTCAAGCGGGGGTGAGAAAAAAGGGGGTCCCAAAACGCGTTTTCTCCATGTTAATTTCCATAGGAAGTTTGGCGCGGCTACAGCCCGAACTGCTGAACGGAATTACACCAAATTTGGCAGAGAGGTAGCAGTTGGTCCAGAGTGTACTCTTTGCTTTAAATGGTGTAAATCCATTCAGTAGTTACTGAGACATTAAAAAATAAAAAATATCGATATCTGAGGGCCGAGGAGGATTCGCGAACCCTCCCGAGCACGAGCTTTATTCTGATTGGCTGCCAACACTCCAAACCAGGAAGTGTTGCCAGCCATCTTATGACTCGGTCAAACCGAGTCACAAGAAATCAGTTAAAAAAATGATAAAAAAACAAGGAAAGGGGGTAGGGTAGAAACACCCTGACCCCCTAGGCCTGCTCAGGGGGTCCCACAGGGCCCTCCTTGGGCCAAAAAAAGCATTATTTTTTTTAAAATTTTCAGCCGGATTCACGCTGGGTGCATAAATCCGGTAGAAAATGTAAAAAAAAACGAAGTGCGGGAGGCTCCCACGCTTCGTTATATATATATATATATATATATATATATATATATATATCATGGGCTCCAAGTTGTGCCCGATTGACAAGAAGCACTCAAACACCAGCACCATAGCTTCAAGCCTTTATTAGGTATGGATGACGTCAGCATGCCAATCCCTTTCACAGCTCACACGCCACTACTGCCTGACGCGTTTCAAAGATCCATTCTTCTTCCTCAGAGGCTTGTGGCGATAGAGAAATGATCACAGTCCGGCCACACCCTCTCCTTAAATACACAAAATTGCACGCCCCCTGATGGGCTGCTCACATGAGACTGTGCAGGGTGTTATGGGAGTTGAAGTGCCAGGAGGAAATGTGTTCCATAGATAAGTGCCCACAATATCCTGTTGGTAAAATTCAAAGCCCAAGATGAGCCTCGGCAGGCGGGCGCATCCTAAATCCTGTGCTGATGCCCCACGAAAGCGGATCAGTAAATACCGATCCCAGTGGCCCCCAGGCATAACGGGGTGATCCACTCTCCGCGGCAGGACCTCCGCTAATTATCATGCTCCAAGTTGTGCCCGATCGACAAGAAGCACTCAAACACCAGCACCAAAGCTTCAAGCCTTTATTAGGTATGGATGACGTAAGCATGCCAATCCCTTTCACAGCTCACACGCCACTACTGCCTGACGCGTTTCAAAGATCCATTCTTCTTCCTCAGAGGCTTGTGGCGATAGAGAAACGAGCACAGTCCGGCCACACCCTCTCCTTAAATACACAAAATTGCATGCCCCCTGATGGGCTGCTCACATGAGACTGTGCAGGGTGTTATGGGAGTTGAAGTGCCAGGAGAAAATGTGCTCCATAGATAAGTGCCCACAATGTCCTGTTGGTAAAATTCAAAGCTCAAGATGAGCCTCGGGAGGCGGCCGCATCCTAAATCCTGTGCTGATGCCCCACGAAAGCGGATCAGTAAATACCGATCCCAGTGGCCCTTAGGCACTCTCTGCGGCAGGACCGCCGCTAATTATCATGCTCCAAGTTGTGCCCGATCGACAAGAAGCACTCAAACACCTGCCTGGGGGCCACTGGGATCGGTATTTACTGATCCGCTACCAGGGCCTCAACAGGGGTTTGAGGCCCCGCTGATCTACAGGGATTAATGGACTATAGAGGCTTCTCTGTTTTAGGGTATTAATGGAGAAGATAGGCCCGCTTTCCTGTTAAGGGCAGAAGGCTGATATGTTGATTCGCCCAGGTGGCTAGATATCCTCCGATAGCCCCGAGACTGGGAATTGATACTGGTGATGCGAACGTTCAGGTAGAAACAGCAGGAATAAAAGCAGGTGTCTGTCGTGGCTTCGGCTAGGTGACCCCCAGAGTTGAATCGGCCAGTGGTTAGGACCCGATGTCAGGACACTTTTGACAGCGGGCACATACATTTCTGAATACCCCCACCACAGCGCCTCGAAGCGAACAAACAGTAAGACATGCTTAAGATTGTTTACAAACATTACGAATTAAGATGACAATCAAGTTCTGAAATACAGAAATTTTGGTGCCTAAATAAACGACGACACCATGAAAAACGTACCACTAAAAATTATTACAATTTACGAGTTAAGCTGCTAGTTATGCTAATCACTTTTTCTGCAAACAAACTTTCAACATCACTGATATAGACCAGTGCAACTGATATTCACAATAATGCATTTGAAAAAAACTTTCAAAAGCACTGAATCCAAGCGAAGGTGGTTTCCGCAGTATTCTCATTGTTAAGAAGGATACACTTTAAAAAACATTGACTGCACTAGTTAATGCTTTAAAAACACAGCATTTTGCTGTATGGAACATAACAACCCCTGAAGGCCGAGAGATGTAAAACATTAGGAAGACGTGAGAGGATGTGGCGTTTGGAGCTGGGGAACCAGGTTCGAGGCTTGCCAGCAGCTCAACATCCTGTGATTACGGGTAAATCACTCAATCTCCCCGTGCCTACAAAAAACCGAAAATGGGCTTGTGTAATGGAGCTGGTGATCCTGTAAAGCACTCCAATACCTCCAGATCGAGTTCGCGCTATATAAAACTGCAAATATATAAAAAAAATGTCACCAGATTCTGACGATAGGGCAACAGATCCTTGTTACATGGCCACCTGCTATCGCTTGTTGCTGTACTTAATAAATTAAGGATATTGGAACACACAGCGTGATGTATAATCTTTTTAAAACACTAGACCTTTCAACCGGGATTTTGAAAGAGTTTTACTGCAGCACACACATAAAATATGTGGCCTAACGGCTAAGGCGGTCGACCTCAAATCTGCGGAACCAAGTTCGAGTCTCGGCAAGGACGCGCAACATCCTGTGTTTCTGGGCAAATCACTTAATATCACCATGCCTAACAAAAATGAATGTGTCCTCATGTAACACAACTAGTGCTTGTGTAAAGCGCTCTGATACCTGATACCTTCGGGTCAAGTTCGCGCTATATAAAACTCCGTAAAAAAAAAACGTTCTAAAAGTACCATACTTCTGAAATTAAATCAATTTCAAATGCAATTTCTAAGTCTTTCTGTTTCCGAAGTCTGGTACTTTTAGAACTTTTTGCTTGGACGCACTCGTGAACCTCGGTGATGGCGAATAAAAATTTTCGAAAACACTGGGAAATCTGAAATAAAATATTACTTTTGCCCAAAAGTTTTACAAATCTGATTGCGCTGACGGTGGGTTTCCGAATAGTAAATTGCTAAGATATTGGGGTCTGCTTCGGTGCCAAAGACTTTTTCTGCTGTTTTTTGGGGTGGGGTGAGTGCTGGGGCTAGAAACACTAACTCCGATTTATTATGAAGGCAGTAAATAAATCCGGCTCCGAATATTAACCTCGGATGCGGCAGCTGCCTGAAATTCATATTGTCAGGGGGTGTTCTATACTTGCATAATCGCATGTTCACATTGTGCATGGTGTAACTGTGCTGTTTCCCATCCCCAGAAACGTACACACCTGCAGGATGCAAGCAGTGGAGCGATGCAGGGTGAAAGCAGTGGAGCGATGCAGATTGAAAGCAGTGGAGCGATGTAGGGTGAAAGGAGTGGAGCAATGCATGGTGAAAGCAGTGGAGCGATGCAGGGTGAAAGCAGTGGAGCAATGCAGGGTGAAAGCAGTGGAGTGATGTAGGGTGAAAGCAGTGGAGCGATGCAGTGTGTGATGCAGAGTGAAAGCAGTGGAGCGATGCTGGGTGAAAGCAGTGGAGTGATACAGGGTGATAGCAGTGGAGCGATGTAGGGTGAAAGCAGTGGAGCGATGCAGGGTGTGATGCAGGGTGAAAGCAGTGGAGTGATGCAGGGTGAAAGCAGTGGAGCGATGCAGGGTGTGATGCAGGGTGAAAGCAGTGGAGCGATGTAGGGTGAAAGGAGTGTATCGATGCAGGATGTGATGCAGGGTGAAAGCAGTGGAGCGATGCAGGATGAAAGCAGTGGAGCGATGCAGGGTGAAAGCAGTGGAGCGATGCAGGGTGAAAGCAGTGGAGTGATGCAGGGTGCCTTCTTCCAACCAAGGCTTCAGGAGTGGATGGGAGGGTGTGCAGGATTGCCTCACACAGGGGAGGCACAGGCTTGACTGGGGAGAGAGGGGTTAATGCCCTGCCTTTGCCTTCATTGCTATGTTGTGCTGAAGGCACAGGCTCTGAGGTCCAGGGCGCTCCCAGCTGTAAAAGGGAGTCTGCAAGGGGCGCAGAGCCGAAGGCACTCCTGGAGCAGAGGGCCAGGCCTCCATCCGGCTAAAGGCCTTTCCATGGGGCTGACGGGTTCCCCATACAGTCCCATTCCCCCGTCCCTATCGAGAAGGACACCAGGTGGATCTGATCTGCTCATTGTTGAAGCAAGGGGACTTTCAGACCGTGTGTCTGGCACTGCATGTGGTGTGAAGGTATGACTGTACATGGACCTCCAGTGTAGAGAAAGGGTGTTCTTTCTACCCAGACCTGCGGCTCTAACAGCTCCATCAATAAACACTTGAGTACGTGGCTGTGTTCGATGATGTCATCTTGTGCTTTGAGATGCCTTGTGATGTCATTCACCGGCTCTCCCGTTTAAAGGTTTGCACCGATTGCTATTAGGCTATCCTGTGAACACACATAGCACCTTGTTGTCTCTCCGGCTAGGTCTGCGCTTAATAAAGGCCCATAAGCTAGTGTTCCAAGTAATTGCTACCAAACAGTAACCGTTTGTAGACTGTCACGCTGTGGACCTCCCTCTCACCCCAAAAAGATACGCACAACCCCAATAATAATTTTTGGGAAAGTATAGGTCATAGTTTTTTACAGTAACACTTGTCAACTTTCAAAGCCACTTTATTCCTGTTAAAACATTAACCTGTCAGAGAATAGAAGATTGAAATAAAAGTTGACAACTAAATCAACTTACATTATTTTCATAAGGAATATATACTATAAGAGGTGCTCTCCGACAAGCAAACTGCTCACTGACAACACACCTGACACTGGGCACACGCATCAACTCTGCTCTGACATGACATGCAGCGACGGTGCACATGATGGCACCAATACAAGGCAACACTCTCTTGGGGCAAACACAAGACCCATGGTAGGGCCAACGTGTCTCGAAGCGCTACAGGGCATACCATTCACTGAAGACCACTGTGCAAAACCCAGTTAATATATGTGTTATCTGCAGGGAAAATAGCGCAGGTGAAAGAAATGGATTCTGACTCTGCCTTTCACCACTGTAAAGTCGATAAAATGAGTGCAGCTGAGTTGGGGAAGACCTGGGTAAGATCTGTTGTATCCAGCACTAGGAAGCTGCAAGGCTGGGTAGCAAGCACTATTTCCATGTTAATACTTCTAGCTGAATGACCCTTGTGCGGACAGTTGGTTGCCGAAGTTCGGATGCTCAGGCTTAGACGGTGCTTTGAACACAAGGTGGGCGCAAGCAGCGTATGTCTCTGTTGGCTGTCAGCCATCTGCCCGTTTTAGGGCAGAAATCTCAAAGGTTTCTGCGGTGTGGGTGTGAACATCGGTGTGTGCGGATTTGTGAGTATGTTGTGTGAGACCATCGATGTCTCTGGTGGTGTGTGAGCACGTGCTTGAGTGTGTGTGGCACCATGGCTTTCTGCTGGTTTGTGAGTGTATGCACGTGCATGTGTGCGTGAGTCAACGCACGTGTGTCTGAGTGTATGTGACTGTCGGTGTCCTCAGGTTTGTGAGTGTGTGCTCATGCGTGTGCGACCGTCTGAGGGTGAGCGTGTCTGAGTGTGTGTGCGTGAGCTTGTGCGCATGCGCGCGGCCGGCACGTCTCAGTCTGCCGGACCCACTGCCTGTTCATTCCATTTATTCAGAAACAAAAAGAAAGGAAACCAAAGTCCCATACAAACAGCTCAGGCAGAATATCTCATTTTTACTTTGTTCTTGTGCAAAGTTGGCCTTTTGAGGAACTCTTGTGTATTTCGGTGTGTGAGACAGTTCAAATAAGACGGGCACAGATGTGGGGCAGGAGCCCCTGCTGTGTTTGCTTTCATGAGGCCTTCTGGCTGTCAGAAAAAACCGGCATCTTCTGTGTTCCGGTTATTAATCATTTTAGCAGCAAAGTGAGTCGCGGCCAAGTCGCATTTCTATGAAGAGGCTCGTTGTGCAGAGGGCAGCATGGCTATGTCATATCTCCTTAGACAATGTCAACACCCAACCCAAGGTCATTCGGTCAAAACTTAAAATGACGTTCATCTGTTAAACAATCACACGAACTCTAGGTTATGGCACCACGGAATGCCAGACGCTCAGTAGTGACGACTATATGGACTTACTGAATCCATCAAATCCATCCTTCCATCCTGTAGTAGCTCCTGCACTCTCATTTCGTATTTTGATGAGTAGAGAATAAACATTATGAATTCCCCAGCTCTTCATGTAATATCACATTTATCTAAGCAGCCTGCAAAGAATGAGAAATTAATGCAATGTTACACCACCGACTGATAATTAATTTGCATAGCAACCACCCAGAAGTTAACTAAAATATACAAAACCATTCCACACAGCCAGCAAAGATGCATCCGAACCTATCAACCATGAATGAACAGCAGTTCACTCCACCAGATGGAAATAACCATCGGCACACACATCTGCACATATAATGCATTTAAAAAACCTTAGAAATTCACTGAAAAAACCACAGGTTTCAAGGACGTTATAGTTAGGGATTAGCATTTAAAAAACCTTTGAAATTCACTGAAAAAACCATAGGTTTCAGGTACATTATAGTTAGAAATTAACATTTAAAAAACCTTAGAAATTCACTGAAAAAACCACAGGTTTCAGGGACGTTATAGTTAGTTGGACATTTCACTCGTACAAAACCAGAGAAATTCAGCCGTTATAGTTAGTTGAGTTAACTATAACTCGCGCCCCGGCAATGCACTGCTGATGACGTCACATATTACATCATTCATGACATGGTCAGTGACATCACTGATGACATCACTGATGACATCTCAAATGACATTACTGATGACATCATCCACATGATAAACTGATGCACCTCTTCACACCCTAATATAACCTTTGATACACCCACTCTAAAATACAGACTACCATTTTCGAAACCGTAGACACCAAAACCAGTTACTACATACCCACTCACTGATTCCTAGGTCTACACACACATCCACTCATTCACCCATACAGTCACTCATACATGCAGTCACTCATCAATACAGCACTATCATATGCACTCTGCACCTATACAGACACTCACACACCGCCACTCATCCATAGAGTTACTCACACACCTAGTCATTCATGCAAAGAATCAATCACAGTCCCATTTACTCACCTATACAGTTATACACACACCACCTCACTTATTCATACAGATACTAACACATACTTACTCTCTTATACAATCACTGATACAAGCACACACTCATCCATACAGCCACTCTCACAATCACTCACTCTCACATATAGTCATTTATATACTCCAACACTCACATATACTGCCTTTCACATATATAGTTACTCACACACGTACCACTGAGACATCCATTCACTCACCAACACACCTATACACACATTCACCCACCTATACAGCCCTTCACAGATGCACTCTTGAACCCATACACCCAGTGGATCACCCACTCACACATCTATGCACAGAGTCACCCACCCCCCACCCACCCACACAGACACTCAGGCACCCATACAGATACTCAGACAACCAATCAATAACCCATATAGACACTCATGTAGCTACTCACCAACCCATGCAGCCGCTTACACACCAACTGACAGACTGATAGACATTCACACAGTTTAGTCACTAACCCATGCATTCAGTAAGACACGTTTAATCACTCACTTATACAGTCAGTCACGCACCTTCTAAATCATCCATTCCGACACTTATACACCCACTCATTCTTCAATACACTTTGGCATATATATATATAAAACATATTTAAACTTTACAGAAACACACAGTCACTGGATAATGTCATCAGTGATGTCATCAGTGATGTCATTTGAGATGTCATCAGTGATGTCACTGACCATGTCATGAGTGATGTAATATGTGACGTCATCAGCAGTGCATTGCGGGGGCGCGAGTTATAGTTAGCTCAACTAACTATAACGGCCAAATTTCTCTGGTTTTGTATGAGTGAAATGCCCAACAACTATAACGTCCCTGAAACCTGTGTTTTTTCCATTGAATTTCTAAGGTTTTTTTAATGCTAATTTCTAACTATAACGTCCCTGAAACCTATGGTTTTTTCCAGTGGATATATATATATACAAATCCTTGCACGGAGTTGTTCTCCAACTCGATACCCAGGAACAAACACCACATCCAATTCAAAATTCAAGTGCTTTTATTCAGGTAAAAATTTCATTACAGATACAAAGGCTAATGCCTTCTGTCCTTGACACGTTTTGACCGCTGGAACATGACTGCCCTGCGTCACATTACCTCTTTTATACATTTCCTTACTTATTGTACATTTAGTACCTCTATATATATATATATATATATTTACTGAAAGCAACCAAAGGTTACAGGGACATTATAGTTAGGCTAAGATTTTACTTATACAAAACCAGTGAAATTCAGCAGTTATTGTTCCCTGAGCTAACTATACCTTACGCCCCCACAATGCACTGCGTATGACCTCACATATTACATCACTGATGACATGGTCAGTGACATCACTGATGACATCACTGAGGGCATCACTAATGACGGGGCCCAGCCATGTCTGCTGGGTGCCCTCAGGTCACCCAGTCTTCACTGGGACCACAGTGGGAGCCTGAAGGCCCCTGCAGTCCCTGCCGGCTCCCCGCCTCCTGTGAGAGCCGGCATTGCTTTTAGACATAGGGAGCTGCTAAACATGCTCTTACTTGCTACAAGCAGAGCGTTTGCTGTGGCTTGGTGGGAGCGGTAAAGCAGGAGCCGGCCTTGGGGGGTGGTGGACCTCAGGGCCATTATTGGCTCCAGGAGCAGGGCCGTGTGGTCCCCCTTATTTCTTGTATTAGGTACTGCCCCAGGGAGGTGGCGGTCCCCCCCGGCCAAGAACGGCCTGGAAATGTATTTTGGCCCCAGGAGTTGGTGGTCTGTGAGACCCCCATCAAAATAATTAAACAGCCCCCGGAAGGTGGTGGTCCCCGGGGCACGGGGGTCCACAAGGCTTATTACTTTTAGCCCCAGTGGGGTGGCAGTCCCTGGGGCTGTGGGGGAGGCCAGTATGGCCTCCCCGCATTAAGTTTATAAATAGCCCTGGGGAGGAGGCAGTCCCTGGGGCACAGGAGGTGCTGCTTGGGCAACCCTGCATAATTAAAAACAAGTGTCCCAGGTATGTGGTGGTCCCAGGGGCATTTACAAAGCCTTGGAGGGATCCCCATGCACGCCCTCTAGTTTTTTTTCCAATGCCCCCATGCCCCCAGTATTGAACAGAAATGCAGGAACCCGCGCTTCTTCTTTTTTCGATTTTGCTACAGATCCCCTCTCAAATTTGAGGAAAAATTGATTGGGCTGTAGGATTGTTCAAAGGTCTTATGGGAATTAACATGGGGAAAACACTTTTTGGGATCCCCTTTTTCCTTGGCCCCTGCTTGACAAACCACCATGAAACTTTCCAGTGATATAATATATAGGGATCCTGGCGCTCCAGGGGTGAAATCCCTAAATATCTTGGTCAGTATATTGCTATAACGGTGCTGAAGGGTGGAGAGAACCACCAGCCTCCCCAAATCTTGTGGCCTAGGCTACAAATATACGTACTAACAATCCCCAGCACACGTTTTGAGATTATAAAGATATGACAGCAGTAGCATATGTACGTCCACTTAGATGTACAACAGACATCGCAATGAGGTTTCTTCTTTCTTTATTTCTTTTCCTCTGGTTCCTTTTTATTCAAACAAGATCTTAGCCAGCCAACACGTGTTTCGTCGCCACAATGGGAACATAAACCTGTGACTTTTTCAAGGCTCTAATGTCTCTTGTTCTCATCCATTTCATGTGTGGTGATAATTCCAACCCACACGATACTCCGGCATAGAGAAACGTACTTAGGTAACTTCCAATATGTTCATGCACTGACCACCGAATATTTGGGTGTGTCGGGTGAATTGTCTGGGGAAATTTCATGGAGATTCATAAACCGGTGCCAAAGATATCGGCCATGGAAAATGACCTTTTTGATAGAATTCTGCCCTAACTATAACTGCCTACTGGTGACCGCCAGTAAGTTTTATATATAAAAGGGTAAGGAACCCAATGAGATCACCAGTCTCGTCCGGTGGGTCCCTGGACGGTTGAAACGCGTTACGTTGAGATTTATGACGTAATAAATCCTGTTTGCCCTGCATCTTTGTACTTTCCCGAGAGTGCGCTTCACTTGCTGCTTGGGGATTACTGATTACCAGCTGGCTCCGCCGGTTAGCGCGCCACCTCTCACGGGTCTCGTGTTGGATATATATATATATATATATATATATATATATATATATATATATACACATATATTTATGTTTATATCTATATATATTTATACATACATACATACATACATATATACATACGTATAACTTACAGGGAAGCTCGCACTCCACAGTATTCAGTTTCAGCTAAAGTTTATTGGCCAATATATATATATATAATTCTTTAGGCAGGGCTATAGCAAAAGCTGCTGAACAGAATTACACCAAATTTGTCAGGAAGCTAGATCTTGGTAAGCAGATTGTGCTTTTTGTGATTTGGTATGAATCCATTCAGCAGTTTTTGAGATATTAAGGGTCAAATATAATTGAATAATTTGGCAGTTGAGCTTGCAAGAGTCCTGCCAGCCTCCTGCGAGAGCACAAAATCAAAAATGGGGCCCTGTGATTGGTGCAGAGGCCAGTTTTCCTGTGAGCGTCCAAGCTCTCCTGAGAGGCTCCTGCGAGTCCCGTAAGCATTTTGATTGGCTGGCTCTTGGAATGTTAGAAATTAAATGACTGCCATGACTGTTTACTCTGAAAAATTGGAAGTTCTTTGGAAATTAAATAAAAAAGATATATAAGGGGTAGCAGAAAGTCATGCTGTCCCCTAAGTTTAGAGAGGATGTGTCTATGGGATAACTATTGTGAAGAGATTAAATGTATATTGTTTTTAACTAATTTTTATGATCTTGCAGGACTCTCGCAGGATCGCGAATAGTAAAAAGGAGTAGATGAGTTCTCAGTAAACTCCAATAGTAGGAATGCATATTGTGTGATTGTTTTTGAGAGAAAGTATGTGAGATAAGTACCGTGATGAGTAGATGTTTCTTTTTTATGCGGTTCATTTGATCTCGTGAACATCCCTCAAGACTCGCATGGGAAAGCTTGCCACGAGGTGTTTGCAATCCACGATCCTGCCACAAGCTTTTCTATGATACTATGGGAGTTTTGCAAGATCGTATGGGGAGAAGTAAAAAAAGGGACAATGCTCAACCAATAGTTACCATTCTTATTACAAGATTGAAGGAATGCTGTCATATGATTGGTTGGAGAATCAGAGATAGCTCATTTTGGAGGAGAAGGAAGTCTTTTTGAGTTGTGCTCAGCAGAATTTTTTTTATCTGGAGTTGAAAGAGACTGGTGTGGTCATTTGCATTTAGAAAAGAAGTCAAAGTTCAGGTATTAGTAATATATTTCATAAATGTTGTTGTGGAGTGTCAGTAAGTGTACTAATGTTGAAAAACTTATTCTACACCATATTTACAGATTTAAAAGTTGTTTGGCGAGGTTAATATAGAGTTAATATAGATTTTGAGAGGTACAGATTAAAATGTAGAGAGATGTTAGCGAGGTTTGCAGCTTGTGTAAAAAAATGAAGTATAGAAACTGTGTGTACTTCTAAGTTAAGGAAGCAGTGTTGCTGAAATTAAAATGCAAAGAATGTAATAATACAAGTCATATTTATTCCTGGTGCCTCAGATGTAAATATATGATTGTGGATGAAACAGGTAAAAAGGTTAAGACAATATGCCGATTTGCCACTGTTATCAATTATTGACCAGTATGTAACTTTTATTTTTTGGGAAATGTTGTCTCTTTTATGAGGGAAATGGAAGCTTGTCTCTAAGGAAATGATAATCAGCTTACACATGCAGCAAAGAAGAGCCTTGTTTAGACAAGCAGGATTATTGTGCTGTTTAGCAATAACAACCTCTTAAGGCACTTGTACAGTTGAATAGTTCAGCAGCACAAGCTTCTCTGCATGAGCTAGGCTTTGTGAACCATAATTTATAAATATGCTGCTATGCTCAGACTTTATTGCCACCTAGCCTGCCATCACATATCATGAAATTGAAAAGTGTTTGGCAAGCTAAGGCGGCTAAAAGACTAGAAAAGAAGTGCTACCAAGATCACAATTCAGTAGACAAATAAAGCAAAATGTGAGGTGTGTATATCAGCTGCTTATGAGCATTAGAACTTTTTTATGTATTTTAAAGTTGTTTGTTTTCTTTGTATTATAGTTGTTTATATAGTTTGTTAATATAGTTGTTGTAGTTCTGTATTGTTGTTAAATTGTTTAGTTGCAATAAAAAAAGTTGACAGTTACTTTGTTTTACTTTCCTTAATGCTTATTATGAATTTGAAGTTTATTATAGAAGTGTGGCTCAATGGTTAGAGCGGCAGACCCTGATGCAGAGATCTGGCCCGGGACCATGGTTCAATTCCCGCCTCGGCGGGTCTTGGGCTCAATTTCCTCGGACCTGATAATTCTCGCCTCGGTGCCTATTCTAATCATGGGTCCCACTCTGCAACTCTGGGCAATAGCTTGCTTAATCTACACAACGGCCCCAACAGCGCTGGGATGCCTGGCTTCCCCTTGGGGGTGCCCAGGAGTGGACATTTCACAGGGAAAAGCCAGGAAGGGTTCCACAGCGGTATGCGTATAGCGCCAGGAAACCCCAGTTGGGGTATCAGTGCGCTTTACAAGTACAAATTCATTTAATTTCATTATAGTCTTGCACTATGCACATCTTTATCCTATAGACAGGTGGTAATGGAGAGCCCAATTATGTTTCTGTGCAGCTATGATTACTTGTCATGCAACATTGAGGTGTTACTACTGAGGTTAGTAGTAGTGCATGCTGTAGTATAGGGAACTTTGACAGAAGAGAGAGGTCTTGGCACAGAAGGCAGTGCATATTTATACTCTAAATGTTTCTCAAACCCTACTACAGACACATCTCACCCTGGTAAGATGTGTTAGCAGACAAATAACCTCCTTCCCAGACAGCACTGCATAGCGCTGTTGTTCTATGGACAGGTGTGAGCACAGAGGCCATTCATTCACTAACCCGTACTGCACATCCATGTTGTCCAAGATATCGGTGTTAGTGCAGGAGACAATCTTTCCATACATACTACTGTATATGTCTGTAATGCTGAGGAGAGCTGTGGGTGGACAGGGAAATCCATTCCCACACACTAATATATTTAGTAATTTCCCTGGGGTGAGGTCTCAGTGGGGAGGCTAGTACTTGTTTTACTTACTATAAAACAGTGAGGTGAGTACCTTCCCCACCCTACTATGCATAGTGCTGATCCAGGGGAAAGGTGTGATTGGAGAAGCAGTGTCTCTTTACAACCTACTCTACACACTGGTTACCATCATGCAAGGTGTCAGTGGAGAGGCCAGTCTCTCTGCATAGTCTAGTAATGGGGATTATAAAGGATGAGTATTGTAATGAAGGAAAATGTAAATTCTTCCCCTAAAGTAGTTATACAATCTTGTGAGAGTCTTGGGGATCATATAAAAAAAAGAGGGGTACAGAACCTCTGGTGCATATAAATGACTCATATTACAAGGATATGTTCAGTTACAGTGTAAATTTCATTATAAAAGTGCGCTCTCGCAAGACACACATGAGCATAATGCAGCAAACACTGCCAACTTGCAGTTGATATGGAGGACTGTGCGCCTGGCTCTCGCAAGATTCAACAATGCATTGTATGAGGGCATCATGGTTCATGTGAGTGTCTTGCAGAGCCATCAAGAAGACAAAAAAGATAACATAGTACAAACAACATACATAATGAAAGTATAGTGTAGCTTAGAAAAGAGCTTTTCTCATTAACATTTTTGAACAACTGTATTTTTTGTGATTTTTAACATTTCTAACTTTTTTGTATTTTAATTTTTAAAAAAGGGGTACAACAAAAAAAGAAACTGGCTCCATCAGCAGAAGGTTTCGTTGGAAGGCCTGACAGAGGGGAAGCCTTGGGAGGAAGGGCATTACACCACCAGCCCTATTTAGCTTGGACTCAAGGTGAAGCAAATAATGACCCCCTACTCCTAGGAAACAAACTCCCTAGGTGTGTGGGTCATTAGTTATTTGTTTTTCAGCATCAAACCTCCACTTTGGGAGGTTGTGTTTGAATAACAAAAAGTTCTAAAAGTTTGATGGACAGCCGTGCCTAAGACCCTTGTCATGGCCATCAAAACTAATGACAGCTATCCATTAGAGTTTTTGTACCTTGAAAGGAACCACCATGACAGTGGTTCTTGTCAAGGAATAGAGATCACTGCAGGACCAGTGGTGATCTTTATATTTGGCCGATGGGAGTATGTCAGTGTGGCAGGCGTAATATCCTCTATCACTCTGATGGATGTCTCCAAACTCTAGAACTCACACTTAATCAAAACAGGGGCAGACCTCTGTCTGACCCATAGAAATAAAAACAAGCTCACAGACACAAAATCATAAATGCTGGTGCAGTGACCATGTGTCCTGACCAGTCACCCCCAGCTCACCTGCACTTTCAATAGTGGATTTCTTAAGCAGCTATCCTCCAGTCCAGAGGAGTAGAATGGTCTGAATGTAATCTGCTCTGGACTCCATGCGCTGACTGGGGTATAGAAACAGGAAATGTCACTAGAAACTGGACAAATCATCACAGCTAAATCAGAGGATTTTAGGCATTTTTATTGTAAAGAGGTACTGGATAGAACTCAGCTCTGTGTTCAGAAACACCAGCAGGATATAGGAGGCTCCATATATAACCAGATCCAAAAGATCCAGATCAACAAACTGATGGGAATGCAGATGACTAAGGGTCATCGGGTGCTCTTGTGAAAAACCTTTTCTGTTCATCCAGGCATATCTGGAAACAAAGTACAACAGATCAAGAAAGGAGTGAGTTGGCTTCTTTATGCAGAAATCATCATCCATCTTACAAATGTCACTACTATCAAAAGAAATGTTGCAGAACAGCTACAGATAATTCTAGAAACAGGTGAAGCAGTAGGGCTTAGGAAGTATACGCCATGTGCACTCATATCAAAGATCATGGTGATTTATCGGACAACATGTCAATGTTTGCAAACATCTGAAATACACTATATAATAAACTAGAAGTGGAATCTACCTCACCTATTGCTACTGCACCCCAAGATCATTTAGCATGCTGCCACCAGCTAGAGGTTGTGCAGAGAAAGCCAAAGGGATTTACCTTTGAGACTAAATGGTCAGGAATGAAACTGAGTAGGTAGCAGAAAAAAGGGGAACCAGGTTATCACCTGGGATCTGGGGTATTAAAGTATTTGTAAACACAATGGTTGCTAATATATGAGGCAGTAAAAGATATCAACAATGTTATTCATTCTCAGAGTCATGATGATGATCCCACATCGAATTAAGGGACAAAAACGCTGTTGACTTATAACACTGACCCAATTTACATTGTTGTATTCAAATCAAATTGGCCATGTTCTTGTGTACATGATGCACATGTTGATCACTCCATGCACTAGTGTGTATAGCACTAACTGTATAGCACTAACCGTATAGCACTGTATAGCACTAACAAAAGCACTGAGCACATTTAGGGTCACTGGCAGCCATAGTATATCTATGTTTATATATATTTTTCATTAAGTGAAGAGCATTGTTTATTATTTTTGTTGTCTCAATTATTAGGGACCATTTTGTTTAGGAACAGAATGAGGGCACTTCGTTCAGGGCAAAACAAAAGGATGCCTTTCAGGAGGACAAAGTTATAGTTTGAAGGGACCCTCAAAGCAAAGAGCCCATAAAAACAAAGGTAAATAGAAGTCTCAATCTCTAAGGAAATATTGGGGTGATACAGCTTCAAAGGCTGTCAAGTAGTTTTGCCCTTAAAGCAGTTGAGTGTCTTTACATCAGGTGAACATAAGGGCATGTATAATCCCTTCCACTCAGCAGAAAGACTGCTGCACATTAGTAATTGGTTCATGCTGCTTTTTAGATCTGTGAGCCTTAGGATGGGCTTCCCTTCAAATATTTTATCTTCACACCCCACTACTTTTGCTGATCTCGCTTTTGTAGGTCTTAGGACTCTGGGTACTTTACCACTGCTAGCCAGTGCTAACGTGCATGTGCTCACTCTTTAAAACATGGCAACATTGGGTTATACCCAATTGGCATATTTAATTTACTTGTAAGTCCCTATTAAAGTGGCACTATCTGTGCCCAGGGCCTGTAAATTAAATACTACTAGTGGTCCTGCAGCATTGATTGTGCCATCCACTTAAGTAGCACTTTAAACATGAGGCCTACCATTGCAGCCTGTAATTCGGCAGGTTAAAACTGCAATTACAACCTGCCAAAATAACCCTTTTGCCAGGCCCAATCCTTCCTTTTTAATATATGTAAGGCATCCTTCCGTAGACCCAGGACAGCCCAGAGAGCAGGGTGCAGTGTATTTTTTTTACATGTCCTGGTAGTGAAAAACTCTTAAATTCGATTTTCATTACTGCAAGGCCTACCTCTCCCTCTTACATTTAATAAGCTGTTATTTACAAATGGGAACAGGTAACAGGTTCATGTTTGTTGTCTTTGGAATTATAATGAAAAATCTTAACTTATGGTGAAGTCGGATTTTAAATTACAATTTTGAAAATGCCACTTTTAAAAAGTCTGAACTGGGGTGGCGGAGTGAGCTAAAGAATGATGATGGATTAAACCCAGATCAGTTGACTGGGGGTGAGTGCTTGCAATGTCAACACTCCGTCCATCATCCCTTTGGTTTTGCTTTGTTCGCTCTAAGTTGGCAGGGTATGCCCAGACATGGGTCCCTTGCTCACTTTGCCACTGGATTCAAGATAGCCTGGCTGATGAGGGCTGTGAGCCTGAAACCGGTCCCAGGATGCTTGTTTCCGGTCCAGGGAAGACATGGCTTGGCAGTTCAGGCTGGACTGTTCCCATGAGGCACAGGGTCAGACTGATTTGCATATGGCCATGTCTGAACTGGGGTGGCAGAGTGAGCTAAAGAATGATGATCGATTAAACCCAGATCAGCTGACTGGGGGTGAGTGCTTGCAATGTCAACACTCCGTCCATCATGCCTTTGGTTTTGCTTTGTTCGCCCTAAGTTGGCAGGGTATGCCCAGACGTGGGTCCCTTGCTCACTTTGCCACTGGATTCAAGATAGCCTGGCTGATGAGGGCTGAGAGCCCGAAACCGGTCCCAGGATGATTGTTTCCGGTCCAGGGAAGACATGGCTTGGCAGTTCGGGCTGGACTGTTCCCATGAAGCACAGGGTCAGACTGATTTGCATATGGCCATGTCTGAACTGGGGTGGCGGAGTGAGCTACAGAATGATGATGGATTTAACCCAGATCAGTTGACTGGGGGTGAGTGCTTGCAATGTCAACACTCCGTCCATCATCCCTTTGGTTTTGCTTTGTTCGCCCTAAGTTGGCAGGGTATGCCCAGACGTGGGTCCCTTGCTCACTTTGCCACTGGATTCAAGATAGCCTGGCTGATGAGGGCTGTGAGCCCGAAACCAGTCCCAGGATGCTTGTTTCCGGTCCAGGGAAGACATGGCTTGGCAGTTCGGGCTGGACTGTTCCCATGAGGCACAGGGTCAGACTGATTTGCATATGGCCATGTCTGAACTGGGGTGGCGGAGTGAGCTAAAGAATGATGCTGGATTAAACCCAGATCAGTTGACTGGGGGTGAGTGCTTGCAATATCAACACTCCGTCCATCATCCCTTTGGTTTTGCTTTGTTCGCCCTAAGTTGGCAGGGTATGCCCAGACGTGGGTCCCTTGCTCACTTTGCCACTGGATTCAAGATAGCCTGGCTGATGAGGGCTGTGAGCCCGAAACCGGTCCCAGGATGCTTGTTTCCGGTCCAGGGAAGACATGGCTTGGCAGTTCGGGCTGGACTGTTCCCATGAGGCACAGGGTCAGACTGATTTGCATATGGCCATGTCTGAACTGGGGTGGCGGAGTGAGCTAAAGAATGATGATGGATTAAACCCAGATCAGTTGACTGGGGGTGAGTGCTTGCAATGTCAACACTCCGTCCATCATCCCTTTGGTTTTGCTTTGTTCGCCCTAAGTTGGCAGGGTATGCCCAGACGTGGGTCCCTTGCTCACTTTGCCACTGGATTCAAGATAGCCTGGCTGATGAGGGCTGTGAGCCCGAAACCGGTCCCAGGATGCTTGTTTCCGGTCCAGGGAAGACATGGCTTAGCAGTTCGGGCTGGACTGTTCCCATGAGGCACAGGGTCAGACTGATTTGCATATGGCCATGTCTGAACTGGGGTGGCGGAGTGAGCTAAAGAATGATGATGGATTAAACCCAGATCAGTTGACTGGGGGTGAGTGCTTGAAATGTCAACACTCCGTCCATCATCCCTTTGGTTTTACTTTTAAAAGTTGGCATTGTCCTGCCTTAGCCAGTTAGTGCCTGCAGCCTGCCTCTGGGTCACATGCCTGGGTGTAGTTGACAGTTGGGCGTTAGCCACACACAATAGAGAGCTTTGGTGTCCCTGGATGGCCATCACTGGCAGGAAGGGAGAGAGGAGCTAGGCACATCCCTACTTACACTACAATAGGCTGTGTTCTGCCTCCATACAAATGACTGCATCCCCCCTGTAGTTAGTCTGAAGCCAGGGCAGGGGAGGCACTGCTGCTGACCTGAAGGAATTACTGCCCTGCTGTGCTGACTTTCTGTCTGCTGTTCTCTTGCCTGGGAGAGAAGGACTGGACCTGGATCTCTTGAACTCAGAGCCCCGGAGTGATTTCAAGAGCTAGTTGGCAGGCCTCCTGATCTAAAGCCTCAGGAACATAACAGGCTTCCAACAACTCTGCATCTATTCCTGGACTCTGCCATCTGTGAGTCTACCCTACCAAGTGGTGCCATCCCAGTCCTGAACCCTTGGAAGTGGGCCAAAATTGCTTTGGCAGCCTCTGTGGGCACATCGGAACCAATACATCTCCTGTGCTGTGTGGCACAACACTGAGAAGAACTGACACATTGCTGCTGTGTGGATCAGACCCATCACATCACCTACGCAGCCTCTTCAGAAGCACCACTGTGCGACCCATGCTCAGCGGTCTGGCGCAACCGGATAGCCACAGTTGGCGTTTTGTGCTTTTGGTGCTATTTTCACTAAAATCTTTAATATTGCATATCTCCAGTTCTACTGATTCTATTTTTGTCCTTTTGGTCTTATTTTATTTATTACAAATTACTCTAACCTGTGCTCGCCTTCTTGCAGCTTGGCACAGAGCAGTCAGGCTCAACTTAGAGGCAATGTGTAAAGTATTTGTGCAACACTTCAAACAGGAAAACACCACACAAAAAGATTTCACACCAGGTTAGAAAAATATAACTCAATTTAATTAATAAATCAAGTCCAAAATGACAAAAATCCAAATAGAGAAACCGGAGAAATTGAATTTTAAAAATGTAAGTTAAAAAAGCACCAAAAAGCACAAAGTGCCAACAAGGGATATCTGGTCGCGCTGGACCAGGACAAAGTCAAAAGTTCCAGCCCACTGCGAAGGAGCAGGTGCAGGCTACAGGGACCAGGCTTGGCCCGCTGAGCAAAAGTTCCTTAGTCTGGGATGCGCCGATGTTCAGGAAGCTGTAGACGGCGAGAATGCGGGGCGCAAACAAGGTGATGCGCCGGCTCTGATGAGCTTAGACGCAATGATGTGTCAACTCCGATGAGCGCAGGGCCTGCAATGCAGAATTCTCAGTGGCAGCATCGAGGTTGCCTTCGATGGGTTTGCGAGGACCTTGTGCCAGGAAGAAGCACTGCACAGTGGTGGTTTTGAAGGCGATGCATTTACTTAGGACTGCAAAGTGGTATCGATGTGCCAGCTCTGATCCACACAATGACAGAGATGCATTGGTTATGCTGCAGCAGCACCTTAGGCCCACTTCCAAGGGTCTAGGACTGGGGTTGCACCACTTGGCTCGATAGTCTCACAGAAAGCAGAGTCCAGGTGCAGAGGTAGGGTGGTTGGAAGTCTGTTATGTCCCTGAGGCTTCAGATCAGGAGGCCAGCCAACTAGCCCTTGGAGTCGCTCTTGGTTCTGGGGTCAAGTGATGCAGGTCCAGTTCTTCACACTCAGGCAAGGAGGGCAGCAAGTCAGCACATCAGGAAAGCAGTTCTTCCAGAATAGTAGTCCAGTAGAGTTGCAGTCCTACCGCAGCATAGCAATCCTTCCTCCTGGCAGAGTATCCACAGGTCCAGAAGTGTACTGAAGTGGTGGGGTCTGAGGTCCAGTTCTTATGCCCCGTTGTTAGAAATGGGGGTCTCTAGTTGGCAGAGGTAGGTACCTTTGACCAAGTAGGGGCCCTTGCTTCTAGTCAGGGTAAGGGGGCTACACTCCTAAAATAACCCCTGCTCACCCCCTTGGTAGCTTGGCACGAGCAGGTAGGCTTATCTCAGAGGCAGTGTGTAAAGCATTTGTGAACACATACAGTAATTCAGTGAAAACACTACAAATGGACACCACACCAGTTTAGAAAAATAAGTAATCTTTATATAGATTTAACACAAGACCAAACAACAAAAATCCCAATACAGTATTCAAAAATATGACCTTCAAATGGTAAAAATAGCTTAGTTCAATGTAGATGGTAAATGCGACATTTTACTCTCAAAGTACCTTGGATGCGTGACGCAATACAAACAAAAGGGCCGCACGGAAGGTGATGCGTCAGTTTCTTACTGCGTTCCGGTTATGATGCGACAAGATGGGGCATCGATGCGATGCGAAGATCCGGTGCGATGCGACAAAATGGCGTCTTTGATGCGATGTGACAACTTGGATACGATGCGTGCATGCCCGACGGCCGTGCAGCAAAATCGGTGGTTTCTTGAGCCGCGACAGGCCCTGCGACGCGCTTCTCCAGTGATGCGACGGCAACCTCTGTGGCGGCGGCACGCTTCTCTGGCGATGCAACATGCTTCTTCGGCGATGCGATGGCAAACAGCTGCTGTGGAGGCATGCTTCTTCGGCAATGAGAAGGCAACAGCTGCGGCGGCAACACGCTTCTTCCTCGTTGCGTCGAGCTTCCAGCTCCCAGCGACACGCAGTCTCTCGAGGTCCCAAAACAACAGCAGGCACCTCTCTGCAGGTAGAATTCCCAGCAAGGAAATTCAGGGGGGGCTGGTGGTGAAGTCTTTGTGTCCCTGAGACTTCAGAACAGGAGGCAAGCTCAGCTTCAAGCCCTTGGAGATCTTCCTCAAGATGATAAAGTACACATAAAGTTCCTTTTTCTTCTTTCCTTGGCAATAAGTAACATCTGCAGGCCAACCCCAAACAGTAACCAGCGCAGGGGCAGTCTCCTCCTTCAGCTTCCTTGGTTTCTCTCCTTGGCAAAGGTTCGTCTTGATTCCCAGAAGTGATCTCAAGTTCTGGGGTCTGGGCCCCTCTTTTTATACACACAATTTCTTTCTTATCCAAAGGCAGAGAGTGTCTGTACCCAGCCCAAACCAGTTCTGTCGTCCCTGGTGCAGCTTCCTTGCAGGAGGTGGAAACAGCATTGTTGAAAGCAGACCTGGCCCAGGTAGCTGAAAAGAAATCTCCTACCCCTACTCTCTATTCAATGTAGGCTCAGGCAAGTGAAAGGAAATCTCCTCCCCCTACTCTCTATTCAACCCAGGTCCTATTCAGCCCAGCCCTGACTCATCAGACTGCTGGAGCCAAAGCCCTCTCCAGCCCCCTGTCACTCACAAACCAGACAAGTAATACACAAACCTAGCAGAGGCATACTGGATGATTAGGCAAGAAAATATCTACTTTCTAAAAGTGGTATTTTCAAACACAGAATGTTAAAATTACCCACACTAAAAGATGCACTTTAACATTCTGAGTTCAGGCATACTAAACTTTATTTTCCTATCTTGTTCCCTGGGTCAGTTATGCTTATAAGATGTTATAATCAAACTGCCCATTCTGGCCTATGGGAACAGATAGCCTTGCAATAGTGAAAAACGAAATTGGCAGTATTTCACTATCAGGACATGCCACACACATCAGGACATGTCCTACCTTTCACATACAATGCACCCTGCCCACAGGGTTACCTTGGGCCTACCTTAGGGGTGACTAACATGCAGAGAAGGGAAGGTTTAGGGACTGGCAAGTGTGTGCACTTGCCAAGTCGACATGGCAGTCCCAGACTGCACACAGGCTCTGCAATGGCAGGCCTGAGCCATATTTTACAAGCTGCTTCTGTGGGTGGCACAATCAGTGCTGCAAGCCCACCAGCAACATTTGATTTACAGGCCCTGGGCACACATGGTGCACTGTACTAGGGTCTTACAAGTAAATCAAATCAGCCAATTATCGAATCACTAATCCATAACACAATTTACACAGGGAGCACTTGCACTTTGGCACTGAACAGCAGTGGCAAAGTGCCCAAAGCATGTAGACCAGCAAAACATAGCAAAAACATGGAAGGTAACAGCGAAAAAAATGGAAGGAAGACCCACGCCAATGGTGCCAGGTCTAACACCCGTGGTGCCTTTGAAGTGGTGGAAACTTCAAAGTCTGGCCTATGAAGTGCACAAAGGTATTCCCTTCCTGCTCTGGCTCCAGACTCACTACAGGAAGGTATGCAGACCTTTGTGTGTGGACAGGACACAGCCTATTCAGGTGTAAGTATGAGGCAGTGCCCAGCTCCTCTCTCCCATACTGCAAGGATGGCACCTTCAAGTCATACCTAAGCTCCCATTGTGTGTGGCTGTCTAGAGGGAATACACAAAGCCCAGCTGTCACCCAACCCAGACATGTAGCCATAGACAGGCTGCAGGCACACAGGGTTAAAAGCAGGAAAATGTCAACTTTCTAACAGCGAATTTAAAACAAACCAGTACTGTCATTGCTCTTTCACAGAATTATTTGTTTCTGGTGGTCATGAAATCGAATCAGCATCATCACATTTTATTTCCAACTTATTTTTCAAAAAACAATTACATTTTTTTGATAAAGCTGACATAAACATTAGAGCATCAAGGACATATTACACAATGAAAAAAAAAATGTTGATAGTCCATACATTTCATAGAAAATACAATCCAAACATTGAAATATTTCGTACACAGAACACAAACTTAAAAAGACAATAAAACAGGAAAAAACCAAATGTGTCCCAGTCCTAAAGCTTGACACAAGGAAAAGCCATGGGTAATTATGACAGTAATGTGGGCTCTCTCAATGACAAACACACCATGGGCCTAGAATTTCAATTCCTTATTAGGCCTTAAACAGGGACCCAGAATAAGTTTCTCCTAGAGAAAAGGGTTCCTTAAGTGCCAAAGTTATTTTTAGAAAGACACCATGTTTTTTAAGAAATTATCAACACGTTTCAACCCCAAAAGGTTTGGGACCACAAACTGGAGGACAATACTTCTGTTTTAATTTGGAGATTGATGTGGGCAGAGTGAGACATGACGTGTTCACAATGTTACATGGATGTCCGACTGAAGGATTTCTTCAGAGTTGTTTGTGAACAAGAAGCTTTGAAATTCTGAACAAGGCAAACTATTCATAGATGGACTGCTTTTAACCCACAGTGTTTAAACACCGAAGCAAAAAAGGATGAATAAACATCTCTGTGTGGATTTCTTTGCTGCTTTTCAAAAAATCAAATGAATGTCAATAAAGAAGGACATCCACTCTGTCCACATGAAAAAAATCCAAAAACAAAAGAACATTTTTGGGAAACAGTAATATCAGTACTGGTTTGTTTGTTTCAAATTTAGTAGTGGCCTAGCCTTGCTGGCAATAAATTGGTCCAACCCCTCCCCCCCACCAGTGTTAAATTAACTTTCTAAAAGTGTCTTTCTCAAAATTGTAATGATAAATTCTACTTTGCCATAAAAGAGTATTTATCATTGCAATTGCATAGGTACCAACCTGACAAATCCACCTTCGCAAATTAGTAATTTCAGCTTATTAAAGGTAATAAGGAATGCCCAATGATATCTTGCGAGAGGAATAGGACTCACAGTAGTCAAAAACGAATATGGGAGTTTTTCACAACCAGGACAGGTAAAACGTAAAAGCAAATGCCCTAACTTTTAATTACATAGCACGCTGCCCTATGGGTTACGTAGGACCTACCTTAGGGGTGACTTATATGTAATAAAAGGAGAGTTTAAGGCTTAGCAAGGGGTTTTAAATACCAAGTCGACATGGCAGTGGAACACTGCATTCAGGCTCCAATGGCAGGACTTGGACAAGTTTTAGAGTGCTACTTAAGTGTATGGCACAATACGTTCTGCAGGCCCACTGGTAGCATTTAATTTACAGGCCATGGGTATATGGTATACAACTCTACAAGGGACATATAAGTAAATTAAATATGCCAATTAGATATTTGTCAATCAAACCATGTTTAGGAGAGTGAGCACAAGCACTTTAGTACTGGGTAGCAGTGGTAAAGTGTACAGAGTCCTATGGTTAACAAAAAATAATTCAGCAAAAGGTGGGAGGAGGAAGGCAAAACGTTTGGGCATGACTCTACAGAGAGTGCTATTTCCCAGTGCAGAGCAGTGTGTAGTATGCAAAGGTGGGCTGGTTAGCAGAACCAGTTGGTGAGTAGCAGGTAAAGAAAGAAATGAAACAGTTACAAAAATTCAGACTCAGGAGAAATCTGCACACAATAAAAATGGGGTCTTGCTTTACCATGTGCACTACTCACTCGAGGACTGTTGTCTGCGGTGAAATAAATCAATCATTCATGCAAGAAGCATGCCTAGAATGGACCTGAAAATAATGTGTTTTGGTGGGCAGTGTAACATCTGTTGCAGAATAACAATGGAGTCATCCAGTGGAAAGGTGAGAGAGTGCATGGCATCATCAACAGAAAATATGGTGTCATGTCTGGTTCTGCTGCAGCAAGGGGCCTCTTTTTAGCACTTTTTAAAATGTTACCAGCTTTGCCATGTACAAACTGTCACAGTTTGAAAACAATTTCCTAAAGTTGTGTGTGGGCAGCATGGCACTACTCTAAAACTGCAGGCCAAGTGGAAAACCTGTGACAATAAAAATTGATGTGTCCCCAAAAGGTACTACACACAGAAGAGTGGTGGTTTTCGGGAGCGGATTTTTATATGTGGGATTAGCAACATTGCTAACTGTAGATTAGTGTAGTGTGCATTGGCGATTTACTCCACAGCACAATAATAATGGGTTTCATTGCAAATGTAATTTGCTTCTTTGTACAAAAGGAGGAGAATGGTGAGGAGATAGGCTAGATGATGTAGGTCAGAAAGAATGTGCCTTCTGCAGCCTTCATTTAGGGACAACCTCATTTACTGAGATCAGAGCATTTGAGAAATGGCATCCGGTTCAATGAAATGGACCTAAATTATAATCCATGAGAAATTATAGCGCTGTGCTGACCAATGTACAGGGTGCCAATTTATCAAGTTAGTAGAAACTAGAAAGATGATGACCATTTCACAATAATAGGCTGAAGCAATGTTCTTTCTGCTTTATCCAATTGAATATGATAAAGTACTATCAGAGGTCAGTTAATAGGCAACATTAATATATATACTTCAGGCTCTATCTGCTACAAAGACATCAGGTATAACACACTCAATTGGTCATCGCTCCTGAATAAGATATGTTTTTTTTTGTCAAACTTGTTTTTATTATGATTTTTGTTTTGTACACTCCATAAATAGTAATACATTCAATCCTCATCTTCGCTTTTGCAACGGTGAAGCTATTTCTTAGTACAGGATCAGACATGAAAGCCGAAGAGTTGCCCCTTGAATGCTAACACATGTACTACCAGGAATTGTGCATTTCATTTCCATTCCTTTCCCTTGAACTAAGCCCTCCCCCCTTGTTTATCCTATATATCGTGGGACTGAGTCCTTCCTAGACAGTTGTTGTTGTATCGTTCCCATGTGTGTGTCTAGGGAGAGGCGAGTCAGAGAGAGATCCGAAATTAGGATACACAAGAAAGAAAAAAAAAAAAGAGGAGAAAATAAGAACTTAAAGTAATACGGCCTAGTTGGGGACCTGGATGACATCGGGTTGTAAGTTTAGCAGTGGAGTGGGCTCTGGTAGCGGCAGTGGCGTCAATCAGAATTGGAATAGATGCAGTGCCCTGACTCTTGAAGGGCAGGTGGTTAATGGGAGCCCTTTAGATAAGTAGCTGACCAGCGAGCCCCAGGCGTATTCAATTTTTTTTAACTCATCCCGGAAAATGACGCTCATGCGCTCCATAGTGAGTGCCTGCCATAAACGCACGTGCCATTATGTCAAGGCTGGTGCCTCTTTCTTTTTCCAGGCTGTGGCTATGGCCTTCTTGGCTGCCCCCAAGCAGTGCCATGTTATGGCTTGATCGGCTTTTGTTTGATATTTCAGACACAGGTCTCGGAGACCAAGGAGTGCAGAGTCTGGGGTGTCTGAGATCGGGTATCACAGAATCTCTTTAATTTGAGCTAGGATTTCCGTCCAAAAGGACCGGATTTTCTGGCAATCCCACCATATATGGCGAAAGTCCCCCAGTAGACCACATCCCCTCCAGCAAAGGTCCGATGTGTTGGGGAATATCTTTTTTAATTTGGTGGGGTATAGGTACCAATCATAGAGTAGCTTATAATGTGTCTCTCGTTGCACTAGAGAGTGGTTGTGTTGCCTAATGTCCCTCCATAGGGCCTGCCATTGTGTCCCTGTAATATTGTGGCCTAGTGTGCGTTCCCAGAATTCAAGGTGTCGTGGGCGCCTGGATGGTAACATGTTTAACAGCAACGTGTAAAGTAAGGAGATAGCCTCTTTTACCATCCCTGACCCCTTTAAAAAGCGTTCTAGTGCCGTGAGTTCCCTCGTGGCTCCTTCTCTGATGTTAGGTTGTAGAACCCAGTGCCTCAGTTGAATGTAGTGGAAGTATTCTGTGTGTGGGAAGTTAAAGTCTCTTTGGCAGTGTTTGAAGGTCAAAATGTCCCAGTTATGGAAGATATCAGCTAGAGTAAGGCATCCCCCCTCTTTCCAGGCGTCGAAGGGCCCCGAGTGTAGCGCAGGAAGGAACGCTGGATAGTGGTGTATGGGGGTGAATGGCAAGGGGAACGTTGTCCATTCCGTCTGTTTCAGTACCGTGTCCCATGGTTTTAAAGTCATCCTACTATGTGTGCTTAAGTAGGCATTGGCGGGTCGGTCCACCTTCGGTTTCCAGAGAACATGCCAAATCACCCTCCCCGTTATTGCCCGATCCATGTGTTGCCAGTGTTTACATGACTCACGTCAGGACCACTCCACCATGACTCGGAGTTGTGCTGCTCTATAGTAGAGGATCAGGTCTGGCAATGCCAATCTTCCCTCATCAGATGACCTCCATAATAAGTTGAATGGGAGCCTCTGTCTTTTATTTTGCCATATAAATTTCTTAAGAAGAGTGTGGACTCCTAGCAAATAGTCTCTTTCAAGGTCAATGGGCAGACTCTGGAATAGGTGCAGAAAGTTTGGGAGGACCACCATCTTGATGGAATGTATTCTGCCAAACCAAGATAAATATAATGGCACCCAGTGCTAAGAGTCTGCTTGGAGCTGGCGTAGAAGTGGGGGGTAGTTGGCTGCAAATAGCCCCAAAATTTTAGGAGCGAGTTTTATGCTTGGATAAGTTAATTCCTTCTTGGCCCGTTGGAATGGTGTTGTGGCCATTAGAGCACCCATCTCTGCTTCTGTTATAGTCAGGTTGAGGAGGAAGGATTTGGGGAGGTTAATGCGCAGTCCAGCCACCTCCTCGAAGCTTTTCAGCTCCTCCTGGAGTGTTGTGAGAGAACGGTGCGGGTCTGAAAGTGTTAGTAAGATATCGTCGGCTATAGGGAGATCTTATGCTTGTCTAAGCCAAAATCAATTCCCCTGATCACCCGATTCTCTCTGATTTTTGCGGCTAAATGTTCGATACTGAGGGCGAACAGGAGTGGGGACAATGGGCAGCCCTGCCTCGCCTCCCTCCCCAGCATGAAAGGCCCCGAACTTGTCCAATTGACCAAGATTCTGACGCTTGGGGCAACAAAGTTGGCCTTTCTCATGTTTATGAAGGTCTCGCCGAAACCAAGCCTCTGAAGTGCTTGAAAGAGAAACAGCCAGTCTAATCTGTCAAACACCTTCTCGGCGTCTAGGCCTAGCAGGACGGCAGGTACTTGCTTTTTAGTAGTCTTCTCTATGAGATGTATTACCCTGCAGACATTATCATGTGACTGTCTGCCCTTAATGAAGCCAGACTGATCAGGGTGCATCAGTCCCAACAGCAGGTCCTCTAGGTGGGTGGCCAGGATTTTTGAGTATAACTTAGCATCTAAGTTGAGGAGGGCTATGGGGCGATAAGAGCTACATTGTTATGGGTCTTTCCCTGTTTTAGGGATCACTGTAATAAGTGCCTCCCGCATGGAGTGTGTCACCTGCTGGGTATTCGCAATGTGGTTAAACAGGGTGGTCAGCTGGTCAGCTGGGGAATCAGTTCTGCACTGAACATTTTATAAAATTGTGCTGTCAGGCCAGCTGGTGATTTGTGCAATTTTAGCTGCACCTCCTCCTCTGTTATGGGTTTGCCTAGCCTATCATTCTGGGATGGGGTGACCTGTCGGAGTTCTATAGTTTTAAGGTAATCTGCTTGCGCTTGCAGGTTGGGTTGGTCGGCTATATATAGCGTGTTGTAAAAGTCCCTAATTGCGCCCGCTTTTCCCCAATCATCCCTTAATGTGATCCCCGATGGGGCTTGTATGTCTCCGATGTATTCCTTCTCTCTCTTCATCCATAGCTGTCGGGCTAAGTGGGATCCCACCTTGTTGCCCTGTGCATATGAGGCCTGCTTAAGTCTTAGCAATGTCAATTCCACTCTTGTGGAGTAGATTGCGTGTCATTTCCATTTTAGGGCTGTCACCTTTCTTTGTAATGTCAGTGTGGGTTAGCCTTGTGGGTGTGTTTTATTATTTTCAGTTCTCCTTCTAAGTTCATCTTTTCCTCAGTTCTTTGTTTGTTTAGGGCGGCCAACAGTGTTATGCATTGGCCCCTCACCACTGCCTTGAATGCGTCCCACGTGTTTGCCAATGACATGTCTTGTGGATCGTTTAATTGAAAGAATTCTCTGATGTTCTAAGTGCGTCCTGTAGTGTTTTATCCTGAGCTACTGTATTGGGGAAGAACCATCTTTTAACGTTGGTGCAAGGTGGTGCTATTCCAGGGTAACCGACACTGGTGCATGGTCGGAAATGATGATGGGATGTATGGTGGCATCCCTGGCGTATTTATTTAAGGCTTGACTCATTCAAATGTAATCGAGTCTAGATTAGGTGCGATGGATGTGGGAGAAAAAAGTTTAATATTTGTCCTCAGGGTGTGCATCTCTCCAGGTGTCTCTTAGGCCCATTTCCTGGATGGCTTGTTTCGCATGTTTCACTTGTTTCGGGAAGCCCCCTGTAGGTGACCTACTTGAATGTGTGCTGGCGTTCCCTGAATGCCAGGTGAGGTTGAAATCCCCCATCATAATTATGTCTCTTGCTGTGAATCCCCCCAGTAGGGACAATGTATTGTGTATAAATGCAGCCTGGTTAGTATTTGGTGCATATACCGATGCTATTGTGCATTGTTTCCCTTGGATCCGAATCTTTACTAGGAGTACCCTCCCTTCCTTGTCAGTTTTGTAATCTTCGGGTTGGATTTTGAGTGACGAGTGGAATAGGAGAGCGACTTCATTGTGTTTTGTGGAGGAAGAGCATTTATATATTAACGGGTATGCCTTGTGTTTTAATCTGTGGTCTTCCGCTCTCTTGAGATGGGTCTCTTGGAGTGCCACTATGTCATAGTGTTGGTCAGTTAGATATTTCCAGATCTTCTGCCATTTGGAGGGGGATTCATACCCCTAACATTCCATGAGAGTATGGTGAGCACCAATATGGTGGTTTGAACCTTCGGGCGTGCTTATGGTCCTCCCTTTCACATTCCTCATGTGACACTCCCCCCCTGCCCCGCACCCGCCTCAAACCTCCCCGTTTTTCACATCTTCCACCCTTGGATCCGACGCTCGCGTTTGTTCCCCCCTGTGTATCCTGTCACCTAGGCATCTGAAAATAAAAACCCCAAAGGAAAGTAAAAATAGAGAATAAAAACCAAACCATATAACAATTAACAATGGGACCACGTGTCCCCAGTTCAGATCATCGTTGTGTTGTCAGTCATGCATCGGAGGTGAATTGGACCAGTGTCCTTTTGCTTATTGAGGAGATATGGTCATTCCCCCTTATTCGTTGTTATGAGTTCAGTTCTTTGATCTGTGTCAGTGCCTGCAATGCATGGTGAGTTTGAGTTTGCTGTTCTCTTACTGCGGAGTGTTGTGAGGGCAGAGGTTTATCTAGCTTTTATACTTTCTCACAGGTGTCCATAGTTGGTTCAGCCTCGCCGATCCCTGCCGGGAGTAGCCCTCGTCCCTGCGGGAGTCCTTTAGTGTTTGTGGGTTCCGGATGTTTCTAGCTGACCCAGTTTTCTCTGTGTCCTGGGGGGTCGACGCGTTTGCCATGAGTCTCCATTCCTTGTCCCCGGAGGGGAGATTCCAAGTCGGTCTCGGTCATCATCTGTCGGTGTCGGGAGCCCCAAGAGAGCAAGAGCCTCCTTGACGACTGTGACATGGCGCTCTCTATTTTGAAATTTAAAGCTCAGGCCAAAGGGTTATGTCCATCTATATCTAATGTTATCATGTCTCAGTTTATCGGTGATGGGTCTAAATTGTTGGCGCTGCATGAGGGTTGCTGGCGCGACATCCTGGTACAGGTCACCCTTGTATCCCTGGAACTCCACTGTGTCTTTTTTCCTAGCTGCTTGGAGAATGGCTTCTTTGGTCTTGAAGGAGTGCAACTTAGCCAGAATGTCACGGGGTCGACGTTTCTCCCATTGGTTCGGCCTTCCCACTCTGTGTACCCTTTCCAACCTGAGCTCGATGGCTTTTGATCCCAGTACCTCGGCAAAGAGACATGTTATGAAGGCCTCGAAGTCGGGCCCCTCTGCTCCTTCTTCCAGGTTCCCTATTTGTATATTTTCACGTCATGACCTGTTCTCCAAGTCCTCGTTTTTCAAGATTACAGACTGCAGCTGGATTTGTAGGTCCTTCGTGGTGGATGTTACTTGCTCCATCTGCTGAGCGAGATCTACCGGTCTTTGTCTCCACGTCCAGCACCCTGAACCCCACTAAGTCGACATCTTGTTGAAGCGTGATGAGTCTGTCACTGAGGTCTATCCTCAACGTGTCCAAAGAATTTGTCATGTCTGCCTTGAGCTCCTCCCTCAGTTCCTGCTTGAATTCTCGCAGCGACGCCATGAGATCCTCTTTCATTAATGCCATTTCTCTGCCCCCTCCTGTGGACAATTGTGGGTCTTTGATATTCGTGGGGGTGAAGTATGTGGAAACTCTGTTGAGTTGTTGTTTTTTGGGTGGCATAGGGGCGCTCCCTATCACTCTCACGCCCCTTTGGCTTTAATATTATTCCGCCAGGAGTTTGGTATCTGCAGTTGTGTGTCCCCTTTCATCTCAGTGTCCCCGGGTGGTCTGCCCCAGTACCAGTGGTGCCGGTGGTTGTCCTCGGGCCTTGCAAGGTGCCCTCGCAATGTTGCTGGGGCCCAATCTGGAGAGTCTCTAGGGAGTTTGTATTGTTCTTCCTCCCATCCTCTTGTGATCAAGCTCCCTCTTACTACTCCTTGATTCTTCGCCCCTCCGTTGCCTTAACATGCGTCGCGTCTGTGTGTTCTGGTGTCTCAGATATTTATTTCATCTGCAATGTTCGCTCCGAGCATTTGACGCTGAGCGGCCAGTGTTGGTGCGACTAGTGCTGCGTTTCCTATTTCTTGGGCTATGTCCCTTTATAATAGGGCCTACTCATTTCCTCCGTCTCTTGGCCTCCTTCAACTTATTGCGCCTCTTGCACGGGCGCCATTTTGAGGTCGGGCATGGGGGTTCGGTAGCAGCGGGCGGTTATTTGCTTCACCAAGGCTATCCGCTATTCTACCACGCCTCCCGCTGACTTCTTTATCAAGTCTCTATCCCCCGTCATTCAGGGTCCTTTGGTAGCCCTCCCTGTTCTTCCCGGTGATGACTTCTCGACTTGCACCGTGTACGCCCCGCTTTTCCCACTGACCGCACCGTTCCTACGTGTCTTTATGTGTCTCTGTGGCATGGGGGAGCAGCACCCACACGATCGCTCCACCGAAGTCGGGGATTCGGCACTCCGTCATGCAGGACTCCTGCCACTCCTGATGCGAGGCGTCTCTGCCGCGAGGCCCGCTCATCATCAGCTCACCCTCAATCCACTGCCATCTAGACGCCGATCCTCTGTCCTGCCACCCCAGTCGCCTCCTATCTGCTTGCGCTTCACTTCAGGGTAAGGGTCTAATGCTTTCATGACCTGTATCTCCTGTTTTCTGCTGTTTTGTAGGTTTTGGCAGAGGAGCCGCCGCGGATCACGTCCACACGGCCATCATGACTAGCCACGCCCCGAATAAGATAAGTTTGAAGATGAATATAGACTTATGCTGGGCACTGTAATCAAATAGATTCATTGTCATCCCCATTAGTATATATTGAATTTGTTACTTGGCAACATTTTCTTCTTGCAAAACCTTTGATTCACTAGGATCAAACTATAACAGGAGTACACAGGTGCAGCTGAAATATAGGCTGATGAAGAGCATAGGGCACAGGTGCATACTTAGTACAAGAAGCAACTATGAACTCTGACAGGGTATATAGGCGTTAATATATTTCCTCCTACTCATCAGCATCATATTATTTTAGTTCAGAATAAAATATCCGTAACATAATCAAAAAGAAAATAGAACAGCGCTTTCTGTGATAGATTGAGGCATATGTCCCATGGATGTGCTGGAAGAAACCTGGTATATGGCAGTGAGGAACCTTTGCTAAAAAACAGTTTCAGGGATCCCCACCAATCACTGTTGTGCTCCCTGTACATATTTTGCCTCCCCATCTCAAAATGCCATCTTATAAAAACCTGAAGAAGGCAAGAAGAAATGGTTGAAGGTGTACAACTGTCACCAGATAAAGAACTGAGAGAAATCAGCTTTCCTTTCAAATTCCATAGCCATTATGAAGAGCTGGTCTTGCGATTTCCACGGTGAGAGAAAGGACTAAGATCATCTCAGTAAAAGAACCAGGACTTTGGTAAAGTGTGAGTGGAACTCTACAAGTTGGTCATGGCTTTTTAGGAGTTTTAAGGGTGGCCAATAAGAGGATATTCAGCTTTGTCCAAAGTTTGAACTTTTGCAGGAGGATTGAAACAAGGAGCAGAGACTACCAGGTAGTGGTGTGCTCTCTGAAGGCAAGATTCTCTGGTTCACACCACGCCAACCATTTTGAATGTAGCTCAGGGTTTGAACAAGACCACAGAATTCAGATATGTAACTCTGCCCAACACAACTTATTTCCATGGCCTGCCGAAGGATTTGAGGCTCCATATTTGCCAGTCTGAATTTTCTCTTCAGGGATATGCAATTTGCACACCAACTGTTTTGTGAATAGGAATGCAATTGGTAATGCAAAATACTTGTATAAAAGGTTGCATCGCAAATAGCCCATTCACAAGGGGCTGCAAAACAACCTGCCTAATGAATCATAATTCGGCAGATCACAATCTTTTACTCCCGCTAAATGACTGTGGAAAAAAAGAGCAGACATGGGGGCCTGCAAGGGACAGCAAACCTATGTAAAGCCATTTGCTTTCCTAAATGGTAAGCATGTTTTTAAAAGCAGCTCGTAAGCATAAAATGCACTGGTACTCCTTTAAAAAAAAAATGTTCCTGTTTAGGAAGAATTCTACTCCCCTGAGGTTGCCGTCACAATTTCCAAAGGAAACAATTTGCTTCCACTTTATAAACGAGTTACCAATCCAACTTTATGGTCAGGACCAGATCAATGGTTTATCATGTCAAATGTGGTCACAAGTTATTAATAAAACCCTTTCTGAATTGCAAATAGAAGAGGGAGTACCCCTTTCACACCCCTCATCCTTGTGGAGCAGAAAGGGTCTCAAAACCCTTTTTGGTCAGAAACGCTTTTAAAGGTGTTTTGTATATTGTGAAAATCAATTTTTCAGTCTCAAAACCTGTGCTTCTCAATTTGAACTTTGCATATTTTTTCATTCCAAAAGGGCTTTGTACACTTGGCCCTTATTCCCTTCATATAGTACATGAGCATGGAAAGGCATCAAAGTAATTCCAGCAGTGAAATGAATTTAGGGTAACAGTTTTCAAGTACATCCCACCTGGGGCTTTGTACACTATGAGAAAGCACCTCATTTTGCATAGTCATCCCCATTTTTTGTGAACTGATGTTGCTGCTTCTTTCACTCTGTACACTGGGACTCTACTAACCCTGTGCATGTGCTCTGGCCCCTAAAACCTATATTAACATGGCAAAATTAGCCTACTCTTTATTGGTCTATTTCACTTTCCTATAAGGCCAAAGTATGTGGTGCCCTAAAATACACCTATGGCATGGAAGGTTAAATCTCACCTATGGAGTACAGCACTACTGTGCCATCAACTAGTGGGACAAAACAAACATGACTCAAGGCCTACCACTGTAGGCTGGCTGTTGCAGATTTAAAAATACTGCCTGACCCCTGAAAATGGCCATTTCTGAAAAAAACATCCCTTTTAAACAATCATAGGTCACTCCTAAGCAAGCCTTGTAGCCCACTAGGCAAGGTATTTAAAAGTAAGACACGTGGAATTTTACAGATAAAATGTCCTTTTACAGTGGGTAAGACCCCAAAATCTATGTTCACTCTAGGAAGGCTGGCTGGCCAAAATAGAAACACTCAAAATCTATATTAAATACCGAATTCTACAATCAGAGGTTAGACACCAGTTACAAAATGATTAAATGTCTATTTTTTATATTTATTTAAAAAAGACCAACTTAATGGTCAAGTTGTATGTTTTTATAAATATTACGGAATAAGGACTTTTAAATAGTTACCCTTCTCTGCCTGAAGTTCCTAGAGGTCAATTTGCCTTAGCCCCTCTACTGTCACTCAACTGGTAAATAGCCCTGAAGAGGTCTGAAGAAAAAGGAACTATTTAACTGGAGTGATGGAGAACTTAAATCTGGCGATTGAGAATTACACAATGGAAGGAATAAGCTATATGGCTATAAAGAGTGCTATAAATAAACAAGTCTGCCAATTATCGTGGGAAGCAGACAAAGCCATATTTAAGGTAAAACAATGGTAGTTAGTACTTACAGGATCCTATGACGCTCACAAAACACAGCCTTACTTGAGTCAGGCGCTGGTTCCATGGAGAACAGCTAGTGTATTCAAGAGTGATCTTGTGTACCCTGTGCTCTGTTACAGGTGGACTATATTGATGCCCATTATGTTTTAAGACTTGCACAATACTGGAGTCTGTATGGTAAGTCGCAGCCATGTGCTTCACATCTTCAACACTCACTCCGGGATAATACCTATGCTTTATGTAGCCTTGAAGGGTACATGTACCAATTAGAGAAAATCTTAAAATAGGTGAGTTTGAGTTCAACATCTCTAGGGTGTCTGTTGTGTGTCAGTAGTAGCATTTGCTAGTCTTCTGGGATATACACTGATTGTAGGACTGTTTGCCAGTAGAGTCATGTGTTGTGTTGAGTAGTTATAGAGAATTGAGAGTAAACCAATTAGTCATATACGCTGGATAAGATCCTGTGTAGGTACCCCAGGTGTCCAAGTATTTACTTATTGTGGAATCTGAAAGCATCCAAGGATCATTGCCCAGTCTACTGTGGAGGCTGTTTCGTTGCTAGTTATACTTCTATTGATGCAATTGTACTAACCCAAATTCAGATTGAAAACCTTGAACGTATTCAGGGATATCTTTTTTTGAAGTTTATAAAGGGTCCTACTATTAAGCTGTTGCCAGTCCTGCTATAATAGGAGGACACCCAACCCTCAGGCCATATTTATGCCATATTGGAGTGAGTCATGTAGTGAAAAATGCTTTGACTATTGGGTTAGTCTTGTGTGGTGGAAGGGACTGGTACTTGTATAGCGAGTCTAGTGTGCGGTCACATGTTAGCAATTCCTTTCCCATGGTTATCCACAAAGGGGGTTGCTGTGTAGTTGGGAGCCAGAATATCAGGTGTGAGAATTGTTGTGCAAGCTAATATGAGTTCATGTGTGGTAGACAAAGCCCCCATACCTCTGTCTGTGCATAAGGCTTGTCAATTTTCAATTGTGGCTGTCTGCCTTCCTAGATAATGGATTTTATATCTGTGGCTATTCTGGCTAATAGGGATTATGTATCAGTAATGGGAGCATCCCAAATATAATTATATATCAAGGGCCTACATCCATCTTCGCCGCTTGTACCCATCCCCATAGGGACACATGCTGGTCGGATAAAATCTCAAAGTTTGCCTTGACCCTCAATTTTAGTGGATGCAAATTGTCCTCTATTATATTGGTCAATCCTTTATTCAAGAGGTTTCCCAGGTAGTTCACACCTTTAGGCCCCCATTTAATTGGTAACCCTTAATATAGGCCTTGTAAGTACATAGGACAAAGGCATGACTTCACATTTTCCGCAATTTACTTTGTATCCTCAGGAGTGAGAAAAAGTATCCAGGAGAAGAAAAAGAACGGGCAGGGTTACTTCTGATGTTGTTACTATCATGATCATGTCCTCTGCGTAGAGAAAGGATTTTAGATGGCAAGCTGCCCTGGGGACAACCTGGATCTGTGGGGATATTCGAATTGCCATGGCAAGAGGTTGTAACGCAAAGCGAAACAAGAGTGGAAAGAGAGGACATCTTATTTTGTGCTCTTCTTATGGTGACTTATCCCAAATGTCTTAAAATTTGAATAATCCCATTATACTTGGTCATATGCTTTCTCAGCATCGAGTGCTATGGCTAGTGTTTCCTCATTTGAGTGCTTGGTACTTCATAACATATGTGCTAGTGTTTTTGGGGGATTCCTGGAGGATGTCCCTGGGATAAACCCCACCTAGATGGATGGATCAATGATGGGATGACTTTCCCTAAGTTTGTCACTAGTATCATTGCCAGTATTTTGATGTTTGTATTAATGAGAGATATCAGCCTACAACTCCCACAGTCTAATGGGTCCTTCCCTTCCTTAGGTAACAGAGTAATAATGGTTGTGTTATAGTCTAGTCCGAGGAAACCTAAACTCTCTGTTTCTTGTCTTGTGACTTACAGGCTTTGTAGAATTCTCCGGGGAAACTGTTTTCCCCCCAGTGACTTGCATCTTGATAGTTTAGAAATCATCTCTTTGATTTTGCCATGTTGTAAGGTACAGCCCTCATCTGTGACACAGAAGTAGCCCAAGGGAATTCAGGAATATATTCTCTTCTTTATGGTCTTGTCTCCTGGAGGCAGTGTACAAGGTTTCATAGTAAAAAGCAAAGGCCTCTGAAATGTATTCAGGGTGTGTCAGGAGTGCCACTGGAATCTTAGATAGCCAGAATTGCCAGTTGTGACTCCCTTCGATACAATTGGAATGACAACATTCTGCCCTCTTTTTCTCCCCTCTTGCAGTGTTACCATTTTAGTTTTTGCAAGATCTTCTTGCCAGCTGACAACTTGTATGTATTGGGGGCAGATTTATCAATATTTCGCGCAATGCAGCAAGACACCTTGCTGCACTGTGCTGCGTGAAAGGAAGAAAGCAGGAATGTGCCATATTTAACATTATATGGAACATTCCTGTACTCTCATTGTACTGGCATACTTATGGCTGCCTAGCGCCAACACAGGCACGTTTGCGTTATGGTCCAAGGGTGTCTGCGTTGCAGACAGGATTTTTTTTGTGCAGGAAGGGTCACCGTCCTCCTTCTTGCACTAAAACAATCCTCTGAGGATTTTTTTCTCTCTTTCAATGTATGCTGCAGAATGCAGCAAACATAGGAAGAAGAAAAAACTAGAATAAATAAAGATATTTCATCTCGTTATGCCTCTTATAGAAAGGCGCTGCATTTTGGCGCATTTCCAGGTCTACCACTCAGGGTAAATCTGGGAATGTGCCAAAATCCATGGGTATATGTGTGGAAACATCAGTACTCCACTCATGGAACACCTCCCTGGGGCAGATTAATGCAAGGCAACGACTTGCACTGCCTTGCGTTACTCTAGATTAATGAAACACCACAGGGCCGCGCAAGGTGATCTTGTGTGACTTGGTAATTCTCACTATAGTGTTGCTTTGCCCTTGTGTTACCCAGTGTGATGCAAGGGAAACGCAGCACTTTGATAAATCTGGCCCATGAGTGTACATTTGTCAGTCTCTAACTTATGACTTGGCAGGGATGTGGGTTAGGATGTGTATGTAGTTTAAACTGCAAGTTTCACTTTGCAAAATAACCCCCTTGCTAAGTCTAAAACTCCCTTTTTATTACATAAAAGTCACCCCGAAGGTAGGCGCTAGACAGCCAATAAAGCAGTGTGCATTGTAATTAAAAAGTTGGACATGTACTTTTAAGTTTTACATGTCATCAATGTGAAAAACGGCTAAATTTGTTTGTCACTACCTTGAGGCCTAACTCTCCCATAGGGTAACATTGGGTTACCTTATTACATTTAATAAAGTTCTAACTTTTGATTGGAAAATGGTAGGAAAGTCATGGTTAGTATCTGAGGAATTGTCATTTGAAATCCTCAATAATGGTAAACTCAGAATTTAGGTCACATTTCTAAAAGTGCCACTCTTAGAAAGTTACATTAAATGTTAATTTTACATACCATTTCACATTAGCATTATAAGACCAAACTGCTGAATGTCTTGATCCACATAATTTATTAAGTAATTTCTTTAAACGATTTTGTGGAATACTCAAATACCTAATTCAAGTACAGATCGAGATAACACCTCGTGCTTACATTAGAGCATATACCAAAGACAGACACAAAACTTGACAAAATACATGAATAACAAAACAAATTTTTCAAATTCAACCAGTCACTTTTCATAAGGCAACCCTACTCCGAGTTCATGTATCAAATGTGAATAACATTCAACGGTTGCTAGCTAAAGGGGGTGAAATTCTGGCCCACAGGTTTACATATTCGAAAATAATCCCCTATCGGGCTCTCTCTGTTTTTAGCACATCTTATTCCCTTTGGTATTGCGTGCCGACGCGTTTCAAATCCCAGTAAACTTTTCGGGATTTTCTTCAGGACAAAGACTCAGTACTATCTGCTTAGATTCGTCTAATCCTTTGTGGAAGAGCCAGTTCGTACGTGTTGCGGACCGTCAGGTTTGTGTGCATATCGCAAAAGTCTTAACCATCAGCCTCAGGTTTGCAATATTTCCTGCTTAAAATCGTCTTGTTCCTTTGGAAGTGCCAAATCACTCGTGTTGCCGACCGTCCGGTTTATAGATGCATTTCAAATGTCTTAAATGGCAGCATTGGGTGCAATACCCTCCGTATTACTTGTCAAAGCGGTTCAGGCATTCAACTCCAACTGTTCAAGGTACGTGTGGCAGCTTAAGCTCAGCTGGACCTGCCCAGGGATTTCAGGCGTGCATCTTCAAGTGTCTGAAACAGATTCTCACTGTTACATTTGTATCAGGTCGAGCAGAAGCCGCTCATTGTGAACGAAGAGCAGAGGCGGCAACACGCACTTGGAGTAAGTGAGTTTAAGCGCTAAGCAATTAGTTTTGAATAGACGACCTGACAATATGCACACAAACCTGACGGTCTGCAACACGTACGAACCTGCTCTTACACAAAGGATTGGACGAATCTAAGCAGATATTACCCATTCTTTGCCCTGAAGAAAATCCCAAAAAGTTACTGGGATTTGAAACGCGTCGGCACGCAATACCAAAGGGAATAAGATTAGCTAAAAACAGAGAGAGCCCGATAAGGGATTATTTTCGAATATGTAAACCCGTGGGCCAGAACTTCACCCCCCTTTGGCTAGCAATCCTTGAATGTTATTCACATTTGATACATGAACTCGGATTAGGGTTGCCTTATGAAAATTGACTGGTTGAATTTGAATTTTTTTTTTGTTATTCATCTATTATTGTCATGTGAAATTTTGTTGTTGATTATGTCTAAGTTTTGTGTCTGATTTTGGTATATGCTCTAATGTAAGCACGAGGTGTTATCTCGATCTGTACTTGAATTAAGTATTTGAGTATTCCACAAAATCGTTTAAAGAAATTACATGATAAATTATGTGGATCAAGACATTCAGCAGTTTGGTCTTATAATGCTAACGTGAAACGGCATGTAGAATTAACAGCTAGATGATAATTGTTTCATGTATATTACGGGCCCAGTCTAGCTGTGTGATTTAGGGCCAACCCCTTTAAGTATAAAGACTCTTAGAAAGTTGGCATTTTCTTGTCCTAACCATTTGGTGCCTGCAGCCTGTTCTTGAGTCACATCACTAGGTGTGAGTGGCAGATGGATTAGGTGTGCCTGGAGAGCCATCTCAGGTAGGATGGGGCGGAGCTGGGCACAGCCCCACTTACACATCAATAGGCTGACCCTGCTCGCAAACAAAGAACTTCACAATATACTTTTTTGCCTGTAGCCAGGCTGGAACCAGGGCAGAGAGGCTGAAAATTCCAAGCACTTTTGAAAGGTGAACTTCTAGAAAATTCACCTACTTCAAAGGACGTAGCAGGACCCTCAGACCCAATCTTCAGTATACTTCTGGACCTGTGGAAACTACAGAAAAAGGACTCTCTGCTGCCCTGCTGCTTGAGGCCTGCCCTGAGGAAGACTGGACCTGCACCCTTCATCTTTGGCTATAGTGACTCCAAGGGTCAGCTGACTGACCTCCTGTTAGAGCTACATGGACATAAGAAGCTCCAGAGGACTGCCTGCAATTGCCCAGATGAGCTGCTGCACTGGACCTACCTGGGCCTGCAACTGAACCTGCCTGAGCCCTACTGGCCTCTGCTGGAATGAGTTCCTAATTCCTCTTATGTGCCCTTCAGGTTGTGGACCCTTGATGGGGCACCAGTTGAACTCCTCCTTGAACAAAAGGTGAAATCCTGAAGTTTTGGGCTCTTCACAATGGTGAACACCAAGATCTTGCATCCCGCACCGCGCACAAATGCAAATCTCCGGTGAACCTGACACTTCACGCTACAGAGACAGCCAGCGATGACCAGCAACACAAGATCTGAACTTCACTCCACAGCATTGACAGGCCACGGTGACAGCCAAGGCGAATGTTCAACAACAACCATCCGCGACACCCAACAGGGTCTTTGCGCTTCAGCGATGACCATCCGTGATGCCTGGTCTGCTCTTCGTGCTACTGCGAAAACCATCCATGATGCTCTCCCTTCTCCTCACAGCCTTCCTAACTGCAAGGTGGACTCTTCATGCCAAGCTTTAGAAGGTAACTCTATCAGAGGGACTAACCTGGTCCCTGTATCCGGCCTGCGCTCCATCACTGCCTACCTGAACATAAGAATTTCACTCAGCCTCGCACGAACAGATAACTGTGACTGACTCTTTGTGCTTTTAGGCACTATACTTACATTAAGGGCCTGATTACGATGTCAGATGGTCCGGAGTCCATCCAACATCGTTTGGGAAGGGCAGCCCAGCAAGTAGGATGTGACCGAACACTGTTTGGTCGCAATCCTATTCTTTACAATGAGATCATGCATTCCGAACAGAATGGATGCTCTCAGTGTAAAGAGAAGAGGTGCAGTTTATCCCTGCACCCGGTGGCAGGCACCTTAAGGAGCCTGCCACCGGGTGCAGGGATCAACAGGGGGGCTCCCTAGGCTGCCATCTGGAGGACTTGCAACCATGGGGGCTGTGGTGGGGGCCCCCAAAGCCAGATTCCCACAGCCTTTCTGTGTCGGAAAGACCGGCACAGAAAGGCTGGGGAATCTTCCATCGTAATCCCTCGGCCGGAAAGAGCCGCCCGAGGGATGATGGAGGATTTCCGAATGGCAGCCGGGCTTTCCGAGCCCGTTGGAGGCCATTCAGAAATCTGGTTCAGATTCCTTTCCGACCGACCCCATCAAAATGGGTCGGTTGGAATGGAATCTGAGCCGGACATTACGATGCGGTCGGAATGGCTCCGACCGACCGTTTCTGACGGCATCGAAATCGGCCCCTTAATCTTTAAAACTGCATACCTCCATTTCTACTGATTGGATTTTTCTCATTTTGGTGTCAGATAATGTATTGCATTATACTCTCTTTTCTAAATTGGTGTGGGATTTTTGTGTTGTGTTTTCACTTTAATACTGTTTCAGTGTTCCATAAATAATTTACACATTGAGTCTAAGTCAGGCCTGACTGATTTTGTTCCAAGCTACCAGAGGGTTAAGCACAAGTTAATTTGCAGGCACTGTGGTTGTTGCTTGAGCAGAAATGTATCCCCTCTCAACCCACAACCCAATTTCTCACAGGCTAATATGTACACTTGTCTAGTGCAATTGGTAACCACAAGTAGAGAAGCTTCGCTGAAGTACCTGTATATAACATGAGCTAAATTAAGTGCATGTAAGGAGAAGGTATTACTTGCAAGATCAGACGCTACACTGGAGGCAAATAAGGCTTCCTTTAGAAGGGTGCAGTGAATGTTGTTTAAGGCTATAAAATTCAATTGACATTTTATGTATAAATGAATTTTATTATTTAAAGCATGACTCTAAAATATTGTTCAGTAGTTCCTATAGATTTTCTGATTCTGGTGTGATTGGTGACAATTGATCCTACTCTCTTCCTGCTACTTCTGCATTATGTAACACAGAAGAACATTCGCAGAAAGTTTACCTTTACTACTGAATAAGGAAATAGGGAAATAGATCGATAATTTCTTGTCTGCATACTGTGTTTTTAAGAATAAATACATTTTCTGTTCAGGCATATTTTAGAAACATTTAGCAAAGACTGTTTGTTACATTTCTCTGGACTCATATATGAAAAAGACAACTCAAATCAATGTGTAAATGGATCTAAATTTGGGATAAATGCTTATTTTAATGCCTTGGTTTGCACATTGCTGTAAGCAGAACATTGAAAACTGCTGACGAATTCAAAAGAATAGGGAATGCCTTCATGTCTTTTACCAGCTCTTCATCTGCACTCACCTAATTATAAAAAGATCATTTAAAGCACGATGAAGATGAAAATGAAAATTGACCGCCTTTCATGTTGAGGAAAACAGCACACTTCCTAATAGCAGAGATACCCTTGTTTCACTGCCGGTTACTGTACTCATGAATATAACTGTGAACAGTTGGCATGTTTAATTATGGAGTACAAAATCCTTCTCACTTCGGGACGCTACTTAAATTGCAAATATTTCAGCTTGCTTGTTACAAAAGATCAAAAATAATTCAAGTCGTATTAACTATTAACCCAACTTAATTTTTTCATGCTGGAATTCTGAAAAATATTAACAACCAGGTGCTTTGCATTTATCTCACTTTTCAGAACCTTTCCATTTCCTGTGTTTTCGAACATTTCTATGTGCACAATTGGAAAAAGGTACTGTAGTATCCATGCCTCAGCTTGAGATTCCTTTTGGAATGTGCAGACCTCACATAGTTGGTTAGATCTGTGGGAGTCCGTCTTCCTGGCAATCCTGCCTACGGATGAGGCAGGAGTCTGGGAACTGAAGTGACCACATCAGACAAGGTAAGTGGAGAAACCTCATGTTTAATGACTGTTCATCTCCACAGCTTCTAGAGAAAGACAAACAGTCCCTGTCAGTTCAAACATCACCATTCTATTACCATGGAGGCAAACTAGCACAATAGCAAACATGTTAATGCATTACTACAACATCTCCCTTCTTTACCACAGGAGCATCGAAGAGAAAATGAAAACAACTACCTAGCTAAGAAAAGTGAAAGAAAACATAAGAATAAAGGAAAGAAGAAAATACTAAAAAGAAGAGATACACAGTAGCACATTTCCATAGCAAAAACAAGAAGCAAAATACAAAATATACTTTTGCACATTCTCATCAAAAAGACAAAGAACATAAACAAAATTCAGAGATTCATACGTTTTGGTGGAACCCTTTTTCTACCACTTCTCCCCGTATAAGGAGATTGAGCAGAACTCCTAGGGACACTGGAATTGGAAACACTATGATCAGACTCAACAGACGAATGGTCTAATCCGACTTCCAGGCCCAGTTGGTGAACAATTTGATCAGAAATCTTGTAAATCCTCGAGAGATTCCACCAACTCTTGCCATTGATTCTCACAGCATAACGAGACGTAGCATCCACACGAACAGGAGGACCAAACTTGGACAACCCCTTGGGAACCTTGTGAGAAAGCTTAATTTTCACCCAATCACCCACCTGAACCTTAGAACACCAAACCTTCACATCCTTGGCACTCTTGGAGGAAATCTCAACAGAAGCCTTGCTCTGCAAATCACCTCACCCCACACCTGAAAGAGTAGCAGCCTTAGAACACCAGCCCCACTTCCTCATCCAAGCGGGACACATATCAAAAGTAGCAACTCTCCCACGCAACAACTCAAAAGGACTCTTCCCAACAGCCAAACAAGGAGTAGTGCGATGAGCCCACAAAATGCTCTATACTGCTTCTTTAACCTCCACCCTGTTGGAAACAGCCCACTGTACACACTCAACCAAAATGCGATTCATGCACTCAATAAAACCATTTGCTTGTGGGTGATAAAGAGCCACACAATGATGCACAATCCCAGATTGAAAAAGAAAATCAGACATTTCTCTTGAGACAGATTGCACGCCATTGTCGGACACTAATTCTTTGGGGAAACCTTCCCTGACAAAAAGACTTTGAAAAGATCTAATGACTTCCTGGGTGTTGGGATCAACCATAAAATGTACCTCCCATCACTTGCTATAGTAGTCTGCCACAAACAAGGCAAACTTATACCTGTTGGGTAAAGCATTGAAAGGTCCAACAAAATCAACAGCCAACTTCATCCAGGGACCACTGGGAAGTTCCACTACTTGTGTGGGAGGGGTAACAGTCTTGACCACCATGTCACTTGAGCAACAAATGATACAACCTCTGACCGCATCATCGATTTGGCGATCGATGGAAGGCCACCAATAGACAGCACAAATCCTTCGTTTGGTGCTTGTCTGTCCAAGATGACCCTCATGGCCGGAATTAACAATGCGAGCCCTCAAACATTCAGGTGGAATAAACTTATCACCACGCATGATCATTTCACCACCCTCCAACGACAGTTCAACAGCAATCATGGCAAACGGCTGGAGCTCAACATCAAGATGTTTTTTCTTAGGCCAACCGTGAACAATGTGATCCTTAACTTTCTTAAGTAAACAATCAGATTCAACTGCATCGAACCATTCCTTTTCATCAAAACAACCAATACTGCAAACATCCAAAGCTGCAATCAAACATTCCTCATCACCCTCACAACCAGGTAAGTCAACCTCACAACATGGTAAAGGTGACTCGAGTGAAAATCAGCACTGGTATTTCTCCCACCAGGAATATATTCAACCAAAAAATTGTACTGAAGAAATTTAGAACTTAATCTGGCAATCCTGGGGGTATGCTCTTTCACCACAAGACCATTCAAAATGGGAATGAGGGGTTTGTGATCTGTCAACAACTTGAAAGTCCTCCCCCACAAAAAGGTCTTGAATCTTTCAACAGCCCAACACCAAGCTAAAAGCTTCCTTTCAATGATAGAGTAATTTTTCTCGCTTCGACGCAGAGAACGAGAGGCAAACCCAGCAGTATGCTCCACACCCTGCTTGATTTGGGTAATCATACCACCCAAACCATCCAAACTGGCATGGACAGATCCAACACACTGCATTGAAGGATCAAAAGGGGTCAAAACTTCACACATACCAAGCTTTCACTTGACTTAATCAAATTCACTCTGACACGCCTGACCCCACAAAATGGTAACCCTCCTCTTGAGAAGTTTACGTAAATGCACAGTTTTTGCAGCAAAATTGGAGATAAACTTTGTATAGAACTCATAGACCCCCAAAAACGAAGACACTTGTTCCTTTGACCTGGGACGTGGAGCCTTAAGAATAGCATCAATCAACCCCTCTCTCGGTAGAATCCCTTCGCCGGAGATGCGATGGCCCAGATACTCAATAGATTCCACACCAAAAACACACAAGTTTGTTGGCAACAATGCCCTTCTCCTGCAACCTGCTCAAACCTTCAGTGAGATTCCTGTCATGCGAAGCCTTGCACTTTCCAGCCACCAAAATAGCATCCTAGAAAACAACAGTATCCTCAATTTCCTCCAACACCTTTTCCATAACACGCTGGAACATGGAAGCCGCTGAGGCAAGCCCAAAAGGCATCCTTTTAAATTGAAATGTTCCAATGGGGGAAACAAAGGCAGTAAGATGCTTGCAAGAAATATCCAGCTCGACCTGATAGTATGCGGAAGATAAATCTATCTTAGAAAACAACTTGGAATCTGCAAACTTGGAAAGTATGTCATCAATACGGGGTAAAGGGTGGGAATCGACCCATATCTCTTTATTCAAGCTGCGCATGTCAATGCAAACCCTGAGACTGCCATTTTTTGCGGGCCACGACCAATGGAGATAACCATAAGGATGACTCCACCGGCTCAATGACCCCTGACTCACACATCCTCTTGAGCTCCTCTGCCAAATCATCTTTGACACTTAAAGGTACCTTACACAACTTATGATTTATAGGAACAGCTTGATCCTTTACCTTGATAAGATGTTTGAAACCCTTAATGTGCCCTAGATTGTCGGCAAACACACTACCAAACCTAAGAGCCCAATGGGATAAACCTTCACCCTGCAAACCCTCATCAACAACAGACACCGGTTCCTTGGTGCCGGGCCTAAGGGTCATACCAAGCAACTCCTGGTGGTACCACCCTAAGATGTTTAATCCTTTCTTGGCAACATACACCTTTCCACTAATGCATCTCTCCTTGAAGATCAACTTAGTTTCAAAAAATCCTTTCAATTCAATCCTCTTGCCCTCATACGAAACAGGATTTCTGTCAGGAGGTTCTAGTTGCTTATCAGTCCAATTACAATCAAACAATTCTTCGGTAATCATGGTCATGCGAGCACCTGAGTCTACCAGCAACCGAATGGATTTCCCATCAACAATCACATCCACGATAGGATCAACACAGTCGTCACAATCATCCTTGACAACTAACATTAAATCACTCATGGAACTAACAACATCCAGACATGTCACTCTTATCATCATCAACGTAAACTGCATTAACATTGCCTCTGGAAATACACACTTTAGCAAAATGTCCTTGTCTGCTACACTTTCGACAAGAAGCATTCCTCGCAGGGCACAAACGAGAGTTTGGGAAATGTGAAGGGAAACCACATTTCGTACAAAGATTCCTTTGTTGACTCATCTTTTTCTCAGGTCTATTGATCGGAAATGTATTCCCCTTTTGCTCACTGAGTTGTTTTTCTCCATGGTCTTTGCCCTCCTTTATTTCACCTACAGCAGCTTTATCGGGTTTCAACTCTTTAGAGGCTTTATGTGATACTTCTATGCTTTTAACAATAGAAATTGTTTCTTGCAATGAGGGATTTTTCAACGTGAGAAGCTTCTCTTGAACTTGTTTATCCCTTCAACGTACCACAACCTGATCTCTGATCAGCTGCAGGGTGAAATGCTTCAATTCACACTCGGGCGCCAAAATGCATAGTGCAGCTACATATGATACAATACTTTTGTCTGCTTCTTGCTCTCTAGTGAAGAACTTGTGCCTAGCCACTACTAAACTCCCTTCAACATCAAATTGCTTTTCTAACATAACGACAGCTTGTTCAAACTCATTAAGAGGTTCCTCACCATCCACCAAATCGAAAGGTGGTAAGTGTTCCAAAACAGCTTGCCCTTCAAGTCCAAGATTGTGCTCCAAAATAAACCTTTTACGTTCCGCACTGAACCTGATCCCCCCCCATGGCCCCTAAATACTTTGTAAAGGCTCTATACCATACTTTTCACCTGACAGGTGGGTCTCCTGGAATCTGTAAAAAAGGAGGAGTAGCTTGTACACTTTGCATGTTGGGTATAAATATGAAACTATTGTACACACCAGATTAATGACAACACATTAAAAGAGAAAGCACAATAGTAAGATACACCAACATCAACCTGGTAGATAAACTTACTGCCCTTTTTTAAAAAAAGTAAAAAAATGTAAAAGATTAAATACGCAGCATTAAATAAACAGTGCAAATGTCACAAACTCTTTGGGAGCTACAACACGTTTCACAGATAAAGATATTGTCCCATGTGCAAAATGACAATGAGAGTCCCAAAGTCTCGACTTGCCACAAAATCCAAATATTTGAAGTAAAGAAAAAAACTAAAATTGCCAAAGGAACAAAAAAGTGTATCTCACCGATGACCTGATATACTTCTGTCCGACATCCAAAAGCCTTTGGAGAAACACAGAGTGTAAACGAAAACAGAAGCATACACTTGACAGCACCTTTTGACTCTCTGTGCCTCAGCACGTTTACAGATTGTGCCGCTCACCGTCAGGAATTCCAAATGTGCGTGACACCGTAACAGACGGCACACTTCACACCACCTTCATTCTAGGACGCCATCAGAAGGGGCACGGTGTCTGAGGAGAGCGGATCGTTGAAGAGCCGCGTGGGAGCCTCTCGCAGCACACAAGTTCCCAACGAACACGGGCACACCGCAAAGATAAATCGCTCACCGGGAAGACAGTGAAATCATTTGCAGTACGGATCGGAGACGCACGGACAGTGTCTCCAACAGACAGGCACGTCGAGCAGGCAAAGAAAGGGCACAAGGTGGCAAACTACCAAGACTGTGGGAACCAGAGCCGGATAAAAAATATTATAAATATGCTGAGACGCGATGTCCCATCGGCAAAGTCGACGCTCCCAACAGATCCAGGCAACCAACAGCTTGGGCACACAATGGCAATTTGTAGATTGTGAAAACAACAGCCCAGGTTGTGAAAACGACAGTAGAATAAATATTATGCCGAGACACGACGTCCCATCGGTAAATACTTGACACAATCCACTGCTAACGCTCCCAACAAGTCCAGAGTAGACAGCACAGGAAAACAGCTCCAAAAGGATTTATGTGAAGTACAGGACACTTCAGAACCACACAGCCACAGCTACACGTGTGGGTGGAGACACAGAACGGTCGTCCAACTCGTCGCCAATTTGTTGTGACCACATAAGACAAGGTAAGTGGAGAAACCTCGTGTTGTGTTTAATGACCGTTCATCTCCACAACTTCCAGGGAAAGATAAACAGTCCCTGTCAGTTCAAACATCAACATTCTATCATTACTAGAGGAACCAAACTGTTCTCCAGTAGACCCATCAAAGGGCCACAGTTAGTACCAGAGTGGTACCGTCACCCCCTTCTGGTGCTCTAGTTTGGCCCTCAGTCCTCTATCACTCTCTGTCAAATTTTATTTACCACTCTGTCAATGTAATTTGTGCACTGTTCCACAAGTACTGCTGTGTCCGTTATTGATTTCTTTGCCCCTCACCATGTAACCATTTCATTCTCCCAATCTGGTAATGTGACATTCACATTTTCACTAGCTCTATTTCCCCAGTACTACACACAGAGTGCTCTCACATCCCTGAAAGCACCATCCCTATGTCCCCATTTTGATCATTAGCTGGTCCTCAACCTCACATCAAGTATCCCAGTGAGTCCCTACAAATAATCTGTGTCACCATTAGCCACCATGTGTTCCTTTGTTAAACAATAATTGAAAAATGTTCACCACAGCAAGGTTTTTATAGCAAGGAGCTCTTTTCCTGCTGAAACGTATACCTGCATTTATATAGATGGCCTGTCTCCACCAACATCCCACCTGATCCACCCATCCAGAGACCCATCCATCACTGTTGTGGTTGTCCAGTATCTTATCAGCAGCAGCTCGGTCTGTCACCATCCTCAAGCCTGGTGCTGTGTGTTGGATACTCCTGCTATATTCAACATAAAATACAGTATAAATGGGCCCAACATTTTTGTTTCAGCCTAGGATACTTCACAGCACTGATATTTTGGGAAGCATATTTAAAGTAGATCCATGATTCATGACTGAGAGAAATTCTTGCCAAACATCACTCTAGGAAAATATATATCACATTTTATTGACAACTGTATAGTGCAATCACCTGAAACAAGCACACAAGTAGCTACACTTAGCTGCGGAAAATTACACCTATGTCCTACCAAGAGACCTCTGATCAATGTCTGGCCACCTGATCAACCAACACCATTAGCCCACCTTTAAATTGAAGTCTGACGCCACATACTTCATGGTAAAATGCTCTTGCAGCAGGCTCACCTCCCTTACTGTAGCAACATGTTTGCTTTTAAGAATAAGATGTAACTTTTTCGGCAAATTGCTCAAAAACCTATACTGGTCAGCCAGATTTAATATAAAGCTTATTAAACTCTACCAAGCAAATGCATTAAATTCATCCCAAACTACAAAGATGAGCTGTAATCTAAATCAACACAAAAGCTCATCAATCACTATTTCTAGATTTTCACAGAGGGTCTCATCTAATAAGTGTATGGTCAAAGGTCCAAAGATGAACTGAGACACTTTTGCCAGATATTTTGAACTCCTGGGCTATTGCTAAATATTTCAACAACACAGAAGAATATAGAGCTATAACAGAGTTTTTTTAAATATTATAGGAAGTGCTAATATTAAGTCAGTCTGTAACTAATGTTAGTGTGCCAAAAAAGTGAAGCATAGGAATTTGATGTCAGCTGATGTCAAAATTCCTGTAACCCAGATGTATTACTAACATGGTTCATATGATTCAACACCTGATTATTAGTTGTACAAACAAAAGAATTAACAACAACATTAAAATTTAGCAACTCAACAGTGAAATTTCCGCCTGACAGTTCAGTTATCAAAATCCATATAGATTGTTGGACTACAAATATTAAGGTAGGAAAGAGCAACATCTTTTAATTGGCAATTGGACTTCTTAGTCCAAAATATTACACACCACCATTTCTAATTCTATTTTAATATTATAAAGCACAACAATGTCCATCTCCAGTCAGGGTGCGGATATCTCCACTGACAGGAGAAAGGCTACTTTTTCTAAAGTGAGAGAGGCCCGTAATTCATACAATATTACAGACTTTTTAGAAAAATTGTAATGGGCCAAGTTCCTAACGACTGTAATGATCTGTCTAGGTTGTTACTTCATAGTCCTAGCAATAATCTGTCATTTTTCTTGACAAAGAAAAGATCATATGCTTTGGATATGCATTCCAATTAACTTTGAAGGCCTTCTTAACAATAAAATCATCTTGTATCAATCAAACCGCCAATGCGTTCACTTCCGGAACTTCTTTAAGGCTAATTTATTGTGACCAATAATCATTCAGCATGGCTGTCTGAGCAGTCTGTCCATTTCTGAGTATACAACATTATGCTTGCTGATGGGCTTGTTTGCTATATTATAGCCAGTTTTGGGACTCATGTTTGTTACCACCGAGGTGTCCCATACTGAAAGTTGGCATCTCTCCCCATGTGGTGTATGGCATTGTTACTTGTAGTAACTTTACACCAGTAAATTCATTCAAAGGAGGCTCCAACCCCTAACTGTAGGGGACGGGGCCATGTAAGTTTACACTTAGGTGTCAATCTCCATTTGGAAATGGTGAATAGAAAAAAAGTGAAGAGATATACCTTGGAGATAGAGTATATTTACTCATATGTTGATCTACATGTGTAAATTTTTGTTGGTGAAGAGTGCTCAAGACTGATCTTTGAAAGAATTGTTTTGCTAGAGTCAATATAACTAATGACCTGCTTTGCAATATCTGACTAGACTGAATTTTATATATGTGTGTTTGAGTGTATTAGTTTGTTTTGTATGTGAGCATGTTCATGTGTTTGCATGTGCAGATAACTTTTAGTAGCAGATATCCGTGATACAGTTCAATTAATATAAGCCTGATCACAAAAAACATTTTGAAGTATGTAAAGTAGCACTTCAGTAGTACTATTTTACATACCACAAAATGCAATTCACATAGCTGGGCAGGAAAGCTCCATTTCTGCTGCCCTTTCTGTACAGAGATCTCCACCTCCCTTCTCCCATCCCTGAGAATGGTTCTCTCTGTAGACCTACATATAAGAATTTAGTGGTCAAAGTGGGAGTAGCAACGGAGAATCATGGGAAAATAAGGACTAATTACTACAAAATGTTTGTGGTTAAAGGAAATTTAAGGAGAGGTTTAGTAAGGAAAAGGATAATACAAAACATACACCCACATAACAGCAAGAAAATTACGATCTCTAAAATACACTTCTTATTGTACAACACTAATAAAAGTGACAGAAGATATCTAAATTTACTCAAGACCAGCCTTGGAGTGAGTCAAGCACCACAAATGGCCACCCACTGATACTGCAACATGGGGCAGGCTATGCCACTAACAACCCATAGAAATTTATGTAAATCTAAATATAAAATATATGTAACAAAATGAAAGATAAAAAAGTTTAAGTATAATTAGTGCTAACTTTTATTTTTTATTCAATAATACACTTAAATTTAAAATAAACGCAATCACAATTTTAAATTAATTTAAAATGTCTAAAATTATTAAAATGTATTAACAATATGAATAAACTATATGTGTTACAGGTTAAATAAAAATAAAAATGTTACTGAGGGTGGGTGATTTTATTTTTAAACTATTGTTCATTAATATTTAAAATAATTAATTGATATATTTAAATTGATGTACTATTTAATACAAAGTTAATTCTTGGAGTCCATGTGTTGTATTTAAGTTAATATTATTTCTTTAAGGTGTTTTTACATTTTTTACATTAAAATACTTTTAAAAAGAATTGAAAAAATAAAAAAATGAAAATAATACACTTTCTTGTATTTTCTTATATTTTTCTTTTTCCTATGTATTTTCCACAGACAGGTAGAAAATTGCTAATAGTAACTTTGCACTCGTAACTTCATTGCCAGGAGTCTCCAGCCCCTTATTTGAGTTATGTCTAGCTGTAAATCTCCACTCCAAAATGGTGAATAGCAAAAAAGTGCAGCTTTGCACATAGGTCTAAGAGCAGATCTTCAGGTGAGTAAATCTACATATGCAAACTTACCTTTTTGAATCTATCTTAAAAAATTTATTTAGGGAAGTAAACATTTTCAAAGGTAACGGTACAGAACTGGATCTCTACCAAGGGCCACAATTTCTATAGATAGTCTTCTTTATGCCACTAACTGTTTTGAAAATTGTTGCATTTAGAGAATGTGTGGATACAACCATAGCTGCTGATTGGAGGATGATAGAGGGGTGATTGCAGTTGTTAATATGTCCTTATGATGAACTGGCTATATCTATGAACACGGAAGTATTTAAAACAATACCACTGAAGCATGTGCATGATCTACTAGAACTATTTTGGCAGCTCAGGATGTGTTTAGAAGTGGATTACCTCCTAAAAGTAACTCTCTATTGACAGTGGGATTTTATATGGGAAAATGTGACTCCAGGCTGTGTAAATCCTTATCCCCAGAAATTTCACAAGTGATTGTTGTGTGTGATCACACAAATACATCAATAGGGTTCTGTAGGTATGATGCAGTTCATCCTTGATATATTGTTAATTATTGTTCAATTATATAGGATTTTTGACATTTAATTTAGTACACAGATGACAAAATAATTTATCTTGTGTAATGGCTGACACGTGTTTTTCCAGTTTTTGATCGATTAGACTAGGGCTTCTTTGAGACTATAAATGCCATTCAAGCAGCACACTCCATTGCCAAATCTCTGCTCGAAGAATGGCTGGTTCAAGGGAGCACGGGTATTTTGTCTTATAATGTACTAGCTGTACCCATGAACTGGAGTGACTAAAATAAGCCCACAGCAGTATGAGTATGACCTGACAGAACAATGACTGGTGGAAGTAGACAGGGGTGACTGCAGTTCTTATTTTTGCCTAATGATAGACCTCTATTGAAGTTAATGTCGCACAGTGTGTAACTGCTTCTATTCACGTACATGTGTGTTGTAACACAAGACCACACACGTTTGACTGTGTTCTGATTGAGCAATGTTCTCTGAAAACAGAAGTGCAAATGCTTTTTTCTCTGCATGGAAATACATGCCCTTTGAAGTCATGTGCTACCTTGTTAATTCAGAGGTCCACATTGCTTCTACCTTGACGTGTGTACTTGGCAAGTGTCAAGGCAAATATGTTAATCAAAATCTGCAGTATGATAAAATTATGCAGGCTTCTACTTAAAGGGTGCCTTTTGTTTTTCATCAATACGTACATCAATTAAAAATTCTGTTCCAATTAAAACTACTTCAATATCTCTGGTAGAGTAATAACCAGCGTTTGCATTTGTAGAAAAACCATACGCTAAGGAGAGTTTTCCCTATCGCCCATTCCCTTCAAATGTAAAATTGCAAAACACATGATCAGAAGCTCAAATATTCCACTCGTATGAATACGGAATTGTTACTGAGAAATGTGTTACTGTGTAATTAATTATTGGCTTCAAATAATCGCAAAACGTTTTTAATGAAACCAAATGTCAATAGGAAAGAATTAACAGTTGTAGTAAAGGATGTGCTCTTTTTCATGCATTACATTATTTTATATTATATTAACGATTTTGGAAATGCTTCAAGGAAGGCAATTTCCTCTAACGTTCCTTAAGGTGAAGAGGACATGTTCATTGAAAATTACTTAAACCTGAGCTGCAATGATTATGCTTTTTAGAGTCTGATGGTGGCCTTATAATTCACAGATTAATCAACCTCATACTTTAAAACAAAGGCAACATTCTTATAAAGAGAAACTCCTGAAAATATGGGTAAGTATCAGTAATAGCACTTAATGTTATTGAGTATGAAAATGACCAAACAGTGCCTTCTGGACCAATATACAAAAGATGTATATTTAATGTTTTATCCATAAGAATATTTTAGTAAAAGCAAATGTACTCAGTATTTACTATCACTGTCAAAGTTTAAACAGGGTTTCAGTGTAACTTATTTAGGTTGTATTTTTAAAAGAAAGAGATCAATATATTTTTGCTGGAAAATGCACCTTTTGTTCTTCTACTGTTACTGCCCTCTGCGCCATTACGGACCTTTGTTAATACCCAGTTGCGGCTCCTGGAAGGAGTTCCGCCGGGCTGGCGGGGAGGAGGCAGGGTGGGGGTAGTAAAATCGGAATCCGGCCGAACCGAGGTAAGTTAGCAAATAATTAAATAAAACAAATTTCGTTGCGCGCGCTGCATCGCCAAATGCGATGCAGTGCGCGCTACGAAATTCGTTTTATTTATTTATTTGCTAACTTACCTCGGTTCGGCCGGATTCCGGTTTTTACTACCCCCCACCCTGCCCCTCCCCCGCCCCACGTCACCGCCCGGCGGAGCTCCCTCCAGGAGCCGCAACTGTTAATACCTCGTCTTACATCTAACGCCAGTACCTGCTCAAAAGTTAATTGGGCTCAATCGATTTCTCATATCAATAAACGTGAATTTGGGTTGTGTGTCACAGCTACAGATATTTCTCCACTACAAGGAGTGGCATTCCGAAGAGATGCATAGCTTCTTCATAGATCAAAAAAACAGCACCCCTTTTTTTAACAAAAATCTGATCTGTTTTAATATTAATATGTTTTGTGCTCCATAGCAGAACACCGAACAGCAGTCGCCACAGTCGTTTTCATGTGATTCTGTTCACAAGCTCTCCCGTCCTACAAGTGCGACCCTCACAGGTATTACAGTGCTTTATATAAGCGCCAGTTACATTAACAAATTGTCACATTCTTTTTCTTTAGGTACAGGGAGATTAAGTGATTTTCCCAGAGTCACAGGATGTTGAGCCAACGCCAACCCTGCTTGGACAATAAAACATTGACAAAGCCAACAGATTTTGCATAGGCATGTTGTATCGCTTTGCCAATGATTGTTTTATCTTGGGATGGACCCAGTTCTTGCCAATTCAACTCTTACCTTATCAATCTCAATCTCAACCTCTTCCATGCAGTGTTCTTCATAGGTCTTCTTTAAATCCTACCCTTTTCAGTACCATGTTTCTTTATTGAAATGTCAAAACAGCACAAAATGCAGTGATGTAACGCGTCATAGATTTTGAAAAAATGTCAAAGAAAGGTATGGTCTTTAAATAGCTGAAGAGGGGAGGGGGCGGAAATCTTTATTGGGATCCAGCACACATCCTCCCCTAGAAGCAGAACATAAATAATCCAATTGTGCAATTCTGCCATACCACCATATTCAGACTCAAGCGCTGGAATCGATGCCATCTAGGTGGCATGCTTCATCATTGGGCTAGCTCCTCGCTGGTGGGCACTGCAATGCCCAGTGCACTCCCAAGGGTGAGGATCTTTAGCTGAGATCTTTTCTCCCCCGGCCTGGTATTTGCCAAAGAGTAGGGGGCCGATTCCGATCTCGGCCGGTAGTGCTCCGAATCGGATTCGGATTTACCGGATCCGATTCGGAGCCCTGTTTCCCGACCGAATCGTACGCGGGTCCGGCCGAGTGAGTACGATGCGAGCGCACGCGAAATCGCCGACCGACTCGTTCAGGGGTCCGAACCGCACCGACCGACTCGCTCGGACTCGACTCGCACCGCGCTATGGAGACGTTTCCCGGCCGGGTAAGTACGATGCGCGCCGCGAGCAGTCCGACCGACTCGCGCCGTCCGGCTCAAAAGAGCTGTCGGAGCCGGACTTTGGGGGTCCGCGTCGGACCCCCCTGAACGCGTAGGGGCGTGAGTCGCACACAGGGGGGAACCATGGGTCCCCCCTACCTGTGCATGTATGCCGCGATGCGCATGGACGCGTACCCGCTGTAGGGGCGCCCTTGTTCGCCTCGCACCCATTGAGTCAATGGGAGCCCGCGTACGCGTTGTACGACCGGCTCCCATTGACTTCAATGGGAGGCCGACCGAATCGAGTCCGATAGCATGCGAATGCATCGTACTCGTCCGGTCGGACTGCTAGGGTCCGATTCGGTTGGAATTCTCTCCGGGTCCGGCTCGGTCGGAGAGATTTCCGGCCGGAATCGGAATCGGCCCCTAGGTGTCTGCCCTTCGATGTAGATTGAGGGAGTGAGGGGTAAATTGGGATAGAGTGAAGTTATAATTGGCTATGGACATCCCCTTTCAACTCAATTTTATTCCTGGCGAGTGCCTGTGCCACAGTTGAAAACAAAATGTGAACAAACTAGGCTTGGTGATGAGCCCTTGGTTTCACAGTGTGGTCATGCCATACTCCCCTGGAGGGTCAAAGGCATTTCTTCAGAGTGACAAGGTAACAGAACCCTAATCTACTAGGCTGAGTCTCAGTACTGAAAACAGTGTGTGAATTATCAAGGCAATAGTGCTCAAATTCTCACAAAATATGGCAGTCAAGAGTAAGGGTTAAAACTTAGAAAACTCTTTTCATGCTCCTATGACCTGTAGGAGAAAAAGGAGACAAAAACAACTTTTACAAACACTCATTTTAGCAAACTGCCATGTTTGCAGTGAGGAATATACGTTTTGCTTGTGTGACACTATAATAAACTCTGGCATGTGGCTCAGGTGAACACAAGCAAACCGTAGTGTGTCTACAGGAGCAATAGGTCTCATAAAAACATGGAGGATTAATGCATTCAAGTAGAATCAGTCATGTACCAGTTCGGTCACTTTTCAGGGACCTGTACGGAAGTTCGTACCTGCTGGTCCTCGACCTCAAACCAACTGTGTGAAGAATTAATATGCAACACAAAAAGGACGTGAAATGGGATCGTTGTGAGAGCGATCAATTCTAAGTTGGCCTTTCTTAAGGGAGCGACAAAAACTTACTTTAGTTATAAAAATAGAGTGCAATGAATAGCCTACCCTTTTTCCTTGGTCCCTGGAAACGGCCTCCCTCGATTCATGGGGAAGACCTTTTTAACCAGAGATTCTGGTACTGCTGGAGCCGGAGTGAACGTGAGATCAGTGCATCATTATGGCCGCCCATAACGTCCCCACCATCTTGGAATAGTGGCTATGGGCCGCCGCAGTGAATATCTTTTGCGATTCCATACCTGCTTTTATGCTTATCGAAGTGAAAACCCCCTCCAGGCGGCAAGTCGTCCCGCCCCTCTCCCTTCACTGTTTCCACCAACTGCGCGCTTTTCCCTTAAAATCAGCACTGACAACTTTTCTTTGGTGCCTGAAAAGGTCGCAGTTTATTCATCAACATAAACATTTTTACATACATTTTTATCCATATCAAACGTTCATGGTCATCGCCTCCTTTAATGTCCATGTTCTCTCTTTTCATCTAATGCTCCTTGCAATTCATTCTCTTGCATTATGGACCCAGCCTCCTCCATTTCCCGGGAGGGGCCCCTTTTCTGGGCTTCCGATTCACGGGTCTAGGCTTCAGCTTGCTACCGATTTGGAGGGCATCCGTCTGGACCTGCCCGGGCTGCAAGTGCCGTCCCGCTCGCCCTGCAACCCTTTTGCGGGCCCTCCCTTCTCCCGGGGTCCCTGCCGTCCAAGGCATCTCAAGGGCCTTGCTTGAGCATCTACTCTACCTTTCCTGAGGCTGAGTCCTTGCCATTTTCTCCCTCGGTACCCCTGCCGTGAGGCATCCCAAGGGTCCTGCGGGAGCATTACATCTACTCTTTCTATGGCGGCACGCCGCCCCTTTGCTCCCTCAGTGCCCCTGCCGTGAGGCATCCCAAGGACACTGAGAGCCTTCCATCTACCTTCTAGTAATTTTTCTCTTTTTACTAGCTTCCTCATGTTTGTTCCGCTACCCTTTTTCCCCTTACGCCCGTCTTTAGGTGTGGGTGGGTGGGATTCCTTTCTGTCTTCCTGCGAGGGGGGAAATATGTTTACTTCGGGCCGTTGGCCCCTTCTTATCCTCCCCCTCGCACTTCCTCCCTCGCCCCCTGATGGGGGGGGGCTTGCTTTCTTTACGGGGGCCAATCCAATCCTGGCCCCTCGCCGTCCAAGACGGCATGCTAATGTGGGGCGGGGGGGGCTGGCTCCCGCCTCCGTATGGCGTTCTACCCGGGCCCCCATTGGTCCGGCTTCGCCTTCCCGGCACGGGTCCAAACCCCCTCCAGGCGGCAAGTCGTCCCGCCCCTCTCCCTTCACTGTTTCCACCAACTGCGCGCTTTTCCCTTAAAATCAGCACTGACAACTTTTCTTTGGTGCCTGAAAAGGTCGCAGTTTATTCATCAACATAAAAAATGTTACATAAATTTTTATCCATATCAAACGTTCATGGTCATCGCCTCCTTTAATGTCCATGTTCTCTCTTTTCATCTAATGCTCCTTGCAATTCATTCTCTTGCATTATGGACCCAGCCTCCTCCATTTCCCGGGAGGGGAGGGGCCCCTTTTCTGGGCTTCCGATTCACGGGTCTAGGCTTCAGCTTGATACCGATTTGGAGGGCATCCGTCTGGACCTGCCCGGGCTGCAAGTGCCGTCCCGCTCGCCCTGCAACCCTTTTGCGGGCCCTCCCTTCTCCCGTGGGTCCCTGCCGTCCAAGGCATCTCAAGGGCCTTGCTTGAGCATCTACTCTACCTTTCCTGAGGCTGAGTCCTTGCCATTTTCTCCCTCGGTACCCCTGCCGTGAGGCATCCCAAGGGTCCTGCGGGAGCATTACATCTACTCTTTCTATGGCGGCACGCCGCCCCTTTGCTCCCTCAGTGCCCCTGCCGTGAGGCATCCCAAGGACACTGAGAGCCTTCCATCTACCTTCTAGTAATTTTTCTCTTTTTACTAGCTTCCTCGTGTTTGTTCCGCCACGCTACCTACGGTTTCTCGATCGGAGGGAGCTCCCCCCTACCCCAGCCTCTCCTTTTGCTCCTACTTGGAAATCAATTCCCGATTGGCTCCCAACCTACTTCCTTCGCGGTCGGCGGCCGGATGTGTTCTCTGCAGCCACTATGCCAGTATATATTTGCACCAGCCATACTACTATTCTGTCATCGAAGTTGAATTTCCAATTGCCATGGTTGTTATGGTTCGCACATTCCACAGCTAATTTATCTTTCTTTCCTCCATGGAGCAGTTCCATGCCTGCAAGCGCGTGTAGCTGTCTACCGGCGCCTCGTGTCTGTACTGGCTTACTTTAGTACAATTTTCAAAGCTAGCAACCTCTGAAGAGACATTTGCCAACTGCCAATCACTCCCGCACAATACACTGACAATTGACCGGCAGGTAAGGTCCGGTGCCCCTTCTGAAATCTATATTCCACCGCTAGCCCGGGCACGCTCTGGGGCTTGGGGACCCTGGTCATTCTATTTGGAACAATTAAACTGGTTCTTTAAGGCAATGCCCTATGTCCGAAAACGCCTGGGATTGGCGCGCTCCGGTATTGGTTCTGACGTGGCACCGTTACATTCCGGAAGATATAGAATTAATTTTGGTTTACAGGTTTACTTTTCTCCCTGAAAACCGCCACCTGCGATTTTTCGTGCCGGGATGCAGCCGATTTGTATATATTTGCGGGTAAGGGTCCTTGAAACCTCTCGAGCGCGTTTGCCCCTATCTCCTTTTATCGCAATCTAGTGCGACTCGACCTGCCTGCCCTGGAGCGCCTTGTATGAGCGTCCATTCCATTATTCGTTACTTAAATCGCTGTGGGGATTGCGTGATTCGCCCGATCCTTCTGCACGGGGAGCCTCTGTTCTTCCACCTTTGTAATGGTCCCTCATCCTGGACCTTTGGGCACCCCCAGGTGGGTTTAAGCCCCATTTGGCGGTAAGAAAGAGCAAGCACCCTAAAATCTCCTAGGTGCGGGAAGATTTGAAACCTTGCGGTTGGGTGGCCAAGTAAGGAAAAACTCTTGTATGTCAGTCCACAGGGAGCTGCTGCCATCTCTAGTCAAGCATATGAACGAGAAGCGCTGCCCTTTCCAAGTGCCACGTAGATATGTCTTCCACTGAAGTCATTAGCGATATGATTTTACGGCCCCCTCAAGATTTTTTCAAGGTCAAGTGAACCGGCAAGTTCGCAGCTTGATGAGCTAACCCCTGCGCAGTAAATTGGCCTTCCTCGTACCAAACCTACTGTCTGTCCTGTGTTGCAGCAGGTGTTACCAACTGCACCCGCTGCTAAATATGTATCAATAGAACATTGTTAGAATTACCCCTCGTTAAACCCTCAGTCTTAAACATATTTGAGCAAGCTGGCGGAGAGAGCTTGTCAAGCTTTTTTAAAGAAAATTGCTTTCCATCTTCTGGTGACTTACAGCACTATGGCGAAAGAAATCCAATCGACACTGTTCAAATCCCCGGTTTGATTCAAGCTAGTACGGAATGAGCGAATATGACCGTGTTGCAATTACTGGTGTGTCTGAAGCACAGCAGCGGCAACGACTATTCCTTCTGAAAGGCTCGTTAATTTATACGAGTGTTTTGCCGCTTTGTCTTTCACTCGCACTGCAAGCGACCGCAAAAACAACCCACTTTCGGCTAATGCCTTGACCCTTGCACCCCTGAGGCCTGTCAAAGTGACATATGATGAACGCGGGCCCAGCCTCCTTAAATCCTGTTAAATTAGCGGCCTGAAGTTATATTTCGGACGCAGCTCCTCTGAAATGGAAAGAAATGTTTACACTAGATGTCAGTGCCTTACTGCGTACCCCTTCCCGATTCCACCAACAGATTACAGAGATGTTCGGAATCATCGGGCTATGCCTGGGACTGAAACTTTTGTGTTTTAGTCGGGTGTGTCAGAGCTAAGCCGCGAGATTCGATTGCTTAGGTTACCGGCTGCAGCAGGCATTTAACTGCCTGGCCTTGAAACACACTCTGCTGGGTGCTTTTCCGCACAACCCAACCGCCTGTAAACTTGAAGCATACAATCGCTTCTTAACCGGGCATTCCGCCTTTCTCCTTTTGGAACCTATATCTATTATTCATAGGCGTGTCGGTCGGTGTATAAGAACAGTTGCCTCAGACAGAGGACAACCGCGGGATGGATTCACATGTCATCCATACAGGTGGGCAGGATAGTTTAAAAGTAATTGGTCTGGCCCCAGCACAAACTCTGAATTTAAACTGTTACCCTGTATTGGGGCTCTTTTTAATCACCATACTTGATTTGAAACCAAAAGACTTCTTTTGCAACGCTAGAGTCGTGCAGTCTGGGGAAACCTCACATCTGCTCTAATCTACCCCTTGAAATCTGCACGCAGTTCTTGCCAGTTAATCGCTCCTGTATACTGCCACTAATAAAAGGAGTTCTCTGACAAACGCGGTAGCCCACTGACCTGTCGCCGTTCCATTCTCTTTGTGATCCGCATGGTACCTGTTCTTTGCAGCAGGCATACTAACCCTCGGCGCTGCTTCCCTGAATACAAAACTTCCCCGAGTAACAACTCCTACTACACAATACTCCGTTCTTGCCAGGAAGAACGTTACTCGCCGGAGTTTTCTTGTCTTTTGATTGGTTCATGCAAATTGCTGGAGGGCTGGAAAGCGGCCGCGGGGCTCTTACTCACAAAATAACTAGTAAGCAATGGGCGCCCCCTTTGCCTAGCACCTGGTGCGGTCGCCCGCCTTAGAGCCGGCCCTGAGGTGAAACGCATGTAGCCAGCGTGCTTCGATCTTACTCTCAGCACTCGAGCCTGCCCGCAGACTAGCCCACCCCATGCAAAAAGCCTTTGCGCCATCCATGCTGTGATTACTTCTCTAATCTATCCCACGTATGTTTACATCGTTCCCGGCTGTAGCGTGAGCGCGTGTATATGGCCATTACCCTCTCTGAAAAGCCCGGAGCCTGCACTCTTTAGTGTGCGGGAGTGTACAGGGTTGAAGATCCGGTCTTGGCAACTTACTGGGCCCAGCTACCCAGAAGTTATTTTTGCAATAAAGTGCGAACACTCCTTGCATATCCTGGAGCGCTTTCTAAGAGCGCCAGTTCCATTATCCTGAGTCACGCGTTGTGTTTATACCAATCCGGGGATTCGGTGATTGGCCCAGAATCACAGGCTTGTTAAACCGCGCCTCGACTCGAACCTGATTCTCCCGGTTCTGTATTCAGCCTCTCTGACTCTGCCCCCAACTGCAGTCCCTCGAGCTAACGTGTATAACAGGGATTTGCGTGTGTGTATGGTACCGGAAGGTGGGATCCGAAAATAGTTGGAGCTTAACGTATGGGCTTCAAGTCCCAGCCTGCTCACTGCTCTTAGCGTTTAGAGGCCTGCCTCCCTGCTCACGCTGCTTCCTTGCTCCAATTAATTAACAAACATAGTCGTTGCACCCTCGCCAGACCCATAGCGTTCAGTTTTGCTCCTTCCGCTGTGGTTATAACTCCCTAGCGCCACGTGTAGCCTGCAGTTTTTATGTCTCTGTCCTCATACCTCTCAGCGACAGTGAGGCCGTGCTCCGTGTTTTCTGTGGGGTGGCAATATTCCGCACTTGGTGCCATCCCAGTACCTTGAAGAGGTGTGCCCCGCCCTGCCCCGGTGGGCAATCTTGGGTGCATATTTCACATTGCCCGCGGCACCCGACCATCAGCCCTATCGAAATATGGGTATCTTCTCCTACAGTTCTCTCTGGCAACCCCCCGGCATTGCAGGTAAATCGGGATGTAGCTCTGTACCTACTCTGCAGTGCTACGGGCCCCACACTATGGATGACCTCGCGAATACATCATGGCCATGTACATGGCTGTGTCGCCTCCTGCAGTCCTAGTCCTACTCTGCCCAAAATTTTAGCCCCAGTGTAACACCCCCTGGGTGGGGAAATATCGGGTGTGCAGTGCCGATGTCCAGGTGTGTATCTAGGCAGACCTGGTTCTATGACCCTTAGAGGGCGGTTTCACCCGGCAATTCAGAGGTAACGGCCCGCCATGTTTAACTGCAAAGTGCCTTATTCGCTCGCTGGATCGTACCCGCAACCTACCCATATGTTGACTGGCGCTTAACTTACCACATCATAGATTTTATCTTATCTTTCCCTTCGTGATAATCAAGAATTTCCGCCGCTAGGTTTGCCGGATCAGCGGGACTACCTTAGTCTCTTTTTGGAAGACGCTCCCTCGTCAGTCCTAAACAACCTCGGACATCTTCATCGTTTATTTCCATAGCTAGTTACGGACATTTGCCGTTTTTGCGCTTTATGGCTGGTAAATACATGTGGCCTTTCCTGCCTCTTACTGTATACCTGTCCCTGGGTGTTTCTGCACTCGCAGATTTTTACCAGTCTTACCCCCGATAGGATATCCTGTGTACTGCATGATTTTTTTTACAGATTCTGCTGTGCTTTGCCCAGCAACACGGTGTCAAAATCCCACTTTACCCGGATGGGCCGTGCTCTCTCTAAATAGTTTAGGGTGTGGTCTGCCCAGACTCCCAGCTTTTTGGCTGCCGCTTCCCCCACGTTACCTTCGGCCGTCTCTGGCCCTCTTCCCCCTTTAGCGCGCTACCTGTCCCTTTTTCCGCGCCCTTCCTCACCTTGCTCTATGCTGCCCACGTGGTTTCGGGGGCATCGCCGCCCGCTCCGACCTCCCCCGTGGTGTCATACCTGCCCGGTCTGCTTGTCCTGTAAGGCTGCAGGTGCCGGACCTGTGTGCTCTGTATTTCTCCTTCTTCCGAGGCACCGCCATTCAGGCTGCAGGTGCCGGACCTGTGTGCTCTGTATTTCTCCTTCTTCCGAGGCACCGCCGTTCAGGCTGCAGGTGCCGGACATGAATGCTCTGTATTGTCTAGGTGGCGAATGGACCCTCCGCTCTGCCGCTCAGCCTTCGTCCGTGCGTCCTCCATCTTTGGTGATCCCCGCCCGCACCCTCGACCTTAGAATAGACGGGGTTTAAGGCTCTGGTGCATTCCTTTCTGTCTTCCTGCGAGGGGGGAAATGTGTTTACTTCGGGCTGTTGGCCCCTTCTTATCCTCCCCCTCGCACTTCCTCCCTCGCCCCCTGATGGGGGGGGGCTTGCTTTCTTTACGGGGGCCAATCCAATCCTGGCCCCTCGCCGTCCAAGACGGCATGCTAATTTGGGGCGGGGGGGGGCTGGCTCCCGCCTCCGTATGGCGTTCTACCCTGGCCCCCATTGGTCCGGCTTCGCCTTCCCGGCCCGGGTCCAGTACGCCTCAAAACAAAACTTTTAATTTTGCTTTCTGACATTCTTTTTTTTTTGCTGTGAAAAAGGGGGTGTTCAATTCACCATAAAAGATGTTGTTTAGCAATTACTCATGCCAATATTTTAAACCCTCTTAATGACGAAGGAGAACATGAAATGAATCCGGAAAAACCTCTAAAGCTGTTTCAGTTTCATGGTATGATGTTCTAATATCTATCTCCTAATGCAAACTTGGAGAGCTGCGGTTTCTTCAAAATTGTATTTGGGTGACAGAAATACCTTTGCTTCCCTTTTCCTTTAGCCTCCGGTACTGGGGAAAGTCACTTCCCTGGATTGCCACCCCATTGGCTTTCCTCCTTCTTGCGGTAATAGAAGACGAGATTTGACCTGATCATGAGTCTTCACCAAGAGAGTGTGAAAGCTAGGGTCATATTTACAAGGGCATTGCGCCACCGGAGTGTCACTTTTTACGGCGCTCCGGTGGCACAATGCCTTGCTCGATATTTACAATTCAGCACTCAGCCACTTTGCGTGGCTGAGCACCGCATTATAAATATTGTACCATTTGACGCAGTTTCTGCATCAAAGGGGTGAGCAATGGGTGTTGATGTGGGCGTAACCACACAACACCCATTGCTTTTTGAAACTGCCCCAGATTCACACGAATGTGTAAATCTGAGGCAGCGCCAAAAACTAACGGCATTCAAAAGGAGGTGTTAGAGTGGTACAACGTGGAGAAATACTTTTATTTCTCCTCGTTTTTTGTTCTTTCTATGTGTACTACAGAATGCAGCACACATAGAAGGAGCAAAGTGCCATTAATGATTGTTTGTGTGCAGGAATGTGTCCCCTCCTGAACATAAACAATCAGCTTTTTTAGCACAGGGGTGAGCGCAGGAATGTGCCGTATTCTTGTGAACACCGCGCATCCCTGCGCTTTTGAAATGCCGCAGCTCGGCGCAGCAGATTTTCCTGCAGCATCGCACTGTGCCATTTCATTGTTATTATACCCCCTAGTTCAGTGACTAGGGAGTAAAAAGTACTTGCCCCCGTCTTAGCAAAGGCGTGTGACTTCACTACTTATTATTCCCCACTTCTTTCCCTAGATGCCCACATTTTGTTGATTGTTTTCCTAGAAATTAGCTTTTGATAGTTTGGAAAGACAAGAAGATTTGTTAGCAGAACCGTTCTGAAGCTCTCAGAGACAGCTAACTTGAGCTAATCTAGCACCAGCCGGAAACACCTTCTCAAGGACTGCAAAAAAGATACAGATAACCTACCTTAGTAAATGCCAGAAAGGGGAGATAGAGTGGTAACAAATGTATCAGCATGGTCTGCTGCACTCTTTTTCCCCGGTTCAGTTGTGAGCTCGGTGTAGTAACAGAGCGCCAAACAAAACCATAACTGGAGTAGATCTCAATTCATGCTGTCCACATTATACCTGGCACCCTCTCCTCTCAGTCAGCGCTGCCACCAGTACTTCACTGGCCTGACTTACTTGCCTTCCCGCAGTGGTCACAAATAGCATCTGGCCCCACTGCAATCAATCTCCAAGAACTCCCTCCATTGCATTCGCAAAGCACGTAAAGCAGCAGACAGTTTTATTAGGGTGAACATGTTCCTAACTCCTCCCCTTTTAAGTGGTGTTGTCACCAGAACTCTCCCAGCCAGTGATGGAACTGCTGCCACGATGATAACATTGAATATAAGAATCCCCTCACTTTTATAAAACAGGTCAAAAACCAATGGGTGAGTGACTAAATCTCACAGGCTGCATGTCACAACCCTAAGGAAAAAATAAGGGCTGGAAAGGAGCTCAGCACTGTAACAAGGCAGTTACATATTACTGCAAAATGTAATTTAGCATGTTGGCCAGATAGTGAAGTTGTGGGCCAGCATGCATCACCTGACCATGACCTTCAGCTGGCCACTGTCAATCCACTTTCTCCCCCATGACTGTATTAGTGACTCGACAGGTTTCATGCTTGAGAGTAATGCCTATGTGGTCATGCTGACTGCCTTGCTTAGTCCATGGTGAGGGACCTCATTATTGACAGCAGTTTCAGAAGACTGCAATGCAAGGCGAGCTATTAAGTCATGATGGCCAGCTGAGCATTTTTTGTTATTTTCAAAAACAATCCACTATTTCTGAAGAATGTCCCTGGTGTGCTGAGAGTTTCCCCGAAGGACATCAAGGGGTATTTAGTTATTTCCCTACCTGGGACTATCAACCATGCAAAAGCCGAATAGCAAACACCAACGCAATATTCGTCGGTCTTCTGACACACCACAGATGTCCCCCCTTTGGTGTAGGGGCACCAGCACTGAATTTATAATGGCTGAGGCAGCGCTGGCAATGATTCAGAAATGTATCTCTAACTCCAACTCGAAATGAGAGGGGAGAACCCTGTGCGTGGCTGATAATAATGTGTTATAATATTAACAATAGAGATGGAATTTTTAACTCATTATTACGGCTATTCAAGAGAAAAAGTTATATAAGTAGAAGACTGACAATTATATCTGACTACCTGGCCTCATTTCAGAAAGTCTTACAGAACAAGAAGAACGTATTTTTCTGTTTCTAGAATATTATGCCAAGTTTTCAAGATCTGAGTATTTTATATGTTTGTATGTGTATGTCGTAGAGGTAGGTATACAAGGCTTGTGATTCTATATATGATACCTTGCGTCTCCCATTTTTTCAATATCTCCTCAAGGCAGAATTTGTATAGCTATTTGAAAATTATTTGGATATTGTATTGACTTTAGGATGCCATAATTAGGAAATTATTATTTGATGTTACCCTACTGAAGTGGATCTGATTACCGACCCTCCTACCAAAAACAGGAGACACCACCTGCACTGTTCATGATCACTTGGTTTTTCACAATCACTATCTGACTAGCAACCATATATCACCATTTAATGCATGCTTACATACTACTTGTTTTTTCATTATACAACCCAACAATACTGTTTGGTTTTTCATTATATTTCCCAACAAAACTTTAACATTGAGATTTGGTCTTACTCTTGCACAGAAAGGTCTTTTACTAAATTAATAGTCAAATGCCACATAACCTTGGCTTTAAGGGCTTGTTCTACTGCCTTTGACCAGGAAGCCTGATCTTGCAGATGAAGGGAGTCAGAGTGGGACAGAGAGCATCCCACAAATGATTAGGTGGCGTAGGTGAACACTTCATGAGACTCACTTTGACATGGCAATGCATGCTTGGACAATCCTCCTCAGTCTCTGGTGTGGGGTAGAGAGGACGTATGGATTCACTCCTTCCACAAAGGCAGGACAGTATCACCAGCGTGGCAGTCCGGCAGATTGAAAAGAGCTGGGACTGGTTCTGAAGGTCTAATATCCAGGAAGCAGCCCAAACGGTTTCACACACATCAGTAGTTCATCAAAGTCGTAGAATGTGATTCAGTGAGCAGTAGCCTACTGCCAAAACGTTCAGAATCCAAGTCAAGGATGTCGAGACAGCATTTCCTGCTGTTGGAAGAAACAAGTGGTTTCTAGGCAGAGCAGACACACACTGTACCAGAATGCATGCAGGATCTGGTGGGCATGCACTACCTTACATGATAAATGTGACATTTGGGCCAATAAAGTAACCCATGTAACTTGTAAAAGTTTATTATAGAATATGGAAAGCCATGAGTATTACTCAGTTGCTGCGTTCAAAACCAAATATAACAAATTAATTTATATGTAGGCACCACAAGGCTGCTTTTGAATCCAAAGAAATAAACTATTTTTTAAATGGAGAAATTGCCTTTTCAGGTTTTCAGAATTCCATGGTATGAACAGGTTAAACATGATTTATGAACACACGCCCTTGGAGCACTTTTCTTTTCATAGAAAGAACATACCTCTAGCATAATGATGACGGCTTTGTAATGCAGAAATTGGTGGTAGAACACGCACTACTGAGTGAACAAGTTGTGGGATTGTTGCGTGCCTCAGAGGTGTCACTCTCTGGTCAATGAGTGTAACGAAATCATGTAAAGGTAGCGTTTCCTGATTAGGAGACGTCCCCCTGAGCACTGCTAGACACCCGCGTTGGCGGGATATATAAGGTCTGTTGCAATTTCGACAAGCAATATAAACTTGGATACTCGTGATGAGCTTGTGAAAGTTTTATTCATGATTCGATTCTTCATATCGAAACTTGATGAAATGAGCTTAAATGAAACAGTCGCAAATTTCAATCATTTCTCCCGATGCATTTCGGGCAATATAAGCCCTTCGTCAGGGGAAGATATCTGTAAAAAAGTGAGCAATGATATTTTGAGAAAACCAAACCAGGAAATTCACATGCCTTCTCCTCAACCTGGGTGCATGATAAGGTTTGACCACTGTGTGTGCATAAGGCTCAATACACGTAAAGCACAATGCAGTGTGCATTGTTAGCTTAATAAACAAAAATACGGTACTACGTCTGACAATTAATTAATAAGTGTCCATTCGTGCTGCTAAAAGGCTGTGCGAACCGAAATGAGTGAGTACGTTAGGGTGGATCGAGTAATTTAAGAATGTGAGAAGATTAGCTGGTTTGTATATGGTATTGGCCTGCGTAGTGAGAAACAGGTGCGTCGGTGACCGAGATCAACGGATCATTCACTTAGGGCCCGATTCACAGAACTAACTTACGTCAAAAACGTAAAGTTAGTACCTTTTGGTATTCACAGAATACACTTACTCATTTTGGTATTCACAGAATACACTTACTCATTTTGGTATTCACAGAATACACTTACTCATACTAACTTTATGTCCGCACTCGGGCCGGAGATTCCGGCCGTTTGTGGAGATTCCGGCCCGGAGGTGGAGATTCCGGCCGTTTGTGGAGATTCCGGCCGTTTGTGGAGATTCCGCCACCGGCCGGAATCTCCACAACCGGCCGGAATCTCCCAAACGGCCGGAATCTCCACAAACGGCCGGAATCTCCGGCCGGAATCTCCACAAACGGCCGGAATCTCCACCTCCGGGCCGGAATCTCCACCTCCGGGCCGGAATCTCCACAAACGGCCGGAATCTCCACCACCGGGCCGGAATCTCCGGCCCGAGTGCGGACATAAAGTTAGTATGAGTAAGTGTATTCTGTGAATACCAAAATGAGTAAGTGTATTCTGTGAATACCAAAATGAGTAAGTGTATTCTGTGAATACCAAAAGGTACTAACTTTACGTTTTTGACGTAAGTTAGTTCTGTGAATCAGGCCCTAAGTGTGCAACGGTATCTGGTGTGAGTGTGGAAAAAAACAAATGGTGACTGAATAGAGATAAAAAGGAACATGGAAAGTTAATAAAAATTTGCGGCAGGCAAACCATTCAACTTACTTGAGCGAAGTTGCGGTGATTCGCGTCGGATGACGGCAAGGAAGCACCCTTGCGGGGTGCCGTAAGTTAGTAAAATAGGGAGTCAATAGTGAAGAAGGACTAGCTTGATAGGAAGTGTAAGTACACGGGTTCGAGCGCCATCTTGAAACGTATAAAGAGTGTAACATACAAATACAAAGGTTAAACTCAATGCGTATATAAAGTACAATGATCAAGTATGACAGTTTAAAGAATAAAAATCTAACAATAAGCGGCGACATAATAAAGCGTCAGTTGAAATAGGTGTGAAAAATGAAGAGTAAAGATAGAGAAATCCAGTGCTTCACCCGAACTGTACAAGAACAAAACTTATAAAACGCCTGAGCATCAGGCGGAGCAAAATGTTAGAAAAAAAGATAAATATAGAACATGGTGTGGGAAATCATGAATAGGAGTGAAAGGTGCAACACCTCTTCCAAAGTACTCAAGGATGAAACGTGATCTGTACCTGTAAGAATTCACAGCTAGTACAAGTGATCAAAGGGTAGGGCACAGCCCTAGGGTGTGAGAAAGAGAAAATGAGAAAAGTGATGAGAAGCAATTAAAAGGAGAATGAAAACTTGACGAATCCTCAAGGGGTGTCAGAACACCAAATGCCAAATAGTGAAGGGGTGTATCCCATAAGATGGTAAGCATGTGACGTGTTATATAGCAAATCAGACATCAGGAAACCAAGATAAAACAGCAGTCTGTGAGTATGTTACAGGTAACACAGGAATTCCATTCGGTCATTGAGACCATGAGGTTTTAAAGAGTCAAGAAATTTGATCCAGTAATTCTCCTTCGGAGAAGACAGTTGTTGTTGTCTCTGCCTTCGTGTTTATTCATAACCTCCAAGATCAAAAACTTCAGTTGACTGATGTTGTGGTGATTTTCAATAAAGTGGGCGGCGACCACTGATTTCATATTTTTGGTCCGAATATTGCTCTCGTGTTCGTGTATTCTAGTCTTGATTTTTCTTTCAGTCTTGCCCACGTATACTAGGCTGCATGGGCACTTGAGCAGTTAATCACATTGGTGCTATCGCAATTTGCAGTCACTTTCAAGTGAATTCTTGTCCCTTTCATGGGATGGGTTATCACAGAACCTTTAATGATATTATTACAATTGCTGCATGAACCTTTAATGATATTATTACGATCCTTTGTACGTAGTTTGTTGAATGTCTTTAGGTCGTTTTGTGATCAGTTCCTTAATGTTCTTGCCTCTGCTTTATGTGAAAATCGGCGTCTCTGCAAAAATACCCTTGAAGTCGGGTTCTAAGGCCAGAATGGACCAATGGTTGTTAATGGATTTCTTGAATCGGTGGCTCATGGTGGAAAATGTCGACACTACTACCTTGCGTTTATGCTCCTTTTTCTGAGCTTGAGTCATAAGTTCTGTTCTGGATTTAGTCATGCTTCGTACTCTGGCTTGTTCTAACACACTACTAGGGTAACCTCGCTGGATGAATCTTTTTAACATAGTGTCAGTTTGTTCCTTCAAATTGATAGGGTTAGATACTATTCTTTTGACCCTTAGAAGTTGCGAGTATGGTAAATGATTTTTGAGAGTTTTTTGATGGAAACTATTATAATGCAGCATGTTGTTCCTATCAGTTGTCTTTCTGGTTGTTTTCCAAACTATTAGTTTGGAAAAAATCTATTAGTTTTTTTCCACACTCACACCAGATATGGTTGCACACTTAGTGAATGATCCGTTGATCTCGGTCACCGACGCATCCGTTTCTCACTATGCTGGCCAATACCATATACACACCAGCTAATCTTCTCACATTCTTAAATTACTCAATCCACCCTAACGTACTCACTCGTTTCGGTTCGCACAGCCTTTTAGCAGCATGAATGGACACTTATTAATTAATTGTCTGACGTAGTACCGTATTTTTGTTTATTAAGCTAACAATGCACACTGCATTGTGCTTTACGTGTGTTGAGCCATATGCACACACAGTGTTTCAAACCTTATCATGCACCCAGGTTGAGGAGAAGGCATGTGAATTTCCTGGTTTGGTTTTCTCAAAATATCATTGCTCACTTTTTTACAGATATCTTCCCCTGACGAAGGGCTTATATTGCCCAAAATACATCTGGTGAAATTATTGAAATTTGTGACTGTTTCATTTAAGCTCATTTCATCAGGTTTCGATATGAAGAATCCAATATCGAATCATGAATAAAACTTTCACAAGCTCATCACGAGTATCCAAGTTTATATTACTTGTAGAAATTGCAACAGACCTTATATATCCCGCCAACGCAGGTGTCTAGCAGTGCTCAGGGGGACGTCTCCTAATCAGGAAACGCTACCTTTACACGGCTTTGTAATGCACACATTTTTGTGATTCAAGAACATTTGACTTCGAGTTAAAGTCAAATATAGAAAATACTTTATTTCTCCATCTGTCCATGGCCTTGCCAATAGTAACAAAATTGCGAGTGCAAAATTATCGAGTGACACATATCGTGTCAAGGACACCTTTGGCAAAAATATTATGTTCCTATATTTAAAATAAAAATGACATAAATATTGTTTCTAAATTATCTTGGAACAGAATATAGACCAAAACAGGTAAGAATATTGTTTTTTATAAATATTGACTGTGAAGTAATGTTTTTTAAAATTGTAGAAATCTTAACAATAAATCAACATAAAAAGTACTGTTAATCAATAATTTGTTTCTTTATATGTATGCATATATATATGTATAAATTAATATATGTGTATATATATGTGTGTGCGCGCACATTTAAAAAAAGCTAATACAGCTAGGGTGGCTGCCCTCTCCTCCACTCTACCCTCCTTCTGCCCCACTCATATACTATGGTATTTAACATTATGAAATCAGTTCTGGTTCAGTACTTTCCCTGGTTAGTTAATATATTTCTTTTGTGCTATATTAACATTCAGTTTCTCACCCATATTCTGGGAAGTGGTAGACCATGTGTCGGCCTCCCTATAAAAAAAATTGGGGTATTAATTCAGGGGATGAGTACCCTCCTCAAGCAATACCCATAACCCTTGTCATGGTGAACCAATAAAGTTGCTTATTTATCATGAGCTTAACACCCTCGTAACTACAGCACAGAGCAGATAGGCTTAACTTAAAGGCTATGGACTTATTACGATGTTGGGCGGACTTGCGTCCGTCTGACAACCTGTTAGCATGGGAACCGCCCGACCATTTGTCGGTGGTTTCCGCATACCTAATTACAATGCGACCCCCCATGGTGCGGTCGCAAACTTCCATTTCCCTATGGGAGCTTGTGCTGCGGCCGTAAACCGCCCGCAGCACAAGCTCCCATAGAGAAATGGGAGTCGGTGTGAATCCCTGCACCGTGTGGTAGGCACCTGATCATGCCTCCCACACGCTGCAGGGACTCACAGGGGGCACCATCGGTGCCCCCTGGGCCCCCATATAGAGTCCGCAGGGTGAAGCGGGTCCTGCTAGGGGCCCCCATTGTCTCTCTCCGACAGGCTTTCCATGTCAGAAACCCCGACATGGAAAGCCTGTCGGAAGCCAACATCATAATCCCAACGGGCTTGAGCCCGTCGGAATCCAGTCAGAATGACCGGCTGGTTTCAGTTTTGACCGTCTGCATTGTAATGCAGTGGTTGGAACTGAAACCACAATGGGGCACAGAAAGCCTCCACCCTGTGCTCAGAGGCTTTCCGAGCCTCATTGTAATCGGGCACAATGTGTAAAGTATTTATGCAGTACTCAAACAGTAATACAGTCAAAATGAAATGCAAGAAAAATCCCAAACCAATAAAGAAAATGACACCAGAACAACAAAAATCCAATAGTGGAAACCAGAATTATAAATTTGTAGCTTAAGGTTAAAAATGGTGCCAAAAAACGATAATAGCTAACAGCGGGTATCTGGTTGTGCTTGACCGGTACCTAGGTGCAAGGTAAGGCCGACTGTGAAGGAGCATGGGTCAAATACAGGAACCAGGTTTGAGCTGGTCAGAAGTTTTACTTTAGGTCTTAACCTTTGAAATCTCAGTCAAACTTCCTCAGTGGGTCAACGCAGCAATCTGCGGCCAAAAGAGAACTTATGCCATTGGATAGCCATTGGACGAGTTCTCGGTGAAACTGTTGAATTTTGGCGGGATAGCTCAGAGAGGGAAATATTTGAATTTCGCTCCTAGAGAAGGTCCCATGTCAGCCAGATATTTTTGATGCCTTCACCCGGTGAAGATTTGTACCTTGAGGCTTAGTCGCTTTTTTGGTGCTCAGATACTTCCAGCAGGGCAAGGTTGCAGGCTGTAGCTCAAGAGGGTTCCAGGGGTCCAGCTACCATTTCTGTTCTGGCCCTTTTCCTTCGTTGGATCAGTTTGGGAGGTTGGATCTGGTCCTCTGGAGGTCTTTGAGGTCAAAGTCCCAGGTTTCAGGAAGTAATAGCAGGAGTACACATTGACAGCAGCCAAGGGTCCAGGACCTTGGGGTCAACACTCAGGGGTCAATAATCACTCCAGCAGAGGCAATCAGCAAGGTTCAGGGCAGGTCCAGGTGGAACTGTTCAGCTAGCAGTTGAAGAAAAGGCTAACCCTGGGCGGAGTTCGCATAGTTGCGCTATGCGGAATTCCGCGAAGTCGCAAAAAAACTCAGTGAGCTACGTGGAGTTCCGCAAGCATGCATAGTTGCTTGTTCCGCCCGTTCGCGATGCGTTTTTCCTGTTCGGGAATGCATATTGCGTGTTCGGGGACACTTTTTGCATGCTTGGGGGAAATATCTCGCGAACTTCACCACGCGGTCGCCAATGGGCGTGGCCATCTTGTTTTTTCACTTTTTGCTAAGGTTCTGGGCCTGTTTTCCTATCCTCCCTATATCTTTTCAATCCCTTGTTTCTAGAAACTTTTTTTTGATCTTTTTTATTTATTATCTGTCCCTCTCTATTCCTGATTGTATATTTTGCTTTTTTTTCTACTTTTTGTGTGTTTTTAGTGCGTTTTTCACTCTTTTTCTATTACTTGCTTTTTCAATTCTTTTACTTACTTTCTTACTTCCTACCTTTTCTTTTCCGCCCCCCGCCTACCCAGAACCATGGCAAAGAGCCTTAAGAAAACCAAGGGCCAGGGGAGGAGGAGGGCGCCCACAAGGGGTGCAGCCACGGGCCTTATTCACTGAGGCGGAGGTGGCCGCACTGGTTTTTTTTGTCCAGCGCCACCTCCCCTTAACCTTGGCAGCAGGAGGCAGGCCTGGGTCTGGGTACGGGGTCCGGGAGCATCACCGGCAGTGGGAGAGGGTGCGCTGGGCAGTGTTTCGCTCTTCTGGGGTCCGGCGCACCTGTAACCAATTGACGCACCTGTGGTCCGACATCCTGGACTGGGAGCAGGACCTGCTGGACCTGCTAGGTGTTGAGGTCCCGGGGCTTGGTGAGTAGCTAATTATATTACTATTGTGTTCTTCTGTTCTGTGTTATTGCAAATATTATTTTTTTCGCAAATAGCTAACATGCTGCTGCTTACATTTTTTTAAATCTTATTATTATGTGATTGTTACTTCCAGACAGGTGCTCATGCTCGGCGCTAATAACTAATCGTACTTGATGCAACTTTGCACTCTCTTGGGCTGGTTATGTAAGAGAGGTTAGGGAATTTTAGTTAGGTAATGCATATAGGAAAGACTCCAGCCCTTTCCTTTGTCCTGTCTGGCTGTCCTGTCTCCTGTCACTAAGATAGTGGTAGTAGTTAGTATTATTTGGTAATTTAGCGGCCTGCGTGACACGTCTTCTCACATGACTTCAGTCCTAGTAGAACCTTTTGTAGTTCGTTCGTATAGTCAGTGAATAGAATAGCAACCAACCAATGGTGTATGCAATATGCATGCGTCCATCTATGCATTAAGAAGAATAAAAATGCAGACTTAGTAATTGGCCCGTCAAAGGGGTTTGAGTTGGAGACTGAGAGATGATTGGGAATGAGATCGGAACTTAGTAGAAGCAAATATAATTTTTTTGCAATTCCTTCCAAAGTCCGGAATAGGCGGGCTAGGTATGTTTAGGATTCAGGAATCGGAATTGAACTGTGGAATAATAATGATCGGATGGTACTCGACTGCGAAACATACTAGTCGACTACTACTAGTCGAATAAGTCGATCTTTAGGATAGGTCAATGTTATTGCAATTGCTGTCTCCTCTCTAAAAATATTTTTAGAGAAATTATATTTATTTATTTAACACAAATCATTTTTTGTCTCTTTAATTATGTCTTACATGATCAGCATCCAGGGGCAAGAAGAAGACTGGGTCAGCTGGCAGTGCGGTTTGTGCGGGAGCTGGAGGGGCCTCCCAGGAGCAGCAGGAAGCGGCCTCAGGCGCAGATGGCTCTGCTGCTGGCCCCAGTAAGTCCACCTGGTGTTGTTATATTTTAATATTTCCCTAACGTTCACCACTCTTTTATTTCCATTTCCTAATTTTAATTTTCCCAAAATCCTCTTCAATCTATCTGTTTCTAAATTCTTGTTTTTGCTCCATTACCTACTACTAAGTACTAGTACTAACATTGTTTCTAGTGTCTGTTTTTTTTTACATCAAATCAAACTGCATCTGACTAACCTCTGCTCTGACTCTGTATTAGTCTGTCTGTAGCTTGCTTTCTTCTGGGTTTCACTCAGCTTTCCCTCTCCCCTTATATGTGGATTGCCTAGTAGTGGTACTGTAAGACTCCAGAGAACCCATTGGTCCTAGGCTACCACTAGTACTAGTACTAGTAAGGACTCCTTACTACTACTAGTACTAATAGCACTAATCTGCTGTGCAGATTGCATGCCCAAGTAAGGTATTCTCCGCAGGTTTGTGAGATGAGAAGGCTTTAGTTTCTTTTACTGTCTCATCATGCTCAATCAGTACTGGTGGTCACTCACATTGGACAGGACACCCCAAAGTGGTGTATTTTACTTTTTCTAATCTAGGCCTAGTACTTTTTTGTAGTAGCAGCAGTTTATGGTGAACACTGAACAACTGATTACCGTGCACCATGGCTGGAAGGAAGTATGAGGAGTAGGAGGATGGCACCATTATTTTCCAACTAAGAGAGACCTCATGTCCGACCAGTTGGCCACTCTTTCTTCTTTTAAAAAAATGAGATGCACCAATAGCTCTAGTCACTGAGTCCAGTCCTTTGGGTTGTCCTCTTCTTGAGAGGCTTTTCAAAAATTGCCACCAACAAAATGCCCAACCAGATATTATTTTGTTATTTTTGATAGGACATACTGTCTACTCTACTCTAGTATCCGAATTGTAGATAGTGATGTGTTTGGTGTATGTATTATTAATTATGTATTTTCAATGTTGCTAATGAAAAAAATAAATAGGGGAGGCATATATGGCAACTAAAAAAATGTGAAATGTTTTTTCCAGGCGTACCGACCACCAGTGCCGGGGCCAGCGGTGAGGGCCATGCCACTCCGGAGGGAGCGGAGGATGCTGCAGCTGCAGGGGGTGTGCCAGCAGCAGTGACGGGCAGTGGTAAGTCATATTTCTTACTTATTGAGAATGATGAATACACTCGCTGCAAGGATGTACACTCAGTACTAGTACACTGTACTTCTGCTGAAACTAAGTTGTTGTGAACAGTGAACAGTTGAAGAAGACACCCTTTACTTAACAACATTAGCGGCGGGGGTTGAGTAACTAATGGCCTATTCTATTCTATCTTCAACTCAGCAGAGACAGTTTTATGACAAAGACAAAGAGTCAGACGACATGTATGACTGACAGAGAAGGATGCATGGGTGAAGGAAGTGGCCCCGGGATGCATATAGGTGGCGGATGAAGATGATAGGATGCATGGGTAGTTGAAGGATGGGTGAAAGGTGAAAGAGAAAGCAGAAAGGATGCCTGTCTGGGTGGATGAAACTGTATGGGTGGAAGGAATCCTCCGGGGGGTTTGAGGGGTCAAACTCTAAGGCAAGCAAGGACGCATGGGTGGTGGTTGGATCTATGACAATTGTATGTTGTAGGTGAAAGCCGGTTTATGTTAGCCATGTTTGGATGGATGGATGCCTGGATGGTATCATAGATAATAGGTGAAAACAGAGTCAGACTTGATGAAGAGAATGTAAAAGAGAATTAAACTGTGCCAGAGTACCAAAGCCAAGGGTGAATATTAAGAGTAAAATAATGATGATGCTAGAAGAGCAATGCACTGATAAATGAAAACAGACTTGATGAAGAGAATGTAAAAGAGAATTAAACTGTGCCAGAGTACCAAAGCCAAGGGTGAATATTAAGAATAAAATAATGATGATGCTAGAAGAGCAATGCACTGATAAATGAAAACAGCCCTGGGAAGAACAAGGACTGTTTTTTTGCAAGGTTTTTGATTCAAAGGTTTGAGGTTGTACTTGTATTTCAGAATGGAATACTCCCTTGACTCACAGTAGTTTGCAAGCACAACATATATATTGTGCATGACAATTATTTATCCTACCCACCAATCATTAATCACCTCCCTCCCACTCCGAGGCCCACTTCTGTTCCAGTCCCTACCCATGTCATTTTTGACTGTGTCAGCCATGGGTGGCCTATCGGCTGCATGGTAACTAGTACTTACAAATCACTCAGTATGTCATCATCATCATCATCACATGAGTGACATGATGTCATGCCGCCGTATATGTATCATCATTCATAAGCATGTCATCATTAACCATCATCATGTGCCTTATTGCAGTAGTCAGGGTGAAAGTGAAATTGTCTGAGCATTTGCCATTGATTTAACAGAGTATGGCCGTAATGGAAAAATATATAATTGTGTAGTACAGCTGCCCCACATGCAGACAGTAGTAAAGTAACATGAGTCTGCGATACAAGTATGTCTGTCTAGGGCACAAGCTGACTGAGCTGGCATGCCTACAAGATAAATTGTGCTAAACAAGAGAGAGAAGAAGAATACTTTTACTCTACTCAATAGTGCCTGAAAGTCTAATCATCACATCCAAATCTTAGGGGCAGAGGAAGTGAGGAGGATACCACAACTGCTAGTGCTACTGTGCCACTATAATTTTTATGTGTGTAATTTAATTTTGTGTTACTGTTTTGCTAAGAGTATTGGTTACAATTGTCTTTTTTTTCTTTCTTGATATAGCTACTCTTTCCCAACCTAACAGACAGGAGTTGGCAGCCAGGGCCCGGCAAAGGAAGCTGGAGGCCATCCGGGCTGAATATCACCGGCTGGTTGCCCTGGCGGAGGAGGAGGAGGAGGCAGCAGCTGCAGCTTCTTCCTCCAATGCCCCGGGGCCCAGCCAGCCCCCCGTGCCTCCAGTGGTACGGTGCCGTGTTCTGGCAGCCGCCCGCCACCCATCAACTTCATCATCATCTACTGCTGCCCACCCCTGTTGTTCCTGCAGGAACTTTTGGCACCACATGCTCCTCAGGATGGCGCGCCTAGAGGCCAAGCTGGAGGAGAGCCTGGAGCGAACTAGCCGGCACCCCCCGCCGCTAGACGTCACCTCAGTCTTTGACCCTTGCCCCTTTTTTAATCTTTTTTTGGGTGGGTGGGATGTTGGGAGTTGGGGAAACTTGGGGTTTACTTTTTTTTCTTCAACTTCGATGTGGATGGACATTTATTTAATTTATTGGACATTGGTTGGGGTTAGGGAGAGGGAGAGGGGTGGGTCAGGTGTTGTGGATTTTTCTTCTAGTTTATATTTGTTAGGGTAATACATTATTTATAGTTTTCCAATACATATGATGCAAATCTTTTATGGAGGGGTTACTCTTTTACATCACCTTGTTTGTTTCCTCCCTTTGCTGCAGGGCCGCAGCTAGTTTTTGAAATCTGCCAATAGTGTAACACACCGACAGATAGATGCAGTACCCTCACTTGTCCTACTACTGTCAGTCTCTCCTTCTAGTCTATGCATTCTGCAACTAAAACCCCTTTGTAGTATGTACTCGGAAGGATGTGTGAATTAATTAATTTCCATAGTATATACATTATTGACTCTCCCTCACTTCTTCTCTTACCTGTGATTGATGTTTAGGCGAAGCGATGGCTGCATGGTGATGGTTTGGTTTCCTAAGGTGCCATGGTGGGTGGTGGTAGCAGTAGTAGACAGTTGCATTTGCAAAAAAGAAAATGAGACAGTCAGTCACCTGAGGGAGACTAGGGAACGAGTAGTAGAAGTACAGTAAGTACACAAGAAGAAGACTGCCAAACAAGAAGAAAGTGATGATGAATGATATTGATAAGCAATGCTAAAGAAAAATAAAACATAATGGTGGCAGGGATAGCCTAGTACAAGTTACAACAAACTGAAGTTGACTCGACCTATGAAGTGGACAAGCGCAACCTTTAGTGCTGGAAGGATGATAAATCGATGCAGGTAATTAATAATTGATAAAGGGTTAATAATTATGTTCCTCTGGAAAAAAAGAGAACAGCAAATACTACTGAGCATGGGTGGGCACCGGGCAATCTAATCTGTTGCCAGTGTGGCATATACATATATATATATATATATATATATATATATATATATATATATATATATATATATATATATATATATATATATATATATATATATGTATTATCTACCTGCAGTCGCCAGTAGATAGTTATAGTTAGGACCTATTTTCCATAGGAAATCCGCAACATTCTATTTGAAATAACGTTGGCGCCAGTTGACGAATCTTTGCGAAAGTTTCCAACTTGTTGGGGCGCTCCGGTCCGCTCCTATCCTGAAAGTCTCGGAGTGATTCGTCAAGCGGGGGCCGAGAAAAAAGGGGGGTCCCAAAATGCGTTTTCCCCATTCATTTTTCCATAGGAACCTTTAGTCGCAGCTACAGCTCGAACTGCTGAACGGAATTACACCAAATTTGGCAAAGAGGTAGCCCTTGGTTCAGTGTCTTGCCTTTTGCTTAAATGGTGTAAATCCGTTCAGTAGTTTCTGAGAAAATCACAAATAAAATCACATATATATCTATGGCCGAGTAGGGTCCGCGTACCCTCCCGATCACGAGCTGCATGCTAATTGGCTGTCAACACTCCAAATCAGGAAGTGTTGGCAGCCATTTTATCCTCGGTAGAACCGAGGGACAGAAACAAGTGCGCAAAGCGCAAAAAGGGGGCAAGGTAGAAACACCCTGACCCCCTAGGTCTGCTCAGGGGGTCCCACAAGGACCCCTTGGGCCGAAAAAAGCATTTTTTTTTTTTTTTAAATCGGCGGGATGCGCTTAGGGTGCGCGGATCCCGCCGACAAAAAAAAAAGAAACAAGTGCGCAAAACGCACAAAAGGGGCAGGGTAGAAACACCCTGACCCCCTAGGTCTGCTCAGGGGGTCCCACAAGGACCCCCTGGGCAGAAAAAAGCATTTTTAAGAAAAAAAAATCGGCGGGATGCGCTTAGGGTGCGCAAATCCCGCCGAAAAAAAAAAAAATCGAAGCGCGGTCTCCCGCGCTTCGATGCTATTTTGCCCCCGGGTGGGCCAAGTCCCGGGGGCATGCGGGGGGTGGGTTTATATTTAATTTTGGGGGGCCTCGAAGGCCCCCCAAGCCCCGGGGACCGCCACCCCCCGGGGCTTCTTTTTTATTTTTTTTAAAAATTACCTGTGTGGGGGGGCTCGAGCCCCCCCACACGCCCCGGGGACCGCCACCTCCCCGGGGCACTAAAAATTTCAATATGGGGGTCCATTACGGACCCCCAGAGCCCCGGGGACCACCACCTTCCCGGGACTTTCTCAATGGAGGGAGGGGGGCCGTGCGGCCCCCCTCCTGGAGCCTGTAATGGCCCTGGGGACCGCCACCCCCCAGGGCCGGCTCCTGCAGTGTCCCGGGGTGCCTACCGCCGGGACACTGTAGTTTGCTATGACAGGACGGGAGCCTCGCGGCTCCCGTCCTGTCATAGCAAACTGCTTTGGATATTGGAAGCGAGAGCAGGAAACCTGCTCTCGCTTCCAATATCCAAAGCAAATTCCTTTTCCACATGGGGAGCTGCATGTTAGCAACTCCCCATGTGGAAAAGCAATGCCGGCTCCCGCAGGAAGCGGGGAGCCGGCAGGGTCCGTGGGGGATTTGGGGTCCCCCCACGGACCCCAAAGGATAGGGCCAGCCACGGGGGATGGGGTCCCCGGGGCAAGTAGTGGCCCGGGAGGGGGGCCACGCGGCCCCCCTCCCCAAAAATAATAAAAATTAAAAAAAAAATAAAGGCCTGCCCCGGGGGATGGGGTCCCCGGGGCAAAAGGAGGCCTGAGGAGGGGGGCCACGCAGCCCCCTCCATAAAAATGTATTTAAAAGTGTGGCCATGCCCCGGGGGATGGGGTCCCCGGGGCCGGATTCGGCCACGGGAGGGGGGCCACGCGGCCCCCTTCCCGTTTAATTTAAAAAAGAAAAGGGGTAAGGCCCTGGGGGATGGGGTCCCCAGGGCCCAAAAATAGGAAAAAGGAAGGGGGGCCACACAGCCCCCCTTCGGGGGAAAAAAAAAAAAACGATCGGGCCGCAGGCCCCGCCCCCTTCCTTTACCACTCTGCAAATGCGCCCCCTGGCGCGTTTGCAGATGGGAAACGAATTCCCCTTAAATACTGGGGGTCCCTGGGGCCAACTAGCCCACCAAGAACCTCCAGTATGTGCCAGGGAGCTGCGTTGCAGAGAGGTGTACAGAGGCCACGCCCCTTTTTACACCTCTCTGCAACGCAGCTCTGTGGCGCTTTTTGGAGGTACATGGTGGGCTACTTGGACTCCAGGGACCCTCAGGATTCAAGGGGACTTAATCCCCCAACTTAAAACGCGCCACGGGGCGTGTTTGCACAGTGGTGAAGGGAGGGGGCGGGGCTTCAGGTGACATGTGTGCAAACAGGCCACGTGGCGTGTTTTAAGATGGGGAATGAAATCCTCTTCAATCCTGAGGGTCCCTGTGGGCCAACTAGCCCACCAGGTACCTCCAGTAAGCGCCACGGAGCTACGTTGCAGAGTGTTGTAAAAAGGGGCGTGGCCTCTGAACACCTCTCTGCAATGCAGCTCTCTGGCGCATACTGGAGGTACCTGGTGGGCTAGTTGGCCCCTAGGGACCCTCGGGATTGAGGAGGAATTAATTCTCCAACTTATAACGCGCCACAGGGCGTGTTTGCAGACATGTATCCTCAGGCCCCACCCCCTTTATTCACCATTGTGTAAATATTCCTCTAAAATCAGCCGAACTACGAATTCCGATTTACTCACCTGTTATCAGGAGAGACCTCAGTGCTGCATCTTTGAACCCAGTACTGATCCTGAAAAGTAATTTTAACCGTACTTACCAGTAACTTGAATTTCCTTCCATAGGATATCATTGCCTGCTTTTTGCTGAAAAAGTTTCTGTCGATTTTTGAAATTTACAAATATTCCTCTAAAATCAGCAGAACTACGAATTCCGATTTACTCACCTGTTATCAGGAGAGACCTCAGTGCTGCATCTTTGCGCCCAGTACCGATCCTGAAAAGTAATTCTAACCGTACTTACCGGTAACTTGAATTTCCTTCCATAGGCTAACATTGACTGGTTTCACTTGGAAATTCTTCTAAGTGTGGAGTTTTGGAACTTTATAATATTCCTCTAAAATCAGCCGAACTACGAATTCCGATTTACTCACCTGTTATCAGGAGAGAACCCAGTGCTGCATCTTTTAGCCCAGCACTGACCCTGAAAAGTAATTCTAACCGTACTTACCAGTAACTTGAATTTCCTTCCTTAGGAATCCATTGTCTGGTTTTCAGCAGAAAAGTTTCAAAGTGTCAATTTTCACAAACTACTAGAAAAGTAATCCATAAATTAACTAATTGCATTTAACTAGAAATTCACATTGAGCTCAATGTTGCATTGTGTTTGAAATTGTGTTGCCCATTGCAACAACTGTAACTACTGTACTTAAAACTCTATTGCCTATTTGCAAAGTATTTAAACTAAAGTAATTCATTCTGAGAAAGTATATTTTGTAATGTAATGTATAATGTAATTACAATGTAATTTAAAAAATAAAATATCTAAAAATAAATAGTTTAAAAATGTTTTGTAAATCAGTATCAAAAAAATAAATATAACAATTAATACTTTTAAAAATTGTAATTTACAAAACCTTTGAAATTCACTGAAAAAACCATAGGTTTCAGACACGTTATAGTTAGGAATTAGCATTTAAAAAACCTTTGAAATTCACTGAAAAAACCATAGGTTTCAGACACGTTATAGTTAGGAATTAGCATTTAAAAAACCTTTGAAATTCACAGAAAAAACCTTAGGTTTCAGGCACGTTATAGCTAGAAATTAGCATTTAAAAAACCTTAGAATTTCACTGAAAAAAACATAGGTTTTAGGGACAGTTATAGTTAGTTGGACATTGCACTCGTACAAAACCCGTGAAATTCCCCCGTTATAGTTAGTTCAGGTAACTATAACTCGCGCCCCCGCAATGCACTGCTGATGACGTCACATATTACATCACTCATGACATGGTCAGTGACATCACTGATGACATCTCAAATGACATCACTGATGACATCATCCATAAGATAATTTGATGCATCTTCTCACACCCTAATATAACTTTTGATACACCCACTGTAAATTACAGACTGCCATTGTCAAAACCATAGACACTCCAACACCAATTACTATATACACACTCACTGATTCTTAGGTCTACACACACACATCTACTCACTCACCCGTACAATCACTCATACTTATAGTCACTCAGTACAAGACTATTATATGCACTCATACACCTATATAAACACTCACACACTGCCACTCATCCATAGAGGTACTCACACACCTAGTCAGTCATGCAAAAAATTAAGCACACACCCATTTACTCACCTATACAGTTATACACACACCAGCTCACTTACTCATACAAATACTAGCACATTCTTACGCTCTTATACAATCTCTGATACAAGCACACACTGATCCATACAGTCACTCTCACAATCACACACTCTCGCTTATAGCTATTTATATACTCCAACACACATATATACTGCCTTTCACATATGTAGTTACTCACACATGTACCACTTGGACATACATTCACTCACTAACACACTCTTACACACACTTACCCACCCATACAGTCTATCACAGATGCACTCTTGAAACCATCCACCCAGTGAATCACTCACTCACACATCTATGCACAGAGTCGCACACACCCCACCCACACAAACACTCAGGCACACATACAGATACTCAGACAACCAATCAATAACTCATATAGACACTCATGTAGCTATTCACAAACCCATGCAGCCACTTACACAGCAACAGACAGACGGATACAGACATTCACCCAGTTTAGTCACTAACCCATGCATTCAGTAAGATACGTTTAATCACTCACTTATAGAGTTAGTCACGCACCTACTAAATCATCCTTTCAAACACTTATACACCCACTCATTCTTCAATACGCCTTTCCCTATATATATTAAACATATTTAAACTTTACAGAAACACACAGTCACTGGATGATGTCATCAGTGATGTCATTTGAGATGTCATCAGTGATGTCATCAGTGATGTCACTGACCATGTCATGAGTGATATAATATGTGACGTCATCAGCAGTGCATTGCGGGGGGCGCGAGTTATAGTTACCTGAACTAACTATAACGGGGGAATTTCACGGGTTTTGTACGAGTGCAATGTCCAACTAACTATAACTGTCCCTAAAACCTATGATTTTTTCAGTGAAAATCACTCATGACATCACTGATGACATCTCAAATGACATCACTGATGACATCACTGATGACATCATCCTTGTGATAGAGTGGCAGACCTCCTCTCACCCTAATATAACCTTTGATACACACACTCAAAAATACAAACTAACATTTTCAAAACAATGGACATACCAATACCAGTTACAACACACCTATTCAGTAATTCCAAGATCTACACACACATCCACTCATTCACCAACAGTCCCTATACAGTCACTAATACATGTACTCACTCATCATATGTACTCATACACCTATACATCCTGTTACACACCGCCACTCATCCATAGAGTTACTCACACACATAGTCACACATGCAAACAAAGTATCAAACATCCATTTACTTGCATATACAGTTATACACACACTACCACACTTACTTCTACAGAAACTTACACATACTTACTCTCTTAAACAATCACTTATAGAAACACCTACTTATTTGTACAGGAACTCTTCCAATCTCTCACTCTCACATATACTCACTTATATACACCAATACTCACATATACTAGTTTAAAACATATGTAGTTACTCATAAAGACACTATTGAGACAGTCATTCACTCACTAACACACCCATACACATACTCATCCACCTATACAGTCCTGCACACATGCTGTCTTCAACACATACAAACAGTGAGCCACTCATTCATGCATCTATGCACTAAGTAATACCCCCACCGAACCATACAGACACTCAGACACTCATACTGATACTCAAAAAACCAACTAATAACCCATATAGACACTCATGTAGCTACTCACCAACCCATGCAGCCACTTATACACAAAGTGAGAGACTGATACAGATATTTTCATATTTAAACATTACTCACTAACCCATGTATTCACTAAGATACACTTAGTCAGTTATACAATCAATTTTACAAAACAAAATCATCCATTTAGACACTTATATACCCATTTATTCTTCCATCGACCTTGAGATATACATATATAAAACATATTTAATTTTCAAAAAAACACACATTCACTGGATGATGTCATCAGTGATGTCATCAGTGATGTCATTTGAGATGTCATCAGTGATGTCATGAGTGATGTCACTGACCATGTCATGAGTGATGTAATATGTGACGTCATCAGCAGTGCATTGCGCGCGCGCGAGTTATAGTTAGCTGAACTAACTATAACGGAGGAATTTCTATGGTTTTGTACGAGTGAAATGTCCAACTAACTATAACGCCCCTGAAACCTATGGTTTTTTCTGTGAATTTCTAAGGTTTTTTAAATGCTAATTTCTAACTATAACGTGCCTGAAACCTATGGTTTTTTCAGTGAATTTCTAAGGTTTTTTAAATGCTAATTTCTAACTATAACGTGCCTGAATCCTATGGTTTTTTCAGTGAATATATATATATTTATTATACTATGTATACATGTGAAAATGTCTCGGTCCCCTGTTTGCCTCGGTGGCACGGAAAAAATGGGTGGAACTGACGTCAGCACGCCGACGAGGTTCTCTTATGGCTCCGATGACGTCATACGGTGTCGCGAGCGGAGCCGTGCTATTATGACGTCCTCGTTGACGTGGGAGAGCTAGGAAAGAATTTCCGTGGAATGCTCGTGCAGGGGATATTCACCTAAGTGTACAGGCTAGTCCTTTGGGAGCAACTGTTTATGTTGCCACTCCAGAAACCGAAACCATTGATCCGAGGGCAGAGACCCTGCAGATGGCACACGAGGTGGGGTGCCCAGTCGTGTGCACCGGCGGGGCAGCGAAGTGACAAGCACCACAACCCACAAAAAAGGTAACGAGGGCACTGAATAACACAGGATCTTCTCTTTGTATCTGGCAGGAACAACGAAGTTAAAATGCCCTAGTACCAAAATGTAGAATTAGTGCTACAACGGTCTTCAAGAGGACCTGCGATGCCGCTTCTGCCTCCCGTACCCTGGAGGTGGCACATGGGTCACGCGGTACGGTCATACTGCGGTGGGACGCACACTCGTTGACCTCTCATGGCACTGCTCCACACTTCAGGGAGGACGCTTTCCATTAGCTATGTTTTCTGATGACATGTCGCGCCGGCCCCGTCCAACAACAGAACTCCTTTAGATCCAAACAGACTCTTCCACTCTCTCACCGGAAGTGAAACCAGGCCACGCGGACACTTTCACAATACAACAGCCGGGAATGCACTTTTCGGTAAAAAAAACACATTCCTTCCTCCTAATTAATCAAATAAACGTCTCACTGAAGAACAGGGGCCAGCTTCGATCGGTAAACAGCCGTTACAACGACTTTTTTACTTTGCGATACCATTACAACGCATGCATTACCACGCATGCGTTGTACATCACAAAGTCATTACTACGCATTTTTTAGAACGCATGGTCATTTACCACACATGCCTTTACAACGAATTTTGTTGTAAAGGTATGTATGGTAAATGACCATGCGTTCTAAAAACATGTAGACGATCCATGTCGTTGTAAGGAAACAGAGGCTGTTCCGTTTCCTCACAACGACGTGCACCGCCCCTCAGATGACGTGAAGCAGGAACCACGAGGAGAGAGGAACCACGAGGAGTGAGAGGTAAGGGGGATTGGGCATGGGGTGGGGGTTTCTTTTCTAGGGTTTAGGGTAGTGCAGTGGTGTTTGGGTGGTGTAGGGGGTCGTGCTGGGGGTAGTGTTTTAGGGTTTAGGGTAGTGCAGTGGTGTTTGGGTAGTGTAGGGGGTCGTGCTGGGGGTAGTGTTTTAGGGTTTAGGGTAGTGCAGTACTGTAGGGGGTCGTGCTGGGGGTAGTGTTTTAGGCTTTAGGGTAGTGCAGTGGTGTATGGGTAGTGTAGGGGGTCGTGCTGGGTTAGTGTTTTAGGGTTTAGGGTATTGCAGTGGTGTTTGAGTAGTGTAGGGGGTCATGCTGGTGGTAGTGTTTTAGGGTTTAGGGTAGTGCAGTGGTGTTTGTGTAGTGTAGGGGGTCATGCTGGGGGTAGTGTTTTATGGTTTAGGGTTGTGCAGTGGTGTTTGGGTAGTGTAGGGGGTCGTGCTGGGGGTAGATTTAGGGTTTAGGGTAGTGCAGTGGTGTTTGGGTAGTGTAGGGAGTCGTGCTGGGGGTAGTGTTTTAGGGTTTAGGGTAGTGCAGTGGTGTTTGTGTAGTGTAGGGGGTTGTGCTGGGGGTAGTGTTTTAGGGTTTATGTTAGTGCAGTGGTGTTTGGGTAGTGTAGGGGGTAGTGCTGGGGTAGTGTTTTAGGGTTTAGGGTAGTGCAGTGGTGTTTGTGTAGTGTAGGGGGTAGTGCTGGGGGTAGTGTTTTAAGGTTTAGGGTAGTGCAGTGGTGTTTGGGTAGTGTAGGGGTTCATGCTGGGGGTAGTGTTTTAGGGTTTAGGGTATGGCAGTGGTGTTTGGGTAGTGTAGGGGTCGTGCTGGGGGTCGATTTAGGGTTTAGGGTAGTGCAGTGGTGTTTGTGTTGTGAGTGTGTCGGGCTGGGGGTAGTGTTTTAGGGTTTAGAGTAATGCAGTGGTGTTTGTATAGTGTAGGGGGGTTTAGGGTAGTGCAGTGGTGTTTGTGTAGTGTAGGGGGTCATGCTTGGGGTTGTGTTTTAGGGTTTAGGGTAGGGCAGTGGTGTTTGTGTAGTGTAGGGGGTAGTGTTTTAGGGTTTAGGGTAGTGCAGTGGTGTTTGTGTAGTGTAGGGGGTCATGCTGTGGATAGTGTTTTAGGGTTTAGGGTAGTGCAGTTGTGTTTGTGTAGTGTACAGGGCCGTGTTTTAGGGTATAGGGTAGTTCAGTGGTGTTTGGGTAGTGTAGGGGGTCATGCTGGGGGTAGTGTTTTAGGGTTTAAGGTAGTGCAGTGGTGTTTGTGTAGTGTGGGAGGTCATGCTGGGGGTAGAATTAGGGTTTAGTGTAGTGCAGTGGTGTTTAGGTAGTGTAGGGAGTCGTGCTGGGGGTAGTGTTTTAGGGTTTAGGGTAGTCCAGTGGTGTTTGTGTAGTGTAGGGAGTCGTGCTGGGGGTAGTGTTTTCGGGTTTAGGGTAGTGCAGTGGTGTTTGGGTAGTGTAGGGGGTCGTGCTGGGGTAGTGTTTTAGGGTTTAGGGTAGTGCAGTGGTGTTTGTGTAGTGTAGGGGGTCATGCTGGGGGTAGTGTTTTAGGGTTTAGGGTAGTGCAATGGTGTTTGTGTAGTGTAGGGGTAGTGTTTTAGGGTTTAGGGTAGTGCAGTGGTGTTTGTGTACTGTAGGGGGTCGTGCTGGGTTCTAGTGTTTTAGGGTTTAGGGTAGTGCAGTGGTATTTGTGTAGTGTAGGGGGTAGATTTAGGGTTTAGGGTAGTGCAGTGGTGTTTGGGTAGTGTAGGGGGTCATGCTGGGGGTAGTGTTTTGGAGTTTAGGGTAGTGCAGTTGTGTTTGGGTAGTGAAGGGGGTCGTGCTGGGGGTAGTGTTTTAGGGTTTACGGTAGTGCAGTGGTGTTTGGGTAGTGTAGGGGTCAACCAACATGAATTTGTCCTTGTGTGATGTAACCAATGCTCATGTAAAGCACTCCAATACCTGATCAGTCTGCACTATATAAAACTGCAAAAAAACAAAAAATAAAAAGTGTTTTGCACACTTCTGTCATTGGGCTATATGTGGGCTACCTCTGGGTGATATTTGTGCTACATTTGGGCTCTTTTGTCTCTGGTGGCCATCTTGGGAGACTTATTTGTTATGAAGTTTCCTAATTTCCTCATTTACTACAGTCTCCTCAGTAGGAAATGCTTTCAGTTTTTTACTTTGATTCCATCAAGAAGGCATTCAGATGTGTCACACATTTGCCATAAATTCAGAATGTTAGCAATCTAGTTGTTCATTAGATCACTGTAGTAAAGCTACTGCTCACCAAGGAGTTAACTGGAAGTCTACTGCTGGTATTGAAAGTGATTGTTTCAGTCTGCATGTAAGAATTTTCTAATGAAATAGAAGAGGATTTGAGATCTCACTTAAAACATGCCCTAAATTTTCTTTTTGCAGCACTAACCATAATTTCTATGGCAAAGTGAACCCCCTCATTTTGTTCCTTTTTAAATTAAATGTTTTAAGTGTTACCAGTTTATTCCAATCAAGATGGCTTCAGGTGTGCCATACTTTTGTCATAAGTAAGGCTGTTAGCACTCTAGTTGTTCTTTAGAACACTCTGGGAAGCTGCAGTAGAACACAAAGGCATCAACTGACAGGCTGCTCCTGTTGAAATATAACAGGAAGATATTTGAGATCTCACTTAAAACATGTCCTAATTTTTCTTTCTACAGCACTAACCATAATTTCTATGGCAAAATGAACCCCCTCATTTTGTTCCTTTTTAAATTAAATGTTTTAAGTGTTACCAGTTTATTCCAATCAAGATGGCTTCAGGTGTGCCATACTTTTGTCATCTGTAGACTGTTAGCGCTCTAGTTGTTCTTTAGAACACTCTGGGAAGCTGCAGTAGAACACAAAGGCATCAACTGACAGGCTGCTCCTGTTGAAATATAACAGGAAGATATTTGAGATCACACTTGAAACATGTCCTAATTTTTCTTTCTACAGCACTAACCATAATTTCTATGACAAAATGAACCCCATCATTTTGTTCCTTTTTAAATTAAATGTTTTAAGTGTTACCAGTTTATTCCAATCAAGATGGCTTCAGGTGTGCCATACTTTTGTCATAAGTAAGGCTGTTAGCACTCTAGTTGTTCTTTAGAACACTCTGGGAAGCTGCAGTAGAACACAAAGGAATCAACTGACAGTCTCTGCCCTTGTTGGATGTACATGTTTTACTGAGAATGTCAGACTTCATTCTCACATGACTGAGAAAGATAATGTGAATTTACAGAAAATATGCTCTCATTTTAGCTTCTGGAGCACCTTCCAAAACTGTATGGGACAAGCATGTGAAAATAGTTTTCTCTCAAACATGATTCATGATATCCCAGCAGAAGGTTATTCACGGGGTAAAATCACCTTAGAACACACCACAATTCCTGAAATTAGTATGGTACCATCAACAAATGAATTCTAATGTAACTAAAGTCTGTTATCACCCTTTATAGTTCTCCTTTTGGTAACCCTCAAAATCTTCGATTCACTACAATGCATTTCAATGGGGTACTATCATTTATATTGGTCCCAAGATGGCTGCCAGCAATTCCAGGATGAAGTGCTGAAGCCAATCAGATCTCACGATGACATGTGTGGTTAGGCTCCGCCCAGATATATATGTGTTTTTACTTTTGATTTTCTCAGCAACTACTGAACGGATTTACACCATTTAACAAAAAGGGTTCTTTCTGAACCAAGAACTACCTCTTTGCCAAATTTGGTGTAATTCCGTTCCGCAGTTCGGGCTGTAGCCTTGCATAAAGTTTCCTATGGGAAATTGATTTTTTGACTCTTATTTTTTTAATTTCTCCGCAACTACTGAACGGATTTACACCATTTAACAAAAAGGGTTCTTTCTGAACCAAGAACTACCTCTTTGTCAAATTTTGTGTAATTCCGTTCAGCAGTTCGGGCTGTAGCCGTGGCTAAAGTTTCCTATGGGAAAATGAATGGGGAAAACACGTTTTGGGACCCCCCTTTTTTCTCGGCCCCCGCTTGACGAATCACCCCGAAACTTTCAGGGTAGGAGCGGACCGGAGCGGGCCATAAAGTTTGAAAATTTCGCGAAGATTCGTCAACCGACGCAAGAGTTATTTCAAATAGAATGTTGCGGATTTCCTATGGAAAATAGGTCCTAACTATAACTATCTACTGGCGACCGCCAGTAGATAATATATCCAAACAAAAGGTAACCCCTATGAGGATGTCCACCCGGAGGGTAACTGCTATTAAAAGAGGGCGACAGCAGAGTCAGCATTCAGCCTTTCATCCATAGAAACGGCTCAACGCGTTTCGGGCTTCCGCCCTTGTTCACGAGCCCCAACAGGAAACATGACCACCATTGCTTAGAGCACCTGCCTTTATTCAAAAATCCCGCCCCAATGGGCGTGTTCATTCGCCTCCCTCGGCGTCTGCATCTAGTGCATTGTGGTATTGGCAGTCTCTAAGTATACAAATACCAATACCACAATGCACTAGATGCAGACGCCGAGGGAGGCGAATGAACACGCCCATTGGGGCGGGATTTTTGAATAAAGGCAGGTGCTCTAAGCAATTGTGGTCATGTTTCCTGCTCGTGAACAAGGGCGGAAGCCCGAAACGCGTTGAGCCGTTTCTATGGATGAAAGGCTGAATGCTGACTCTGCTGTCGCCCTCTTTTAATAGCAGTTACCCTCCGGGTGGACATCCTCATAGGGGTTACCTTTTGTTTGGATATATATATATATATATATACTTAGAGCAGAAGAAGATACTCGCCCTGCCTTGAGTTAGTGTAGCTTTCACCACATCCACCCCAGCAAGTGTGTGATCAATTATTGCTGTAAATTTAATTTAGTCACACCTCAATATAAATCACACAACCCGGGGGAGGAGGGTTAGGGTTTGATGAATGGTTGGGAAGGGGTATTTGAGGGAAAGGTTTGACAAAGACAAACACTACACATGGAAAACACACAATCTTGGCAGACGACCATCATAAATCTGTTAAGGGAGAAAAAGGAAATGAATGCATAATGATGACTTGATGGTTAATGATAAGTAGTACTAGACTAGTAGTACAGGCAGCAGTATATTATTAATTATTATTATTATGCAATTGCCTTGCCTATCTGCCCTCAGAGAGACCCAAATGACATACATTTTATGTTCTGTTGTACCGGGATTCCTTTTAAAGCTAGCAAAGAAAATAAAAAAATAGCTGTAGGGGTCAAATATATAAGCAAAGAGCAAACATAATAACAACACACACAGTCGTAATGATTGAAGAGAAAAAATGAATCAAATTAATTAAAAGATGATGAATGATACTAAGTTACTATGTTATGGTCAAATTGGGGAGTTGCATCTCAGCATTCCTCTTGGTCCTTCCTTCCATGGACGCTCTGTCCATCAATCTTGGATGCCACTGCCTGCCTGACGGATGCGTATTGGTAAGGTAAGTGTGAGTTGTTTTTCCCAGTATAGCACAGGGTAAAGGCCGGGCTGAAAGTGTAGATGGAAAAACAAAAGGGATATTGAAAAATCAAGGAGAAAAGTAAAGTTAAAATGCATAAATTACGGAGGAGTGCAACAAGAACACTTTCGGAGGCGGCATGGCTAAATCATGCCTAATCTGTTTCCAGCATTAACCTACAACAACAGGACAGAGCAGGCCTGCGGCACCCACCCAACCTCCACTTAGCTTAGATTTTGAGCCAGACAGAGCACACATATACAGCAACATAGCATTTTCCAAATTAAGTAACTAAATCAATGCACAGCTGTCAGTCATACCACTACACTCGCCTCCACCACTACACAGACATGTAGGTCTGCTGTGGTTGTTGTTGACTTGTTTACCTTTTAGGCCACTTCATGAAACGCCCAAGTTATTCCATCCGATCCTACTGACTGACTGTGATGAGTATTGAATGGTCATCATGGTGTCCAACTCTGTAGTGTACCAAGTGAGTCCAGATTCCATATTCAAAAATGCAATGGATCGGCCTGCAGTAGAAGTACAATTTTGTTATTAAACAACAAGAAGGGAAACATTGACTTGAGTCACTTTTTTGTGTGTAGATTAAATACCAGTACACTTCATGCACAACAACAACAACACAAACACCAATCACTCAGAGTCAGAGTCCAATGCATGCCATCATTACCTGTTCTTAAGGGGCAGTCCCTCTTGGCTCGGAAAGAAGGAAAGCTATAGTCATGTTCTTTGGAGGCACTCAACGAGGCAGGCATACATTTCTTCTACTATTCTCCATCCAATGTCTGGCTTGAGGGAAATGGATTTAGGGCGAGTCAGGATGGAGCAGGACTCAGAGAAGTGGACTTACTTCTTTAATGACTGCACACAGTTGCAACTCCAATCTGGCAATAAAAGTTTAAGACGGTGGTGATGGATTTGTTGTGATTCGAACCAGAAAGACAGAGACACACTCAAATATTAAAAGTAAATAAGGAAGAAAGAAAGTAACAAGTTGAAAGCTTAGTTGTCAGGGAAGTAGAGCTCATCCTCAAACTCAGGTGGTTCACTCAAAAGTAAGTCATCTAACACACTACTTCCATGACCTAAGTCGCTGTCATCATCTTCCTGCTGTGCTGCTTCAGGTATGGTGTAATCCAGTGGTATAAAGTGCTGATTCATTTTGATCATGGTTAACCTCCCCATGTTTTGGGGCGAGAGACTGGTCCTTTTCACTGTTACAACTGTACCAGCAGCACTGAAAACACGCTCAGAAGATACACTTCGACAGGGCAAGCCAGATAGTTTATCGCCAGCCTGCTGAGCACTGGCCATTGGCCCCTTTTCCCAAACCAGTACACCAATGGGTTTTGATCAATGTAGACCTCTGTTGGGTCATCCAGATAGACCTGGACCATCCGCTCAATGATCAGGGGTACTCCACTTTGCTCAGCCTCTTTTGCCTTTGCCTCAGCACTGCACCTAACAAGCCCTTGCTGTACATACCATTCCTGTGCCGATTTTACTGGGGCTGATGATCCTGTTCTTGCTGTTTTTGATGTTGTTCTTGGTGTTGTTGGTGGTTTTGATTGCTGTGAGCCAACCGCACTTCCCTCAGGCTCTGAAGTTGAACTTGACGCCGACTGCCCTGCAGTACTTGTTGTGGGCTGTAGTAGCAGGCCTCTAATTCCCAGCCGTTCTTTTTCTAAGCGACTGGCTTCCGCAGCTATCCAAGTTTTGTACTTGGAAACATCCACTTCTGAAAAAGAAATCAATGTGTTAGTGTTCAGTACTGCTTTGTACCGTGGATCCAGAATTGTGGCAGAAATGTAATGGTTGGATGACACAATGCCTTTTTGCACCCTTGTATTTTCAGATAAGCGAAGGGTTAAGCTCTCCACCAACTCATATGCTTCTTTATTTTCCTCCACACCTGCGTACATTGCAGACACCCCCTTCAGCTGTTCCTGTAGCATGTGCAACAATGGGATAGCTTGCCCCATAGTACAGTTCTCCTTGCTGACTTCACGTGTGAAGAGCTCAAAAGGAAGTAGCATCTCTGTCAGGCATTTAACTAGGCCCCATTGGTCCATCTCAATGGTCATGCCTTTCACAGTAGCATCCCCTCTTTGCATGACATATTCATTGATTGGTCTGTACTGCTGAAACAGATGTTCAAGCATGTAATAAGTTGAGTTCCAACGTGTTGGCACCTCCTGGATGAGTGCTTTAACTGGCACACTATGCTCACGTTGAATGATCCTCAGCTGCTTCCGGGCTTTAAAAGAATGGCTGAAATGTGTGCAGATTCTTCTGCAGGTGGTCAGTAAGTTGCTGACTCGGTCTTCTTCTTTCAGAAAGTCTTGAACAATAATGTTAATGCAGTGCGCCAAACACAGTATCCTGAAATAGCCACCATCGTACATGGCCCTAACTATATTACTGCCATTGTCCGTGGGCAACAAAACCAATGTTAAGCCCTCTTGGGTGCACCATTCAAAGACCTTGCTGTTAAACTCTTCCAAAAAGTTTGCAGCACTATGAATTTCTCCATGGCGAACATGGCTACAGTTGCATGTTTCCGAGTGGCATTAAAAATCTCAGGAGTGTCAACACCTGTAGATATCTTTTCTCTAACCCCCACAAAAGTGATCCAGTGTGCAGTGATGCACATGTAATCAGTGGCTTGGCAACTGGTCCACATGTCTGTTGTCAGGTGGATAGTGTGAACAGCACTCTGCTGCAAAGCTTGTCCAAGCTATTCCAGCACGTCGTGATGTAGTGCTGGCACAGCAACTCTGGCAAAATAGGACCGGCTGGGAACCTTCCATTTTGGGCAGATGGCTGTCACAAATTCAAGAAAACCCACCCCTTCCACAAAAAAAAGGGAGAAGGTCCAGCGCTAACATTTTAGCCAGCTTGTCATTGTACAAACGTGCCATTGGGTGGTTGCGTTCGTACTGCCCCTCCGACCTAAACATGCTGGGAATGGTAGCCTAGATTTTTTTCTTTTCTGGTGCCACTGATGCAGGTGACATCTTCTTGCCGCCAGATGTTGTTAGGCTCAACACATGTTTCGTTGCGGTACTCTCTTGCCTGGGACCCCTTGGTGTCTCAGCCTGACTCTTACTCTTGTGCCACTGCGATGTTGCTAAGATGCGTCTCCCACTGGATCATGTGGTGTTTTTTCAGATGGTTGGTTTGGCCTCCGGTACCATAGTTTGTACCAAGCTTACACCGACTAACACCTTGTCCACAAATGGAGCATATCGCAATGTTCACCTCCTTCCTGCTAACTGAAAAGAAGGTCCAAACTGGGGAGGTCAACTTTTTGAAGCTGCTGGTGCCACTTTCAATGCTGGATGAACTGGTATGTGGGCATGGAGTTTGACACTCTGCAGTATCTACTTCTACTGCGGTGGTTGTGCTGGATGTAGGTCGCTGCCGGGCCTTTGCAAATGAAAATATGGAAGCTGGAGGTGGTGTTGATGTTTATCTGTGTTGGTGGTATCCGTGTCACATCCCTCACATCAATTTGAGATGGGGTAATGTCGGTCTCCACTGTGGCGGGACTAATGTCCATGATGACTGGCTCGTCATCATCATCCTCCTCTTCTTCTACATCTACCTCCATAACTCTAAGGCTTTCTGGAACCTTCCTTTTCCCTAGCCTTGTCTCGTGGTGTGTCTCACTCTCAGACTGAGGTGGTGGCTTCCAAGTGGCGTCTAGATCATCAGAAGGTAGACTTGCAGAAGAACTCAATGGACTAACACTCCTTTTCCTTGCTGGGGATCTAGAAGATAATGGATCTTCTGAAAGAGTGGCTTGCTCTTCTTCTTCCTCTGCAGGAAGCTCGATTTCATGAACTGCCCCTACTTCGGGAGGAACAACTACTATTGTGGATGGTGGTTGCGGCTGTTGTTGTCCACTTATCTGAGTTTCCTGCGTTGATTGGGTTCTACTTTGCGATAACGATAAGTCAATTTTAACATCACTGCTCGTTGGTGTTGTCGGGATTAGACCGGCTGCCTCTGCGACAGACATGGACTTGGGCTGATGCGGGGGTGCTGCTCCTAGCTTGCTCCCCGGACACCGCTGCTGCAGGCGCAGTTTTTTGTTTCCCAAAAAAGATCTTGGGCGGTACACCAGTCTTGGTAAGTGGTAGTTCCTTCTTCTCACTGGCAACTTTCTTGGTACTGGAGGACCTGGTACCTTTCTTTGGGGCCATCTTCTTCAGATGTCAGCAGCACGCAGTGGCACAAGTTGAAGAGATGTCTGTGGTCACACGTCACGTGACGTCGTGCGCAGCAGGACTTCTGTCTGGCAGTACAATGGGTGATGACGCCTACTCCTCTTTTGTGCACCTAAAAGCAAAGAAGCAAGAAGAACATCAGTGAAACGTGGCATTTGTTGTTGTGGTTCAGTTACTACTAGTACAAACAAACAAATATAATATATAACTTAGTGTGTGGTCACACTTATCAGTGTTATTATTAATATTATTACATTTTATTAACTCAGTTATTAAAAAAACATAACAAGAGTGTAGCCATTTGTGAGACTTTGACAACAAGGGCTTTCATGGTGTACTGTGTACACTCAGGAAGGATAGGAAAGAAGAAGAACAAAAATAAAAATACAAATGTAATGGAACCTGTTTGGCATTGTGCATCACGTGGGATGCAGCATTCAGGGAGCTGCAGCTGGCAATGGGGATGGAAGCAGTAAGCCTAGAGGAACAAAGGAAAGACATGCAGGCCTCTGCCAAAAGCAGCACACTAACTACCACCAGAAAATGGCCACCAGCCACATGGTCACTCACAACAAGCAGGAGGCCTGGAAAACAATGAACTCAAGCAGGCCTATATGGCCAGACAAAGGAGGCATAGTAATAAACAAAAAAGTTTTAATGCAACAATGCAAAAATGAAAATCCACAGGACTAAAAATGGTTTGCAAGTTACAGAACAACTCCACCACAAACACAAAACAAAGAAATGTATTATTTAAAACACACGAAAAAAGTGAAACACCAAAAAAAAACACATTTTGCAATTCAATCCAATGCCATCCATGCCCTTAATGATGTTTAAATTCAACAGACACCACAGAAGAAGTTGTTTCATGCACCCATGAGTAGCTCTGGGCCTATTGGTTGGAAAACCCATTGGCAGACTAGGCCACATAGTGAATCAATTCAAATCAATAATATTGCAAATGTATTAGAAAATGTAGTGAACTGTGAAAATTGCATGCAAATCAACAACAAGGCATGGGCACCACAAAGAAGGCTTGCAGGCCTAATGCAGAAGCACACTGGCTGCCTTCACAAAATGGCCGCCAGCCACATGGCCAGGCCACCACAACAACAAGAAAGAAAAGACAGACAATGCAGGCCTATGGCAAAAGCACACTGACTGCCTTCACAAACGGCCACCAGCCACATGGCCAGGCCACAACAACAAGAAAGGGAAGACAGACAATGTAGGCCTATGGCAAAAGCACACTGACTGCCTTCACAAAATGGCCACCAGCCACATGGCCAGGCCACAACAACAAGAAAGGGAAGACAGACAATGCAGGCCTATGGCAAAAGCACACTGGCTGCCTTCACAAAATGGCCGCCAGCCACATGGCCAGGCCACTACAACAACAAGAAAGGGAAGACAGACAATGCAGGCCTATGGCAAAAGCACACTGGCTGCCTTCACAAAATGGCCACCAGCCACATGGCCAGGCCACAACAACAAGAAGCAGTAAGCCAAGAGGAACAAAGAAAAGACATGCAGGCCTATGGCAAAAGCAGCACACTAACTACCACCACAAAATGGCCACCAGCCACATGGTCACTCACAACAAGCAGCCTGGAAAACAATGAACTCAAGCAGGCCTAAATTGGCAGACAAAGGAGGCATGCTAAACAACACAGCTTTAATGCAACAATGCAAAAACAAAAATCCACAGGGCTAAAAAAGGTTTGCAAGTTACCCAACAACCACACCACACACATCCAAAAGAGGCATTTATTTAATACACACGAAAAAAGTGAAATACCCCAAAAAACACATTTTGCAATTCAATCCAATGCCATCCATGCCCTAAATGATGTTTAAATTCAACAGACACCACAGAAACAGTTGTTTCATGCACCCATGAGTAGCTCTGGGCCTACTGGCTGACAGGCCTATTGGCAGACTACTGGGCTAGTGTATTAAATAAATATTGCAAATTAATTTCAAAAGTTCGAGAAAATGCAGTAAACTGTGCAACATGTTTCCTTCATAAAAGACGAAAAATTACTTACAAAGAAACAACTAGGCTCCTACTGAACTACAGGCCACCAACCACAATAAAGTTTAAAAAAACGATGAAAAGTACAAAAAAATGTAGGTGCAATGCCCCAATCAAACAAACAACACCAATTTCCAACTTACTTGTGAAATCTCAGATTCAAAAGTCCTCAAATCCAATGATATATGATGCAGCAGCCACAAAGAGTAATCCTTCCAGCGCCAAATCCAAATGAAAAGTGAATAGGAGATGAACAAAGCACTGGAAGGAGCCAGCTGGACACAAAGAGGAAGTTGGAGACTCTGGGGCACTTCCTTCCTCTTAAAAAAAAAAGTAAAAAAAGAAAAAGGCCTCCTTGCACAAAAAAGTACAGCTAAATGTCAATCTGAGGAGTTTTTTTAATCCAAATCATCATTTCAAGAAGGTTTTGATGCTGCTCGAGAGAGATTCTTATCCAGATTGCAAATTCTGCGTGTTCGGGATCGCGATCTTCACAAAACTTCCGCTGGAAGTCTGATGGCGCACCCAAATCACGTGTTCGCGATCGCACACTGTCCGGGGACCGTGCGGCTGGCTACCAAATCTCGTGGCGCTCGCAAACAGATGGGAAATCTCGTCAGTGATCGCAGGCATCCCGGTAAGTCACTCCCGAGCGAGCAAAAATGCATTTTGAGAGCGCAAACACAAAAAAACCTCTGTTTTAGTGCGGAGGGCGGAGTTTTCGGTAACTCCGCATTCTACACGGAATGCAGAGTTGCCAAAAATCCTCAAACTCCGCGAGCGGAGCGGATTTTACGCCCAGGGTTACTCTTGAAGCTTGTTGTGTCCCAGTAGCTTGAACATAAAGTTAGCCTTATGATCCTTAAAGTCTTCCTGTCCGGGGTAGAAGAGCTCCAGACTGACCTGCTGTCTTCTCGGGTCATGGATAGCAGGTCCTGTCTTCTTATGTTGTCACACCAGACCAAAATGTGATCTGAACATTATACTCAGGGTGCCACATTTATGCCTGGTACCAGCCTGTGGTTGAGGATGACTCCTAGCCTTCCCCTAACAAACAGGGTAAAAGTCCACGGGGTCAAACCTACCCACTTTTGCAGCACTTCTTGTGTGCCCTGCTGCAACAAATTCCGTGGTACACCTTTCTATTTACAACCAAGATTGCAGAATCTCTCTTCCCCTGTGCAGAGCTACTGTGTCCAGCCTAGAGGATTGGCCAAGGAAATGAGCAATCTTTCCTCTGTGGTCAGTCAAAACTGGTTCTCGGGGCAGCTCCTCTCCCATTGAGTTTGGTGCCAAACTGATTAGAGGGACAAAGGAGGAGGCAGGCCCAGGTGTTAGCTACATGTGCCTTTAAGAGAGTAGGCCTCTTTGAAGTGAATTAGGTTCCAGGGCACAGTCCAGATGGTCAGTCAAAACTGGTTCTCGGGGCAGCTCCTCTCCCATTGAGTTTGGTGCCAAACTGATTAGAGGGACAAAGGAGGAGGCAGGCCCAGGTGTTAGCTACATGTGCCTTTAAGAGAGTAGGCCTCTTTGAAGTGAATTAGGTTCCAGGGCACAGTCCAGATGGTCGTCCCGCCATAGGCCCTGAACACCTCTCCATACCTAAGGCATTTTTCCCAGCTCTGTTAGCAAATTCACACCTCATCAAAGGAAGTTCAGTAAGGGATCAGTGCTATTCAGTTAATTTTTTGTAGCATAAATACGTGAAAATAGAACAAAATGATGCAAGATTATGTGGAATTACATGAGTAGAGTAACCCTGCCTTTAGTTCTATTTTCTTAGTGCAAAATGCACCATTACATCCAAAAAGGGCTCGATGATGCATTTAACGTTAGACAATACACTAAATGCAACAGAACAGCATCAGCCAGCAGTCTCTCACTCTCTGCACAAAAATCTAGAGAGGTACAATGCAAAAGATAGCATTTCCAACAGTCCCACTCTCACTTTATGTTCACTGCAGGTTTGCCACCTGCAGTCAAGTCACGTGGCTGCACTGCTAAGGTTGGGGTTGACTACTTCAGCAGCAAGGGGGCCCCACAGTTTTAGCAGGCCTACTCACTTTGGACCCTTAACTCTTGGTAATAGTCGCTTGGCCTCCCTGGGTGAGGCTGTATTGCAGATACCCATCCAGGTGCAGGTCACTGGACCATGACTTAGGTGCTTTTGACAGCAATGGTTGGGTCCGATAGGGGCACACAGAGTTAGTGCTATTGGCAGTCAATTAGTGCTTTGGCACAAAGAGACAAAATGTCATGAGGCAGCAGCATCTTCTTGGTGAGGTACTCAGCACAGCATACAATTGCAAGCTCAATGGCTAGCCACATGTTCTGTCCATTCAGGGTACCTGGGGTGGGTGCCTTGGGTTTGCAGTTCTCTCTACTAGTGTTGGCCTTTTGGCACACCTTGACAAGTTATCACAGAAAAAAGAACCCTAGAGAAAGGATGAGACCAAATTGTGAATCACTGAGCCCTGTGATATCCCTTTTATAGGATGAAATCCCCCACGCACCGTAGGTGGAATGCTTCATCATTGGGATTCTCCTCATACTGGGATGCCTAGTCCAGGCAGGGGCTACAACACCCTCACTGAGAGGGAGGAGCTCAGAGATGTTTTAGTTGTTGATCAGAGGTATGCTAAATACCACAATGATGAGCTGCTAATCAGGTCAGGTGAGAGGTGCAGCGCAAGAGAAGAGTGATAGTGGAGGAGCTAAAACTAGCTACCAGGTGCGTAATATGACTTTAGTGACACGTCCTGGGGCTAGGGTTAAAAACAGGGCACTAGCAGGGAGAAGAATATATCTGCAGTTAGTGATGAGGGTGGTCTACATGTTTCAGCCTTGTGACCCTTAAAAAAAGGTGTCTTCGGCTTTCATCAGGACCAACTTGTGCTGCTGTGGATGGTGGTGATTATCAAAATTCCAAAATGATTTGGAGTGACAAACGAAAAAACAATAAATGCTCAAAAAAGGGTTCTGAGCAACTCAAACAAAAAGGAAAAGTATACAAGATACAAAATACAAAACCATAGATCCTTATTCCATCTGTGGTATGGTTTTCAGGGGATTCACTGGTAACACCTACATAGAGGCATAAGTAAAGAAACAGATTAGAGATATCTAGTGTAGGGTTAAACAGTATTATATTCTAGATAAGTTCTCGCTCGGTTGACGATAACTATTGTGGAAACAAATCAGTGACAGGTACAGTATGGTGTGCATTAACATTAACAGCTCTCAAAAATGTTAGCAGTGAAAGTTACAAAAAGCAGTTTCATAAGCATCGGACAGATACATGCAAATAGTCATATGCCTTGATGTCTTACCCGTATATTGCGGGGGACAGGTCACGCCTTAACCTGGCATACATCTCAGGAAGGGCACCGCTCTGGAAGGACAGGGAGAGTGAGTCAAAATTCTTATTCTTATCATGTTTGATCAGTTAAAAGGCAATTAAAAACAGTAAGGCATAACACAGAAGAGGACATGAAAAGTTTCAAAATATAGGGTGAAAGACCCCATTCGATCACCTACGTATGGTAAGATATCGCTGTCTTAACTCTTGTATGTATGGTAGAAGAGACCCTTAGTGGCATTAGAGTGGAGCCCCTTCTCGTCAGGAGTTTGGAAGGAGCTAGGGCACTGTGTGGAGGGCTGCAGGGAGGCGGGCAGAGAGACTCGAGAATTCAAGTCAAACCTCGGCCAAACGAGTCAGCTTGCATGAGAACAATCAGTTTTTAAGTTCAGGAGGACCTGTTCCAAGTTATTAATGTACAAATTAAAAAGAAAGGGGGCATTACGCACTCCCTCTTGATGGGGAACTCACGTGTCACGTTAAGGTCTTTAAAGTAATGGACTACAGCTTTAGTGTCACTGTGAAGATCCCTTAAAAACAGGTCACTGTCTTTGTCAATACCAATGGAGTGTATCATTGGCCACAGCTTGCTTCTGTTAACGTGATCAAACGCGGAGGACAGATCCATAAAGCTAGGTAGATGGAACCAGTACGGGTAGCAGTGTACTTATTCAAAACCATATATAGATTCAAACACTGGTCCACCATTAAACATCCAGGGCGAAAACCATATGGGACCTCAGCCAGGGTGTTGTTGTCATCTGTCCAACTCACTAGCCTATCTAATACCATGCGACCCACCACCTTTACCACAGAATCCAAGAGGGAGATGGGCCTATAGCAGTGGGTAATATCCCGGTCTCCCTTTTTAAGAGAGGGACAATGGTGGATAAGGGCCAAGTAGCCGGGCGTCAAATCTTTATTGAGGCATTAATGACTGAGGTAAGTACCAAGATATCCAGGTTTGAAATATAGAGATCTGGGGGAATCCTGTCCGGGCCAGGGGCCTTGTTTTTAGACAGCCCTATAATACCTGTTCTCACTTCCTGTACGAAGAATAAGACCTCAAATTTACCCACAGCACTTTCCTGGGCTTCTCTCGAGATGGAGTCTGACTGAAATATGCCCTCGAAATAGGTTACCCAATCATCCTCTGAAATATGGGCATCCAGTAAATTGACACAATCTCCTGCCAAAAAGGGGCTGTTAATAATGCTTCAAAATTTGGAGTTATTTCCCAGGGTACATGACTCTACCAATTTTGACCAGGCCTCCTCTTTCAAGACCGACCTGCACTTTGCCAAAGCGGCCTTATATTGTCTACAAAATCTCTTGACAGCCAGGGGGTTTATTGGTGTGGTGCTCAAAACCTCGTTCAATCTCCTGGAGGCGCGAGAACACTCAGAGTCATACCATCTAGGGCCTGAATGAGAAGAACGCCCACCCGAGGACTGCATTAAGTTGGCTATAACTCCAGAGATACTTCCAAACACCACAAGGATATCAGACGGTGTTGCCACCCTGTCTAGACATGTGGCAAACTCCCTGTTACACTGAGTGAACAGGGGCTCGTAATACTGGTCCATATAATCTGACCCAACTTGAGTCTCCTCCTTCCATAGCAGTCAGGGGCCCCCTTACTCCGTCCTTAATTGGCTTTGCTACCTGGGGCCAACCAGTCAAGATGCACTCTGGGTTATGGTCACTATACATACTTTCCCTAATGGTTATGTCCCAAATATATACAAAAAAAGGAGTAGAAACAAAAATAAAATCAGTGAAGGACTCACACCCTCTCCCGGTGAAAGTGGGGGCAACATCTGTCTTGTCCGGGGGCAACTTGTTCATAGCAGACATAAGGTCAAAATCAGACAAAATAGTGTAAGTAAGGAACCCTAATGGGTATGTTCCATTTGCAGGCCAGAAAGACGTGCATATTCTGTGTCTTTAATCCCCTCAAGTCTGGGATTCCCACACATGTGGACATTAAAATCTCCTGCAATGAGGACGTTCAAATAGCTCTGCTCTCTCTGGGGCTTATTTCTCAAGAAAGAGCCCAGCCCAGCCTTGTCATATTGCATGCATCCGGTGAGCCGGCTACCGCATTATACAAATTTTAAAGCAATAGTTTACTCATTCCACTAGATAGTGAAAATACCTGTAAAGTGGGGGAGGTATGGGGCAGCATAGCGGAACTGCCTTGGACTGCTAGAGAGACAAAACTAACCTGACCCCGCTGACTCTTCCTACAATAGTAGCTGGCACAAAGAAGGTTTTATAACCTTCCAGGTGATATCTATTTTCGATAGCCCATGTCTCCTGAAGGCAGATTACATCGAACCCTCTCAAGAAATGCACCCAGACTGGCTCATCGAACTTTCTCGCCAGCCCTGCTATATTCCAGAAGATAAAATTGCACCCTTTGCGATCTGCACTGTATTGAAGGGGCGTCTGTCTTGGGGGGACTACACTCAGTCAATCGCAGCATTCTAATGTACACAGGAACGCAAACTTGTTAGATGTGGTTATGCGTGGGATAGCCACCTTCTGGTTCCCCTGGACCACATCTAAAGACTGCCCCTGATTTCTTCCGAGTAAGAACAGTGGGTGGTTCAAAGGCCTATAAAAATAACCCAATGGGAGGGCCAGGATGGCCGAGTTACAGCCCCTAGGGAAAAGTTGAGAGGCCATGCTTAAAATGCTGTTTACCACATAGGGGCTATCAAAGTTGATGGTAACACAGTCCCCATCCAATTTTTCTTAACTTTTTCCACCCAGGAAGTTCTACGGGCCATAAAAATGGGACTTTCTATCCGTAGCTCTGAGGCAAAGTTTGAATTTAACCAATACACAACTTTATTCTTCAGCTGGTCAAAATCTTCTCTTGTACCCGGAGCAAGTTGAGGGACGTTAGTTAAAACCACTATGTATGGAGTTTACTCAGGTGGCAGATGTAAAGTGCAAGGACTCTGGTGGTAGTTAATGGGTGCCCCAGGTTTTATCCCACCTGACCTTCCATCAGTCATTATGTTGGACCAGCAGTGATCAATCCTTAACATCAGTAGCCATTCATGGTGCAATAATCTTCCAATAAGGTGTTAACCCAGAGACAATCCAGGGAACACACGCTACACATCCCAGTGATACACCTGAGTGCTCAAAGCATTCACTGCCACAGTGTATGGGTGTGAAGGATGCCATCCTGACCTAGGGAGTGTCCCAAAATCTTATCAACCACTCTTAGGAATGTTCGGGAACAGATCACTCCTCCTTCATCAGGTGCTACCTAGTCACCAATAAATAACATCATACACTACCTTCCTTTTCCGTATGGTTATCTACATCATTCTGATAACCAATCCAGTAACAATCCTGAGTCAAGAAACATGAAAAAAAAAAACAGATCACATCGCTATAAGTGGTTAATGATTCCAAAAGTGGGGTAAGCATGCCCAAAAGGTGATGCCATATATATGCACGACTTACATATCCTCTAAGGCAGTCTGATTGGTTCTATCCCATATATGTACTGCCTCACTCGCATTAGTCACTGTAAGTGCCAAAACAAACCATAGGCGTGTCAGCATTATCTGTCTGCAGTCAGCTTGACTGCTAGACTGTCAACCTGCGACCGCCATATTGGGGGAATCCCCATATCCCAAAAACAACTCCAAGGTCCTCGCCCATGAAGGACTGTGTCTCTTGCGTCTGTGCCTAACCATATGCATGAAGTTAGGTTACCGGACAAAACAAAGCACTTGTTAAGGAGAAAAAAAAACTTACGGTCTCAATCCAAAAGCGACTGCCCAAATGCTACTATGCCATAATCACTAAATGGATCCAGGTGTATGTAGCACAAAACTCTCCCAAGGGGGGCACTCAATTACACTTGTGGCTCAAAACAATATCATATGACAACACCACTATTAGGTCACATTGTTGTGGCAAAGTGCAGTGATTATATGCATCAATTTGTGTATAATACAATATAGGTTACTTTCAACAATGTATAGAATCATATTAATACATCAGACCAGTGTCTGTTCAAACTTGTTCAATTAATAACCATCTCATGTCATTAACATCCTTGAGTCCATTGTTGGTGCGCCCCAGTATACCCTGTCGTATTGTTTCCCCTCTATGGTAGGAAATGCACATTTGTGGACAGCATAAATGTTGGGATGGTTCCAGACTGATTCCGAGCACCCCCTCAGGATATGTTGTCCTATAGACCAGCCAGCTCGCAGTACCACCATATGCCCCCTCTAAACCTAGACAGGTATCCAATGGTTCTGGCAACCACTGAACATAGCAACCCTGATCCCTCAGGAATCATGGAACCAGATCTAGAACTCTTCTGCTCAGTTACTCGTGCTCTCGTTTGCTTGGAGAAAGATACAAGGAATAGACAGAGGAACGTTTATAATGTTTATTGAACCAGCGTGATTCTTGTATAAAATATATATTCTGTGATGATCAATAGACAGAGTTATACAAATGGGGTAACCCATCAGACCACTGGACCCGGGTATAACAATGGTACAAAAGGAAGGTGTTATTCTTCTAGACACAGGTACTCGACGGTGCTACTAATCTTACTTGTTTGCAACTTTGTGCTCGCTTAGGCTGATTATGTAAGAGAGTTTACTTTAGAGAACTTAAGTTAGGTAATGCTAGAGAGACTCTAGTCCTTCCTTTATCCTCCTGTCACTAAGATAGTGGTGGATTGATAGATAGTTTAGTTACTTAGTATTAGTTGGTAATTTTTTAGCGGTCTGCATGACGCATCCTCTGTCCCATCACATGCGGCTGAGTGCTGCTTACTCCAGTCCTTAGTAGAACCTTTTGTAGTTTGTTAGTGAGTGAGTAATAGGCTTAGCAGAACATCAGCAGCAACCAACCAACAATTTGGTGTATGCAAAAATGTATGCATGCGTCCTCCATCTATGCATTTTGAGGACTAAAATAAATGGAAATGCAGACTTAGTAAACAATTGGCCCGTCTGGAATAGGTGGGCTAGGTCAGGTGGTACGTAACTTAACTTAGGCTTAGGATTCTGGAATCAGAATGGAACACTGGATTAGTGTTCATAAATATTAACTAGACGGTCCGCGAATCCCGCGATACTACTAGTCGATCAGATTAGATAGGTCAATTTTATTGCAATTGTTGTTTCCAAAAATGTTTTTCTGAGCGTTTTTTAAAATATTTTATTTGTTTCACACTAATCATCAATGTTTGTCTCTTTCTTTATTATATCTTACATGATCAGCACCCAGGGGCAAGAAGACGGGGTCAGAGTCGGCGGGAGCTGGGCAAGAATCGCAGGATGCCTCCCAGGGCCAGAACCGCTCCTCTACCGAGGGCTCTGCTGCTGGCCCCAGTAAGTCCTCCAGTTGTTAATATTAATCATTATATTTCCCTAACTTTTACTGCACCTTATTTTCCAAACTATTATTTCCGTTTCCTAATTCTATTTTTTACCAAATCTTCTTCGATCTAGACTATCTGTTTCTAAACTCTTGTTATCCCTGCCTCTAACTGCCTCTGCTCTGACTCTCTGTACTACTCTACTACTATATTAGTCTGTCTGTAGCTAAGCTTGCCCAGTTGGACACTCTTTATTTTTATTTAAAAGGTTTTAAAACTCAGATTCACCAATAGCTCTAGCCACTGAGTCCAGTCCTTTGCGTTGTCCTCTTCTAGTCTTCTTAATCTAGAGAGGCTTTTCGACAATTCCCACCAACAAAATGCCCAACCTGAAATTTTACTATTTTTGATAGGATAGGACATACTACTACTAGTGTCTACTCTACTATAGCACCTGATTTGTACTAGGGCCTCATTTATGAAAAGTGACGCATCGCTGCGTCACTTTTCATTGCGCCCTCCTTGCGACATGCTGGATGCGTCATATTTATAGTATGACGCATCATGTCGCAAGGAGTTACAGATACGTCAGTTTTTCTGACGTATCTGTAAGCGCAAAAATGACGCATTTCTGGAGTGTGTCACAAAAGTGACGCAACTTCAGCAATGGGTCATTTCACATGGGCGAGTCCCATTTCAAATGTGCCTGCGTCAGTCTTACGCCTGTTGTGAGGCAGGCGTAAGATATTGACGCATTTGCATCCTAGAAGTGGCGCAGTGAAATCTCATAGATTTCACTGCATCACTTCTACGAGGCTCACTTGCGTCAGAACGCCCACCCTGCATACATTATACCTGGCGCAGGTATAATGTGGCGCAGGGGTTTACAAAGTGAGGCATCTACCTAGATGCGTCACTTTGTAAATATGATGCAACATGGCGCATTTTTTACTCCGCTAGTGCGTCACAAAAAGTGACGCACCGGTGGTGCAAAAGTGACGCAAGGGCTCATAAATAAGCCCCCTAGTGTCTACTCTACTCTAGTACCAGATTTGTACTAGTGAAGTATGTGGAATATGTATGTGTATTTTAACTTTTTTTTCAATCTTGCTAGTGAAAACAAATAAATAGGGGGAGGTGTATATGGCATCTAAAAATGTGTAATGTTTTTTCTAGGCGTACCGACCACCAGTGCCGGCGCCAGCGGCGGGGCAGGTGACGCCAGCCAGGAGGGAGCAGTGGATGCGGCAGCTGCCACAGGAGTGGATGCGGCAGCAGCAGTGGCAGGCAGTGGTAAGTTATACTTATATTCATTACTTATTGACAATAGTTACGCACTCGCTGCAAGGGTGCACACTGTATGTTGAGAGAGACTAAGTTGTTGTGAACAATGGTTGAAGAAGACACCCTTTATTTAGCATTAGAGCAATAGCATCAGCGGCAGGAGTAGTAGTTCAGTAACTAATGGCCTCTTCTATCTGACTTCAACTCAGCTGGGAAAGTTTTATGGAGAAGACTAAGAGTCAGATCAGATTACCTTGATGGATGGGTTGAACGAAAAGGGAAAGAAGGATGGAAGGACGGGCGAGATGTAATATATATGACTGGCAGAGAAGGATACGTGTGATGCATGCATAGGTGGCTGATAGGAATCAGATGCATGGGTGGTTGAAACAGGATGGGTGGAAGGTGAAGGAAAGATGCCTGCCTAGGTGGGTAAAACTGTATGGGTGATAGCAAGAATCCTCTGGGGTGTTTCATGGGTCAAACTCAAAGGCAAGCAAGGAAGGAAGGACGCATGGGTGGTGGTTAAAAAAAAAATGTTTGTTGTTGGTGAAACAAACTAAGGTTTGTTGAGAGATTAAGAAGAATGATAGACATGTTTACTTTGAATGGATGGATGCCTGGATGGTATTCATCATAGCATAGGTGGAGACTGTCACTGGATGAACAGTCTTTGAAGAGAATGTAAAAGAAAATAAACCGTGCCAGAGTAGCAAAGCCAAGGAGAATAGAAGTTGTATTTTCAGAATACTCCCTTGATTCACAGTAGTTTGCAAGCACAGCATATAAATTGTGTATTTATGTTGATACTTATCAAGCGCCTCCCTCCGACTCCGAGGCCCACTCCCTACCTATGTTAATTTATTTTTGACTGTGTCAGCCTGCCATGGGTGGCCTATCGGCTGCATGGTTACACAATCAATCAAAACAAAGTTACTCATGTCGTCCCATATATAAGCAATGATCATTTGGATCAGATATCATTTGCCTTGTTGTAGTAGTCATGGCAGGGTGAAAGTGAAATTGAGCAGTTGCCCTTGATGTAATAACAGAGTATGGCCAGTGCCACCCATAATAGAAAAATAAGATGATTGTGTAGTCAGCTTCCCCACCTGCAGACAGTAGTAAATAAAAATAACGTGAGTCTGCAGACTGCGTCACAAGTATGCTTGTTTTCTTGGGCGCAAGCCGACTGAGCTGGCATGCCGGCTACAACAAGGTTACTTAATTTTGCTAAACAAGAGAGAACTTGAGTCCATAGTGCTAGTAAAATGCCTGAAACTCCCACAAATGTTAGAGGCCGAGGAAGTGGGAGGATAGATATCACAAATGTTATGTACTGTGCTTGCTAGTGCTACTGTGCCACTATGTCTAGAATTAATTTTGTTTTACTGTTTTGCTAACAGTATTGGTTACAATAGTCCTTTTTCATTTTTGATATAGCTACTCCTTCCCAACCAAAAAAACCAGACAGGAAGGAGTTGGCAGCCATGGCCCGGCGCCGGAAGCTTGAGGCCATCCTCATGGATTATCGGCGTCTGGTGGTTCTGGCAGAGGAGGAGGAGGAGGCGGCAGCAGCTGCAGCCTCCTCCAATGCCCCGGGCCCCAGCCAGGCCCCTCGAGTGGTACGGCACCGCGGTCAGGCAGCCGCCCGCTGCACGTCTGTATCCAACACTGCTTTCCCCCCCTGTGGATGCAATTGTAGACTTTTCCAGCGCTGCATGCTCCTCCAAATGGCGTGCCTGGAGGAGCAGTTAAAGGAGGTCCTGGCTACTAACCGGCGACTGCGAGCCCGCCGATAGAGATCCTGTTGGATTGCCCCTTTTTATTCCTTTTTTGGTGGGTGGGCATTGGGCGTTTGTTGGGGAAAAGTTGGGGTTTATATATTTATGGACAATTTTATTTTTGAATTTAAGGACATTGGTTGGACTTTTTGGACATTGGTTGGGGTTAGGGAGAGGGGTGGGTCAGGTGGGATTTTTTACATTAGTTTATTTTGCTAGGGGATTAAATTATATTTATACTTAAACTTTACATACAATGTAAATGTTTTGTGGAGGGGTTACTCTTTTACATCACACGGTTTCCTTCCTTTGCTGCTGCAGGGCCGCATCCAGTTTTTGATTTAAATAATCTGCCTATTTTGTAACACACGAACAGATAGATGCGGTACCCTCACTGAGTGACTTGTCCTACTAGTACTGTCAGTTTCTCCTCCTAGTCTATGCAGCCTGCAACTGGATTCAAGGGTGTGGGTGTGTGAATTAATGAATGAATTTCCATTATTAATTATGCCTCCCCCAAACTTCTTCTCTTACCTGTGATTGATGTTTAAACTTAGGCACAGCAATGGCTGCATGGTGATGATGGTTTGGTTTCCCAAGATGCCATGGTTGTGGTGGTAGTACAGTATACACTGGCAGTAGCATTTGCAAAAAAATAAAATGAGACACCTGAGAGAGACTATGGAAGGAGTAGTAGAATGAAGTAAAATAAGACATAATGGTGGCGGGGATAGCATAGTACAACAAGTTACAAACTGTAGTTGACTTGAGTCACTCGACACAAGCATAACCTTTAGTGCTGTAACTTAGGAGGGGGTGATGAATCCAATCGATGCCAGCAATTAATTATGATGGATTATGTTCCTTTGGAAGAAAAATTGACTTGCAAATATACTGAGCATGGGTGGGCATTGGCAAGCAGAAGAAGATCCTCACACTGCCTTGAGTGAAATTGAATTAGTGTTGCTTTCTCTACATCCGCCCCAGCAAGTGTGTGATCAATTATTGGTGTAAATTTAATTTAGTCACACCTCAATATAAAACACACAGCCCTGGGGAAGAGGGTTAGGGTTTGATGAATGGTTGGGAAGGGGTATTTGAGGGAAAGGTTTGATAAAGACAAACACTACACATGGACAACAACAACTGAACAACACACACAATCTTGCCAGACGACCATCATATATCTGTTAAGGGAGAAAAAGGAAATGCATGCATGATGATGACTTGATGATTAATGATGATAAGTAGTACTTACTAACTGGACTAGTAGACAGTACAGGGCAGCAGTATATTATTCATTATTATTATGCTATTTGCCTTGCCTGTCTGCCCTCAGAGAGACCCAAATTACATACATTTTATGTTCTGTTGTACCGGGCTTCCTTTCAAAGCTAGCAAAGAAAATTTAAAAATATCTGTAGGGATCAATTATAAGCAAAGAGCAAACATAAGAAGAACAACAACAAACACACAGTCATAATAATTGGAGAGAAAAAATAAATCAAATTATTTAAAAGATGATGAATGATACTAAAGTTACTGTATGTTATCCTGGTCAAATTGGGGAGTTGCATCTCGGCATTCCTCTTGGTCCTCCCTTTCATGGACGCTGCGTCCGTCAATCTTGGGTGCCACTGCCTGCCTGGCGGATGCGGATGCGGATTGGTAGGTGAGTGTGAGTTGTTTTTCTCTGTTTAGCACAGGGTAAAGGCCGGTCTGTAAGTGTAGATGGAAAAACAAAAGGGATATTGAAAAATCAAGGAGAAAAAAAAGCATGATTTTCGGAGGAGTGCAAACACTTTCAGAGGCGGCATGGCTAAATCATGTCTACTCTGTTGTATGTTTCCAGCATTAACATACAACAGCAACAGGACAGAGCAGGCCCACAGCGCCGACCCAACCTCCACTTAACTTAGATTTTGACTGAGCCAGACAGTCACAGAGCACACATATACAGCAACATAGCATTTTCCAAAGTAAGTAACTAAATCAATGCACGGCTGAAAGTCATACCACTACGACACTCGTGACTTCTCGACTCCACCACTACTACACAGACATGTAGGTCTGCTGTGGTTGTTGTTGAATTGTTTACCTTTTATGCCATTTCGTGATTTGAAACGCCCTAAGTTATTCCATCAATCATCTCCGATCCAACTGACTGACTGCGAAGATACTATGTGGTCATCATCATGGTGTTGTTCAACTCAGTCTGTAGTGTACCGAGTGAGTCCAGATGCCATATTCAAAAATGCAATGGATCGGCCTGCAGTAGAAGTACAATTTTGTTATTAAACAACAAGAAGTGAAACATTGACTTGAGTCACTTTTAGTGTGTAGATTAAAAACTAGTACACTTTGACTTTACTTCATGCACAACAAACAACAACAACAACACAAACACCAATCACTCAGAGTCAGCGTCCAATGCATGCCATCATTACCTGTTCCTTCTCATCTTAAGTTAAGGGGCAGTCTCTCTCGGCTCGGAAAGGAGGATAGCTATAGTCATCATGTTCCACTTATTTTGGAGGGACTCAACGAGGCAACATTTCTTGTACTATTCTCCATCCAATCATCTGGCTTGAGGGAAATGGATTTAGGGCGAGTCAGGAGGATGGAGCAGGACTCAGGGAGTGGACTTAAATGAACACAGCTGCAACTTCAATATGGCAATAAAAAAAGAAGACGGTGGTGATGGATTTGTTGTGATTCGAACCAGAAAGACAGAGACACACACAAATAATAAAAGTAAATAAGGAAGAAAGAAAGTAACAAGTTGAAAGCCTAGTTGTCAGGGAAGTAGAGCTTGTCCTCAAAATCTGGTGGTTCAACCAGAAGTAGGTCATCTAACACACTACTATTGTCACCTAAGTCGCTGTCCTCATCTTCCTGCTGTGATTCATGTATTTTGTACTCCGGTGGTATAAAGTGCTGATTCATTTTGATCATGGTTAACCTCTCCACGTTTTTGGGCGAGAGACTTGGTCCTTTTCACTGTTACAATGGTACCAGCAGCACTGAAAACACGCTCAGAAGATACACTTGTGACAGGGCAAGCCAGATAGTTTATCGCCAGCGTGCTGAGGACTGGCCATAGGCGCCTTTTCCCATACCAATACACCAATGGGTTTTGATCAATGTAGACCTCTGTTGGGTCATCCACATAGGCCTGGACCATCCGCTCAATGCTCAGGGGTGCTACGCTTTGCTGGGCCTCTTTTGCCTTTGCATCAGCACTGAAACTAACAAGCTCTTGCTGTAGATACCAATCCTGTGCCGATTTTACTGGGGCTGATGATCCTGTTCTTGCTTTTGTTGATAGTGTTGGTGACTGCTGTGAGCCAAACGCACTGCCCTCAGGCTCTGAATTTGAACTTGACGCCGGATGCCCTGCTGCAGTACTTGTTGTGGGTTGGAGTAGCGGGCCTTTAATTACCAGCCGTTCTTTTTCCAAGTCACTGGCTGCCTCAGCTATCCAAGTTTTGTACTGGGCAACATCCACTTCTGAAAAAGGAATTAATGTCTTAGTGTTCAGTGCTGATATGTACCGTGGATCGAGAATTGTGGCAGAAATGTAATGATTGTCTGACACAATCTTAGTTTGCACCCTTGTACTTTCAGCTAAGCAAAGGGCTAAGCTCTCCACCAACTCATATGCTTCTTTTTTTCATCCACACCTGCGTACGTGTCAGACACCGCCTTCAGCTGTTGCTCTAGCATGTGCAACAATGGGATAGCTTAGCCCATAGTACAGTCCTTCTTGCTGACTTCACGTGTGAAGAGCTCTAAAGGAAGTAGCATCTCTGTCAGGCATTTAACTAGGCCCCATTGGTCCATCTCAAAGGTCATGCCTTTCACAGTAGCATCCCCTAGTCTTTGCATGACATAGTCATTGATTGGTCTGTACTGCTCAAACAGATGTTCAAGCATGTAATAAGTTGAGTTCCAACGTGTTGGCACCTCCTGGATGAGTGCTTTGACTGGCATTCTATGCTCATGTTAAATGATCCTCAGCTGCTTCCGGGCTTTAAAAGAATGGCTGAAATGTGTGCATATTCTTCTGCAGGGGGTCAGTAAGTTTCTGACTCGGTATTCTTTTTTCAGAAAGTCTTGAACAATGATGTTAATGCAGTGCGCCAAACACAGGGCCCTGAAATAACCACCATCGCCCATGGCCTTAACTATATTACTGCCATTGTCCGTGGCAACAAAACCAATGTTAAGCCCTCTTGGGTGCAGCCATTCAAAGACCTTGCTGTTAAACTCTTCCAAAATGTTTGCAGCAGTAGGAGATTTCTCCATGGCGAACATGGCTACAGTTGCATGTTTACGAATGGCATTAAAAATCTCAGCAGTGTCAACAACACCTGCTTCAGATATCTTTTCTCTAACCCCCACAAAAGAGATCCAGTGTGCAGTGATGCACATGTAATCAGTGGCTTGGCAACTGGTCCACATGTCTGTTGTCAGGTGGATATTGTGAACAGCACTCTGCTGCAAAGCTTGTCTAAGCAATTCCAGCACCTCGTGATGTAGTGCTGGAACAGCAACTCTGGTGAAATAGGACCGGCTGGGAACCTTCCAATTTGGGCAGATGGCTGTCACAAATTCCAGAAAACCCACCCCTTCCACAAAAGAAAAAGGGAGAAGGTCCAGCGCTAACATTTTCGCCAGCTTCGCATTGTACAAACGTGCCTTTGGGTGGTTGCGTTCGTACTGCCCCTCCGACCTAAGCATGCTGACAATGGTAGGCTGGGTTTTTTTCCTTTCTGGTGCCACTGATGCAGGTGACTTCTTGAACCCAGATTTTGTTAGGCTCAACGACACACTTTTTTTCATTGCGGTACTCTGTTGCCTTGGTGTCTCAGGCTCAGCCAGACTCTTACTACGGTGCCACTCAGATGTTGCTGAGGATGATGACGATGTGGGTGGTAGTGGTACCACTGCACTGCTGGGGACAGAGCTACTTTGTGTACCAGAGAAAATGTCTCTCTCTTGTTCACCTTCCACCGCGATCATATCTTCTTCTACTTCTTCATCCACAACAACAGCAATGGGTGCAGTTTTACTTTTTTGGTCTTTAAGGTGTTCCTCCCACTGGATCAAGTGGTGTTTTTTCAGATGGGTTGTTTGGCCTCTGGTACCATAGTTTGTACCAAGCTTACCCCGACTAACACTATGTCGACAAAATGAGCATATAGCAACGTTCTCCTCCTTACTGCTAACCGAAAAGAAGTCCCAAACTGGGGAGGTGAACTTTCTTGCGCTGCTGGAGGTGCCACTTGCAATGCCAGATGAACTGGAGGGTGTGACTGGAATTTGACTCTGTGCAGTACCACTACCTACTGAGGTGGTGGTTGTGCTGGATGTAGGTCCCTGCCGGGCCTTTCCAAATGCAAATATGGAAGCTGGAGGTGGTGTTGGTGTTACCTGTGTTGGTGGTATCCATGCCACATCCCTCACAGCAATTTGGGATGGGGTAATAATGTCGGTCTCCATCTCCACTGGGGCGGGAGTGACGTTCATGATGACTGGCTCGTCATCATCCTCCTCTTCTACATCTACCTCCATAACTCTAAGGCTTTCTGGAACCTTCCTTTTCCCTAGCCTTGTCTTGTGGCGTGCCTCACTCTCAGACTGAGCTGGTGGCTTCCAAGTGGCATCTAGATCATCAGAAGGGGGGCTTGAAGAAGAAGTTGATGGACTAACCCTCCTTTTTCCTTGCTGGGGATCTGGAAGACAATGGATCTTCTGAAAGAGTGGCTTGCTCTTCTTCTTCCTCTGCAGGAAGCTCGTTTTCCTGAACTGCCCCTACTTCGGGAGGAACAACTACTATTGTGGGCGGCGGTTGCGGCTGTTGTTGCCGCTGTTGTTGCAGCTGTTGTTGCCCACTTATCTGCTGAGTTTCCTCCTGCGTTGATTGGGTACTACTTTGCGATAACGATAAGTCAATTTCAACATCACTGCTCGTTGGCGTTTGCGCAATTAGACTGGCTGCCTCTGCGACACTCATGGGCTTGGGCCTAGGTTGGTGTGGTGGGCCCACTGATGCGGAGGTGCTGCTCCCAGCTTGCTCCCTGGACACTGATGCTGCAGGATTAATTTTTTGTTTCCCCAAAAACATCCTGGGCGGACACCAGTCTTGGTAAGTGCCACTTCTTCCTTCTTCTGTTCCTTCTTCTCACTGGCAACTTTCTTGGTACTGGAGGACCTGGTACCTTTCTTTGGGGCCATCTTCTTCAGATGTCAGCAGGACGCAGTTGCACAAGCTGCAGAGATGTCTGTGGTCACACATCACGTCATGTCGTGCGCTTCAGGACTTCTGCCTGGCAGTACAACGGGTGATGATGATGACACCTCCTCCTCAGTCTTTTGTGTACCTAAAAGCAAAGAAGCCAGAAGAACATCAGTGAAATGTTGCTTTTGTTGTTGTGGTTCAATTAATACTAGTACAAACAAACAAATATAATATATAACTTAGTGTGTGGTGGTCACAGTTGTTAGTGTTATATTATTCAATTTTATTAACTCAGTTATTAAAAAAACATAACAACAGTGTAGCCATTCGTGAGAATTTGACAACAAGGGCTTTCATGGTATACTGTGTACACTCGGGAAGGATAGGAAAGAAGAAGAAGAACAAAAACAAAAATACAAATGTAATGGAAGTGGAACCTGTTTGGCATTAATTTGCGCATCACGTCATTCAGGGAGCTGCAGCTGGCAAAGGGGATGGAAGCAGTAAGCCAAGAGGAACAAAGGAAAGACATGCAGGACTATATGGCAAAAGCAGCACACTACTAAACTACCACTACAAAATGGCCACCAGCCACACGGTCACTCACAGTCACAACAAGCAGGAGGCCTGGAAAACAATGAACTCAAGCGGGCCTGGCCAGACAAGGGAGGCATGCTTGCTAAACAACACAGCTTTAATGCAAAAATGCAAAAACGAAAATCCACAGGGCTAAAAAAGGTTGGAAAGTTACACAACACAAGTACAACCACACCACACACACACAAACCCAACAAAGGCATTTATTTAACACACTTCAAAAAAAGTGAAATTCCCCCCAAAAACACATTTTGCAATTCAATCTAATGTCATCCATGCCCTAAATGATGTTTAAATTCAACAGACACCACAGAAACAGTTGTTTCATGCAACCATGACTAGCTCTGGGCCTACTGGCTGAAAGGCCTATTGGCAGACTAGGCCACAAGCTTGCAGGCCTATGGCAAAAAGCACACTGGCTGGCTCCACAAAATGGTCACCAGCCACATGGCCAGGCCACCCACAACAACAAGAAAGGGAAGACAGACAATGCAGGCCTATGGCAAAAGCACACTGCCTGGCTTCACAAAATGGCCACCAGCCACATGGCCAGGCCACCCACAACAACAAGAAAGGGAAGACAGACAATGCAGGCCTATGGCAAAAGCACACTGCCTGGCTTCACAAAATGGTCACCAGCCACATGGCCAGGCCACCCACAACAACAAGAAAGTGAAGACAGACAATGCAGGCCTATGGCAAAAGCACACTGCCTGGCTTCACAAAATGGCCACCAGCCACATGGCCAGGCCACCCACAACAACAAGAAAGGGAAGACAGACAATGCAGGCCTATGGCAAAAGCACACTGCCTGGCTTCACAAAATGGCCACCAGCCACATGGCCAGGCCACCCACAACAACAAGAAAGGAAAGACAGACAATGCAGGCCTATGGCAAAAGCACACTGCCTGGCTTCACAAAATGGCCGCAAGCCACATGGCCAGGCCACAACAACAAGAAGCATAAGCCAAGAGGAACAAAGGAAAGACATGCAGGGCTATATGGCAAAAGCAGCACACTACTAAACTTCCACCACAAAATGGCCACCAGCCACATGGTCACTCACAGTCACAACAAGGAGGAGGCCTGTAAAACAATGAACTCAAGCAGGCCTATATATGGCCAGACAAAGGAGGCATGCTAAACAACACAGCTTTAATGCAAAATCCACAGGGCTAAAAAAGGTTTGCAAGTTACACAACAACCACACACCACACACACACACACATCCAACAAAGGCATTTATTTAACACACACCAAAAGAGTGCTATACCCCCCAAAAAAGACTTTTTGCAATTCAATCCAATGCCATCCTTGCCCTAAATGATGTTTAAATTCAACAGTCACCACAGAAACAGTTGTTTCATGCACCTATGAGTAGCTCTGGGCCTACTGGCTGAAAGGCCTATTTATTGGGCCAGACTACTGGCTAGTGAATTAAATAAATATTGCAAATTGATTGCAAAAGTTGGAGAAAATTTTGTGAACTTTGCAACATGTTTCCTTTATAAAACAAAACTAGTAGAAAAATTACATACAAAGAAAAACAACTAGGGCCCTACTGAAACTACAGACCACCCACAACAATAAATTAAAAAAAACGATGAAAAGTACCAAAAATGTAGGTGCAATGCCCCAATCAAACAAACAACACCAATTCTCCAACTTACTTGTAAAATCTCAAATCCAAAAGTCCTCAAATCCAATGATATATGATGAGGCAGGCACAAAGAGTGATCCTTCCAGCTCCAAATCCAAATGAAAAGTGAACAGGACATGGACAAAGCACTGGGAGGAGCCTGCTGGACAGGAACAGGAAGTTGGAGACTCTGGGGCACTTCCTTCCCCTAAAAAAAAAAGTAAAAAAAGAAAAAGGACTCCTTGCACAAAAATGTCAATCTGAGGAGTTTTTTTCATCCAAATCATCATTTTCGAGAAGGTTTTATGCTGCTCGAGAGATATTCTTCTCCAGATTGCAAATTCTGCGTGTTCGGCATCGCAATCTTCACGGAACTTCCGCCGGATGTCTGATGGCGCGTCCGAATGACGTGTTCGCGATCGCACACTCTCGCGGGATCCCGCGGCCGGCTACCAAAATCTCGGGGCGAGCGGATAGGAAATCTCATCGGTGAATGCAGGGATCCTGGTAAGTCGCTACCGCGCGTGCAAACAACGCATTTTGAAAGCGCGAACAAGAAAAGAACTCTGCTCCGCCGCGGATCGAGGAGTTTTCAGTAACTCTGCGTTCTACGGAACGCGGAGTTGCCGAAAATCCGCAAACTCCGTGAGCAGAGCGGATTTTAACACCCAGGGTTACACATGACAGTCCATCCATTTACACTCTTTTATATTCAGTAGATTCTCTAGGTTGCCTCCTCTTTTTGGTACCTTGATGACTTCCAGCACTTGTCTGTAGAGATCATCCTCAAAATGACTTTGTTTTTTAAAATATTTCACCGGGTGGACCCTTCAGCTCTTCATCTTATCCTGCTCCTCTTTTGCATGATATGCTGTCTTATCATCTGGGATGGTTGTCAAACATAAACAAGCAAGCAAGGACATTGTATTACATAGATTACGTTGCATGTATTGCAGTTAGAAAATGATTTCAATGCAAAAACTTTATCATTCATTTTCCATTCTTTCATGTCTCCTGTAAACTCACAAACAGAACAATTTCCACATCTGTAGTGCCCTACCACAGCAGATAGCCCCCACATGGAGCCAATGTCCAGTCGGCTTGTCTGTGCCCTGTATGACCTCACCCCAGTGAGGGAGGAGGGATGGATGGGGTTCAATCTGGCAAGGAGTAGTGGCTTGCTGGGTAGCCATGCTATGGACAGGAGGATGTTTGTGTGAGATACAAACAAGCAAATCCATGCAAAGAGTTGCCACTGTCAATTGTAAATGAAAAACAAAAAATAGGCTAGTACAATGAGCTGAACGCTGCATATCACATTGGTGGCAGCCGTACTTACCCTAATGGAGGGACTGCTGTCTAATCAGGTGCCGCGTCAATGGGTGAGTCACCTTCGCGATGAATAAAGGCATAGGCTGCCGTAGTCCCCACTACGCTGCGGTTGTCTGAAATAGTGACAAATCGTCTTATTGCGAGAGCCGTCGAAGTCAGCCTCACATAGCAGATGCTGTTCTTTATGGGCACGTTCTTCACTAGCTATGCATAGCATGGAGCAATGTGTATTGAACATCGTATATACAGCGTGTGAAAAGGCTCTGGGATCTGGTGTTACTAGCTGAATGCTTTTGCAGGAAAAGAGGAATTCAAAGGTAAAAAAGACAGGGAAATGAAAAGAAAAATAATGGAACCATATATAGAGGCATTTAAAATATGTACAGTGAGATCCAATATATAACAATGAAAAGGTATATTACTGCTTATAAATAAATATAGTTTACTCATATGTGTATCAAAATAAGTCGACCATATTTTTTCAATTGGCAAGGGTTGTTACAAAACTGCCCCACTCCTCTGAGGTATTTAGTCCTTGATCAATGGAGTTGCAACATTCCATTCATTTGCACTCCATCCTTTGTAGAATATGTGTAATATCGTATCATCTTTGCTGAACAAATGCCATATCAATTACCTGCCATTTGATATCAGCAGCTGTGTGGGTTTTCTCAATGAAATGTGTCACTAAAGGAGCATTTGGCAAAGCACACCTTATTCTGCACTGATGTTGACAGATCCTGGTTTTAATTGATTGTGATGTCTGGCCAATTTAGAACAATACCCATGGGCACCATATGCTATATACAACATTATATGAGTTGCAGTTAGAGACAAAATGTAATTCATTTTTTACATTGCCGTGTTCAAAGATTTTAGTGTCAAAAGAGAAAGTGCACATGATGCAGTTACCATAGCAAAAGTGACCATTTAGTTGGGGGAGGCTCCGTATTGTTTCTAGAGTCCTTGATTTAGGGGTATACGAACATTACGTGGAGGAGTGAACCAAATGGTCTTTAATGCTTTTACTGTGTTTGAAGGCAAACATAGTGGTTTGTATTGAGGGGTCTATGCTATCAATCAACCACCACATTTTTTAGATCAGATTGCGCATTTTATTCGGGTGAGTGCAGAATGTGGTTATGCGCACCATTTTGTCTACAGAGGTCTTGTTTTTAGGAGTGAGAAGTTCCTCTCTTGGGCAATACCAGGCACGTTTGAGAGAGTTCTTCACTATTTTTTTAATGTAGCCTCTGGCTAACATTTTGCCTCTTCTAATGAGAGCCTCCCTGAAGTAATCCTCTCTAAAGGAACAGTTTCTGCATCAATGCAGAAATTGGCCAAAAGGTAAGCAACGCAATGCCTTTACAAAGCAGCCAATACAATGCAAGTTCCATTACAACGCATGCCATTACAATGCATTTGCCTCACTGACCAGCGCCTTCCCTGAGGTAAGCACCCAGCGGTTTTAGAATAGTAAATTATGTTGTGATGGTGCATGCGTTGTGATGGCTTGCATTGTAATAGCATGCATTGTAATGCAAGTTGCATTGTAAAAACTGCATTGTAATAGTTTGCGTTGCAACATCATACATCCAAGGTGAGATGTTGTTGGACTTCATTCAAATAAATAAGAACATTTTAAAAAGTATATTCAGGGCCGGACCAAATCAAAAAAATATTGTCAATATACTGCTTCCAACATTTAATGTTGGAGCGGAATCTGTTCTGATCAGAGAGTACATGAAGTTTTTCAATGTGATCCAGATAAATGTTTGCTAGATTTGGAGCAAAAACTGCTCCCATCGATGTTCCAGAACATTGTTGGTAAAAGTTTTCATCAGATATGAAATAGTTGTTCTGCAAGGCAATTCTGAGAACAGAAATAATAAAGTTGGCAGGACTTGTCTTGGTCCCTTTGTGTGTTCAGTAGATTTTCTATTGTTCTAATGCTGTCTTCCTGTGGTATCTTGGTATATAGAAAGGCTATGTCCAAAGTCACCAGCCAATCAGTTTCTTCATTGAAGGGCATGCTATCCCTTACATAGTTTTTTTGCATGGGGACATCGTCTTTAATAAACATGTGTATGTAGCATCCTAGAGGTTCTAGGATTGATCCACACCCAGAAGGGATAGGTCTGCCCGGTGGAGTGGTGACATTTTAAAGTACTTTTGGCAAAGTACACAGAACCGGGGTACGAGGGTTCTCGAAATTAAGTTATTCAAATTCTTTTTTGGAAATGTACCCCTCTTCTTTGGCATTGGTGGTTACCTTTAGTATTTCATTTCTGAACATGGCTAAGTGATTTGTGGTTAATCTTTTGTAATGTTTGGTAACCATAAACTGTTTATGTAGTTCTGTGACATAATCAGTACTGTCTTGGATAACAATCCCTCCTGCCTTGTTTGCTGGATTCATAATTATAGATCTGTTGTTTTTTAAGGATCGTAAGACTTGTCTCTCAGTTAAGGAGATATTGTATGGAGTAAAGCTCCTGACTTCAAGCTGTCAAGACCTCGGAGAATGAGTTTTTCAAAAGTATGTCATTCCAGTGGCATCAATGAATTAGCCGGATAGGATGTGGAGGGAGTCCTCAGATCAGTGACTGTGTCATTGAGAGGTGGGCTTTGTCCAAGGAAAAAATGTAATTTGATTTTGTGAAAAAATTGAAATAATTCAGTTTTTAGGGTAAAAAAGTCTGTTTTCCAGTGATCACGAAAGACAAATCTTTGCTGAATAGTGAGATTTCAATGGATGAGAACCTGTGCTGGGACAAATTAAATATAGGTATTTCTTGAGTGTTCGCATAACCCAAAGTGGTGTTGATGGTCCCTGTGGCCCCCACTGGTCTAATGTTCCCTGGGGTATTGATACCATGTTTTGTTCCTGCCTCTGCCTCTCTGGCCTCTCACTAAAAAAGGCTGTCCCAGGTGTGTGTCTGTTTGACTAGGCCCCTTTTGTGCATCAGAATCATCTGAGCCTGCGATGACTCCTTGAAAGTATCCGTATTTTTTTTTTTTTTTAAATCTACCCCAGGTGTTTTGCCATTGTGTGTGAATGTTGTTGTCTAATAATCTTCTCTAAAATAGGGATATGCTTTCTCTTTTGAACAGTTTTTTATATTTTTGGTGACCTTGTCAGTTTTTGTCTTTACTTCAAACGAGTTAAATTCCTAAATGGTTTTATTAAGTTTGTCTAGAAGTATATTTACTTCTGCTATTCGGTCCTCATCTAGAGGTACTCTTTCTAGAGCTTCTATTGCTTTAAGCTCTTCTTTTGCGTGTTATAGAGCTCTCTCTACTCCCACTACCATCCAGTGTCGAGAGCACATTGTAGAAATGTGGCTAAATCAACCATTGAATTTTTTTCTCACTCTAAAGATACCTGGCACATTTCTAAAATGCAGTCCTTGAGGTATAATGCCTGCCTTTAGGTACTCAGTGAGCATTTGTGTTTGCAATTCTGTCCTTACATGCTTCTCTTTAGCTTTCTCAAGTTTCTCGATAATTAACTGTTTGGGACTGATTCTACTGCTGAGTTCTCCTGTAAACAGAGATGGACCACTTGTGATTTTATCGATATACTTGTCCATGTATAAGGGGCTTCTCTATCAGACATCCTAACCAGAAGGAGTAGGTTTACCTGTGATGAAACAGAAGGGGGGGGGGCAAAATCTAACACAGATAAATACTCTTGCAGTGCAGCCACCGCTCTAGGTGTTGTGTCAAAAAAACAAGAGCAATACTGCTTACAAAGAACCAGGGCATACAATATATATAGGGAAACAATGGTTCTTGTGGACAATTTATGAATAATTAATGATTGAGCATAATAGCAATTAACACTAAAAATATGATGTTAAAGGAGAAAGGTACTCAGGAAACCAAATACTGTTTGCACAAAATAGGTTCTGTATTTGAAAAAACAAATAAACCCAGCTCTGTGTCCCAAGTGAAAAATAGAACCCACAAAACATTAGCGACCAATTATGGTATACAATAAGTTTTCTTAATACATGACAATGACCATTTTTGAATAAACAGCTTCTTATAACAGCCGAGAATGGTTCTTTTAAAATGCAAGCCGACGAAGTATCGACCCCACAAACAATAAAGGGTCTCATCAGGATCTAAAAATGAGGGACACCTGAAATTTAATTTAGAAGAATAACTTAACCAGAGAGAAAAGAGAAATTTGAGTATGCACGATTTGAAGCATTGAGGGTCTTGACATACTTGATGAATCACAGATATCATAAGGTGGGGTTATTTATATAGTGCAACTGTTTCTCCTAGGAGTGTCCTGGCGCTACTGTAGAAAGGGGGACAGCAGTGGAAAAAGAAGGAGCTAGGGGCTGGAAAAAAGCCATGTCTTTCGCTTTTTCTGAAACACAGGTGTTGCCTTGATACATCTGCGGGTCAATGACAGTTTTTTCTAGAGGGAGGGGCCCAAGAAAGGGCTTTTCCCCAAGACCTTGCCTTTCTGATTGGTGGGATTCTGGCAAGGCAGAGATTCGTAGAGCGAAGGTTTCTCTGGGGGGCATAGAACTTAATTCTGTTTTGTAAATAGCCTGGGCCAGTTCCGTATAAGGCTTTCTGGGTCTTAAAGATAATCCTCTTCCTTACCGGCAACCAATGAAGACTTTTAATAAGACTCGACACATGAGAATCACGGGGGAGTCCGAAAATAGCTTGGGCAGCTGCATTCTGAACTAGCTGCAGCCTATCACTAAGGTATTTGGGCATGCCTGAATACAGACCGTTCCCACAATCAAGAAGTGAAATGATCAAGGCTTGAATCACCTGTTGTCTGGCCACAAAGGACAATAAATACAGAAACTTCCGAAGAATTCGAAGAAGGGCAAAACAAGTGCCTGCCACTGAATTTACTTGGGAATGGAACAGCAATTGACCATCAAATTTAAAGCCCAGGTTTTTTACCATCAGATTTTTAATAAGTGGGGGGGGCTGTCAGATGGCCAAAAGGACTGCAAAGGTGTCTCGGCCTCTGAAGCATAAAAAACAGCTCTTTCTTTCCAGAAACATTTAAGTTGGTTCGTGGACAGCCACCCAAACACCGCCAAAAGGCAGTTGTGGATTTTGCTGCCTGGGCAAGGCCCGTTATTCTTCCAAGAAAACAGCAGCTGGGTGTCATCTGCATATGACACGATTTTTGCCCCCAAGGATTCTGACAAGGTAGCCAAAGGAGTAAAGTAGATATTAAATAGAGTCAGGCTCAGGGCAGAGCCCTGAGGTACTCCTACACTTAGATTGTGGGATTTGGCCGAGAAGGGGTGGCGCCATACCACTTGTCCCCTCTCCTCCAGGAAAGGTGCAAGTCACTTCCAGTCCAGTCCCTCAATACCAACTGAGTGGAGACGGGCCAACAGGATATGGTGTGAGATCGTATCAAAAGCAGCCGATAGGTCTAAAAGAACCAGCAGTGCCTTGTCACCCACTTCCAGGCCAAGACGGATGGAATCAACAATCTCCAGCAAAGCTGTTTTGGTACTATAATTAGGGCGAAAGTCAGATTGGCTCGTATGCAGTAGGCTATTCCTTTCAAGATACAATGATATCTGATGGTTTACATGTTTCTCTAGCACCTTTGAGAAGGCAGGGAAGAGAGAGATCGGCCTGTAGTTGGTGGGTCAGAGGGGTCTGCCTGGGTTTTTTTTTTTGGCACCGGTATGACCTTCGCTTGTTTCCATTTTGTAGGTACAGTGGCTGACACGAGTGAGATTTTCAATAACTGATTCACCAGTGAGTTGATGGCCTCTGCTCCCTGAGCAAGAATAAAAGAGGGGGCCGAGTCCAAGGGGGAGCCTGATTTGAGGCACCTTAAGGCTAGCAGAGAATTCCAAAGAGATGGGAGAAAAGGAGTTCAAAGAGCTAGCTTCAGCTTTAATGATGGAGACAGAAAGGGAAGGATCATGACTAAACTCAACCCAATTTCTTATCTCATGTTGGGCTACTGCCTCTGTACAGGGACTAAATATACTACCTCCAACTCTGGGAAGTGGGAGGCTTGCCTGAATAGCATCTATTTTTTCCTGATAGCTAAGAGCGAGTGACTCACACCATTCCACAGACAGGGGTTTCTGGTTAGTACCTACTTCGTGAAAGGAAAAGGATTTAACAATTTAAAAAAATTCTCTAGAGTGGTTTCCTGCCTTTGAAATGTTGGCCTCGAAGCAGACTTTTTTGCTAATTTACTTTCCTTGTAGTACTTCCCTAGTTCTGCCTTATATTCTGCTTTTGGGCAAATATTAGCCCTCCATTGCCTCTCTTTGCGTTTACATACTAGCTTTGTTTTTTTGAGGGAAAAGGTGTACCAAGGGCTGGTCACTTTGGTGCGACGTTGTTGAGTTCTAATTTCTGGTGCTAAGGCTAGGCTAGCGTATTTAATCCAACTATCAATCCGACAGACATCCTCATTGATGCTGCAAGTAAGAAAGGGCTTACCCACTTCAAGTCTATTGCCTAAAGTTTCCAGTTGAATTTTATGAAAGGCTCTTACCAATTAGGATAAATTGTCTTTATTAAGAAGGATGTTTCTAAGCTTTGCCCATCTAAACCTGAGCATATGGTGGTCAGTCCAAACCAGCGGAGTAGGAGAAACAACTTCAAGGGTTAGGGAAGTGAAGATTTGGTCTAGCGTATGACCGGCCAGATGAGTAGGGACAAAAATTGTTTGAGTAAGGCCCATAGCTGTTAACTTCTCTGGAAGTTTTAAACTTTCTTTAGCTGATTCGCAATCCATGTGTAAATTTAAAGTCCCCCAGCAAAATACAGTGCGCATGTCTGAGGGTCAAGGGCAAGAGGACTTCATATAAAGAGGATACAAATCCTCCAGAGGGACCAGGGGTCTACAGATAAAATCCCCCGGTGAAAGGGAGAGAGTAAACCCTAAAATCTCCACCCTTCTAATTCCATTAGGGGCAGCTGCGTCAAGGTGTAGCATTCCTTACAAATAATAGCAAGTCCTCCCCCTCTGCTCTTGTCTTGATCTTTCTTCACAATTTTAAATTTTTTGGGGACTGCTGACCAGATGTCCAAGAAGCCAAGTTTCAGTTACAAACAAAGCATCAGGATATTTGTCACATAGTAAATCATGAATATTATGTTTAGGGAGAGAGTGAGAGTTAATCAGAGCTGCCATAAAAAAGGGTTTTTACAAAGACAGGAAACAGAGTCGGGGTAGGAGATGGGCTAGTCGCCATGTCGTGAGTGAACGACATGGTGAGTGAACGACACACTCTGTTTACGCTCCCGTCAGCTCAGACCTAACCACTGTGGGGTCAAACAATACAAGGTAAATACGTACCCTGTATTAACCCACTAGGCTGGTAACTAGAGAATTTCTTCACACTTAAAGCACCAGCCCTGCAGTAGTGTAAGAGTTCAGATATTCCTAATTAACTGGTCCTGAAGAATTGCCGAGAGACCCCTTAGGGGCTAACAATGGCAAGAAACATGTCGACCTTCTTTCATAATACATCTGCCCTATAGGACCATTGTATCCAGATAGGCCACACTGTTTTTAGTTAGGTTAGTAAGTGCCATAAATAAAAATGTATCCAATAGGGCCTTCCTATACCTATTTTAGCGCACTGTCCTTCACTGCACTACACTACTCACTTCATTCCACACATCCCCCATGCACCTAACGGCTTCATCAAAAAGAGCTCCGCCAATGAGCACCTTCGCAAGTGGCCTTCGGGCATTGCAGCGCCGGCGCGACGAGGAGCACGCCCAAATGATGAACCCTCCGGGGTGTGTGAGGGCACTTCCTTCAAAAGGAGGTTATTCCACAGACCTGAACATTTTCACTTCTTCTAAGGAACTGCACACTGTCTTTGTAAAAACAAAAAACAAAAAAGGGCTCTGCTCGGTTTGAGGAATAGAGGAGTGCTCCCTATGATTAATGCAGAAGTTTACAAGATGTACACTTACTCTCAGAAAGGCCCAAAGTATGGGGGTTAAAAGGTATGCATCTAGGTGTTGGGACCAAGTCATGAAGTTGTGACGGGCTATAGGAATAATGGGGGGCACCTTTTAAAAAGACACCAGCATAGTGGCTGGCCCTGGACGCTTCCGGCATCCTGACGGGTGCAGACGGGCTTGCCTTTGGCATGACGGTGAAGCGTCCACACAGCATCCCTGCTTAAATACATACGGGAGGCCAGGGAAGCTAGAGTGGGCACTCTCAAAGATGGCTGCTCTAGCCGTCCCTAAAGAAGAGAAATGGCTACCGTGCACAAGCCCCTCATGCACGCACACTAACAGAACACCAGCTGCTCCCTACACTTCTTCAGAATATGGTGAGTGTCCCTCAACAATTCAGGTCAGTGTCCAGATCAGTTTCAATTCACAGTTTATAGTTCAGATTCAAAACATACTCATATTCATGTGGGCAGTAAAGTCAATACTTACTAAAAACCACCTAAGGTGTAAAGTTATTTGAAATTCAGAGCACATTAAGATCGCACTTAAAAAAACAGAGCAAAACGCACATAAAATAAATAGGAATGAACAGAGCGTGAGATAAACCCACCGCGAACATTACAGCACTCGCGTCCGCACATCGTCCCTGAAGTGGGGGGGGATTATATTCACATAGGGCCCAGCATGGTGCTTTGAGAGAGGAGAAGAAAATCAGGGAATTAGTATATCAGCGATGAAGAAGTGCTAGTTTAGTCATGAGATTTGACATGGAAACTCACCCCAGTGAGGGGAGGAGGGATAGACGAGGATCAATCTGGCAAGGAGAAGTGGTGTGTCGGGTAGGCCACGTTATGGACAGGAGGATGTTTGTGTGAGATGCAAACACGCACATCTGTGTCAAAGAGTTGGCACTGTCAATTGTAATTGAAAAAGAAACAGGCATAAAAATAGACCAGTTCAAATTGGTTGAAAACGGCATATCAAGTTGGTGGCAGGCGCACTTACCCTAATAAAGGGGCTGCTGTCTAATCAGGTTCGGCGTCTATGGGTGAGACGCCTTTGTAATAAATAAAGGCGTAAGCCACAGAAGTCCACACTACGCTGCAGTTGTCTGAAATAGCAACACATTTTTTTATTGTGAGAGCTGCCGAAGTCAGCCTCACATAGCAGATACTGTTCATTATGGGCATGTTCTCCACTAGCTATGCATACCCTGGAGCGACGTGCGCTGAGTATGTGCTGACCGTGAAAAGGCAGTTCTGGAGAGAGACGATCATGGATGATCGTGTGTCTCTTGGATCTGGGATCACTAGCAGAATGCAATTGCAGGAAAAGTGGAGTTCAAAGGTAAAAAAAAACAGGGAAATGAAAGGAAAAATAATGGAACTAGATATAGTGGCATTTAAAATATACACAGTGAGATCCAATATATAACAACGTAAAGGTATATTACTGCATATAAATAAATATAGTTTACTCATATTTGTATCAAAATAGGTGCACCATATTTTGAATATGCTCAATTGTTCATGAAGTCAAATGTCCAAAGGCATCTTAGTTTCAATTGGTGAGGTTTGTTACAAAAGTCCCCACTCCTCTGAGGTATTCAGTCCTTGATCAATGGAGTTGCAACGTTCCATCCATTTGCACTCCATCCTTTGTAGAATACGTGTAATATCGCCTCCTCTTTGTGGAACAAATGCCAAATCAATTACCTGCCATATGATATCATCCGCTGTGTGGGTTTTCTCAATAAAATATGTCACTGTAGGTGCATTTGGCTCTGCACACCTTATTCTGCTCCGATGTTGACAGATCCTAGTTTAATTGGTTGTGATGTCTGGCCAATATAGGGCAATTCACTTGGGCTCCATTTGCAATATATAACATTTAATGAGTTGCAGTTTGTAACAACAAAATTCAATTCATTTTTGACATTGCCTTGATCAAAGATTTTAGTGTCGAAAGAGAAAGTGCACTCGATGAAGTTACCACAGCGAAAGAGACCCTTTAGTTTGGTGAGGCTTACATTGTTTCTAGAGTCCTTGAATTGGGTATATTCGAATACAGCATTCCATGCACTGAGCAATTCTACCAACTCCACCCCTGGTCGTTGCAGCTGCACGGGCATTGTTTTGGCAGCATATTTGCCATAGCATAGCTCCTATTATGCTTGTATGTTTTGCCCATTACTCCCAGATACAACCACAACTTGAAAAGCCATGCACTAAACAAAGCTTAAGAAATGCCATCATCAAATATTGATAGTCTGACTCCGGTAGTGTAATATAAAATGATGGGGAATGTGATATAAGGCCCCTGAATCTCACATATATCACAGATATTCATTGGCCTTAGGATGAATGCCCCCCCGATCATTTGGGGCCCCTTTAAAGGTTGGGTGCCCCCATGCGTATCAGGGACTGAAGGGGCCTTCTTTACGCCCCAGTCTGACACCTCAGGCATAAGTCAATGAAGGAAAAAGGAGAACTAATCCACACCAACTGCCGTGTCCTTTACTATCAGGACCAAACCACCTCGAATCATGTTCACAGTATTATGTTTAGTGATAGATGCCAGTTTTGGACCATCATGCTCTGCCTAATTTATTTTTTATTACGGTATGCTTTTACGTTTTAAAATTATTATGAAACTGCAGAAAGCATTTGTCGTATTTTAGATAAGAACCATTTAGTTCGCATGTGAGCAATCTTTTTTGGATTGAGCAGGCAAACAAGATGTCATCCTGGATTCTGCATGAAATCTTTAGTAGTTAGAGTGATCAATTATTTACTTGTTCTTACAATGATGCTCTTTCAAATGAAAGAGGTATGAACTGCAGGCTTTTTGGAGCATTGCAATTATCAAGTGACCTACTATTTTCCCTGCCTTAGGAGACCGTTCAAAAACAAGCGCCTAAACTCCTGCTGTAGGCTCTGCAAAGCAATCTTCCATTTGAAATGGTGCTCTGTCCAGGAACTACATCTGCACCACCCAAGACTGTAGTAGTACATGATGGTGGATAGCACACAGCTTTGTTTAAATACCCCTCACCCATCAAAAGGACCCTTGGTGGCATGCTTCATCATCGGGGTCTTCCCGCCCCACTGCGGGCGGGGCCTGCTATGACCTACGACTACGTGGGAGCACTGGTAATGAAAAACAATACTATGTGTGGTGTAGGAGTGTGAGTGGAAGGGTCAGAAGTGAGTGAATGGTGAATGGTGAAAAATTAAAAAAATACATGGCTCAATGGAAAAAATAAATTTTAATGTTCCTTTGAGCTGGTATCGTTAAAAGCGGGGAATGAGATGGAGATACTATGCTTTAATGAGCAGTGTCTCCTGTGTCGACATGTTTCGAAGCCCTCCCCTGGCTTCTCATCAGGACCTAGAAGAGATCCCTTTTACACTCAAATCAAAACAACTGTGTATTTACATATAATCCTAATTAAGTGGTGCACATAAATTTAACATGCACAGTATACTATACCCCAGTAGGTATATTGCTGAATGGGTTCTGGAAGAATAAAAACAGAGTTAAAATAACATAACACATCCAAACTGCACCATATGTGGTGTTGACCTTTAAAAAAAAGTGATATATTTCTGTGATATATTTTTCTTATCTTTATCCGTAATAATTGGTAATCAGTGCTGTGTTATGCCAGCGAGATGGGACAATACAAAAACATACACACATCAAAACATAAAACACACACTCTATATCTAAGGACCACGTGGTGTGCATATCCATATGACAAGTATAACTGAGAGTATCTGTTCAATATATCGCTCCTTCAAAAAACAGTTTAGTGACAGATAAAGAAGCCTCCAAAGTCTAGGCTGTTCACGTACTCTTATATTGCCCAGATAATGCCCCATGAGCCTTCAAAACGGGAGGGAAGGGGTACCTATAGTCACACACTGTTAAAAGAAATTGAAAAAGAAAAAGAAAAGGAAAACTGTTGGTTTTGAGATCCTTCCTAAATGAGCAGCGTTTCACTGTTGCAAATCGGCCGTGCCGTACTTACAATATCAAGGTTACCTCCTCACCAGGACACTGCCTCGCCGCGGCTCTGTGGAACATTGAGCCAGTGTGGGCAGTGTCCTTAAATACTGAGCATAATTGGTAGTTTTGCCGCCAAAAAACTGCACTCAATTGGTACAAACACTAGACCGTCAGAAAATCCAAGATGGTGACCTAGAATGGCACCTCCGGCTGAATGTGTTTGTTCCTCGCTTCCTGTTGCTCAAGGGTGTTTGTTCCTCACTTCCTGTTGCTCAAGGGTGCCTGTTGTATAGCCCTAGGAGCAAAAGACTAGTGCGCTAACTAAAAGGACACTACCTCTTCCTAACTCTTTAAACTATCCGAGCGTAAAATGTGGACCAGCCGGATAATGAAAAATAATAATAATATTAAAAATAAAGTAAACCAGGTCTGGGCAAGTATTTACTAATGGTACATGTAGTCGCATTTATGGTAGACATTGTACCAAGGGAGTGTGCAGCCAGACATGCGGGTTACTCCGAAGTGTTTTTTTCATGTTTCATAATATGCACGACAAAAAGTTGCTTCAAAAGATTTTTATGTAGAGGACATATAGTGGTAATGACACCTCTCTACAGAAGGGTGAGCTCAAGAAGGCAAAAGTGAATAGGAGTGGGAAAACGTGTGGCAGGACATTAAATTCCACAGGATAATGTACAGGCCACTTTATTTAAGGGGTGTTTTTCTGCTGGCCCCAAGTGTTTAATAGGAGGTTGGCTAACATAAGGGTTCTGCCCAGTCGTTCAAGAGTTTCAATGCAGTGTATTTGCAGTAGTTTTCTCTTCCCAGAGATAGTGACAAAGGTCACGGGGAGATACAAATCAGCTAAATTGTCCCCAGGGGATGTCGTCGTTCAGACCTGTAATGTGTGTCCCCAAGCGGAACACCCACCGCTGTTCCTTCTCGAGAAGACCATGTTCACTGTTCAGTTGTTCGATAATGGTCCACTGTAGGTCTTCCATTGTGTGTTGGGTTGTCAAGTAGTGGGCAGCCATTTTCGTAGTGCTTCTTTTGCAACGTACGTTGCTCCTGTGCTCTCCTATGCGTGTCTTGACAGGTCTAGTTGTCATTCCGACATATTCCATTCCACATGGGCAAGTGATGATATAAACCACATTCTTGCTGTTGCAGTTCGTAAATCTCCTCTGCTCCCATTCCGTACCATTCCTGAATTTTATACTTTTGCTTTTCTTCGTCAGGTGGCAAGTGCTGCAATTACCACAAGGATAATGGCCCTTCACTGGGGGTAGGAGGGTATTTTCTGCCTCAATTGCTAGTATTGTAAGTAGTGACACATATTGGTCTCTCTTCTGGGTCCTTAGGTACTCTCGGTTCCAGCAGTGCTTCCCTACTGTTGTTACGTGCCCTCTTCATGGCTCTGTCAATGATTCGTGTAGGGTAGTTGCATTTCTTTAGTTTCTCTTGTAGATCAGTAGCCTGCCTCTTGAAGTCTTTAATCTCCGTACAGTTCCTCTGCATGCGGCAGGCTGCTGATCTACAAGAGAAACTAAAGAAATGCAACTACCCAGAAGAGAGACCAATATATGTCACTACTTACAATACCAACTCCAATCAAGTGACAAAAATTGTAAACAAACATTGGAGACTCCTGGCATGCGGAAACCTCAACCTTCCCAAACCGATGTTTGCACACAAAAGGGGAAGGAGCCTGAGGGACATGCTGGTCCACACAAGACCACGACACACCTTAGCAATTGAATCAGAAAATACCCTCCTACCCCCAGTGAAGGGCCATTATCCTTGTGGTAATTGCAGCACTTGCCACCTGACGAAGAAAAGCAAAAGTATAAAATTCAGGAATGGTACGGAATGGGAGCAGAGGAGATTTACGAACTGCAACAGCAAGAATGTGGTTTATATCATCACTTGCCCATGCGGAATGGAATATGTCGAAATGACAACTAGACCTGTCAAGACACGCATAGGAGAGCACAGGAGCAACGTACGTTGCAAAAGAAGCACTACGAAAATGGCTACCCTATACTTGACAACCCAACACACAATGGAAGACCTACAGTGGACCATTATCGAACAACTGAACAGTGAACACGGTCTTCTCAAGAAGGGACAGCGGTGGGTGTTCTGCTTGGGGACACACATTACAGGTCTGAACGACGACATCACCTGGGGACAATTTATCTGATTTGTATCTCCCCGTGACCTTTGTCACTATCTCTGGGAAGAGAAAACTACTGCAAATACACTGCATCGAAACTCTTGAAACGACTGGGCAGAACCCTTACGTTAGCCAACCTCCTATTAAACACTTGGGGCCAGCAGAAAAACACCCCTGAAATAATGTGGCCTGTACATTACCCTGTGGAATTTAATGTCCTGCCACACGTTTTCCCACTCCTATTCACTTTTGCCATCTTGAGCTCACCCTTCTGTAGAGAGGTGTCATTACCACTATATGTCCTCTACATAAAAATCTTTTGAAGCAACTTTTTGTCGTGCATATTATGAAACATGAAAAAAACACTTCGGAGTAACCCGCATGTCTGGCTACACACTCCCTTGGTACAATGTCTACCATAAACGCAATTACATGTACCATTAGTAAATACTTGCCCAGACCTGGTTTACTTTATTTTTAATATTATTATTATTTTTTTCATTATCCGGCTGGTCCACATTTTATGCTCGGATAGTTTAAAGAGTTAGGAAGAGGTAGTGTCCTTTTAGTTAGCGCACTAGTCTTTTTCGCTCCTAGGGCTATACAACAGGCACCCTTGAGCAACAGGAAGCGGGGACCAAACACCCTTGATCAACAGGAAGTGAGGAACAAACACATTCAGCCGGAGTTGCCATTCTAGGTCACCGTCTTGGATTTTCTGACAGTCTAGTGTTTGTACCAATTAGTGCAGTTTTTTGGCGGCAAAACTACCAATTATGCTCAGTATTTAAGGACACTGCCCACACTGGCTCAATGTTCCACGGAGCCGCGGAGAGGCAGTGTCCTGGTGAGGAGGTAACCTTGATATTGTAAGTACGGCACAGCCGATTTGCAACAGTGAAACGCTGCTCATTTAGGAAGGATCTCAAAACCAACAGTTTTCCTATTCTTTTTCAATTTCTTTTAACAGTGTGTGACTATATGTACCCCTTCCCTCCCATTTTGAAGGCTCATGGGGTATTATCTGGGCGATCTAAGAGTACGTGAACAGCCTAAACTTTGGAGGCTTCTTTATCTGTCACTAAACTGTTTTTTGAAGGAGAGATATATTTAACAGATACTCTCAGTTATATTCATCATATGGATACGCACACCACGCAGTCCTTAGATATAGAGTGTGTGTTTTATGTTTTGTGTGTGTATGTTTCTGTATTGTCCCATCTCGCTGGCATAACACAGCACTGATTACCAATTATAACGGATAAAGATAAGAAAAATATATCACAGTAATATATCACTTTTCTTTACAAGTCAACACCACATATGGTGCAGTTTGGATGTGTTATGTTATTTTAACTCTGTTTTTATTCTTCCAGAACCCATTCAGCAATATACCTACTGGGGTATAGTATACTGTGCATGTTAAATTTATGTGCACCACTTAGTTAGGATTATATGTAAATACACAGTTGTTTGATTTGAGTGTAGAAGGGATCTCTTCTAGGTCCTGATGAGAAGCCAGGGGAGGGCTTCGAAACATGTCGACACAGGAGACACTGCTCATTAAAGCATAGTATCTCCATCTCATTCCCCACTTTTAACGATACCAGCTCAAAGGAACATTAAAATGTATTTTACCCACTGAGCCAGGTATTTTTTTAATTTTTCACCATTCACCATTCACTCACTTCTGACCCTTCCACTCACACTCCTACACCACACATAGGGGCCAATTCCGATCTCGGCCGGTAGGGCACCGAATCGGATTCGGCTGAACCGGATCTGATTCGGAGCCCTTTTTCCCGACCGAATCGTACGTGCGTCCGGGCGAACGAGTACGATGCGAGCGCGTGCGAATTCGCCGACCGACTCGTACGCCCGTCCCAACCGCACCGACCGACTCGCACGGATGCGCTGCGCACCTCGCAATGGAGACGTTCCCCGGCCGGGCAGGTACGATGCGCGCCACGAGCAGTCCGACCGACTCGCGCCGTCTGGCTCCAAGAAGCAGTCGGAGCTGTACTTTGGGGGTCCGTGTCGGACCCCCCTGTACGCGTAGCCGGGCGAGTCGCACACAGGGGGGACCCATGGGTCCCCCCTACCTGTGCGTGTACGGCGTGAGTCGCTTCGCCGCGTACACGCTGTAGGGGCGCCCTTGTCTGCCTCGCACTCCATTGAGTCAATGGGAGCCCGCGTATGCGCTTGTACGACAGGCTCCCATTGACTTCAATGGGAGTCCGACCGACTCGAGTCCGATGGCATACGTGCGCATCGTACTCGTTCGGTCGGGCTGCTAGGGTCCGATTCGGTCGGAAATTTCTCTGGGTCCGGCTCGGTCGGAGAGAATTCCGACCCGAATCGGAATCGGCCCCATAGTATTGTTTTTCATTACCAGTGCTCCCACATAGTCGTAGGTCGTAGCACGCCCCGTCCCGCAGCAGGGCGGGAAGACCCCGATGATGAAGCATGCCACCAAGGGTCCTTTTGGTGGGTGAGGGGTATTTAAACAAAGCTGTGTGCTTTCCACCATTGTAGGAGACACACGTAGTCTGGAGGAACACTTCTATACTTTCTGATAAGGGTGGATCCATTTGTTTTTTGACAATATAACTTGAGGAGGACGTATCCACCTCTTCTGCTCTTTGAAGCATTACCTCTTCACTCCCTTCTTGTGTTACTTTGATGTAGTAGTACATGACCATTATCGTAGTCTTAACATGTTTAAGAGACGTGCCTTGGCTTTTGTTCTATCTACTAGTATTGGAAGCACTTGGACAGGAATACACACACAAAAATTGACATTTGCTTCAGTAATGCAGAGCAGGAGTGAAATAAAGGAGTGCGTGGCAATTAAAAAAAAATGGTGCAGCTGATCCGGCAAGACATTTTCAGTGACGTTTGTCTTTGTTGGTTTTAGTGAGATATTCATGTAGACATCAATCTGGGTTCAGTTTAACTTTTAAAAATCAACCTGAGCCCTGGATACGTATACTTCAGTCATAAAAAATGGCTGTCAAATGCTGGCCAAACATTTTCCACAAACATTGCTTCTACGTAATATGATTCCAGCGCTAGGTGCTCAACTGAAGACAGACAGGCCTTGTTATTGCAATCGGTTTTGATACTTGGAGGATCGATTCCCCAGGTGGTCAATGCCTCGTGCATTGTTTCAGGAAATTTGGGACAACCATTGCCTTTTTGTGGTTCAGCGTGGAGTGGGCTGGGACAGACCTTTGAGGAAAATGAATATGTTGAAACAATCCTTTTTGTCGGATGTCCTGATTGCTTGTACCCTTCAAGTGGTTCTCAAAGGTGTTATTTTAAAACAAGCAAAGGGTACAGTCACCGGGGTGTTAATAATAAAGCAATATGGGCATTTGGATTCAAATGACCCTTTATACCTCTCCCCAAAGCGCTTTATCCCCTTCCAGCAGACAATAGCACATGTTTCCTTGAACACAGAGCACGCGGATGGGACCGCTAGGTGCTGAGTTCAAATGCTTGCCGGTCAGATGTGATTTACGTCGTGCACGCCTTGGAGGGAAAGGGCAGTTGAAACACTGACTGAAATATATTTCCCCACACTGTTTACTTATCGGTGCATGTCATAGGTGGTAATTTCAGTGGACCCAAAAACTAAGAAAATACACCATTTTCTCTCTTTAGGTAGTGAAAAACAACCACAATTTAGGTGCAAACAGGTTGGAGTAAGGTTGAGGGATCTAAGGGCATGGCCTCACTGGTCACCTCTTGAGCTCAAGTGATGGGAAACATCTCCCCCTTTCCATATTGAGTTAGGAAGATAGCTCAGGATGCTAAGGCAGCCTTTGTAGAGATCTTTGTATATAACACAGTGCATCCCTTTTACAAGTACATTTATTTTAAGAAATAGCACTTATTTTAACCTCACAGTGTTAGATTCCTAGATGTGAGATAGTAGTTGCAAGAAACATTGGAAACAGTCACTTAAATCTGACAGTTTGTTATTTCCATCTATTTAAGCACATCCCCGTCTTCGTCTATGGATTCGCTTCCCATGATATGTAATGTTACTACTTATGAGCTTCGGACATGACCTCATCAACAGATTTGGCCCTAAGGGAATCAGTTACAGCATAGGGCGAATTGCTGAGTTTGTAAGCATAATCCACTCAGATTCATGCACCTGCTGCTGCACTCTGCATTGATTTAAGTGTCCTACCAGTATGGTTCACTTACCTTCAGTCGTTCCAATGACTTCAACTCCAGCCAGACTTGCGGTTTCACCGATTGCATCAATTCATGGCATATAGTTTTCCTGGGTTGACATCAGTGCTGTGCGGTGACTGTTCATCCCTACCCCCTAACAACTAATCACTAGCCCAGTGTAATACCCATCCCTGCACCCTAAAACCTAAACAGTAACCCAGTGCAATACCCATCCATACGCTCTAAAAACTAATCAGTACACTGATGAAACACTCATCTGTGCTCCTTAAAATGCAATTATCAAAGCAGTGCAACACACATCACTCGAACCCTAGGACACCTGAAAAAAATAAAATATTTACAATTTAAAAATTAAAAAATTATTCATTTTTTAATATCACACCTTAGTACGCTACCAAAAAAACCTCTAAAACACAAAAACACAAAGAAAAATAATAGAAATAGTACTTAAAAAAATATAAAAAACCGAAAATTATATTAAAATTAAAAACATTTTAGAATTACACATGCCCTAAAACACATAAACAGTTGAACTATAAATAACATAATTAAAATTTAAAATTTAAATTTTATTAAATTCCCAAAAATAGTTATACAATTTAAAAAATATCATTTAATTAACTATGCACCCAAACCCCAAATTATTCAACGACCCTAAATAAAATTAAGTAATTAACAAAAACAAAATTCAAGTACAAAATATGAAATTCCAATTTACGGAAATACACTTGAATACGGTACTCACCACTACAAAATGCCAAAGTCCATCCAATAATTAAAAAATTAGATATGTACATGTAACAAGATCAAAAAATAAATATACATATTTTTAAAAGTTATTTCAATAAACTACCCACCCAAACCTCAAAATACCCACAACCTGAATAATAAATGACAAAATACATATTAAACAATTAATACAACAAAAAATAAAATAATTTGAATAACACTAATAAAAAATGTACATGTAATGTAATACACTACCTATTATAATCCCCTACAATACACGCCACACCAAAATATACATTATTTAAAAGAACATTAAAGTTAGACCTGTCAGCCTTAGGGTGATCTTCCCCCAAACCTTTTGCCTTCCTCCTCCATTTTTGCTAGTCTTAGGACTGCTAACCAGTGCTAAAGTGCATGTGCTAACGCCTTAAAAACATTGTAACATTGGCTCATACCCAATTGGCATAGTTAATTTACTCATACGTCCCTGTTAAAATGGCTCTACATGTGCCCTGGGCTTGTAAATGAAATTATAATGTTGGGGCAGCAGCATTGATTGTGCCACCCACTTAAGTAGCCCTGTAAACATGTCTCATGCCTGCCATTGCAGATTGTGTGTGCAGTTTTAAACTTTGATTTCAACCTGGCAAAAAAAATCTTTTACCAGGCCCAAACCTGCCTTTGTAATAGATATGTCAACCCTAGGGCAGGCCCCGAATGGCCCAGACAGCCGGGTGCGATGTATTTAAAAAGTTGTACATTGTACTTTTAAGTTTTACATATCCTAGTAGTGTAAATCTCTTAAATACGTTTTTCACTACAGCAAGGCCTGCAAGGCTTACCTCTCCCATCTATTTCTCCCATAAGATAACATTGGTGTTACCTTATTACATTTTATCAGTGTAATTTCCAAATGGAAATAGGTAACCAGTTAATGTTTGGTGTCTCTGTAATCCAAATTTTAAATCCTAACTGATGGTGAAGCAGGATTTTAAATTACAATTTTGAAAATTCCACTTTTAGAAAGCTGGCATTTTCCTTCCTTAGCCATTTAGTGCCTGTAGCCTGATGGATAGATGTGAACACTACGTCAGATGCCAGGAGTTCAGCACGAGGTTGGAAGAGCAAGGAGGAGCAAGGCGGGAGCAGCTTTGAGGTCTCCGATCGGGGGTCTGTATATATTCCATGGCCCGTGGCCCACCCGTGGTGACTTTTCAGCTTCGACGGGGGGCTCTGCAGCGGCATTGGTCTGTGATCTTAGCCACAGCTTGCCCTGCATGGAGCCAGACTTCAACAGGAGCAGTAGAAAAGCTGGCCCAGCCCTATAACGCCTCATATTGGTCGGCCTACTGCCCTATTCACACCCACTCTAAGGCAGGAGGCGAAGGTAGACTGCCAGTAATTTTCCTGCATTGAGCACAGTTGGAGTTAAATAGTTGGGCTTCGTGACTCCACTGTTAGGGGACGCCAGCGTCAGTGTGCAGGTTGAGGCCTAGGCCACAGGCCCCCTTGGTGGTGTGGAGGCGGCCAGCATTAGGCTGGCACAGCTTATGCCTCAGGTAGGGGGACCTGCTCCCTGCATACACACTCATCACTTGCCCTTTCGTTTTTTGCCCTCCAATTTGCCTGCCATTAGCCATTTGACTTTGCCTTTCATTTTATTTTTGCCTGCTGTTGCTTGCACACTAACACTGCTTGCTAATTGTTATTTTCTGAGTAACAAGATCAGATCTGTGGAGCAGCCCCGCTTGATCGTGCAGTGCTTCTTTGCAGTGGAGGCAGCAGGATCATAGCGCACTTTGTATGAGAAGTTAAACTTCTAGTATTTGGTCACATCCTAAGGCACATTGGGCATATTTGAGCACATTGGGCAGTGCCAGGATAACTAGATAACTAGAAAGGAGTTGATGTTCTGTTGTGGAGTTGAAGGGAAAAAAAAGGAGCAGAAGAGCTGCCCTCTGGGGGACTCGAGGCATCCGACACCGGTCATTTTTTATAAGATGCCATCAAAGTGTTTGCGCTCTGGCCATTTAATCTCTTCTTTTGGTTCAACTGCTACTTCCCTTAGTTCTCCCAAACTTTTAAAAACTATTCGGCGACAGAAACCACAGTTTCATTTGTCTCTTATGAAGTCTTGCCCCTCCATGGTGTCCTTGTTCTCAAAGAGGGGGAGTGGGGCAGGAAATAAGGAATTGGAAATGGCTTCAGGCATATATAAAGATGATGTAAGTTTAGTTATGGCCTTGTCCCAGGGCATCCCTTTATGTCAGGCCAGTCGATTTGACCACAGCCCACCTCCGGCTATTCCTCTAAGTCAGTCCAATAAATCACAGTGTCCAGTGGAAGCAGTGGAATAAATGGACATAGAGGCTGTTCCTAAGATGAACATTGTTGGCTTCAAGCTTTAGTCTGAGTCTGGTCTCACATGTCCCATGGTTCCATCTGGGGGCCAAGATGCTGAATTTTTGCTGAAAATGGTGCCACCTAAGTAGACCTCCCAAGTTACTCAGTGTAGACTCTGAGTCAATTCGTGTAATGGGGACCCTGGTGTACTGGAGCACTATTCCCTGCCAGACATTGATGCTCTTATAGAGAAGAATTGGATCAAGGAGGCCAACTTAAAACCACCAATAGCCTCGGACTTGATCTTGAGCCCACCTTTCGATTGTCTCCCTAGCAGTCCATATTTACCATCTTTACCATCTTTGAGGGTTTCTCTAATGTGCTCAATGAACTCCTTGAGCAGTGATTTATCTGTATCTGCAGAGGCTCAAGTATTTGTGCAGTCATTTAATTTGGAAGGTGAGGGGGCAGGTGGGGATAGGGCCCACTTTTATATTTTATTATGTGTGGAGAGGGTTCTATCCTCGATTTTGGCTTTGTTGGATAGATCAGTTGTCAATTCTGATCATGTGCTGGGTGTGTTGTCCCCAATTGTAATGGGGGTGCAGCACCTTACCTCCATTGGCATTTGCTCAAGGAAGGAAGAAAGGGGTATTGAAGTGAAATTTCAGGCCTCCCAGACTAGCATAGTGGCAAAAAATAGAGTAGCAGAAATTGGAATTCAGGCGGTTGACCCTGATGGACTTGTAGCCACTCTTTCTGGGCAATCCAGTGATAATCCTGAGGCCACTAACGAGATTGATAACATGCCCTGTTCCACCTCTTTTAATCATTTATCTGAGGAATTACGTTATGTAGCCCATAGTGCAAATGTAACTGAAAGTGAGAATCCTCTTCCTATTTTTCAGATATTTAAAAAAGGGGATCACCTTACCTCTGGTGTTGTAGTTTTGCAAGATGATTTTTCTAGTGCTAATTTATCAAGGGCTCACCAGGATGGTGCTTTTACTGGGTTGTACTAGGGCAAAACGCCAGAAGGGGAAAAAGAAAATAACTCGGAGCATTATGAAATGTAGGTCTAAAAAACTTAGGTGCTCTAATGTTTTAGAAGAATCAGCTCCTATTATTCAGCCACAAAAAGTAAAAGGGCTGAAGAATGCCCCCTTACACCTAGGTCAGGAGCTTGATTCCCAAGAAATAATTAGCACTCCCTCCTTTTCTAATATAATAAAAGTACCAATCTCAAACTGCCATTGGCAGGAGAAGGTTCTCTCAGATGTGGGGGTAACAGTCCATAGTAATTGGGACGGCACAACCATGGGTACAGTGAAGAATGGTGTTGGGTATGCAAATGTCGAATTGGCAGACACCACAGAAGAAGGTTGTGGGGTCCCCCAAGAGGCTAAGAGGGTCCCTAAAAGATCTTTTTCAGTCCTCCCTTGTAGGGAATCTTCTTTAAGCAGTGCTCCCAAGTTCGCGAGGAGTCTTAATTGTGGGGCTCCTCCTTTGTTTCCACCAGCACAGCTGCTTAATTCAGGGCTGGGGCAAAACATAATAATAATCCAGTTGTAGGACCTGGTTTTGGCCATCTCTCTAATACTTTGAATTTTGTGTCCTTGTTTGATACTGAATAGAAGCTTTATTTTTAGCTCTTACTATAAATTGAGGCCCTGAATCTGGTATCAAGTAGAGATATTGACTGGGTGTATTTGGATCCTCTTGCTCCACTTCCAAGTTCTAGGGTCACATTCAGCTCTAGGATTGTTGCGATGCTAATCTTGGTCAATATGGATCATTTCTAGAAAAAAAGGTATTGATGTTTTTCCATTTGAAGTAACAATAAATCCTAAGTCTGATAGCTTTAGATTGGGCACTCAGGAGTCCACTCAGGATTCATAGAGTAGAAGGGGGTTTGCAAATCTGAAGCATATCACAATCTCTATTAGTAGAGATTTGGGGAGGAGAGTGATAAACATTGTGGGATATGAGGACCAGAGGGCCAGGGAATCCTGGAAGGGAGAAGGGTTAGCCCCTGGAGTTGGGTAGCAGGTGAATTGAATGCTTCAAAATGAAACATAAAACTTCCAATGCTGCAGAGGTAGCCCCATAGGTAAAATTCTTTCCTGGAATATGGTGAGTCTGGGACAGTCTAATTCCAAGTTAAACTTTTTAATGCGTTTTTGTCCATTGATAATTTGTTTACAGGAAACTTGGATATGTTCTGACTTTAAATATGAGATTTATTTGGTATTTTCTTGTGCAGCAAAGCCCTCTGTAAAAGGTCACACCAGTGGTGGTATAGCTAATCTACTCACTAGTAGCATAAATTGGAATCCTAAGGTGTTTGTTCATTCCTCAAAACTTTGCATCTGTTTAAATTTAGCCCTGTGCAATGTGACAGGAGAACCGTATTCAACTTTCCTTATGGTAAATGTTTATATCCCCCCTGGAAGGTCTTGTGAATCTTTAGTTGATTCTATGTTCTCAATTGTAAACAATATTAGCGATTCGGAAGAATCGTGTTGATTATAATTTGGGGAGATTTCAATGCCAAAAACTCAAACTGTACTTGTCTAACCTTTGGAAACTCAGAGTTGGATAAGGTATGGAGTATTCCAGAGGATATTTTACCTGGAAATGTTAGATCAAATAGGCAGGGTCTACGTTTCCTGGATTGCCTGAGATCGAATGACCACATTGCTTTAAATGGCAGGTTCCCAGGGGACTCCACAGTCTCTTTTACTTTTCATTCTTCCCAAGGGTAATCATTAATTGATTATATGGTGGTATCTTACCAAATGTTTGATGCTTTTACTCAATTTGAGGTAATGAGGACAGAGTTAAGTGATCACAGTATTCTCTTGGTGGCTATTGATTTAGAGCTTAAGGCTCTTGAGTCCTGAAATTCCAGAAATGACACTATGGTTTATAAAAAAACAAATGGGCATACATTTTAGTCAAACAATAATATGTTGAATTTGACCCCTCATGTTAAAACTGCGATTTTAGGCACTTCTGCTACTTCACTGAATAACCCTATACCCTTGTTTGAAAAAAAGTTGTCCCGCTTTCGATTTTTTGAGAGTAAAAATAGAATTGCTAGTGTTAAACCGCAATATAAATTCCTTAGTAAGGAAACAATTCAAGCTGCCATTGCTACTGAAGCAAATGGAAATCAATCGGTTGAAGCAGGTAAGAACAAGATTGAAGGTATCTGAATGAAGGGGGGAGGAGGACAGAAATGGATTAAGCTGAAAGAAGTTGCTTTTTCTGGTGATTTGCATTAATATTGGTCTTTAATAGCCGGATACTGTGATTCCAGAATTAAGACCGAGGCCATTCCTATATGCGACGCAGAGTGGACCCAATACATCTCGCAGTTATATGCCATGAATTCTAGTTGAAGGATTCTGTTGGAGTTGAATGATGAGCCTGCTTCTTTGACTGCATATGGCCTATCTTCCTGGGAGGAAATAGAGGGCTTTATTAAGGGCACAAGGTCTTATGGAGCTTTGGACCCGGATGAGCTTCTGATATCTCTTATTAAAAAAGAAGTTTCTGAATGGGCTCTTTTTCTGTGTTTCAATATTGTTATCTGCATGAGGTTATACTACCTTCCTGGAAAGGAGGCGTTGTTGTACCTTTATATAAAAAGGGCCCTTAAACCTCTCCTGCTAGTTTCAGGCAGATTGCATTATTGGATGCAATTGGGAAATTGTTCGCCAAGAATATTCTTCTACACCTTCAGGATTGTTCATTCGGTAATAACTTTGTTCCTGTTGAGCAGTTTAGTTTTCGCAAGCACTGTGGAACCTTAGATAATATCACGGCCCTTCAAACATATTCTGCCTTTATCGATTTCTCTGCAGCGTTCAAAAGGGTTGCCCGTGAGATGCTGTGGAGGAAACTGGCTGCACTCAGGATCCCTGCTCACCTGCTTAGGTTAATCATTGCCCTGCACTCTTACACTTGGACACAGGTCTTGATGGGAGGGAACCAGGGTCTGTCCAGCAAAGTGGAGACACATAATAGTTTGAAGCAGGGGTGCCTACTTGCGCCCCTTCTTTTCTCCCTTTTCACCCATGACTTACCTTGCAGAGTTGGACATACTAAAGGGAACCCACCTAAACTAGGATCGATGAATGTTGATTGTCCACTCTATGTTGATGATGTTGTTTTATTGGATTTAACCCCGAAAGGACTACAGAGGCATCTTTCTGAGCTGGTATTCTATGCTGATGAACACTTTAAAAAAATAAACATCTCTAAGAGCCAAGTTATGGCTTTTAGGACATGGGGTGCAGAGTAAGGAAGGATTTGCAATGGTTTCTGGGGAATGATAAGTTGGAAATGGTGAAGTTGTATCCATATCTTGGTAGAATTCCTCCGGTAATTGCTTAAATAAGGATCATATTAGTCAATGTAAAAGTAAGGCACTATCTTAAGCCTCAGCCATTTGCAGACTATACAAGTGTTGTGAGCAAAGGCATCTTGACCATGTTTTGTCGCTCTTTAAGATTAAAATCCCGCCTTCACTGAGCCATGCCTGTGAAGTAATTGATGAGCAGTATTGGTCTTTTTTCGAGAAAGCCTGAGGGCATATTTGGCCCCAAATTCGTAATTTGAATTTCTCAAGTGTCTCTTCTGCCTTCCGGCTTGAAATTAGGCTCTTCTATACAAATGTATTTGCTATGGCAGCTGGTTTAAAGGTGGGGGAATAATATATTGAATAGTCACTTAGGCTCGAATATATACCTCTACATCGCATGCGTTTACAACACATGCTATTACAACGCGGTCGTCACAACGACCGCGTTGTTACATCGCAGTACCATTACAACGCAAGTCGTTACAACAACTTGCTGTAGGGGGCGCTGGATGTTGGAATAGTATAATTTACTATTCCAACTCCAGTGTGTGCAACAGTAGGGAAGGTGTTGGAATAGTAAATTATACTATTCCATAGCTTAGAGCGCCCCCTACAGCAAGTCGTTGTAACGACTTGCGTTGTAATGGTACTGCAATGTAACAACCAGGTCGTTATAACGACCGTGTTGTAATCGCATGCGTTTTTACGCATGCGATGTAATGGCTGTTTCTCTTAGGCTCTATCCGTGCTGCACTAAAATATGAACATTTTCATAGCATTGAAGTGCCGCCTTTTTAAACGTTATAAAATCTCTGAATATGTTTGAAATTGGTCAGAATGAGGTGGCACCTCTCCCCAAGCTTAATTTGAAAAATCTGATTAAAAAATCAATTTAGGAAGTGAGGCGTAAAGGGGACATTGTATTTTGTGCGCAGTATGCCCAGAATTAAATTGTCATTGAGAGCAGCATTTGTAGAAAACCTCAACTGTATGTTCTATGGAGCCTTCCCCATGGGGTGCGTAGAACTACTTTGTTACTAAGGTTGAACCTGCTTCCGCTACAAATTATCACTGGATCCTGGGAAGGATTTCTTAGGGAGGAGAGGCTTTGTGACCTTTGTTGGAATCATGTCCAGATTTAAATCATGTGATATTTGTTTGCCCTCTTCTACATTAGCTGCAATCAATTGCTAAGACCATTGTTCATAAAGTACAATATAACTTCAGTAGCAGAGGCTCGGAATGTCTCTTTGCACCTCCATTAGAAATAGTTTGCAAAAATATGTTTATATTTTTTAATCAGTTCTTAAATATCTTTTAGATGTGTTTGTATGTTGTAATTTTATATTATTATTCAGCGTTGCACCTGTGGAATAATACATTTTAGGCTTTTTAAAGACTATAGGCCTTATTACGGTCTGTGTACCGCTGTTTTGGAGTTGGAAATGTTGCCTGTGCAGGGACCGCTGCTGGACCACCGGCACCACCAGCAGACCGCTGACTGTTGGGTTTGCGGTCGGGGGAAGGCAGCCTACATTAAGCGGTACAGAGAACCAAGACTGCTGTCCATATTATGAGTTGTCTTTCCCACAAGCTAATTGCGGTGGTCTGACCACCGGCTAAAGATCGGGAAAGATGAAGAATTTGCGGTGCATTTGGAGCCCACCTTCCCTGTTCTTCACAGCAGATTTCAACGTGGATCCCTTTCTCTAGGTCCCCCCTGAGACGAAATACCGGCAAATGCATTGGTACCATATACTCATTACCGGGAATGCCCGCATATGGGTCAGACTCCGACAATGAGTAGGTGGTATTTTTCAACATGTATTATGCATATGTGTGCAGCCGACACATATGCAGCTGGAATGTACACACAGGCATTGATACATATCGAAATACATTGCCCACACCCGCAAGACTGCCTCAGCCACACCTCCGGCCCCTCAGCAAACTCACAATAAGGCGGTCAGACGTCCAATGGCGCAGCAGTCTCCTGGTGGTCATGGATGCGGTTCTATGGCGGTCGGCCCGCTAAACTGGTAATAAAGCCATATGGTTTGTATAATAGAAGTATTGTATTAGTATTGTTCTGTGAAGCTGAATGATTTTTCTTTTTATTTGTTTAGTTTTCCTTTTGCCATTTTGCACCGCTTACCTGTTGCACTGCACTAACATCGTATAGTTTTCTGTATCATCCAAGAATTGCACTATAATGCTTAACTGATTAAATTGCACATTTGCACTTTTTCCGCCCTCAGAGCTTTTATCTAAAGTAGAGCATGGTTGTATACTGAGTGCTCACTCCTGTATTTTACAATTTTCTATATTTTACATTGTATGTATTGCCTTTTGCAAAATGCTTTTCGTATTTATGTGGGCCTCTTTGAGTTACATATCGTATTAAAATACTTGGCCTGTAGCCTGTCTCTGGTCACATGACTAAGTGTAGCTGACTATTGGGCCTATTGTATTCCTCCTAGACAGCCAACCACAAAATAGGACTTAGATTGCCTGGATAGGTCATTATTGATAGGAAGGGAGGGAGGAACTGGGCACAGCCCCACTTACACCTGAATAGGCTGTGTCCTGCCTCCACACAAAGGGCTGTATACCCCCTGTAGTTAGGCTGTAGCCAAGATAGGGAATGCAGGATGCCTGGGGACTTCAAAGGGAAACCTCTAGAAGCTTCCCCCCAGTTCAAATGCACAACTAGGTATAAATACTGGACATCAGACAACAAATCCTGAGTACACTTCTGGACCCATGGATACTCTACCAGTAATAAGGACTGCTGTGTTGCTACAAGGCCTGCCACTCCACTGGACTGCTGCTCTAAAGAAACTGCTGCCCTGCTGACCTCTTGACTAGGGAAGGAAAACTGGACCTGCAACTTTATCTTGAACCCAGGACCCCTGATTGACTCCAAGGTCTAGTTTGCTGGCCTCCTGATCCGAGCCCTAGAGACATAAAATGCTCCACAACACCCTGCACAGCCCCTGGACCCAGCTACAGTGAGTTCCTGGTCCACAAGTGGTGCCTCTCAGGTCCTGGAACGCCTTGGTATGGCTCAAGGCCACCAAAAGCAAGGTTTTGAGCTCTTTGCCACCACGAACAGGACCGACTCTTTGTACTGCAGCTTCGACATCTCACCATCATTGATACTGGCCGGCTCGTCATGCTTTGCCGACAGCCTTCCATGATGCTCTCCCTACTCCTTGCGGCCCTCTTCAATGCGAACGGGACTCTTGGCACAAACTTCAGAAGGTAAACTTCAGTGTGTCTAAGTTGGTGGCTGTATCGGACCTTCACTCCATCGCTGTCGACCTGAAAGTCCAGCATGACCAGATATCCCGAGTCGGCGCTTTGTGCTTTTTGGTGCTATATTCAGTAAATAAAAATATATAAAAAATCTCTCTGGTTCTACTTTTTAGATTTTTAAAGTTTTGGTCTTGTTTTAAAAAAAAATTAAATTGACTCTATTTTTCCTAACTGGTGTGTGATCCTTTTGTGGTGTGTTTTCACAGTGTTATTGTTTTTAGTGCTGCACAAGTACTTTACACATTGCCTCTAAGTTAAGCCTGACTGCTCTGCGCCGAGCTACCAGAGGCAGACCCTCCAGTATTTTACAATTTGCAAAAAAATCAAGAAATCGGCTGCTTTGTAAAAAAGCTACACTTTTTACAAAAGTGCTAGCAAAATGTCTTTTATTGGCCCAGCGTTAACCACTGAGCCAAGTAAAAGTAGGGGGTCAGCGAGCAGGCGAGGTGTTTGTTTACTCACCTGCTGAGTCGCATCCCCCTGCCTGGAGGTGCCTGGAGAACATTGCTGCTGCTCAGAGTTAAAGACAAAAACTCACAAATATAAGGAGGTGTAGAAATACTTTTATAGAAAACTGTCAGAAAAGCTGATAAAGAGATAAGAATGCAAGGACTCTTGTTTGTTGAAAATATCAAATAACCAAGGGCCAGATGTACGACCATTTTTGCATGCGCAAACAGGTTTGCGAACCCGTTTGCACATGCAAAAACAGCATGGGGAATGTACAAACCCTATTTTGCGAGTCGCAATTTTTTGCGAGTCGCAAAATAGGGTTTTGCGACTCGCTATTAGGAAGGGGCGTTCCCTTCCTAATAGTGAGCGCAACCCTATGTAAGAATGTTTTGCATCCGCAATTGCGGGCGCAAAACACTCGCAAATTACCACCCTCTTCAAGAGGGTGGTAATGCCCTCACAAAAGGGAAGGGGTCCCCAGGTGACCCCTTCCCCTTTGCAAATGCAGTGGAAAATATTTTTTAAGGGCAGGCAGTGGTCCCAGGGACCACTGCGGGACCACTGCCTGCCCTTAAAAAATAAAACAAAAACGTTTCAATTATTTTTTTTTTAAATGCATCCCGTTTTCCTTTATGATGGCCTGCTGAGCCCAGCAGGCCACCATAAAAAACAATTAATTGGAAAAGTGAAAATGTTTGTTTTGCAAAGTGGGACATTTGTGATCTCACACAAGCTTGTGCTGTGTAGGTCTACTTGTCTCTGAGGAAATAATTACCTTATTACATAAGCAGCAAAAATTTGCTTTGTTAAGGCAAGTAGAATTATTGTCTTGTTCAGCAGTGAGTACCTGAGCAGGCACAGTGTATCCCAGGTTGAAAAGATGTGGAAGCACATGAAGAGCTCTGTAGTTCAGAGGCATGAGCTAACACTGGCAGAGCTAGCCTTTATAAACTCCTTTTAAAAAACTGTACATGTAAGAAACATTGTTGAGATTTTTTTGCTGGCTGGCCTCAAAACATAAAACTGCCATACTATTGACTCTTTGCCAGGCTGAGGTGGCTGAGGTGGTGCAGCTACACCAGGCTACTCATCATAATGTGATGAAAACATTATAAATTAGTAAAGTTGGTTGCTTTGTTTGTTTATTAATTGTTGATATAGTTTGTTAATGCAGTTGTTTTTTTAGTTTTGTAATGTTGTTACATTATTTTTTGTAATAAAAAAGATTAAAGTTACTACTGATTTGTTTGCTTAATAGTTGTTATAGATTTAAAAAAATATTACAGCTGCCAATTCCATCTTCAGGGAGTGCAGAAGTGCTGCAACATGTGTATATATATATACAGATACACTGTATCTGTATCTGCCTGTTTGAAATTGCAAATAAACGCTGATGTTCTTCAGATTGGGGCCTCGACATTTCTTTTCTTTGGGATTTGTTTGGCAGGAAGCTTCACATCCTGTCTTCACGAGGCCGCCCTGCAGGGATGGGGGCTCCCGACTGTGGAGGATTTTTCTGTGGACTAAATTGGGGAGCATGTCCCGCTTACCTCTCCGTGCTGACACCATGAAGGATTTCCGGTAATACTTGCACCGAGGTGAGAAAGGGAGCAGGAGGGGAACTTTCTCCTCTGGCACTTTCTGAAGTTACAGTGTTTTCAAATGAAGTGACACAGGCAGCATTTCGAGCCAAGTTTGGAGATATATTTTATGAAGCCTTACTTTTAAACGTGACTATTTTCCTATTTGTAAATAAGTGCACTTGGACTATGCTTTATGTGATGTTTTTTTGACGCTATCAAGCAAGACAAATATGAACATTACATGACGCAGATTGTACTTGCACTACAAGTGCATTATGGGAACTGATGTTTACACTACAGGTCACGTGCCTATCTGGATTTAAGGCCTCCAGCACAATGCTTCACATTTTGGCTCACCTGTGATCAAGGCTGCTGTGACACCTGAAACGCGTAAGGAAGAGAAACCTATGCTGCCTGTTTGAAATTGCAAATAAACGCTGATGTTCCTCAGATTGGGGCCTCGACATTTCTTTTCTTTTCTTTGGGATATATATATATAGGCCAGTGTATCCTCATATTCTATTATGCATTGCTAGCAACTGGTGGAGATGTGATAGTGGAGAGGGCACTTCTTTTGCACATATTACTATATAGGCTTGTGACACTGGAGAGAAGTTTCAGTGGAGAAGTCTGTCCCTGTGCATACTCTCCTACACCTCATTGTTCCCATGGGAAGAGGTCTAAGGGAGAGGTCAATGTGTCCCCACATTCATCTATCCATACCAATCAACCAAGATACATTTCTCAGCAGAGAGGATACTCCATTTCTATAGCCTGCTACACACAGTCTACTTTGCACATATATCACTCTGGGGAGATGTCTCAGCTGACAGGGCAGTGTGTTTATACATTATAGTCTCTATAGTTGTTATGCAAGACAGACTTCTAAGCATAGAGGTAATTTATTTTCCTCACCTTACTTGTACATCTGTCATCCTGGGGAGAACTGTGTCCAGAAAGGTAAGCTCATTTTCACAGACTAATTTCACACCCATTATCCAAGACACAGGAGAGGGGCCAGTCTCTCCCCACACTGTACTAGGCGGTGCGGGCAGTGAAACCTCTTTGTTGCAGAGGTGGGCTCCCCGGGACACAGCCAGTAAGCCAAACCCAGGGGATGGTGTTCCCCTGACCTTTAAAGGCTCAGGCAAGGGGGCTGCATGGTCCCCTTTCTTTTACAATAAGTGATGGTCCTTTTTTAGACATGTTGGCCCTGGGGGATGGGGTCTCAGGGGCGTACGTCGGCTCTCGGAGTAGGGCTGCATTCCCCCTCACTATATTTAGCTACTCAGCCAGGGGTATGGGGTCCCTGAGGCCTTTCTAGGCTCTGGAGGGGGGCCATGTAGCCCCCTGCCATTTTTTATACATGTCGCACTGGGGGCAATGGGGTCCCTTGGGCCTAATTCAGCTCCCTGAGGGGGGACACATGCCCTTTCCCTTATTTTTTGCCTAGGCCCCCGGGGAATGTGGTCCCTGGGGTCTCACAGTGGCTTGGGGAGGGAGCCACGCTCACCCTTCCCCCAAAAAATAACATGCATCACCCCCTCATGCCCTGGCCCACCCTGGGAGGGTTACTAATAAAAGCACTGGAAACTTGCAGGGGCCTTCTGGGAACCCACCCACAGTCCTAAGGGTCAGGGTATATGATAGAATCCCAAGTCCTAAGATGGCTGCCACCACTTCCTGGTTGAAGTGGTGGCAGTCAAACAGATTTTAGGATGAGCTCTGTTGGTTCTGCGGAACCTCGGCTGTCTGATATATACAATATTTTAACCTTCATTTCTCCTAAACTACTGAACAGATTTACACCAAAATACAAAAAGCACTCTTTCTGGACGAAGGTCTAGCTTTGTGCCAAACTTGGTTTAAATCTGTTCAGCTGCTTGGGTTGTAGCTGTGTCTAAAGTTTCTATGGCAAATGAATGGGGAAAATGCATTTTGGGACCGCCCTATCTCGGCCCCATGTGACAGATCGCCCCAAAACTTGTCATGCGCAATTTAGTAAAAGTTTAACACCTTCGTGACAAAGTTATTACCAACACAAAAAAGACATTTCCAATGGAAACATGATCCTAACAATAACTCACCAATGGCAACCACTGTAAAATATTAATAGCCTCAAGACAGAAGAAAAGTAGCAACAATTTAAAAACAACTTCTCCCAAATTAATAACCCATTCCTATATATCTACTTCTGTTTAATTTATATTGCACCAAAACCAGTCCCAGGATGCTTGTTTTCCAGTACAGGGAGGACCTGGCCTGGCAGATCAGCATGGACTGTTCACATGGGGAACAGGGTTAAGACTGATTTGCATATGGCTGGGTCAAAACAGTGATGGCATGGTGAACAAAGAAACAATGGATTTAACTCAGATCTGTGACTGGGGATGAAGGTTTGACCATGTTCAGCATTCCATCCATCATCTTTTTGTGTTGCTATAGTTGCCCGAAGTATGAAGGGTATGCCCAGACGTGAGTCCTGTGCCCACTATGCCACTGGATTGAAGATACCCTGGCTGATGAGAGGGGATACCTCGATACCGGTCCAAGGATGCTTGTTTACTAGTCCAGGGAGGACATGGGCTGGCAGTTCAGGCTGGACTGTTCCCATGAGGAGCAGGGTCAAGACTGATTTGCATATGGGTGGGTCCAAACTGGGGTGCCTTGGTGAGCAAAAAAAGATGGATTTAACCCAGATCTATTACTGGGGGTGAATGTTTGACAACTTTCAGCATTCCATCCATTGTCTTTTTGTGTTGCTATAGTCGCCCTAAGTGGGAAGGGTATGCCCAGATGGGGGTCACTTGCTTGCTATGCTAGGGCACTCAAGCTAGCCTGGCTGATGAGGGGTGATACCCCGAAACCAGTTCCAGGATGCTTGTTTTCTGGTCCAGGGAGGACCTGGACTGGGAGTTTGGGCTGGATTATTCCCATGAGGATCAGGGACAAGAAAAATTTGCCTATGGCTGCATACAAACTGGGGAGGCATTGTGAGCAAAAAAACTATGGATTTAACTCAGATCTGTCACTGTGGGTATATGTTTGTCAATTTTCGGCATTCGTCCATTATCTTTTTGTGTTAATTTATATTATCTACAGATCCTAAAGTATCTACAGAGCATAACATTACCAAATCTCAAAAAGAGTAATGTTTTTGTAGGAAAGTGGGTTATTAGTAGGTCGAGGTAGGTGCATTCAGCTAGTAATAATACTCCAATCACTAATAAGGTACAGTCTCACTAAATTAATCCTTGTTTAACCCTTGGCAGCTTGGCAGACGAGGTGTCAGGCTTAACTTAGGAGACAGGTGTGCAAAGCATTCAATATCACCAGAACAGTAAATAAGTAAAAGACACAACACAACAAAAATCCAAAACCAATTTATAAAAAGAGAGAATGGGCCCGATTCACAAGACTTTCGGTATTCACAAAAGGCATTTAGGAGTAGTAAAGTTAGGGTTCCTAACTTTACTACTCCTAAATGCCTTTTGTGAATACCGAAAGTCGTAAAGTGAGTATTTTTCTCAGTTTAGGAGTAGTAAAGTTGGGAATCCTAACTTTGCTACTCCTAAATGCCTTTTGTGAATACCGAAAGTCATAAAGTTAGGATTTTGTCTCAGATTACGTTTGTGAATCGGGCCAAATATTTTGATCTTTAAAATGGCATACAAATGACAAAAATCCACAGTAGGGAACCGAAGATATGAATTGTTAAAGAATAAACTGTAATATAGTGCCTAAAAGCATAAAATGCGTACCACTACCATCTAGTCATGCTGGACTGGAACAAATCTAAAAGTACAACCTGACCCTAATAGAACACGGGTCGGATACAGTCCCAGGTTAGTCTCGCTGAAGTTTCATTGTTTCAAGTTCGGTGCCAAGAGTCCCGTTCGCCGGTGAGAAGTTCACCTGAAGCAAGGAGAGCGTAACTGGCGATGGTCAGCAGGGCTCGAAGAGCAGGCTGCGTGTAGTGGATGGATGGGCTGCAGCCTCATTGTGGCAATCCATTGCAGCAGCCGATGCTTTGCTGTGTGAAGAGAAGAGAATAACTTGTGGAGGTTCATGCTGATTCTTTGGGTGAGCGGTGCGATTTTGGTGTGAACGTGCTCTTTTGCATTAGTGAAGAGCCCAAAAGCTTAATTTTAAGAGCTGCAGATCTACCTAAGAGCACACAACCTGAGAGGTGCCTCTTGTGGGTCAGAAACTTATTGCAGACGGGTCCAGGAGCTGTAGTCCAGTTGGTTCTTGCTTCCTTTGGGGAGATTAGTGTCTTCTAATGCTAACCAAAGGTTTAGAAGCTCCGGATTGCCACTTGGGGGCTAGGACTCAATCTCCACAATGCACCTGTGCAGTCCAGGAAAATCCAGATTCAGCTTGTCAGCTGGAGTAGTCCTCTCTTTGTGCTGTTGCAGATGGGTCCATTCCAGCACTTTTCTGCCTGTTGCTGCTCAGGGAGTCCACTCATTTTCCTTTAAGACAGGCGCAAGCCTTTGTATGCGGAGCCTTAAGAGTGCAGCAGGTGCAGTCCCTCTGAGTGCAAGCCTTCTGTGGTGCAGTCCTTCGGGATCAAGGAAGTGGAGGCTGGCATGAGTCCTGTGACATCCGTTCTCTTGCCTTTGAAGTCCAGCGTGTCTACCCAGCAATTTCCTCTCCCTGGCTTCTCCAGGAAGCAAATCTCCTCCCACCAAAAGGCTGTATAGTTTCAACCCCAGGTCTCTTTACACCTACTCATGGAGCAGCTTGGCACAGACTGTCAGAGGCTGGGCGATCAGAAGAGGTTGTTACAAGGCTGTTCTAGATACAGCTACTTTCCTGTAATAGTTATAATAAATCTGTCCTTGGCAAGTTGTTGGATTTATTGTAACTATTATTTTGATCATTTGAATCATGTTGTTAGCTAACTCCAATCAAAAGTTAGACTTTATTAATTTTTAACAAAGCCTTCCCATTGTTGCGGGGATTCTGCTCATACACAGAACTATGCACAAGAAAACAGGACCTCAGTAAATAGGGGTGTACCTCCTATCACCTTAGTACCCAAAATCCCAACCGACTAGCAATAGTGTCTCATTCGATCTCCTACAAATATCAAGAAGCTACGAATGTTTAGACAACCCAGATCACGAGCACTCCCGACTCACCTCAGAGTCGCGGGAACAAGACACTCTTTCGCTCTCACATACTTATCCACAATAAAAATAATCAGAGTCACTAAATAAGTTCAAAATGTTTATTTTGACTATAGTGATTCATAAAACAGTATGCAAACCACAACTAGCAGCAAAATGCATAAGGCAAGAATCATTAGCATTGTTACAATACCATAGAACATAAAAGGAGTCGTCATTTTATAAAGACTGTGAAAAAGGCTAAATAACTGGGCCTAATCACCCTCCCCACGGCAGTAAGAAGTTATTTTATAAAACAGAAGATCTCTAGGCTGTATTAGCAGACCCCTATCTGAAAGCCTAAACCCAAGGGTTTACATCATAGGAACAGCAGCGCTCAGCTCCATGGAACGGCTTTCTTCGAGTGTGTTTCAAAAACATGCAACAATGTTATATCAAAGCACGATTCTTCCGCATTGCAGCTGTTGGTAACATGTTTTGTCTAGGTAATAGGGACTGACCAGAACAGAATACCAAGAGACATTATTGACTGACCTTCCACATTATGTTCAGAGAGAATTGAAGGGAAGGCTGAGAACGTGAAAAACAATCTGTTATCATGTACAGGGCAGAGGCAAAGTGTCGCGAAAACAAACTCTTAGCAGAGGCGTGCGCAAAAGCAGCAGCATAGGGCAAGCAAAACTCATGCTAACTTAGCAATGTCAATAGAGAAAGTGCAAACAGCAGACCAAGGTCAAGCACATCCAGTCCACATGTACAATAAGTTTGAAAGTGGTGCAATCACTTCCCACACCCGCCGTCCGGAGGTGTCAGAAATCACCAAGTTTTCAAGAAAAAAAAAAAAAATGGGAGGTGCACTCATAGTGAAGTCAGTACACACGGATAGGAATCTGTTCCAAAAGTATTTCTTTTTATTCCAATTATTCGTTAAAAACTGGCACACGGCCAATGCATTTCGTTCCCGATTTTTTGCCAGAGGGAACTTCGTCAGGGCTGCAATATTATAGACAAGACATGACATCAATAATACATCAAACAACATTAAAGAAAATATATACATTAATAATAACAAACGGCCCACAGATTCATATACTACATCAGCTGACATTAAAAACAATACATTAATATAAACAAACAATCCACAAATTCCTATAACGACACCCCACATAGAAATTACATATATCTAGTGCATAAAAAAGGACACCCATAAAACTCAAAAAATCAAAAACGACAATAAGAACAATTATGTAACATACCCAAGACTACATACATGTTAAAAATACGAAACACAGAAACATTTTTTCAAAAACATATATTCCAGTATCAATGTGTGGTAAGGAGAATATAGGGTCCTAAAGTGTAAAGACGTGAAACAACACCCTATCTACACAAATGCGGAATAAACAAATCTGTACAATAAAATAACACTTCCACTACATGGAATATATTTGACCATTCATATGGCCATTTAAGTTAAAAAACCCTTCTGTTGGAGTCAGTAACCCTATTAGGAACTAGGTAGGTTACTCAGTGCAGTCCGTGCCCTATTTATGAAGACTTAGGGAGATATTGAGACCTAATGGATCACAGATTAACAACTAGGGAGGAACTACAAGTAAGTAGACATATATCTCACCTCTTCTGTAAAAAGCTGGTCAGTAGCAGTGACAAGTAGTTAAAATGGAATTGAACATCAAACAGCAGAATTGGCCTCAGTAACAATATGTATTGTAAAATCTGAGATAAAAAGAAAGAAACAAAGAAGGAATCACGGAGATAAACCGATAATAATTCCCGACAATTTAGTAAAATGAGGTAACATCATCAAAGTTCCATAGAGTAGATGCAAGTGGTACAGGAGAGATAAGGTATATATAACCCCATCTAGCTGGGGAATGGCCAAGTAAAGCCCTTATATTAAATTCATGATAAAGGCAGACTCACCTAGTACCTCAGGTGTATAGTTTATTTGAAAATGGGAGAAGATCCAGTAAACGCTATTCCGTCAAGGGACTTTATTGAAGTGACAACATCCTGTATGTACTGTCAAAAAAAGGGAACGAATATCACAGACAGCACAAATATAACTATGAATCCAATCATAAAAGCCTTAAGCGTGCATCATCCAATGTCAAAATCACCAAAGTCACCCGTAGTGGTAATTCATCAACCTTAAAAACCAAAAACTGCGACTAAGTAGGACGGTGTAAGCTTTAAATGAACAAAGGCAAGAAATGCAGGTAGACAGGAGAATGACCATTGCCGGAATACTGGCAGGCAGGAGCATCGTGAAACATATCGCGTAGCCACAGCCCTGTAGTGTTGATAAAAAGTGCCGATCCCCATGAGCAATCCTGTATTAAGGGCTAAGATACGTGCCCACAGGGAGAAACGAAACCGGCAGAAATTGTCAAATGCTAGTACTGAGGGTCCCTCTCCTCTTACCTAATAGAGCAACGTCTTCTCCAGTAACGGCATAATAACCGGCAAGGCTAACCCGGGCTGGCTGGCGCCATTATTTAAAGCCCAGGGAGACCACTGCGTAACGTAAAAGATACCGGTCACGTGATAAGGAATAAAAAGCGTCTGTTTAATAGAAACCTGACGGCGGCCATCTTAAAGTGGCAAGAAACTGCCAAAAACCATAGCTATCTACAGAGGAAATGAAAAAGGAAACAACCAAAAACAACAATTAAAGCTAACAGTGCAAAAAAAATATAAAGGAAATGAAAAAAGAAACAACCAAACAAAACAATTATAGATAAAAGCGCGAAAAATCAAAAAGGACGCTACCTCTATTTGTTGTTAAGAACTTCGGTCGCATCGATCTCATGAGTGTCATAAGGAGAACATATCAGAAACGATAATTGCGGATAAAGCTACGGCGGCCAACTTTAAATGAAAGGTGTGTGTCAATTATGCCTAAGAGAAGGAGAAATTGTGATTTAATATCAATTTACCATGATAAGATATTATTGTATAATTAAGCAAATGCATATTTGCATCTAAGGAGATAGGAGTTAGATCCTAATAGGAAGAGACTTAGAGGGAAAGATATCTAGGGGCCGATTCCGATCTCGGCCGGTAGGGCTCCAAATCGGATTTGGCTTAACCGGATCCGATTTGGAGCCCTATTTCCCGACCGATTCCTACGCGCGTCCGGGCGAGCGAGTACGATGCGTATTCGCCGACCAACTCGTCCGGGCGTCCCGACCGCTCCGACCGACTCGATCCCGGGTCGAACCGCACCGACCGACTCGCACGGACACGACTCGCACCGCGCAATGGAGACATTCCCCGGCCGGGTAAGTACGATGCGCGCCGCGAGCAGTCCGACTGAGCCGCGCACTCCGGCTCGAAAGAGCTGTCGGAGCCGTACTTTGGGGGTCCGTGTCGGACCCCCCTGTACGCGTAGCCACACGAGTCGCACACAGCCTGTGCGTGTACGGCGCGAAGCGCTTCGCCGCGTACACGCTGTAGGGGGCGCCCTTGTCCGCCTCGCACCCATTGAGTCAATGGGAGCCCGCGTACGCGTTGTACGACCGGCTCCCATTGACTTCAATGGGAGTCCGACCGACTCGAGTCCGATGGCATACGTGTGCATCGTACTCGTTCGGTCGGACTGCACGGGTCCGATTCGGTCGGAAATCTCTCCGGGTCCGGCTCGGTCGGAGAGATTTCCGGCCCGAATCGGAATCGGCCCCCTAGTCTTAAAAAAGCATAATGGCCCTATGACAAGATCTGGTAAACGATCAAATTTCAAAAGTCGGAAGGGTTAGAATTTCCTATTTAAATTAGGTCCTATCAAGGTAGCTTGGAGGCAGCAGAAAAGGATCCTAAGTGAGTAAGAATAAGAGACAAAGGGGGGAAGAGTTATAACTTCTTATCTGTAATGTGTCCTATCAAGATGGCATTGAGGCATCAGTAACGGAACCTAAGTGAGTAAGATTTAGAGGCAACTTCTTATCTGTAATGGGTCCTATTGGGGTGGCTTGGAGGCAGCAGTAACGGATCCTAAGTAAGTAAGATTTAGAGCCAACGTGAGGGGAGCGTGATTAGTCATGTGCGAAAAGGACGCAACCTCATGGTATGATTGCCGATCAGATATTTAACATAGGAAATGATGTAACTCCCTATCAGTATTATGTCACTTCAAAATCACTTGAAGGCGACAGATCCATTTTGCCTCCCTTTGTCTGACAGTGAGTTCACGGTTCCCACCTCTGTTCCCCACTGGGATGTGGTCAATTCCGTGGAACCAGAATGTGTTGTTATTAGGATGTATATCCCTATAGTGGTCACTCATGGGGCTGTATTATCGCCCTTCGATGTTCTTGTATACAGGTTTTTAGTGAGGGAACTTCGTCAGGGCTGCAATATTATAGACAAGACATGACATCAATAATACATCAAACAACATTAAAGAAAATATATACATTAATAATAACAAACGGCCCACAGATTCATATACTACATCAGCTGACATTAAAAACAATACATTAATATAAACAAACAATCCACAAATTCCTATAACGACACCCCACATAGAAATTACATATATCTAGTGCATAAAAAAGGACACCCATAAAACATAAAAAATCAAAAACGACAATAAGAACAATTATGTAACATACCCAAGACTACATACATGTTAAAAATATGAAATACAGAAACATTTTTTCAAAAACATATATTCCAGTATCAATGTGTGGTAAGGAGAATATAGTGTCCTAAAGTGTAAAGACGTGAAACAACACCCTATCTACACAAATGCGGAATAAACAAATCTGTACAATAAAATAACACTTCCACTACATGGAATATATTTGACCATTCATATGGCCATTTAAGTAAAAAAAAAACTTCTGTTGGAGTCAGTAACCCTATTAGGAACTAGGTAGGTTACTCAGTGCAGTCCGTGCCCTATTTATGAAGACTTAGGGAGATATTGAGACCTAATGGATCACAGATTAACAACTAGGGAGGAACTACAAGTAAGTAGACATATATCTCACTTCTTCTGTAAAAAGCTGGTCAGTAGCAGTGACAAGTAGTTAAAATGGAATTGAACATCAAACGGCAGAATTGGCCTCAGTAACAATATGTATTGTAAAATCTGAGATAAAAAGAAAGAAACAAAGAAGGAATCACGGAGATAAACCGATAATAATTCCCGACAATTTAGTAAAATGAGGTAACATCATCAAAGTACCATAGAGTAGATGCCAGTGGTACAGGAGAGATAAGGTATATATAACCCCATCTAGCTGGGGAATGGCCAAGTAAAGCCCTTATATTAAATTCATGATAAAGGCAGACTCACCTAGTACCTCAGGTGTATAGTTTAATCGAAAATGGGAGAAGATCCAGTAAACGCTATTCCGTCAAGGGACTTTATTGAAGTGACAACATCCTGTATGTACTGTCAAAAACAAGGGAAAGAATATCACAGACAGCACAAATATAACTATGAATCCAATCATAAAAGCCTTAAGCGTGCATCATCCAATGTCAAAATCACCAAAGTCACCCGTAGTGGTAAATCATCAACCTTAAAAACCAAAAACTGCGACTAAGTAGGACGGTGTAAGCTTTAAATGAACTAAGGCAAGAAATGCAGGTAGACAGGAGCGTGACCATTGCCGGAATACTGAAAGGCAGGAGCATCGTGAAACATATTGTGTAGCCACAGCCCTGTAGTGTTGATAAAAAGTGCCGATCCCCATGAGCAATCCCGTATTAAGGGCTAAGATACGTGCCCACAAGAGAGAAACGAAACCGGCGGAAATTGTCAAATGCTAGTACTGAGGGTCCCTCTCCTCTTTCCTAATAGAGCAACGTCTTCTCCAGAAACGGCATAATAACCGGCAAGGCTATCCCGGGCTGGCTGGCGCCATTATTTAAAGCCCAGGGAGACCACTGCGTAACGTAATAGATACCGGTCACGTGATAAGGAATAAAAAGCGTCTGTTTAATAGAAACCTGACGGCGGCCATCTTAAAGTGGCAAGAAACTGCCAAAAACCATAGCTATCTACAGAGGAAATGAAAAAGGAAACAACCAAAAACAACAATTAAAGCTAACAGTGCGAAAAAAATATAAAGGAAATGAAAAAAGAAACAACCAAACAAAACAATTATAGATAAAAGCGCGAAAAATCAAAAAGGACGCTACCTCTATTTGTTGTTAAGAACTTCGGTCGCATCGATCTCATGAGTGTCATAAGGAGAACATATCAGAAACGATAATTGCGGTTAAAGCTACGGCGTCAACTTTAAATGAAAGGTGTGTGTCAATTATGCCTAAGAGAAGGAGAAATTGTGATTTAATATCAATTTACCATGATAAGATATTATTGTATAATTAAGCAAATGCATATTTGCATCTAAGGAGATAGGAGTTAGATCCTAATAGGAAGAGACTTAGAGGGAAAGATATCTAGTCTTAAAAAGCATAATAGATCTGGTAAACGATCAAATTTTAAAAGTCGGAAGGGTTAGAATTTCCTATTTAAATTAGGTCCTATCAAGGTAGCTTGGAGGCAGCAGAAAAGGATCCTAAGTGAGTAAGAATAAGAGACAAAGGGGGAAGAGTTATAACTTCTTATCTGTAATGTGTCCTATCAAGATGGCATTGAGGCATCAGTAACGGAACCTAAGTGAGTAAGATTTAGAGGCAACTTCTTATCTGTAATGGGTCCTATTGGGGTGGCTTGGAGGTAGCAGTAACGGATCCTAAGTAAGTAAGATTTAGAGGCAACGTGAGGGGAGTGTGATTAGTCATGTGCGAAAAGGACGCAACCTCATGGTATGATTGCCGATCAGATATTTAACATAGGAAATGATGTAACTCCCTATCAGTATTATGTCCCTTCAAAATCACTTGAAGGCGACAGATCCATTTTGCCTCCCTTTGTCTGACAGTGAGTTCACGGTTCCCACCTCTGTTCCCCACTGGGATGTGGTCAATTCCGTGGAACCAGAATGTGTTGTTATTAGGATGTATATCCCTATAGTGGTCACTCAGGGGTAACAGCTGTCATTGTTAATTATCGCCCTTCGATGTTCTTGTATACGTGTTTTTAGTGAGCGTACAGTGCTGCCCACATAAATGATGCCACAGTCGCACCCCAGCACATAAATTACATGAGTAGTATTGCAATTGATGAAATGTGCAATATTGTAGGAAACAGAGTTGTTATATGTGAAGCTGGTAGTTTTGTTACGGCCAAAATGACAAACATTGCAAGAGGAGCATGTATAGAAACCTAGTGGTTTTTGAGGTAACCAGGTATTCTGACTTTGTTTGTTGATCACATAACTAGGGCATAAGACATCATGTACAGTTTTTCCCTACGGTAAGTTAGTGTAGGTACGTTTGGGATAGATTTTTTCAACCCAGGTACATCTAGTAACAGTCCCCAGTTCTTTTTGAGATTCTGAATGGGGTTAGTAGGTATTTTCTGGTAACACTGTCGGTCATTTTGTTGGCGTTCTATCTCTGACATATAATCACAGAAGTTCATAACCACAACATTACCGCCCTTATCTGCCTCCCTTATCACAATGCTATCATCAGATTTAAGTCTGTTAAGGGCTTCCCTTTCATTGGCGGTAATGTTGTGGTTAATAGATGTGGCGGTTTTCCTTGACATTTCCATCTTATATAGGTCCTTGGTAACTCTGTCATAGAAGGTGTCAATGTTCTGATGGTAATTAAAAGCGGGCACAAATTTAGACCTGGGTTTTAAGCCACTATTGGTATGCGGATCTTGATCAATGTCAAGGTCACTTAACAGTGTTGGTATTTCAGGACTATTATCCCCATCCAGACTCAGCAGTAATTGTACATTACGGATTTCCCCAATAGTCTGTCTTGTAGTAAATGCTTCTTCAGTGTGTTTTGTGTTACTGATGGTGTGTTGTGAGAAATAATCCCTCAATTTCAAATTTCTAACAAACTTGTACATATCAATATGGACATTTGTCGGATCCCCACTTTGAGTAGGACAAAAGTTTAAGCCTTTACTAAGAATGGACATTTCATACTTGTCAAGCACTTTATTCGACAGATTTATAATCTTCAAATCATTATCATCAGAAATGTTTTCACAAACCGCAACATTGCATGTCATATTTTCATTCATCATTTGGATCTGGCTCCCATATTCCCCTTGTTCAAAGAACCTCGACCTGTACCTGTACCTGCCCTTGGACCTCCTGCCTCCCCTGCGGGTTTTGATTGCTCCCTTTTTTGCTGAAGCCGGCTGCTTATTCTTAATTTGGCGAGCTCCTTCTGGAATGAAGAAGCTCCCTCCGCTAAAGGGATGTCTTGTATGACACTTGATGCTACTATTCAATGATGAAGAGGAAGCACTGCTGATAGAGCGTACTTCATCAGTCTCCTCTCTTTCCTCCAGGGGTATTTTCTCTCCTCACCACCTTGGACATCATCGAATTTTTGGGTGAATGTGTACACGCGCCCGTCTCGATAATCCCTATCGTCTATCCTGACCTTTTTAAGCTTCTTATCTTTCAGGTAGAGTTGGTATTCATCCATGACTTGTTTGAGTATTGCAAAGTTCTTGCTTATAAGCTCTTTTTGTTCCATTGCATTAATTTCCTTTTCTATGTTTTCTATTTCTTCCTGTAACTTCTCTCCTTTATCCCTTGCATGGCGTATTAATATTTGCATCATTATTTGTGATGCATTTTCAAGGTTATTTTCCCACTCATTGAGGAGATCTATACTGAGGTCCTCAAATGTGGGGAAAATCAACAAACAAAGTCAGAATACCTGGTTACCTCAAAAACCACTAGGTTTCTATACATGCTCCTCTTGCAATGTTTGTCCATTTGGCCGTAACAAAACTACCAGCTTCACATATAACAACTCTGTTTCCTACAATATTGCACATTTCATCAATTGCAATACTACTCATGTAATTTATGTGCTGGGGTGCGACTGTGGCATCATTTATGTGGGCAGCACTGTACGCTCACTAAAAACCTGTATACAAGAACATCAAAGGGCGATAATTAACAATGACAGCCGTTACCCCCTGAGTGACCACTATAGGGATATACATCCTAATAACAACACATTCTGGTTCCACGGAATTGATCACATCCCAGTGGGGAACAGAGGTGGGAACCATGAACTCACTGTCAGACAAAGGCAGGCAAACTGGATCTGTCGCCTTCAAGTGATTTTGAAGGGACATAATACTGATAGGGAGTTACATCATTTCCTATGTTAAATATCTGATCGGCAATCATACCATGAGGTTGCGTCCTTTTCGCACATGACTAATCACGCTCCCCTCACGTTGCCTCTAAGTCTTACTTACTTAGGATCCGTTACTGCTGCCTCCAAGCCACCCCAATAGGACCCATTACAGATAAGAAGTTGCCTCTAAATCTTACTCACTTAGGTCGGGTTACTAATGCCTCAATGCCATCTTGATAGGACACATTATAGATAAGAAGTTATAACTCTTCCCCCCTGTGTCTCTTATTCTTACTCACTTAGGATCCTTTTCTGCTGCCTCCAAGCTACCTTGATAGGACCTAATTTCAAATAGGAAATTCTAACCCTTCCGACTTTTGAAATTTGATCGTTTACCAGATCTTGTCATAGGGCTATTATGCTTTTTTAAGACTAGATATCTTTCCCTCTAAGTCTCTTCCTATTAGGATCTAACTCCTATCTCCTTAGATGCAAATATGCATTTGCTTAATTATCCAATAATATCTTATCATGGTAAATTGATATTAAAACACAATTTCTCCTTCTCTTAGGCATAATTGACACACACCTTTCATTTAAAGTTGGCCGCCGTAGCTTTATCCGCAATTATCGTTTCTGATATGTTCTCCTTATGACACTCATGAGATCGATGCGACCGAAGTTCTTAACAACAAATAGAGGTAGCGTCCTTTTTGATTTTTCGCGCTTTTATCTATAATCGTTTTGTTTGGTTGTTTCTTTTTTCATTTCCTTTATATTTTTTGCACACTGTTAGCATTAATTGTTGTTTTTGGTTGTTTCCTTTTTCATTTCCTCTGTAGATAGCGATGGTTTTTGGCAGTTTCTTGCCACTTTAAGATGGCCGCCATCAAGTTTCTATTAAACCGACGCTTTTTATTCCTTATCACGTGACCGGGATCTATTACGTTACGCAGTGGTCTCCCTGGGCTTTAAATAATGGCGCCAGCCAGCCCTGGTTAGCCTTGCCGGTTATTATGCCGTTTCTGGAGAAGACTTTGCTCTATTAGGTAAGAGGAGAGGGACCCTCAGTACTAGCATTTGACAATTTCCGCCGGTTTCGTTTCTCCCCATGGGCACGTATCTTAGCACTTAATACGGGATTGCTCATGGGGATCGGCACATTTTATCAACACTACGGGGCTGTGGCTACGCGATATGTTTCACGATGCTCCTGCCTGCCAGTATTCCGGCAATGGTCACGCTCCTGTCTACCTGCATTTCTTGCCTTTGTTCATTTAAAGCTTACACCGTCCTACTTAGTCGCAGTTTTTGGTTTTTAAGGTTGATGAATTACCACTACGGGTGACTTTGGTGATTTTGACATTGGATGATGCACGCTTAAGGCTTTTATGATTGGATTCATAGTTATATTTGTGCTGTCTGTGATATTCGTTCCCTTGTTTTTGACAGTACATACAGGATGTTGTCACTTCAATAAAGTCCCTTGACGGAATAGCGTTTACTGGATCTTCTCCCATTTTCGATTAAACTATACACCTGAGGTACTAGGTGAGTCTGCCTTTATCATGAATTTAATATAAGGGCTTTACTTGCCCGTTCCCCAGCTAGATGGGGTTATATATACCTTATCTCTCCTGTACCACTGGCATCTACTCTATGGTACTTTGATGATGTTACCTCATTTTAGGAAATTGTCGGAAATTATTATCGGTTTATCTCCGTGATTCCTTCTTTGTTTCTTTCTTTTTATCTCAGATTTTACAATACATATTGTTACTGAGGCCAATTCTGCCGTTTGATGTTCAATTCCATTTTAACTACTTGTCACTGCTACTGACCAGCTTTTTACAGAAGAGGTGAGATATATGTCTACTTACTTGTAGTTCCTCCCTAGTTGTTAATCTGTGATCCATTAGGTCTCAATATCTCCCTAAGTCTTCATAAATAGGGCACGGACTGCACTGAGTAACCTACCTAGTTTCTAATAAGGTTACTGACTCCAACAGAAGGGATTTTTAACTTAAATGGCCATACGAATGGTCAAATATATTCCATGTAGTGGAAGTGTTATTTTATTGTACAGATTTGTTTATTCCACATTTGTGTAGATAGGGTGTTGTTTCACGTCTTTACACTTTAGGACAATATATTCTCCTTACCACACATTGATACTGAAATATATGTTTTTGAATTTTTTTTTCTGTATTTCGTATTTTTAACATGTATGTAGTCTTGGGTATGTTACATAATTGTTCTTATTGTCGTTTTTGATTTTGTGAGTTTTATGGGTGTCCTTTTTTATGCACTAGATATATGTAATTTCTATGTGGGGTGTCGTTATAGTAATTTGTGGATTGTTTGTTTATATTAATGTATTGTTTTTAATGTCAGCTGATGTAGTATATGAATCTGTGGGCTGTTTGTTATTATTAATGTATATATGTTCTTTAATGTTGTTTGATGTATTATTGATGTCATGTCTTGTCTATAATATTGCAGCCCTGACGAAGTTCCCTCTGGCAAAAAATCGGGAACGAAACGCGTTGGCTGTGTGCCAGTTTTTAATGAATAATTGGAATAAAAAGAAGTACTTTTGGAACAGATTCCTATCCGTGTGTACTGATTTCACAACGAGTGCACCTCCCGTTTTTTTCTTGATAACTTAGCAATGTCGACAATATATCTAAGGGCTACATAACCCCATATAACACCCTCCCCCTGGTAAGTCAGTAGAACATAGATAAAAGAACAAAACCAGAGTTCAAAAGTCAGGCATTTTTTTAAATATTGGTAAGGGACATTAAAAAAAACAAAAAAAACAAAAAAACGAATCGGATAAAAAAGGGAAAGTTTGAAGAAAAAGCTAAAGGCATTTTGAGCTTGAAAAAAGAGTCTGTATTGCAGACAGTGGAGTAGGGACGACCCAAGCAGTCAATCCATGAAGGTCCGGGTGCAAAGGAATGCAATTCCTTCCAATAGTTCATCTTTATCATTGGCAGAAAAAAGCGATGACATCCAATTTAGTAAATCGAAGGAACAAACATGTTCCTCGCAAGCAGGAGCATCCAAAATTTGAAAAGGCAAACTTGCGTGATATTCAATGAAACTTCGTTGTAGGAAAGTCTGCGCAGCCGCACAGATATCCCATTGATCCAAGATTCCAAGTAAAGCTGCACGCTTCATTTGACCATCCACAGAACAAGCCTTGTCATGCGTCTCCAAGGGACCCATCAACCGGCTGAAATCAGGGATTGGACACCACATGTTCGATAAGCACAGTTCATCGCCCAGGAGAAATGACATCCTTTGCAATGAAGCACTGGCTGCACGCAAGTAAAATAGGCAAAGCGGAATGTCAAGTCGTAACTCACGCCAAGCGTTGCTAATGGCAAGCATCCAAAAGCCTCATATAGGCGATCACTGCACAGTTGTAGCCAGGCCGGCCTGTGCAGAGCCACAAAGTGAGCAGCCATTACGAAGCACAAGGAGGAGAAGCAGGACACCAGCAGCCAGCGCCAATATTAAGGGAAACCCCCCGAAAACGCTGGAAAAAATAGAATGAATAAAAGCCGGTATTACCCCGAATATAGTTTGAAAGGAAGAGAGCAGCCCAGATCCCACACATTTAAAAAAATGGGCAAGGCCTGTTGCATCAGATGCATTAAATATTTGGAGAACCAGTTCCCCAAAATGAAGTGGGAGATTAGTGTTAAGAAGCAACTGTATCTCACTCGAGGTCCGAGCCACCTGCAACCGGAATGTTTCATGGGCGGAAGTGAGGGCCACCTCTTGTTGGAATAAAAGGGCTTTGAGCCTGCTCAACTTGTTGAACTCTGTTTTCAAAGTCGGAATGGAAGGCCAAAGCGAAGAATCTAAACTCCCTTGCGGGGACGGGAAAAGGACATTGCTACAGCAAATTACGTGCTGGGAAACAGTTACCAAGTAAGGGACACCCGCCCGCAAACCACAGCAGTCGTGATTGTTTAAAATGAGATAGCTGCCGTTAGTAAGCAATGTAAAGAGAGGCGTGACGGATGGTACCGGGGTCCCTTTTAAAAAGCAAGCTAGATTGGGCGCTGACACGTTACACTCGCCATGTAATTTAACGTGTTTGCACACTAGATAGTGACCCACTACCGAATCACACTCCTCCCCTGTGAGGAAAACTTCTTTATCCTCCCTTAAACGCCGATAAGCAAAGGGCAGGACCCATAATTCATGCAGAAAAGCACTGCCAAGCAGTTCAAAGCAGCCAACAGGAAAGTGTTGCATACATGATTTAAATTGAAAAAGTGAATAGGGGAAAGTGATAACGCCATGAATTAACCAAACAGCAGAGTCCGTTTCCGCTACGGAGAACGGTAAAGGCTTCAATTGCTCAAAATGTAACAGCTTGTATACAGCATCTTTCATGGACATAAACGTCTGTTTATCAGTCAGGTTAAAAGGCAAAAATAAAGCAGTGGCATTCAAATAATCCCAAGGCACTTTACCCATTTTCAGTGTTTTCAATGTCCAAGCAAATTGCATGACCGACCGTAACTAATTCTGACCATGATATAACACAGAAACATCACTTTGCACAATATCTATTACAGAAGAAACAATATTGTCTAAGGTGTAGATGCGAGAAGAAAGCGTGTTAATGCTGCTGTCTGCTACAGCAAGGACTTTTTCCAAGTTTGCCTGGTCTATTTGACGCAGACGGAAGGCGGCTTCCATCGGTGAAAGTTTCCAAATTTCATTATAAGAGGCATAAAGAAATCTCTTGGCCCTTGGATTACGTGGGCCTAGGAGAAAATCAGCCAAATCTATATCATTCGATAGGGTCGAAAGGTGCCGTTTGACAGCTGCAAGGGTAGAGTGTTCTAGCCACTGCTGGCACAATTTACCTACCGAGTATGTAGTCACAAAATGATGAGGTGGATAACGAGGATCAGGCTTAGTCTGAAAGAAACCAGGTGTAACATTATAGAAACGCAACTGGCATGCATTAGCATTAGTTTGCCACAACAACCATCCTAATGAATCAATCTCAGAGACATAAAAGGAGGCATTTTGTAGGCGAGCCTGCAAAGCCTCTATGGTGTAGTTATTATGTAACCGCCAATTATCATATTCAGCTAATGATGGAATGGAGGGGGTATTTAGGTTTTTGACAGTTGCAAGGCCATAACAGGATATTTGGTAAATGGTTCTATTTAAAAACAGCACTTGATTCGGGATCAGGCAGGCATGATGTAACGCCTCAGTGCCCTGAACCTGCCATGGTTTTGTACCCCAGATCGACTTTAAATCTATAGTCTGCTTCCAATGGTCATAACCGTGTGTGGCCAACAGTGTTCTAAACACGTTGGCGTAAATTAGTTTAGTGTGGGATAACAGGTACTTCGATGTAGGGGAGTTATGAAGCCTAAAATAATAGGATTCAGGATTAGTCAAATCATAGTAAGAAAAATAGGTGAACTTATCCCTAAGCATTTTAGAACTCCCCTGTAAGGGAGTTTGACAATGTTCCCATTGGGTAAAATTAAAAACAGGTCTCATGGTGTTTGGTTTGTGTAAAAAATGATGCCCATAATGTTGATAGCAAAAGAGATCACCATAATTGGCAGAACTTAAATACAAATCTTCAGCATCAAAGGCAGCATAATATTTTAAATCTGAAAACAATGCATGAACTGCCTGCACATCCCAATCATCCGAATGTATGTCCCGTGTCACCACATCGCCTAAGGAGACGCGAAACACCTATGGAACACGAAGGACCTCAGTCGGACCGTGGATTTCATAAGCTACTTTGTCCCAAACGATGCCATCAGGAACTGGGAAAGCTGAAATATTCACAAAAGCCAAAGTTCCATCGACCATTTTAACTGCAGTGCTTCCTGGGAGATAATGGCCATTTATAAGCAAAAAGAACACTGTCACAAATCCAATTGACATGAAGAGGAAAATTAGGATCAGCACCAACCAAATGTAGGACCATGGGGGAATGAAGAATGACTTTTTGAACCAGGAGAAAAAAATATGCAACTTAGACTTAGGTGCATCAGACAAACTGGAGGATGAAGAGGACGAGGCAGAAGAAAGGTGTGCCGGTTCTCCATCACAGGCACTCACTGGACTTGCAAGCAAAGGTGAAAGCGTCGAATTGTCTATTCGTACTCGTGGGCTAGATGGCTTCTCACTCACGGAATCAATAGCCGGGAAAGGGCACACAATATCAATTGCAGAAGATGATTGTCACAAAGGCTGAAGATCAATTACAGTGTCCATCATATGAGCAGACATTCTTGTGGCAGCAGGTAACGACAAAGTTAACGGTGCTAAGGATATTGCGTTGCACGAAACTGCAGGTGTCACACTATTCAGGATCGGCCACACGGTGTAACTTGACATGGTCCACTGAGATGTACCTGTTGTCTTTGCGACCTGGCAACGGTGGTAGAATGACTGTACGAGTACCCTTCAGTCCAAGTACTGAAACTTGAGCACGGTAAGAGGGGCCAAATTCTTTTTTGTTTTCAATCTTCTTGCGCACCAGATCCCCAATTTTAGGAAGCCAACCGGTAACAGGATACAGTAGTGCATCAGCAGGCGAAGATGGTAAATGCTCAGTTGCCAGAGTATCACGTGTCTTTTGTAGATCCTGTAACATAGCAGAATGATTATCTACGTCAAACTTAGAGGCTGCCGCCACAATGTCCAGACCATCAAGGTTAGGAACAAACATGTGAAAGCCAAAGAGAATTTCGTAAGGGGTCCGCCCACCCAGAGATCTTCTAGGGAGATTATTTAGTGCATGTTGGACCCCATACAAGTGGGACAGCCAGTCCCTGCCAGTACCCAAGACTCTAGCTGTCAAGGATTGCTTTAAGTCACGGTTCATTCGCTCCACAACTGAATTGCCCTCAGGCCTGTATGGAGACAAAAACTGCACCTGTACCCCCAATGACTTCATCGCATCCTTGTCAGCCTTAGAGGCAAACGCTGGACCCTGGTCAGAATGAAAGGTACCACAGGCAAACATCCCGATAAAGACACGCAAATCCCTGATGACATTTCGAGCGTCAGCACTGCGTTGTGGCCATACCCACAGCAATCGAGTGCACGAATCAACAGCAACCAAGATATACTTGTATGCAGTATCAGAAGAAAGAGGGCCGCAGTGATCAAGATAGACACAGCCAAAAGGTCTATTAGAAATACATAGCTGTGTTTGTGGCGGTCGTGGGACTGTAGAAGGCTTGATTTGTTGACAAACATCACTGCAAAGAACATAGTTACGAGTCTGTTTATATAAACCACGCCCCAGTAACGTTGCTGAAGAATAGAGACTGTTGCCGACACACCAGCATGTGCCAAAGCAATGCCTTCGTGTGCGGCCTTCATCAAAGCTTGTCTGCGGTCAGAGTTGGGAATCAGCCGATCCCCAACTGAAGGAATGGTAGCATAAGGAACCTGTTCGGGAGTTACATGATAAGAGTACTTAGAAGGGAAACCCGCAGGATAATTACCTCCCTCTCTAGTTGCAGTGACCGCTGCCAGAATCTCATTATCAATTTTAGTCATAGATCTTGTAACTGATGCTACGGAACACGTGGCTACTGCAGACTTGGCTGCTTCATCAGCCAAAGAATTACCAAGAGCGTGAGTTCCGACACGTTGGTGGCCAAGAGTGTGAATAACATGTGTGAGAGGCAGACGTTGTTTAAGATCTGCAACTCGAACCCAAAGCGTGTTATGCTTAATTGTGCTGCCTTTAGAATCGCGGTAATCATTTTGAGACCAAAAGAATAAGTTGTCATTGAACGACTGGACACAGTAGTAAGAATCGCAAACAATAAGAGTATTCACAAGAGGATCAGAAAACTCAAGAGCAAGTACAAGAGCATGCAGCTCTGCCAATTGTGCCGTACAGTCACCTAGTGCCTGAGTGTGCACAATGGAAGACTTAAACTCTCCACCTTCAATGGAGCCAGCCACAATAGCGCAAGCCGCAGAATAAGCATGTTTGGAACCCGTGGCCGGTTGCGCCGAGCCATCGGTATAAATGATGCATTTGTATTCACACAGAGGAAGAAGCGGCAAAGGAGGAGGATGAACAAATTCATACTGTAAAAACTCCTGAGTCTGAAGAGATGTATCAAAGACAAATGTGACATCCGAAGACGTCAAAGAAGTAGCCCACTGAATCCAACGTGGGTGTAATTAATGCCTTCGAGTTTGGTACACTTGCTTTAGTCACCGCTTCCAAACAGGGAAGGGGGTGACCATAAGAATGCGTTTGCCCTGCCGCAGTGAGCGTTCCTTTAGAATAGCCATCTGCACTGCTGTCAAGATTTTTTCAACAGAGGAAAAACGCATTTCAGCCGCAGTGTACAAGTGTGATTTTATGCAATAGGTATTGTGTCTCCTTCATTGAATGTTAAGTACATGAAACCCACTGCCCCTGAAACGATACGCATTACCAGGTTGGTGGTGTTATCACGAGTCATTAAGAAGTTAGTCGCAAGCAAATCCGCCTGCAACGACTGCAGAATGGAAGTATGTTCCGGAAGCCAGCTGGCAAATGAAAACTTAGGTTGTATCAACGCATAAAGCGGTTTGATACGCTGGGCATAATCGGGAATGTAAGTCCTCCCGAAATTTAAAAAACCCAGCAGGGATTGTAACTTTTTCAAAGAAGAAGGTGATTGCAAATGTGCACATTTCTCTAGGAAGTGAGGCGCTAGACCCTTTCCTTCATTATTGAGCTCGTAGCCCAAAAAGAGCACCGCCAGATGGGCAATGTGTGACTTTGCAAAATTGAACTTATAACCGTAGTCGGCAAAAGATAATATTATGTGGTCGACTCGGTCAAGATGCGGGGCAAGGTCGTCGTAAGTCAAATAGATGTCATCAACGTACGACAAGGCCTCAGGGTCAATGTCATGCAACAAAGACACTATGCGCGCTGCAAATGCCCCGGGGCTATTCTTATACCCTATAGGCAAACGTGTAAATTTCTTCTGATTTCCGACGGCACTGAATGCTGTCAGGTCACCACTCGCATGGTCGAGATTGTGACTGTAGAAACCATTGGAAATGTAAAGTGTCATTTTGTATTTTTTACGAACAATATTATTCACCAGCGCTGAACTGTGTGTGTTTTCCACCGTAAAGGTGCGGCAATGGCTGTTCAAATTTCTATAATCCAATACAATCCGAAAAGAACCATCAGGTTTAGGGACAGTAAAGAGAGGATTATTCATAGGTGATACACATGACTCAATGACCCCCTGATACTCCAATTGTCTTAGAATGTCACAAACTGAAGCCTTCGCTTCACGTTTGATGGGATATTGAGGTTGAGTTTGTGGCATAGAGCGCAATGGTATTTCATGAGCTGACGAATCAACGTCCCAACCCACCTGATTGCGATACACCGCTGGGGCTAAGGCCAAAGCCCATTCCTCCGCGAAAGCCTGCGCTAGTTCCTCAGGGACACAACGTGAAAAACTCAGAAGTATCACATCTTCCCCTCTAGAAGAGGCTAACACAAAGGGCGGAGGCCAATCCTTCTCCGCCAATAAAATGTCATATGTAGCGGTTAGATTCTCCCAGAAGACAACCTTAATGGGACGCAGGATATCACCTTCAATTTGGAAAATTACTTTGTATAGTCTATCCGGGGGGGCAACCCGGGTATCTGCAGTCTCAATAGTAACAAATGTGTCAGTTGCTGTCACATCCAGACGGGGACGCAGAGCCTCCCTGACTATGGAAACTTCAGCCACGCTGTCGAGCAGAGTCACTGCCCATGTCCAATCCAGGAGTCGCGTCCTCACCGTCTGTAGCATATCTCGCCGTTAAAGCAGCAACCTTTTTCTTTTGAAAAGGAGGTCGGGTACGAGTGAAATCACCCTGCTTGTCCTTGACGTCAAACTGTCGAGGCTGTTCACGAAGTTGTGATGCAGGTTGACTTCTACCCCGATCCTGGCGATCACCCCCACCGGCTTGTGAGCCTGATGTTTCCTGTAAAGAACGAGGAGAACGCTGGTCAGGAACCTGAAATCTATCAAGAGACTTAATTTTAGCGTGATCGCGCAAGTCATAAGTACGTTCAGAAGCATCAGGGGTCGGTGAACTGGCATGCCAACCCTGCACCTGCTGTTGGGAACCCTGTTTCTTATTTCTTTGCCAATTCTTTTTAGGAAAGAAAGGGCGCCCATCCTTATCTTGCTGGGCTTTCTGCTGACTTTGAGACTGCGTTTGTGTTTGAGTTGTAGACTTATTTCCCAGGCTATTGCGGCCTATGGTTTTATAAGCCCTTGCAATAATCTTTGGTAATTCTCGTGGTCTGTCAGCCTCCGCAACCGCTTCTAAGCGGTTTGCTACTTGAAAGCTAATGGCATCGCCCTTGACATTCGCAAGGATCATATCAGGAACCACGTCGAACACCCCCACCAGTCTCATCCCCAGCTCAACAGCCGCTTCTGCTCCGTGTTCATCTTGAACGCGTTTAATCACAGAGGGGAGTACGGTCATGGAGGGGGTGCCGAAATACATAGAATATACCGCTACAAACACCCTGCCCCAGGTATTGCAATCAGTCAATTCGGGAATTAAGTCTTTGGGTAAACTAATAGTTAAGATCCTGTGTTTCTCCAAAGGAGTGGTGTTAGGAAAGACAGCTTCAATCTGTCCAAATTTCTCAGCAAGCCAATAAGGAAATTCATCCTTACTCTGTGGGTGCTTGCCCATGACAGAATTAACTATTACCCGGCTGATGGTCACGCCACCAGGACCCGTAGGTTGTACAGCAGCGACAGGTGGTCCCACCTAGACGGTGCGGGTTACGTACTGTATTACAGCTCTATGTACGCGCACTAACGATGTATGTAAGACGCGGAGCTCTGCCAAAGTCGCAGTTGTAAAAGCACGTGGGTGTGGGGTAAACCCAGCCAAAACGGGCCATGTGGACCCATCTATAGATAAAGGGCCTAAACGGACAACTGTTAATGGGTGAGGAAGGGTGCCATTAAACCAAATACGGTGTTGCCAAGCTGTAAGCGGAATCTCAAGAGCTCTATAAGGCAGATGCTGCTGAGGAACGGCAGTGGGAGTATATGTGTGAAACATATCATCAGTCCCCTCCACTGCCAGAAAGGTGACCCAAGAGTAAAAAACCTCAAACTGGTGAGCCGGATCGGCTTCCACCACGAAAATAAGCGCGGCCCCAGCATCAGGGACTGCATAATGAGAGAAGTGCGCCCTCAGCGAGGCTCTGCTATGAGCCCGAATATCAACAGCCATTACAGAGAAGACAGTAGAACAACTTAAAGAGTGGCAGTGCAAACTCGGGTTATAAGAAAAGAAATACCTTTTTAAAACTTCAAGCTTGAACAAACCTATAAAAATGTCAATATAGGAGGTTACTCCGTCACAGCTGTCTCCGGAAACAGAAGTGAGGGTATTGTGGACAAGCACGAGCACTACTCAAGCGTCCCGCAAATAAGAACCAGACCAAACGTTGGCGGCGCCATGTTGCGGGGATTCTGCTCATACACAGAACTATGCACAAGAAAACAGGACCTCAGTAAATAGGGGTGTACCTCCTATCACCTTAGTACCCAAAATCCCAACCGACTAGCAATAGTGTCTCATTCGGTCTCCTACAAATATCAAGAAGCTATGAATGTTTAGACAACCCAGAACACGAGCACTCCCGACTCACCTCAGAGTCGCGGGAACAAGACACTCTTTCGCTCTCACGTACTTGTCCACAATAAAAATAATCAGAGTCACTAAATAAGTTCAAAATGTTTATTTTGACTATAGTGATTCATAAAACAGTATGCGAACCACAACTAGCAGCAAAATGCATAAGGCAAGAATCATTAGCATTGTTACAATACCATAGAATATAAAAGGAGTCGTCATATTATAAAGACTGTGAAAAAGGCAAAATAACTGGGCCCAATCACCCTCCCTTTGGTAGTAAAAAGTTATTTTATATAACAGAAGATCTCTAGGCGTTATTAGCAGACCCCTACCTCAAAGCTTAAACGCAAAGGTTTACATCATAGGAACAGCAGAGCTCAGCTCCATGGAACATCTTTCTTCGAGAGTGTTTCAAAAACATGCAACAACGTTATATCAAAGCTCGATTTTTCCATATTGCAGCTGTTGGTAACATGTTTTGTTTAGGTAATAGGGACTGACCAGAACAGAATAACAAGAGACATTGTTGACCGACCTTGCACATCATGTTCAGACAGAATTGAAGTGAAAGCTGAGAACGTGAAAAACAATCTGTTATCATGTACAGGGCAGAGGCAAAGTGTCGCGAAAACAAACTCTTAGCAGAGGCGTGCGCAACAAGAGCAGCATAGGGCAAGCAAAACTCATGCTAACTTAGCAATGGTGGGAAGGGTATGCCCAGACGTGGGTCCCGTGCTCACTACGCCACTGGAGTCAAGCTATCCTGGCTGATGAGGGCTGAAAGCCCGAAACCGGTCCTAGGATGCTTGATTCCGGTCCAGGGAAGACATGGCTTGGCAGTTCGGTCTGGACTGTTCCCATGAGGCACAGGGTCAAGACTGATTTGCATATGGCTATGTCTGAACTGGGGTGGCGTGGTGAAGCAAAATAACAATGGATTAAACCCAGATCTGCGACTGGGGGTGAATGTTTGCCAATGTGCAACATTCCGTCCATCATCTTGTGTGTTTTGCATTTTGCCCTAAGTGGGAAGGGTATGCCCAGACGTGGGTCCCGTGCTCACTACGCCACTGGAGTCAAGCTATCCTGGCTGATGAGGGCTGAAAGCCCGAAACCGGTCCTAGGATGCTTGATTCCGGTCCAGGGAAGACATGGCTTGGCAGTTCGGTCTGGACTGTTCCCATGAGGCACAGGGTCAAGACTGATTTGCATATGGCTATGTCTGAACTGGGGTGGCGTGGTGAAGCAAAATAACGATGGATTAAACCCAGATCTGTGACTGGGGGTGAATGTTTGCCAATGTGCAACATTCCGTCCATCATCTTGTGTGTTTTGCATTTCGCCCTAAGTGGGAAGGGTATGCCCAGACGTGGGTCCCGTGCTCACTACGCCACTGGAGTCAAGCTATCCTGGCTGATGAGGGCTGAAAGCCCGAAACCGGTCCTAGGATGCTTGATTCCGGTCCAGGGAAGACATGGCTTGGCAGTTCGGTCTGGACTGTTCCCATGCGGCACAGGGTCATGACTGATTTGCATACGGCTATGTCTGAACTGGGGTGGCGTGGTGAAGCAAAATAACGATGGATTAAACCCAGATCTGTGACTGGGGGTGAATGTTTGCCAATGTGCAACATTCCGTCCATCATCTTGTGTGTTTTGAACTTAGCAATGTCGACAATGTATCTAAGGGCTACATAACCCAATATAAAACCATGTTAACCTATGGGGCTAGCAGCACTACAATGGGGGCAAACAACTTTGGCTGTTTTTCCCTAGCAGGACATAGAATCCATATTTTATATTGTTGCAGCTTTTTATAACAATGCATTCTATGTTTGGGGCACCTAGGGCAGAGCTTAGGGGTGACTGATGTGTAATAAAAAGGTAATTTTGGACTTTGGAAGTACTTTTAATTCCAAAATCAAATTTGGACAGATTTTATTTAAAACCAGCCTACAAGGCAGGGCTTGTTTGAAAATTACATCAGACACCACAGCAGCGCACGCTTAAGTGCATTAAGTCCACTGGAGTCTCTAAACCTACATGCTCTACGATATACTAGGGACTTATAGGTAGGCTGTCTTAGCCAATTATAATTATACCAATTACCATATACGTTTTAAGGACAGAGCAGAGCCCAGGGCACATTCAGATCCAATAACCACAAGTATCAGTCGAAAAATGGGGGTGATCAGGGCAAAAAGGATCGCTTTCGTATATTTTTCAACATAGTAGGGATATGCCTCTAGGAAGGAGAACACCACAAATAACTGCACACATTGGAAGTGCACCACATATTACTTTGATGCCTGAGAGCCACCGCTATAAACAATCTCACAAAACATCAAACAGTCCATAATCACCTGCCCTCTATGGCATATAAAGAATGAACTCTATAGCTCCCACCAAAAGCATTAGCGAAGAATATACCAACAAATTCCTTCCCAAGTTATGTTTCAAACATGAGATGAATAATATCTAGAGAAAGGGGAACAGAAGGGTAAGCAACATCAGAATTTATTTTATATTACAACCTAAAGAATCATAATGTTCTCACCTTAACACAATCACTCATTTAGTTATTTTGTTATATTAAAAAACATGTCCTCACTATTTAACCAAACGTGCAAAATACCTGTGTAAGAAAATGGGTTCAAACCCATTTAGCCCTCTGGATATTGTTGGCTTTTTGGACTATCCCTTTTTTGTACTTCTGCTGAGTGAAAGTCACTAACTACATCTTACTCATTGCATGCTCTGTTAAAAAGGATTGCAAGTGCTAGCTAATGGCTGCCTTGCAAAACATTTTCTGCTGCTGCACAGCTGGATTTAGAGAGTCTAAGCTGTTTAGACGGGAACACATGGCATATGTATGTGCCCGAATACTGTTCTACTCAGCCCAGTATTTGTGCACAGGCAGCCTGTCATAGAGGTGACCCTTCATGAACTGGGGATGATCTGGGCGAGTCTTAAAATGTTAGTGAGAATTCATAGTGCACATCTGTAGAGCTTCACTGAAATGTGCGTGTGCTTTACTGTAGAATAGCTTATGGGTGAAATCTGCTCCAAAGTATGGTTTCATCAGGGTTTGGCTTAGGCACTGGATGCAAACACCACTTTTATTGTAAACAAGGATCCTAAGTGCAGGTTAAATCTTAATTTTGTCATTTCTGCATTTCTCATGACACTTTCATAATTCTTTGAGACAGCTCCCTAATTAAATTTTAAGGTTTGGGTAACCCTGCTGGCCCCAGTTAATTACTCTGCTGCTTCTCCACACAAGAGCGCCATTTGCCAGTGATTAAGCTTGTTCCTCATAAAGGAAGGGGGCATAATGTGCACCAGGCTTGGGAAGGATCGGCTCCAGGAGAACAGATGGGAGAGAAACAGACCTCCGGAGCCAAACACAGTAGGAGCCCCTCCTTTGAAGTTTTGGAGGGCAGGGACCAGAAAGATGTGGTAGTTAGTGTTGGGACTTAAGGGTCTCATAAAGTTCTTCCAACAGACCACTGCAAGTCACAGTGTTGGAAAACTCCAAAATGCTGTGCAGCAAGTTTAGGACAGGGAACAAATGATGATGTGTCACCCTAGAATTTTTCAGAGGTGTCTATTTTCTGGAACTTTTTGCCCTCATTTACAAACCTTTGCAAAGGGGAGAGAAATAGAGAGAGAGGATTGATTTTGCATGACCCTGAAGAAGTTCAGACCATGGTTTGGAGTGCTGCAACAACTTGTGTTGCGGGGATTCTGCTCATACACAGAACTATGCACAAGAAAACAGGACCTCAGTAAATAGGGTTGTACCTCCTATCACCTTAGTACCCAAAATCCCAACCGACTAGCAATAGTGTCTCATTCGGTCTCCTACAAATATCAAGAAGCTACGAATGTTTAGACAACCCAGAACACGAGCACTCCCGACTCACCTCAGAGTCGCGGGAACAAGACACTCTTTCGCTCTCACGTACTTGTCCACAATAAAAATAATCAGAGTCACTAAATACGTTCAAAATGTTTATTTTGACTATAGTGATTCATAAAACAGTATGCGAACCACAACTAGCAGCAAAATGCATTAGGCAAGAATCATTAGCATTGTTACAATACCATAGAACATAAAAGGAGTCGTCATTTTATAAAGACTGTGAAAAAGGTTAAATAACTGGGCCTAATCACCCTCCCCACGGCAGTAAGAAGTTATTTTATATAACAGAAGATCTCTAGGCATTATTAGCAGACCCCTACCTGAAAGCCTAAACCCCAGGGTTTACATCATAGGAACAGCAGCGCTCAGCTCCATGGAACGGCTTTCTTCGAGTGTGTTTCAAAAACATGCAACAACGTTATATCAAAGCACGATTCTTCCGCATTGGAGCTGTTGGTAACATGTTTTGTCTAGGTAATAGGGACTGACCAGAACAGAATAACAAGAGACATTGTTGACCGACCTTGCACATTATGTTCAGACAGAATTGAAGGCAAGGCTTAGAACTTGAAAAACAATCTGTTATCATGTACAGGGCAGAGGCAAAGTGTCGCGAAAACAAATGCTTAGCAGAGGCGGGCGCAAAAACAGCAGCATAGGGCAAGCAAAACTCATGCTAACTTAGCAATGTCGACAATGTGTCTTAGGACCATATAACCCCATATAACACCCTCCCCCTGGTAAGTCAGTAGGGCATAGACAGAAGAACAAAAACAGAGTTCAAAAGGCAGGCATCGGTAAAAATATAGGTAAGGGACTTTCTAAAAAAAACAAATCAGAGAAAAGAAAAGGGGAAAGTCTGTATGCCAGACAGTGGAGCAGGGACGATCCAAGTAGTCAATCCATGAAGGTTTGGGTGCAAAGGAATGCAATACCTTCCAAAGCTCATCATTGTCATTGGTGGAAAAAAGTGAAGATATCCAATTAGTCGAAGGAACAATCATGTTCCTCACAAACAGGAGCATCCAAAAATAGAAAAGGAAAACTTGCGTGATATTCAATGAAACTTCATTGTAGGAAAGTCTGCGCAACTGCACAGATATCCCATTGATCCAAGATTCCAAGTAAAGCTGCACGTGTCATCTGACCATCCACAGAACAGGCTACGTCATGCGTCTCTAAGGGACCCATCAACCGGCTGAAATCAGGGATTGGACACCACGTGTTTGATAAGCAAAGTTTCATCGCCCAGGAGAAATGACACCGTTTGCAATGAAGCACCGGTTGCACGCAAGTAAAGTAGGCAAAGCGGAATGTCAAATTGTAACTGACGCCAAGCGTTGCTAAAGGCAAGCATCCAAAAGCCTCATACAGGCGATTACGGTACAGATGAAGCTGGTCCGGCCTGTGCACAGCCACAAAGTGAGCAGCCATTACGAAGCACAAGAAGGAGAAGCAGGACACCAGCTGTCAGAGCCAATATTAAGGGGAACCCTCCGAAGACGCTGGAAAATATAGAATGAATAAAAGCCGGAATTACCCTGAATATAGTTTGAAAGGAAGAACCCAGGCCAGATCCCACACATTTAAAAAAATGGGCAAGGCCTGTCGTATCAGATGCATTAAATATTTGGGGAATCAGTTCCCCAAAATGAAGTGGAGGTTAGTGTTAAGAAGCGACTGTATCTCACTTGAGGTCCGAGCCACCTGCAGTCTGAATGTTTCACACGGGCGGAAGTGAGGGCCACCTCCTGTTGGAATAAATGGGCTTTGAGCCTGCTCAACTTGTTGAACTCTGTTTTCAAAGTCGGAATGGAAGGCCAAAGTGAAGAATCTAAACTCCCTTGCGGGGGCGGGAAAAGGACATTGCTACAACAAGGTACGCGCTGTGAAACAGTTACCAAGTATGGGACACCAGCCCGCAAACCACAGCAGTCTTGATTGTTTAAAATGAGATAGCTGGCGTTAGTCAGTAATGTAAAGATGGGCGTGAAGGGGTCCCTTTTAAAAAGCAAGCGAGATTGGGCGCTGACACGTTACACTCGCCGTGCAACTTAACGTGTTTGCACACAAGAGAGTGACCCACTTTTTGTTTCTTCGCCATACGCGAGAAGGAGAACGAAGAGAACGGTTTATCATGACCTCTTCAAATTATTGGTTGGAGCGGAAATTTTTCCACATAGTAATTTTCATGAGTGGAGATGCGACATGGAAGTTCCACGCCTCAGCAGGTCTTCTTATTACTGATCACGGAGCCATTATTCAATATATTTATACATATTAGCCTTGAAAAAGTCCTTTGGACGAAACACTTGTCGGCTGCCTGTTTATATATTATATTTTTCCAAAAAGAATAATAAAGAACAAAGTAAAGAAAACCGTGAATCTATCTGTGATCTTCAACTATTTCGTGACTAATGATGAAAGCTAGCTTCACTGGCTTGGATCAAAATTGAGTGTGCCTCGGCAATTGTGTGATATATTAGTGGACTCCAGAGGGGATTTTGTCTCCTGTGGCGGTTGTTTTGTCTTCCAAAGGCAGAGGAGGACGTTTTGCCTGAAGAGCACCTAAAATACATCGAGTCCTTGCAAATTATTTTCTCAGACACACAAAATAGTGGATGTGCATGTCAAATCTGGCAGCTTCTGCCTTGGTTTCTTTGTGTAATAACTACTGAATCACACTCCTCCCCTGTGAGGAAAACATCTCTATCCTCCCTCAAACACCGATAAGCAAAGGGCAGGACCCATAATTCATGCAGAAAAGCAGTGCCAAGTGGTTCAAAGTGGCCAACAGGAAAGTGTTGCATACATGATTTAAACTGAAAAATTGAAAAGGGCAAAGTGATAACGCCATGAAATAACCAAACAGCAGAGTCCGTTTCCGCTATGGAGAACGGCAAAGGCTCCAATTGTTCAATATGTAACAGCGTGTATACAGCATCTTTCATGGACATAAACTTCTGTTTATCAGTCATGTTAAAAGGCAAAAATAAAGTGGTGGCATTTAAATGATCCCAAGGCACTTTACCCATTTTCAGTGTCTGCAATGTCCAAGCAAATTGCATGACCGACCTTAACTGATTCTGACCATGATATAACACAGAAATATCACTTTGCACAATATCTATTACAGAAGAAACAATATTGTTAAAGGTATAAATGCATGAAGAAAGCGTGTTAATGCTGTTGTCCACTACAGCAAGGACTTTTTCCAAGTTTGCCTGGTCAATTTGACGCAGACGGAAGGCGGCTTCCATCTGTGAAAGTTTCCAAATTTCATTATAAGAGACATAAAGAAAACGCTTGGCCCTTGGATTACGAGGGCCTAGGAGAAAATCAGCCAAATCTATATCGTTCGATAGGATTGAAAGGTGCTGTTTGACAGATGCAAGGGTAGAGTGTTCTAGCCACTGCTGGCACAATTTACCTACCGAGTATGTAGTCACAGAATGATGAGGTGCATAACGAGGATCAGGCCTAGTCTGAAAGAAACCAGGTGTAACATTATAGAAACGCAGCTGGCATGCATTAGCATTAGATTGCCACAACAACCATCCTAATGGATCAATTTCAGAAACATTAAAGGAGGTATTTTGAAGGAGAGCCTGCAAAGCCTCAATGGTGTAGTTATTATGTAACCGCCAATTATTATATTCAGCTAATGATGGAATTGAGGGGGTATTTAGGTTCTTGACAGTTGCAAGGCCATAACAGGATGTTTGGTAAATGGTTTCATTTAAAAACAGCAATTGAGTCGGGATCAGGCAGGCACGATGTAATGCCTCAGTGCCCTGAACCTGCCATGTCTTTGTGCCCCAGATTGATTTTAAATCAATAGTCTGTTTCCAATGTTCATAACCATGTGCGGCCAACTGTGTTCTAAACGAGTTGGCGTAAATTAGTTTACTGTGGGATAACAGGTACTTTGATGTAGGGGAGTTTTGAAGCCGGAAAAAATAGGATTCAGGATTAGTCAAATCATAATCAGAAAAATAGGCGAACTTATTTCTAAGAGTTTTAGAACTCCCTTTTAAGGGAGTGGGACAATGTTCCCATTGGGTAAAATTAAAAACAGGTCTCATGGTGTTTGATTTGTGTAAAAAATGATGCCCATAATGTTGATAGCAAAAGAGATCACCATAATTGGCAGAATTTAAATACAAATCTTCAGCATCAAAGGCAGCATAATATTTTAAGCCTGAAAACAACGCATGAACTGCCTGCACATCCCAATCATCCGAATGTATGTCCCGTGTCACCACATCTCCTAAAGAGACGCGAAATACATATGGAACTCTAAGGACCTCAGTCGGGCCATGGATTTCGTAAGCTACTTTGTCCCAAACGATGCCATCATGAACAGGAAAAGCTGAAATAGTCACAAAAGTCTTGTCACGTTTCATGATATGGGACGATGTGTGAGGAGCCAAAGTTCCATCGACCATTTTTACTGCAGAGCGTTCAGGGAGATAATGGCCATTTATAAGTAAAAAGAACACTGTCACAAATCCAATTGACATGAAGAGAAATATCAGGAAAAGCACCAACCAAATGTAGGTCCATGGGGGAACTAAGTATGTCTTTTTGAACCAGGAGTAAAAAATACGCAACTTAGACTCAGGTGCATCAGGCAAACAGGATGATGAGGAGGACGAGGCAGAAGAAAGGTGTGCCAGTTCTCCTACACAGGCACTCACTGGACTTGAAAGCAAAGGTGAAAACGTTGAATCCTCCATTCGTACACGTGAGCTAGATGGTATCTCACACAAGGAATCAGTAGCCGGAAAAGGACACACAAGATCCATCGCAGAAGAAGATTGTCGCATAGGCTGAAGATCAATTACAGTGTCCATTATATGAGCAGACATTCTTGTGGCAGCAGGTGTCGACAAAGTTAAAGGTGCTAAAGATATTGCGATGCACAAAACTGCAGGTGTCACACTATTCAGAATCGGCCACATGGTGTAACTTGACATTGTCCACTGAGATGTATCTGTTGTCCTTGCGACCTGGCAATGGTGGTAGAATGACAGTACGAGTACCCTTCAGTCCAAGTACAGAAAATGGAGCACGATAAGAGGGACCAAATTCTTTTTTGTTTTCAATCTTCTCCCGCACGAGATCTCCAACTTTAGGAAGCCAACGGGTAACAGGAATCAGTTGTGCATCAGTAGACGAAGATGGTAAATGCTCAGTTGCCAGAGTATCACGGGACTTTTGCAGATCCTGTAACATAGCAGAATGATTATCTACGTCAAACTTAGAGGCAGCCACCACAATGTCCAGACCATCAAGGTCAGGAACAAACATGTGAAAGCCTAAGAGCATTTTGTAAGGGGTCCGCCCACCCAGAGATCTTCTAGGGAGATTATTTAATGCACGTTGGACCCAATACAAGTTGGACAGCCAGTCCCTGCCAGTACCTAAGACTCTAGCTGTCAAGGATTGCTTTAAGTCACGGTTCATTCGCTCCACAACTGAATTGCCCTCAGGTCTGTATGGAGACGAAAACTGCACCTGTACCCCCAACGACTTCATCGCATCCTTGTAAGCCTTAGAGGCAAACGCCGGAACTTGGTCAGAATGGAAGGTACCACAGGCAAACATCCCGATAAAGACTCGCAAATGCCTGATGACATTTCGAGCGTCAGCACTACGTTGTGGCCATACCCAGAGGAATTGAGTGCACGAATCAACCGCAACCAAGATATACTTGTATGCAGTATCATAAGAAAGAGGACCGCAGTGATCAAGATAGACACAGCCAAAAGGTCTATTAGAAATACATAGCTCTGTTTGTGGTGGACGTGGGACTGTAGAAGGCTTGATTTGTTGACAAACATCACAGCAAAGAACATAGTTACGAGTCTGTTTATGTAAACCACGCCACCAGTAACGTTGCTGAAGAATAGAGACTATTGCCGACACACCAGCATGTGCCGAAGCAATGCCTTTGTGTGCGGCCTTGATCAAAGCTTGTCTGCGGTCAGAGTTGGGAATCAGCCGATCCCCAACTGAAGGAATGGTAGCATAAGGAACCTGTTCAAGAGTTACATGATAAGAGTACTTAGAAGGGAAACCCGCAGTATAATTACTTCCCTCCCTAGTTGCAGCAACCGCTGCCAGAATTTCATTATCAACCTTAGTCATAGATCTTGTAACTGCTGCTATGGAACACGTGGCTACTGCAGACTTGGCCGCTTCATCAGCCAGAGAATTGCCAAGAGCGTGTGTTACGATACGCTGGTGGCCAAGAGTGTGAATAACATGTGTGAGAGGCAGACGTTGTTTAAGATCTGCGACTCGAACCCAAAGCGTTTTATGCTTAATTGCACTGCCTTTAGAATCGCAGTAATCATTTTGAGACCAAAAGAATAAGTTGTCATTGAACGACTCGACACAATAGTAAGAATCACGCACAATAAGAGTATTCACAAGAAAATCAGCAAACTCCAGAGCTAGAACAAGAGCATGCAGCTCGGTCAATTGCGCCGTGCAGTCTCCTAGTGCCTGTGTGTGCACAATGGATGACTTAAACTCTCCATCTTCAATGGAGCCAGGCACAATAGGACAAGCCGCAGAATAAGCATGTTTGGAACCCGTGGCCGGATGCGCCGAGCCATCGGTATAAATGATGCATTTGTATTCACTCAGAGGAAGAAGCGACAAAGGAGGAGGATGAACAAATTCATACTGTAAAAACTCCTGAGTCTGAAGAGATGGATCAAAGACAAACGTGACATTCGAAGACGTCAAAGAAGTGGCCCACTGAATCCAACGTGGGTGCAATGCCTTAGAGTTAGGCACATTAGCTTTAGTCACCGCTTCCAAAGCAGGGAAGGGAGTGACCATGAGAATGCGTTTGCCCTGCGCCAGTGAGCGTTCTTTTAGAATCGCCATCTGCACTGCCGTCAAGATTTTTTCAACAGAGGAAAAACGCATTTCAGCCGCAGTGTACAAGTGTGATTTGTATGCAATAGGGATGTGTCTCCTTCATTGAATGTTAAGTACGTGAAACCCACTGCCCCAGAAACTATACGTATTACCAGGTTGGTGGCGTTATCACGAGTCATTAAGAAGTTAGTCGCAAGCAAATCCGCCTGCAAAGACTGCAGAACGGAAGTATGTTCCGGAAGCCAGCTGGCAGATGAAAACTTAGGTTGTATCAACTCATAAAGCGGTTTGATACGCTGGGCATAATCGGGAATGTAAGTCCTCCCGAAGTTTAAAAAACCCAGCAGGGATTGTAACTTTTTCAAAGAAGAAGGTGGTTGCAAATGTGCACACTTCTCTAGGAAATGAGGTGCTAGACCCTTCCCTTCATTATTGAGCTCGTAGCCCAAAAAGAGCACTGCCAGATGGGCGATGTGTGACTTTGCATAATTAAATTTATAACCGTAGCAAAAGACAATATTATGTGGTTGACTCGGTCAAGATGCGGGGCGAGGTCGTCGTCAGTCAAATAGATGTCATCAACATACGACAAGGCCTCAGGGTCAATGTCATGCAACAAAGACACAATGCGTGCCGCAAATGCTGTTCTTGTACCCCATAGGCAACCGTGTAAATTTTTTCAGATTTCCGACGGCACTGAATGCTGTCATGTCACCACTCGCACGGTCGAGATTGTGACTGTAGAAACCATTGGAAATGTCAAGTGTCGTTTTGTATTTTTTACAAACAATATTATTCACCAGCACTGAACTGTGTGTGTTTTGGACCGCAAAGGTGCGGCAATGGCTGTTCAAATTTCTGTAATCCAATACAATCCAAAAAGAACCATCAGGTTTAGGGACAGTAAAGAGAGGATTATTCATAGGTGAGACACATGACTCAATGACCCCCTGATGCTCCAATTGTCTTAGAATGTCACAAACCGAAGCCTTCGCTTCTCGTTTGATGGGATATTGAGGTTGAGGTTGTGGCATAGAGCGCAATGGTATTTCATTAGCTGCCGAATCAATGTCCCAACCCACCTGATTGCGATACACCGCTGGGGCTAAGGCCAAAGCCCATTCCTCTGCGAAAGCCTGCACTTGTTCCTCAGGGACACAACGTGAAAAACTCGGAAGTATCACATCTTCCCCCCGAGAAGAGGATAACACAAAGGGTGGCGGCCAATCTTTCTCCTCCAATAAAATGTCATATGTAGCGGTTAGATTCTCCCAGAAAACAACCTTAATGGGACGCAGTACATCACCTTCAATTTGGAAAAGGACTTCGCATAGTCTATCCGGGGGGGGCAACCTGGGTATCTGCAGTCTCAATTGTAACAAATGTGTCAGTTGCTGTCACATCCAGATGGGGACGCAGAGCCTCCCTGACTATGGTAACTTCCGCTGCGCTGTCAAGCAGAGTCACTGCCCAAGTCTGATCCAGGACTTGCGTCCTCACCGTCTGTGGCATATCTCGCTGTTAAAGCGGCAACTTTTTTCTTTTGAAAAGGAGGATGGGTTCGTGCGAAATCACCCTGCTTTTCCTTGACTTCAAACTGTCGAGGTTGTTCACGAAGTTGTGACGCAGGTTGACTTCTACCCCTATCCTGGCGATCCCCTCCACCGGCATTTCAGCCTGATGTTTCCTGTAAAAAACGAGGAGAACGCTGATCAGGAACCTGAAATCTTTCAGGAGACTTAATTTTAGCGCGATCGCGCAAGTCATAAGTACGTTCAGAAGCATCAGGGGTCGGTGAACTGGCACGCAAACCCTGCTTCTGTTGTTGGGAACCCTGTTTCTTATTTCTTTGCCAATTCTTTTTAGGAAAGAAAGGGCGCCCATCCTTGTCAGGCTGGGCTTTCTGTGGTACTTGAGACTGCATTTGTGTTTGAGTTGTAGGCTTATTTCCCAGACTATTGCGGCCTATGGTTTTATAATCCTTCGCAATAATCTTTGGTAATTCTCGTGGTCTGTCAGCCTCTAAGCGGTTTGCTACTTGAAAACTTCTAATGGCATCGCCCTTGACATTCGCAAGGATCATATCAGCAACCACGTCGAACACTCCCACCAGTCACAACCCCAGCTCAACAGCCGCTTCTGCTCCGTGTTCATCTTGAACGCGTTTATTCACAGAGGGGAGTATGGTCATGGGGGGAGTGCCGAAACACATAGAATATACCGCTGCAAACACCCTGCCCCAGGTGTTACAATCAGCCAATTCGGGAATTAAGTCTTTAGGTAAACTAATAGTTAAGATCCTGTGTTTATCCACAGGAGTGGTATTAGGAAAGACAGCTTCTATCTGTCCAAATTTCTCGGCAAGCCAATAAGGAAATTCATCCTTATTCTGTGGGCGCTTGCCCATGACAGAATTAACAATAATGGGACTGATGGTTACGCCACCAGGACCCGCAGTTTGTACTGCAGCGCCATGTGGTCACACCTGGACGGTGCGTGTTACGTACTGTATTACAGCTCTATATACGCGTACCAACGATGTATGTAAGACGCGGAGCTCTGCCAAAGTAGCAGTTGTAAAAGCACGTGTGTGTGGGGTAAACCCAGCCAAAACGGTTCATGTGGCCCCATCTATAGACAAAGGGCCTAAACGAGCTGCCGTTAATGGGTGAGGAAGGGCGCCATTAAACCAAATACGGTGTTGCCAAGCTGTAAGCGGAATCTCAAGAGCTCTATAAGGCTGATACTGCTGAGGAACGGCGGTGGCAGCATATGTGTGAAACAAATCATCAGTGCCATCCACTGCCGGAAAGGTGACCCAAGAGTAAACAACTTCAAACTGGTGAGCCGGATCGGCTTCCACCACAAAAATAAGCGCGGCCCCAGCATCAGGGACTGCATAATGAGTCAAGTGCGCCCTCAGCGTGGCTCTGCTATGACCCGGAATATCAACTACAGCCATTATAGAGAAGACAGTAGAACAACTTAAAGAGTGGCAGCGCAAACTCGGGTTATAAGAAAAGAAATACCTTTTAAAACTTCAAGCTTGAATAAACCTATAAAAATGTCAATATAGGAGGTTACTCGGTCACAGCTGTCCCCGGAAACAGAAGTGAGGGTATTGTGGACCAGCACGAGCACTACTCAAGCATCTCGCAGCTAAGAACCAGACCAAACGTTGGCGGCGCCATGTTGCGGGGATTCTGCTCATACACAGAACTATGCACAATAAAACAGGACCTCAGTAAATAGGGGTGTACCTCCTATCACCTTAGTACCCAAAATCCCAACCGACTAGCAATAGTGTTGCATTTGGTCTCCTACAAATATCAAGAAGCTACGAATGTTTAGACAACCCAGAACACGAGCACTCCCGACTCACCTCAGAGTCGCGGGAACAAGATACTCTTTCGCTCTCACGTACTTGTCCACAATAAAAATAATCAGAGTCACTAAATAAGTTCAAAATGTTTATTTTGACTATAGTGATTCATAAAACAGTATGCGAACCACAACTAGCAGCAAAATGCATAAGGCAAGAATCATTAGCATTGTTACAATACTATAGAACATAAAAGGAGTCGTCATTTTATAAAGACTGTGAAAAAGGCTAAATAACTGGGCCTAATCACCCTCCCCATGGCAGTAAGAAGTTATTTTATATAACAGAAGCTCTCTAGGCATTATTAGCAGACCCCTACCTGAAAGCCTAAACCCAAGGGTTTACATCATAGGAACAGCAGCGCTCAGCTCCATGGAACGGCTTTCTTCGAGTATGGTTCAAAAACATTCAACAACGTTATATCAAAGCACGATTCTTCCGCATTGCAGCTGTTGGTAACATGTTTTGTCTAGGTAATAGGGACTGACCAGAACAGAATAACAAGAGACATTGTTGACCGACCTTGCACATTATGTTCAGACAGAATTGAAGGCAAGGCTTAGAACTTGAAAAACAATCTGTTATCATGTACAGGGCAGAGGCAAAGTGTCGCGAAAACAAATGCTTAGCAGAGGCGTGCGCAAAAACAGCAGCATAGGGCAAGCAAAACTCATGCTAACTTAGCAATGTCGACAATGTGTCTTAGGGCCATATAACCCCATATAACACTTGCACTTGGATGTTTTGGGATGTTGCAGCTCTACCTCTCCAGGGCCAGTGGTCCAGGCCTCCTACAGCTGAGGATGGCAAAGGCAAAATAGGGATCACTGACATAATATCGACAACAAAAATATCGTATTGACAAAATATCGTCATCATAATATCGACTACAATAATATCAACTACCAATACTTATTTAAAAAAATACAAAAATATCGAGTACACAATATTGTATGTAAAAAATATCGTACACCACAATATCGAAATACAAAATATCATTAGATTAAATATCGTTTAATTTTAAAACACATACAAAATATCAAAAATATCGAATACCAAAATATAGACATCAATATTATCGACTTTTTAACAATATCGACTATTGAAAAACTGGTCAATTAAATATATGTTTAGCACCAAATATAAATTCACATTATAAAACAATATAAAACACTTAAATAACATAAAATAATCATTTGCAGACACATCAATATATAAATCTGAATTTTTTTCTAAACGAACAATTACAGTAATAAAATAAAAGCTTTAAAATATATAATCCTTGCATCATGTCACATTCAAAACAATGTTTAATATATTTTAAAAAGAAAAACGGAAAAATAATAACTTTCTACTAACAAGTTCTTAATTAGCGTTTCCCTTATATGGAAACAAACAGCCAAAACAATAAAAACAATTAACTTGAACGAATCAAATACTCACATTTTAAAATACACCAATAACATAAAGCAACCAATTAAATAAACACTACATAAACATGAAATGTTTGCATCTCTTTTACACTTCTAACCTACAATAAAGAAGAAGGTGAAACTCTGCCCGACTGTTTCCTGAAAGAAAACTTTCATTACTGAAGAAATCTTTAAAACTGCACTAAGTAAGTAAAACTGTATTTAAAATATAACCATACTACTAGCCTTCAACCCTAATTATTTCTGAGACCTAATTTACTAATCTTTCATTGCTTACATTTATATCTGCTCTACAGATATCTTACAAAGCCAGAAAAATATTTTCAACATCCTCACCAATAAAAGAACAATCAATGTAAGTATACATCGCAACGGAGAAAGGGACCGCCCGCCACATGTGCGGCGGTACCGCGATTCGAATTAGGATGCGCCCGCCACACTGGCGGGCGCATCCCCCATACTCAGCATTGTGGCGGGCGGTGCTCACAGCACCGCCCGCCACAATGTGGGAAATGCATGTTGTGCATTTGCATGCACAGGGTGACAGGCACCGCGCGGTGCCTGCCACCTGTGCATTCAAATGCAGGGGGTACCCCCCATGTGCACCCCCCATACCCCCCCACTATCCAGGGGGGGCTGGATGCCTGTCACTACTACCATCCCCACCCTTAGGGGGATGGATGCCTGCCACTACCATCACCCCTACTCAGGGGGGCCTGGATGCCTGCCACCACCACCACCCCTACTCAGGGGGGGCTGGATGCCTGTCACTACTACCATCCCCATCCTTAGGGGGATGGATGCCTGTCACTACCACCACCCCTACTCAGGGGGGCCTGGATGCCTGTCACTACCACCACCCCAACTCAGGGGGGCATGGATGCCTGTCACTACTACCATCCCCATCCTTAGAGGGATGGATGCCTGCCACTACCACCACCCCTACTCAGGGGGGCCTGGAAACCTGTCACTACTACCATACACACCCTTAGGGGGATGGATGCGTGCCACTACCACCACCTCTATCCAGGGGGGGCTGGATGCCTGTCACTACTACCATCCCCACCCTTAGGGGGATGGATGCCTGCCACTACCATCACCCCTACTCAGGGGGCCTGGATGCCTGCCACCACCACCACCCCTACTCAGGGGGCTGGATGCCTGTCACTACTACCATCCCCATCCTTAGGGGATGGATGCCTGTCACTACCACCACCCCTACTCAGGGGGGCCTGGATGCCTGTCACTACTACCATCCCCACCCTTAGGGGGATGGATGCCTGCCACTACCACCACCCCTATCCAGGGGGGGCTGGATGCCTGTCACTACTACCATCCCCACTCATGGGGGGATGGATGCCTACCACTACCACCACCCCTAATCATGGGTGCCTGGATGCCTGTCACTACTACCATCCCCACCCTTAGGGGGATGGATGCCTGCCACTACCACCACCCCTATCCAGGGGGGGCTGGATGCCTGTCACTACTACCATCCCCACCCTTAGGGGGATGGATGCCTGACACTACCATCACCCCTACTCAGGGGGGCCTGGATGCCTGCCACCACCACCACCCCTACTCATGGGGGGCTGGATGCCTGTCACTACTATCATCCCCATCCTTAGGGGGATGGATGCCTGTCACTATCACCACCCCTACTCAGGGGGGCCTGGATGCCTGTCACTACCACCACCCCAACTCTAGGGGGCATGGATGCCTGTCACTACTACCATCCCCATCCTTAGAGGGATGGATGCCTGCCACTACCACCACCCCTACTCAGGGGGGCCTGGATGCCTGTCACTACTACCATACCCACCCTTAGGGGGATGAATGCCTGCCACTACCACCACCCCTACTCAGGGGTGCCTGGATGCCTGCCACCACCACCACCCCTATTCAGGGGGGGCTGGATGCCTGTCACTACTACCATCCCCACTCATGGGGGGATGGATGCCTACCACTAACACCACCCCTAATCATAGGACGGGTAATGCATGACACAACCAGCATACTCCCACATAAGGAATGACAGAAAATTACATCCCCCCAACACCCTGACAAGCGTGTGTAGTCTGTGTCAAATGCCTACAAGACTGAACATAACATTGAACATACAATGTGACCCCCTAACACTTGTGTCACACATAAATGTGTGTATCCTCCACAATGCAAGCCGACCATGGCCACTGTGGCAATGGGCTCGAACACCCCATCACCACAGTGACCAAAAGGGAAGTGTGGGGTCCATAGCTGATGTACTTTTTGAACAGTGTGGCAATGGGGCCTAAAGCCCCATCACCACAGTGACCAAAAGGGAAGTGTGGTGTCCATAGCAAGGGAAGTGTGGTGTCCATAGCTGATGCACTTTTTGAACAGTGTGGCAATGGGGCCTAAAGCCCCATCACCACAGTGACCAAAAGGGAATTGTGGGGTCCATAGCTGATGCACTTTTTGAACAGTGTGGCAATGGGGCCTAAAGCCCCATCACCACAGTGACCAAAAGGGAAGTGTGGTGTCCATAGCTGATGCACTTTTTGAACAGTGTGGCAATGGAGCCTAAAGCCCCATCACCACAGTGACCAAAAGGGAAGTGTGGTGTCCATAGCTGATGCACTTTTTGAACAGTGTGGCAATGGGGCCTAAAGCCCCATCACTACAGTGACCAAAAGGGAAGTGTGGTGTCCATAGCTGATGCAACTTTTTGAACAGTGTGGCAATGGTGCCGAAAGCACCATCACCACAGTGATCATAAGGTAAGTGTAGTCATGGTAAAAGCTGCCAAAGCCATACTGCATGGATGAATCCTGGTCACACAACAACAAACACATCAGTGGCATATAGTGCTTGTGTCCCATAGCAACATAGATTGGTCGAGGCAAACAGTGCAGTGTCACTGAAACATCGTTTTGGCCATGTGCATACAAACATCACCCATGGGGTCCCACATTGTCAACATTCATAAAAAACACAATGACAGAAGTGACCATCATAATTCTGACCCACATATCTGCACCAATGGACACACAAATGTAGATATCCTGTGGAGACTGTAGATGTCAGGTGAACAAATACCATACCATGGCAGCAATGGGACATACAAACCATGATTATTGTGCTGACTGATGACCTAGGAGTCCCAGGGACAGCAGGGGAAAGCCACCAAACAACATACAGCCAATGGCACACTCAAGATATGCCAATGCAGTGGTGCTAAGGCACAAACACAAACAGGCAGACTCACACTGCATATCAAACACAACGGGTGATGGGGGAGGTGCCAGTGTCCCCAGGCAACCACACAACACATGAGGAGGCCTGAATTCCAACCACACAGATGTGTATACAGTGCCATACAAAAGTTACTCATGGATCGGATACCCCTGTGTGGGCAATCAGGCATTGTTAGATGAGAGGGAGCCCAAATTACACATGTCACACAAGCCTGCAGGAACAGCAACTAACACAGCAAGAGACAGACCCATCACAGCACTACCCCCAGGGACCCCACATTGTGCTGACACTAGCCTGCATGATAATCCCACTGTGATGACAAAGGTAGATGTCGTTCACACTGTGAACCACAGCCATGTGTCCTGAGCAACAAACTACCATCACACCTACACAAGCTCTAATCAATCAGCACGGCCTGCCAGCCAAGGCCAATATGGAGGTAGGGGTCTAGACGTGCAACAACTCACATTTGCACACACTCAACACCACACACCCTGATCTCCACCAATGTGCAGCAGTGAAGCTCACATGGACTGGTGACATTGCACATGCACCCATGACAATCCCAGGGGTGGTGGTGGTAACTAAGGTGCAGAAACCCATCACACATGGCCAGTCAACAAGACTCGTCAATGTCTGACACACAGCACAGTACGCTGTACATGGGCATGATGTGAAATCCACCACAATCAATGGTATCCTGGCCATAGTCTCACACCAACGAAGAAGCCAAGGTGACACACTAAGAACACACGTACACAACTTCCAACATTGCAGCTCTGACCCTGAGGAGTGGCAGCAGTCACACACACAACGTGTCACAATCACTGAAAGCTACCACAAACTGTAAATCACATGACTTGTGTAAACAACAAGTGCCAAGGGGAATCCTGAATGTGTCCCATCTGCGTTTGACCACATCCCCAGCCCTGACAACAAAGACAACCTGGGATGACAACCTCATGAACATTAGTTTGCCATGCACCCACATCACGGAGAAACCAGGTCCAAGATGCTGGATGAACACAGAACAACTCAGCAAGCATCACAAACAGGAACATCCCTAGGGACACAGCCTGTGTAGGAAAAGGGAAGGGAACACGCACAGACATGCTTACACAACACACAACACAGGCCCACGCAATGTCACCGGATTACACACTGCCATGAGGGCACTCCACTCCTGTGGAAGGTCCGCTGTGCCAAACCTTGTCTGTGCACGACCCAAACATGTCAGCAGAACACTCCGTCAGTGAGTCAACAACTACAACACACAGAAGGCTCTGCTCACATCAGCCTGGGTACGGGAGTGTCACGTCAGTCATCTGCATACACCCAAAACACGTGTCAAGCAAGTTGCACTGTATACACAGATGAGTCCTTCGACATTGATGTGCAAAACTGCATGTCCAGTGAAGCTGGGCACACAGTCAGGGAAATCGGAACATTGAACAGTGGTAAGCCCACCAGATGTGCATCAGTGTAAGACAAAGATGTTCATTTACAAATGCTAAACGTACATCCCTGTGTCAAATGCTGAACATTACACCCTCAGACTGCAGCAAAGGATGCAATAGATCCAGACTACAACAGGACACATATCCCATGGACCACATGGAGTCCATCACAGCAACACTTCATTTTCCTGATATGAACACTATTACAACTGCAAATGCAGGATGCTACTCATCCACATCATGTACATCAAAAGAAAAGCCACAAATAAACAAAAAGAGGCTTTATTCAGCAAATGTCAAGGTAAACTCTGAAGTCCAAAGGAAACTAAGGCCAATGGCCAGTCCAAAATCACAGTCCCAACAGGGTGATAAGTGACAACTGGTCACCCATTGCTTGCCTGCACTGGTACGGACAGGGGACATCCCCCTTGCAGGGGCATACAAGGGGCAGGCCAGGCACCGCATGGACAGGATCAGGGGATGGCAGAGTGAGGCAGTGAAGGGGTGGTGGGTGCAGGAGTGTCACCGGCAACTGCAGTTCAGGTGTCTGACTCAGGGGGGGCCGGCACCACTGTGGTACACAAGTCAGTTGGTGTGGGTGCTGCAACCACTGCAGTGGGCTGGTCTGATGGAGTGGACTGGGTCCCCACTGCAGTGCCCGAGTCAGACGGGGTGGTTGTGGACTCCACTGCAGTGCATGACTCCAAGGGAGTGGAAGGGTGGGCAGATGAGGTGGGCAGGACAGAGGGGGGACCCGGTCTCTACACCAGTGGCACTAACAGGCAGAGCGACTGGGTTGGGGGTGGAAGAGCAAGTGGCAGGGGGAGGACCTAAGCAGTCTGGGGATGTGGTATCGGTGTGTGGGGGAACCTGGGGCAGGGTGTGGCGGGGGAACCTGTGGAGTGGTGGCCTGGGGGATGGAGGAGAGAGACTGGGTGGTGGAGCTGCGTGGTGGTGTTGGTGGGGTCTTGCTCTTCCTGGTCCGGGGGGACTTCCGAATGGGGTCCTGTGTCTGCCTGTGCCTGGGGGAGGGTGTCCGGGGGCAAGGGGCACTCCCCTCTGTGTGGGTGGACTTCCTCTTCCCCCGGTATGCTGGATCAGCAGGATCGGAGGGGAAGAGGCCGAGGTCACACAGGAAGATCTGCTGTGTAGGTGGGGTAGCAGGTGAGGCAAGGGAAGGGGTCTTGGAGGGAGATGATTTGGAGGACTGCGGAGTGACTGTGGATGCCTGTGTGTGTGTCTGTTCCCCATCCCCTGTGTGTGTGGTCTCAGTCCCCTGAGGATGCTTGTGTGCACGTCTTGCCTTTCTCTTGGGTGTGTCTGTGCTGCTCGTGTCTGTGTGCTTGGGTGATTGTGCAGGTGTGCATGTGCTTTGGACAGGTAGGGTGGCAGGAAGTGTGGATGTGGCAGAGGTGGGAGGGGTGAGGGACTGTTGGAGGAGGGACACGGCTGCCGTCAGGGAGGAGTCCATGGACTTATTGCTCCTCTGTAGGGCAGACATACCCGTCGAGATGCCCTCCATGAACGACACCAGCTGTGTCAACAGAGTGGTGTGTGCATGGAGGACACTCAGCATTGCTGTCTGCCCTACATGGAGCTGCAGAAGGAGATACACAGGCTCCTCACTCAGGGCAGCAGGGGACACAGGGGCAGGGGGTGCGGTGCCTGGCACGAAGGAGACACGCTCCCGAGCACAGGAGCCTCCACGGACCTCAGGAATGGGAGCCAATGGGAGGGCGGTGGTGGTGGTGGAGGGGCCAGACAGACTAGCTGGCCTTTGGTGGCTGCTGAGACCAGCCTCCACAAGGGAGTCATCCTCCGAGCTGCTGTGGTCCTCAGCTGAGGTGGATGGTGCTGAGTACTCCTCGGTGTGGCTACCCTCGCCCTCTGTGCCACTGGGTCCCTCTGACCACTCGTCGGATGCTGACCCAGTCTGGCTCCGCTGCTCCTCCTGGTCCGTGGAGCTGTCCCCTCCTGTGGCTGTGGATGTATCTGCAAATAATTAGGGAAACAGACAAACAGCAGTCACCTGCACTGACCGCACACACCACAGTAAGTACAGCACATCACAGAGCAAGCCCTGGCATCCTTAGTTGAACATTGCCTAAAGTCCTCACACAGATTCGGGGAAGCCAATTGTCAGTCTGATGGTCAACCATGGGACTCACACCCCTCCTGCCCTTGCACCCATCTGTCTGGTGCTTGTCTGATGGTAAGACCCCAGTGTGGACACATGCACCACCTACACAGTTGTTGGACATTGCAGGGAACACAGTGAAGTATGTGAACATGCATACATCACATCTCTTGCCACTGAGTCAGTGCAGGTGTCCAGAGAAAGGGATGGCCAGAGTCTAAATAGAAATGCATGTGATGCATACCAGCACCATACACCATGATCCACACATGTCCGGATAGTCAATGCCACAATGGGGTGCATGTTGCACATGTCACTCCCCTGCAGGATCAGTCTTAGGAAGTTTAATGCCATGACACAGGCATGCGTGCAAAGTCATACATCACTGTCTCCAGTCACTTGGCCATGGCAGCCAGCCAACAACAGTCTGCACTGTGTCACAATCCTAGGACATGGGGAATTCAAGTTATGTAACTGACAAGTGCACATGTCCATCCCCCAAAAACAACATCATCTGAACTACTATTTGTCCACGCCATACCAATTGGACATATGGGGGACACGAAACACAACTCTCTGAACATGAGCACCTCACAGTGTGCTGTGAATGAAAAACAGCTGCCTGAAAGTCACAGTCGCATACACCTGTGTGCACAGTCAAGTGATCAGACACCTATAAGTCACAGAAGTATCGTCTCTCATGGTCACATCTCAGATGGCATGCTGAGCCATAACCGACAAACATACCAGTAGTCCTGACAACGAAGCCACAGCACAATGACACAGAGGCAGACACCTGAGGGAACATGTCACTGATCACAACATGTCAGATGATCCACGGGAGTGGGAGTACAGAGTGTATTGTATGCCATGGAGTAGGCATGACTGTCCAGCTCCACCTGTAAGAGGGATGAGTCCTGGACAGAAGGCAGGTGTCTAAGCATGTGTGACACACTTGATATACATACTCCTGAGGCCCAAACATTCTTCCCACCCACAGCATGGGGGTGTGCCAAATACCCCAGGGACATGTGGTGAATCAGATCAGCAAGTGGACCACAAATCAAAGTTACACCCAGATTACATGTCAGGACTTGGGCATTGTGTGAGCAATTGACCCACACATGAATCCCACAACATAGTCACCGGAACAAATGCTGTCCCCCACCTTGAGCAAAGCAAAATGCAATGACACAGTCCCCAAGTGACACAATTTCCTAACTGTAAGGGCCACACATATGCGTATCAGATGAGGAGAGGGCATGTCACAATAGAGGGACATGGGTCCTGGACCACAAGACTGATGTACTGTGGAAGTTTAACCAGGCCAGAGGAGGGCACATAGCATGTCAGACAAAGTGCACAGTGCTGTCATGGACTCACCCCCTCCTTGCTGCTGTCTGGCCTTCAGCTGCCCATCCAGGTCAGGGAAGACCACCGCCAGGATCCGGAGCATGTGGGGGGTCAGGGTCCGGTGTCCGTCCCTCCTGCGAGGAGGCGACAGCTTCAGCTGGACCCTTGCGATCCTCCGGGTCCAGCCTCGAAGGTCCTGCCACCTCTTCTGGCATTTGCGGATCCGGCGCCTGTAGTCCCCCACGGATCTTACTGCCCGGGCGCTGGTCAGCCAGATTTTCTGTTTCTGGTGGGCATCAACCTGTGAGGATGACAAAGTGAAAATGCCATTACTACACATGCAACAAATCTGTGCATCACACAGTTGGATATACATGTCTCAATCACTGGGGCACATGATGTACACAGGCAGTGCAACGATGGCTATGAACAGTTTGCCAGCAGTTACTACATGGTATCATTGCATGGAAAGTAAACCTTGTTGGAATGCACTGTTACTGCAATGTACCTGTTCAGTGCATGTAACTACACACTTTGGGGGCTCAGAACTACTCAGTGAGCATGCTAGCCAGTGGTGTGCACACTGTAAGTACTGCTAGTCAGACAACATGCAAAATTAGAAAGGCAGTGGACAGCACACTCACCTGCTCCCCTGGTGTCCCATACAGCTTGCTGTACTGTGGAAGGAGGCTGTCCAGCAGGGCCTGGTTCTCCTCAAGGCTGAAGGCTGGAGCTCTCTCCACAGTACGTGCCATTGCAGTAGCCAGAGGATGCAGAGACAGCAGCAGTGTTGGTGGCAGATGTCGTCTTGGAGCATGTAGTGCAGGCAAGTGAGCTCTCAGGGGAACAGCCAGCATTATATGTGTGCTGCAGTGGCAGATACTGTCCCATGTGTCCAAAGTGATAGGTCCAAGTCGTTTGCATCTTCTGAATCTGACCAATCCATGGAATAGCAGCACTAATACACTCCCACAGCATCCTTCAAATCTTCAACTTCATGACACCCATGATTTTGTTGTGGCTGGCCAACTGAATTCACTGCATCAGACTTGTTGGAGCTTTGAAAACGCGTCCGTTGCCATGCCAGGCCCCAGCCAATGCGTGCGCACCGATCGGTCCATTGCTGTACAACGCGTATTTCGGGATACAACGTGTACCCGCTCACAACAGATGCAATGGGCCGGCCGGGCACACCGATCGGTCCATTGCTGTACAACGCGTATTTTGGGATACAACGCGTACCCGCTCACAACAGATGCAATGGGCCGGCCGGGCACACCGATCGGTCCATTGCTGTACAACGCGTATTTTGGGATACAACAGATGCAATGGGCCGGCCGGGCACACCGATCGGTCCATTGCTGTACAATGCGTATTTCGGGATACAACGCGTACCCGCTCACAACAGATGCAATGGGCCGGCCGGGCACACCGATCGGTCCATTGCTGTACAACGCGTATTTTGGGATACAACAGATGCAATGGGCCGGCCGGGCACACCGATCGGTCCATTGCTGTAAAATGCGTATTTTGGGATACAACAGATGCAATGGGCTGGCCGGGCACACCGATCGGTCCATTGCTTTACAACGCGTACCTGTACAGGTCAGTCGCATATGTCACCATGCTTGTCACTGGTGAACGTATGCCAGCCACATATACCTGCCAGAGACACAGGGGCACACCTACAACACCACACCCAGTCCACACTGTTTCCTAAGGCATGTAAGGCTGCATTACCTTTTCTGTGTATGGGGGTTGACATGTGGTTTCTGTGGTGGCACTTGTGGGCAGCCACACCCAGGCTGTGCATGTGTTAATGGGGACAGGGTCCTTTGTGTGTTGTGCACATGACCACTGTGATGTGCAACAGTTCATTTTGGAGCATGTGGCATGGTCACATTTCCAGGTTGTGTATGTGTGTGACATGTCACATACCCCCAGGGTCCCATGGGGGAAGGCATGTACGTCACAGGATGACCCATAGCCACAATAGTGATGTCCCTCCACAGTCTGTGTGCATGTTGTGTTTCCGATGTCTCTGATTCCATGTGCAAGATGGGAGACAGTCTCCACATCAACGTTGTTTGTGCATGGACTTTGATGTTGTGTGTCACTGGCGTCCATGTCTGTCCTGCGGAGGCGACCGGGGCCACTACCTGTGGGAGTCATGTTTGTTTTTCTGACGTGTACATGATACGCCATGTCATGCCAGTGTCCATGTGGCAAGACAGGGTCACTGGGAATCTACCTGTCAATCAGCTGTGATGCCTGTGGTGCATCTGTCCAGACATGTCACTATGGTGGGTGTGTGGAACGTGACAGCAGGAAATGGGTACTGTGACACAGCCTAATGGTTTCCCATAGCACAACCTGGTACCTGTTGTGCACACATGTTGTACTGAGAAGTTAGATGATGGGCATGTAGGTGTGAGTTATGTCCGAACAGAACGGCACACACATCAAGTACTTGTGTCTCGTAATGATGTATCATGTGAAATTGAGTATGGTGAATGGCACATATGTGGGGTGACTGACAATCTTTCTTTCTTCAACCTATGCACTGCAGGGCTCCAGCTGTCCATAGACCATTCCCTGACCTGGCAACGATGGTGGAACGTGACAGCATCCGACGGTACTGCTTCACCAGGCAGCTGATTGATGATTTGGCAGTGCGCTTGGCACCACATTTGCAACCTGGCCGGACGTACCCTACGGCGCTGACACCCAAGGTGAAGGTAATGGCAGCCCTACACTTCTTTGCCACCGGTACCTTTCAACACACTGTGGCGACTGCCGGTGGGATGTCACAGACTATGTTCAGCCGTGTGCTACGCGATGTTTTGGAGGCAATGTTGAGATGCCTGAACCAGTACATCTATTTCCCTACACGTCAACAACTCACTGACGTCAAGAGTGACTTCTATGCCCTGGGGAGGATGCCACATGTCATTGGCTCCATTGATAGGACACATGTGGCTTTGATACCACCACAGGCACATGAGCAGGCATACCGGAACCGTAAACATTACCATTTGATCAATGCTCTGGTGGTATGTCTTGCAGATATGAGCATCACACATGTGTGTGCCCGTTTCCCTGGTTCAGCACACGATGCCTACGTGATGAGGAGTAGTCGCATCCCGAGGATGATGGCACAGATGCAGAACCAGCGTGCCTGGCTTGTCGGTGTGTACTGACTTTGTACCATTGTGTGTGTTCTGATCTGTAGTATTCCACGCACTTTTCCAACTCAGCTAATGTGCACTTGTCTGTCCGTAGGTGAATCCGGATACCCCAACATGCTGTGGTTGCTGACACCCCTCAGGAACCCTGTGACACCAGCCCAGATGCGCTACAATGAGGCACATGGTCGGACCAGGAGAGTGATTGAGTGGACCTTTGGTCTCCTGAAGAGCCGCTTCCGCTGCCTGGACAAGACAGGAGGGGCCCTCACATATGCCCCAGCAAAGGTGTGCAAGATTGTAATCATCTGCTGCATGCTACACAACCTGGCAGTGTGGAAGGAGTTGCCTCTCATCCTGGATGACGATGACCAACGTCCGCCACCTGTGGAGGATCCTGGCCTGGACCACGATGCCAGTGATGATGATGATGATGATGGTGATGTCCGCACACAGCTCATCACCAACTTCTTCAGCTGAATGTGAGTATCCAGGGAGATGTAATGTGAATGATGTGAGTTTGCATGATATGTGTGGGTGGTGCTCTGGTGCTGTTTGAGTGTGGCCATGTGCTACATGACTGGTTGCGTGCAGCAATGTGTTCTTACAGGTAGTCTGTACTCCCCAACAGTTTTGACATGCTAACTTGGTTTTGTGTAGTTGTCTTGTGACATGTATTGGGCATGAGTATTGCAGTTCTGTCCTGTTCTTCAGTGGTTTTAACTGTGTGTCATGTCTCTCCTTCACAGGGTGCTTACTGAGTACTTTGGTCAACTTGGATCCCCGACACCATGATTCAGCTTTCAGGGTGGCAGCAGTAGTTTGCCTACAAGTGATGTGCCACACACCCCTGGACTTCATATCTTCTGCACTTGTTGACTGTGTGGCCACTGCCACGTGGGTAAACCTTGCATTTGTAGTGGAAACAACATGTTGCAAATGTGTAATGAACCTGTGCTTCACTTTGGGATGTGCGTTGTCTGTGGTCACACATCTGACTGACATTTGCTTATTGCACCTGTGGGCTAGTTGACACAGACTCTGAATAGGTGTGGTGTCTGTGCATTCCACTGTATTTCCTGGAAACATCACTGTGTGCGATGAGTCCGATGGCCCTGGTGTCTCTGTGTTGTGTAGCCCTAGTGGTGTGTCTCCCTCATATGTGTCACGTCACCATGACTCACACGACGGTGTTGTACTTGCTGTAGCAGTTAGCATACACAGTGTAATTTAGCAGGTCATCATCACCATAACAGTATCCACATTTGAATAACAACAGAGGCAAGTATGGTGTACTAGTGATTTTATTTACAGAAATGTGTGTGTGTATAGTGCACAGGATGGTGGGTGCTGTACATTGGGATTGTGATCCAAAGTTCCCAGATGAGTTGGAAGTCTTGGTAGCAGAAATGTCCTGAGTAAAGTTCACAGTCATATGATACATTAGTCCAACTTGAACTCCCCATGTCATGTGGGAGAGTAGTGTTGCATTCGACAGGGTGAAACGTTTGCACACAAAGGAGAATTTCCGGAACAGGTGTTGGCTTCCTGGGGGATGTACGTGGCCATCAACCTCTCAGTTTTCCTTCCTCGGATGACCCCTCTTCTTTGGGGGGGACCCTCACGTGCAGGCTGCGGCGGTGCAGGGGAGTCTCCGCCAGAGTCCTCCTCCCTCCCTGTGGCGGTGTCAGTTGTTGCAGCACCAGATGTTGTGGGCACACAGGGAGGTGTGGCCATGTTGGTGCAAATCTGGCGGAGGCATGTCAATATGTCCCTATGCACCGCTGTGAGTTCTTGCAATGTGTCCCACTTGGACTCCATGCGAGACATGTGTGTCTCCACACGGGACATGTGGGAGTCCAAGCGGGCATGATGGGCAGCCTGCTGCTGTTGTATGTCCTTGAGGATCCCCACGACCTGTCTGACCTCTCCGGTGCTATCCTGGTACGCATCAGCGATGCGTGCCAGTTGTGGGTCATCATGCAGTCCAGACCCCTCTGCAAGCAGCGACCTATGTCTACCACCCCTCCCACCACCCCTGGCAACACGTGCAGGACCTGCGGTGGCACGCACAGGTGACCCAAGGCCCCCTTGGGGGTTGTTAGTGGTGTTGTCGTCCATTGCTCCACGCTGGGCCTGGGGCTCTGTGCTGTTGCCATCGGTGGTCCTTGGTCTGTCCGTGTCGGCGGGGGTGGTCTGTGTGTTGGCAGTTGTTGGAGGGATGGGTGCAGGGGATGCAGGTGTTGGTCCAGCTGGTGCTGCATGATGACTCACACCGGAGGTGCCAGGTAGGTCTTCGCCATCCGAGGAGGGCAGAGGCTGTTCCACACCAGTGAGCTCTGTGTCCCCCGGAGCCTGGGACAGGGACTCCTCCTCGCCTGCTGCTGTGTCCCCATCATCATCACCTGTATTTGGAAGAGACACACATTGTATGTTATGTTTCTACAGGCATCAATGGTTCACACACCTGACAGTTGTGACTGTACCTCTGGATGCGGGCATGTATATTGCATTGTCCTAAGTTGTCACAGTAAGAGGTTGATATTGGTGTAGCACATTGTCATGCATACCTGGGGCATTTCAATGTGAATGTTGAGGTGTGTGTATGGCCAGCATTTGTTGTATTTGGTGGACATCCGGCCATCCTTCTCCACCTAGCCCAGTTATCCCACCATGAAGCATGCCACCCTTGCAGTGGGTTCAGTTTGACTCTCATGATGTCATTCAGTGGTGTCTTGCTGTTGGTTGTTGCACAGTTCCCAGCAGGGCCTTGTGCACCCCACAGCAGTACCCATTGTCAGCCATCTTGTCAGTCCTTATCCACTCCCTGTGATGTGAGCATGGTTCAGAGTGGTGTTGATGGGCCAATTGTGAGGGTGAGCAGTATCTGTGACTACAACTCCCATCATGCTATTGCCTACACCCCCCTTCCCAGCATGCCTGTAATTCCTTCCTTTGGTCTCTGCTTCCCTGTGGGGTATTGTGCCTGTGCTGACAGGAAGGCTGACAGTGTTGTCCTTGCGTTTGTTTGGCTACAAGTCCCAAGAGTGTCCCTGTGCTTCACACAGCATTACCCAGGGTGGTGGTTCTTTGTGGGATCTTCATTTGGTGTGTGAGGCATTGCATTCTCCCAGGTGGGTTATGTGGAGTTTGTGTTGAGGGGGTGTGTGAGGTGAGCTGCTTGTAACTATGGTCAGTGCTGTGAGTCCTCCTTCCCACCCAGCCAGATATCCCACCATGCAACGTGCTTGCATTGCAGGGAGTGCAAGTTGGCTTTCAGGATGTCAGGCAGTGGTGTTGTGCTGTTTGTTGGTGCACAGTTCCCAGCAGGGCCTTGTGCTCCCCACAGCAGTACCCAGTGTCAGCCATCTTGTCAGTCCTTTTCCACTCCCTGTGTTGTGAGCATGGTTCAGAGTGGTGTTGATGGTCCAAATGTGAGGCTGCCCATTATCTGTTACTACGAGTCCCATCATACTCTTGGCTACACTGACTTCACCAGCATACACAGGATTCCTTCCTTTCTGTGAGCTTCCCTGTGAGGTGGTGTTCTAGTGGTGGCTAAATATCTGACAGTGTTTGTTGGTTAGATTTGTGCCACTGCCTAGCTCAATTTGGTATTGGATTTGTACATGTCATGACACAGTTACATATCACTATGAGATGGCATGTATTGTGTTTATCTGTCTGACATACACTTTTTGGGATGATTATCTTTTGTTTGCTGTTGATTTGCTAGGGGTGCATGGTTTGACTGTCCCCTTGACAGTGATGTGTGTGTATTGGCACATAATATTGTGTATATTAGTTGTGTACGTACCAGGCTCTGGGATGTTTGTTAGTCCATATACGCTCACTGGTGGTAGGATGGCCCGCACCTTCTCCTCCCAGGGCCTGAGGTATACTGGTTTGGCAGGAGGGCCACTGCCGGTGTGCTGGCTCAGGAGGTAATCCTTCTTCAGGAGGTCCCTGACCCTCCTGCGCACATCATACCACCTGTTCTGGATGTCTTCCTTTGTGCGCAAACATGGTGATTGTGCGTTCACCCTATTGACGATCCTCGCCCACATCTTGGTTTTCTGCGACATGGGGGTCTGTTGGACCAATGTTCCAAACAACTGTGGCTCTACCCTCAGGATCTCGTCTACCAGGACTTACAATTCACTATCTAGGAACTTTGGATTCTTCTTTAGGGGCATGGTGATGGGTGGTGGTGGTGATTGATGTGTGTGTGTGTGCAAGTGAGGGTGTGTGAGTGTAGGTTTTGCTATGTGTGTGTGAGGGTGCTATTTGTTGAGGTGCTAATGGTGTGTGGCTTTTGTGTTGGATGAGCTGTGTGTGTGTCTGTGTTTGCTGTGTGATGGTGTTCTCTGCTGGCAGGTCAGTGGAATTTGCAAAGGATCATGGTAGGGATTTGTGGCCTTTATGTAGGTGGAGTTGGGGGTGTGTCCTTGTTCAATTTTTTTCACCCCCTGTATTTATTGGCTTTGTCATTGCTTGTTTGGCCCTCTTTTTTTGTATTTTGTCATTTGTGATTATTGTGCATGTTGGAGTCGTTCTTCTGACCGAGTAGGACGTTGCAGTTATCTCGTGCTCGCCTCTCCGAGTCGTTCCCGCTGTGTTTCAGCTCTGTTTCATATGCGGCGTACGCGTCGGTCGCAGTGTATTGTGTTTGTTCGGCTGGGTTTTGTATGCGTGTCGGTCGTACGGCTTGGGCTCCGTGCGAATCGGTCTGCTTTTGCACCCATTGCATCGTACTGCGCGGGTCGGAGTTCGCGGGTACGTTTCGTTCGGGTTTCTTCCTGGTGCGTGTCGGTCGGTTCGATTTGCGTGGTTTTCCGGCCGGATAGCTTGTTTCCGTCCGGGTCGGTCGTTCGCCTTGAGTCGGTCGTGATTCACATGCATTTCATCGTACTTCCCAGGTCGGGCAATGCCTGTACGTGTCGGTCGGACTATTATCCCGTACCGAGTTGGTCGGTATTTTTTCCGTCCCGAATCGGAATCGGCCCCTAAGTGTACAATATGCTACAGACAGTACTTTCGCCTACCAAATTAAAAAGCTAATAGCACTAGCATATGTACCTGTAACTGATGTAGCAGAGCACTACAATATTCTGATAGAGAGCCCCTATTACAAAAGGAACGAAGACAAAATAAGCCCACTACTAAACTACTTTGAGGACACCTGGGTGGGAAGACTGCATAGATCAGGGCATAGAAGGCAACCTAAGTTCCACATTCCTTGGTGGAATGTGTACCTAAGTACCTTAAACAAAGAAGCCAAAACAAATAATAGTGTTGAAGGATGGCATAATGCCTTCCAAGCAACAACAAGCAGAGGTAAACCTACCCTACAAAAACTACTACAATCTATACAAAAAAACAAAGCTATCAAGAATTACGAATGGAACAATCTGTAACTCAAATATGTCCCAAATTAACTAAGCAAACTAAAAAAATGTTTGAGCTACTGCAAAGTCAGGTTACCCTATACCCATCAACAAGAGGCCTAGATTACCTATCCCTAATAGCCAAAAGCATATTATAAACTACATTTCCACAGCTATTATACATTTTTTCGTTCACAAAACAAACACTTTACACACATATATTAATATTATATTTTCACAAATATTAATTAATTGTCATATATATTTTTTTATTAAAAAAATATATTTACAAATAAATAATATTGATCAAAATATACTATATATCACAATTAATTATAACAAAATTTCCCACCCAAATTAATACAAAAAAATAGACTTACGGTTTATGTAGCTGTAGAAGATGTATTCCAACAAGTAATAATCCTTACATCTGTCTGTTAATCCATGGTAATGTTTAAAAAAGCCCCAAAAAATGCAAAAATCCAACAGGTCCAATATAAATCCATCCTGGCCAAATCCAAGTAACGGAAACCCTCAAAAACCCGAAAAAGATATAAAAATATAAAAATTGCTCCAGGAAATCCCGAAAAATAAAAGAAAGTGTGATAATAATATTAGTTTAACAAACTAATACACACTTCTTTTTTTTTTTTAAATGCGTCTGTCTCTCCAACGTAAAGTCGATTAAAAGTAACCTGCAAAAAATGTTGAAAGCATACCCACCCACACAAATACACCCAAATACATTCATTAAATACAATAACATGAATTTATATTAACAAAACAACTCATATTTAGTCATATTATCATCTGTCTACACTAGGCCTCAAACACTAACTCACGACATCTCACTAAAATATAACTAACACCCACAGCACACCAAAAACGCAACGACCTAACAATAAATACAATATATATATCCTAACTAGACTAAAACATAAGTATTAAGTTAGATAAAATAATTAAAATTCCCCTTACCTTGCTCGACGCGACGCAGCTTCCAACCGTGAGCTTCTCCGGTCCTGAATGACCCAAAATAACAGTACGCGGTTACAAAATAGTCCCTGTGAAATAAAAATGGCTGCTTAAATAAATGTAAAGAAAAGGAATAATGTTAAAAAAATGCATTATAGTAAAGTGTAAATGTTACATATATTTTTCTTATGTTGTACAATTGTTTCTCTATATTTAAAAATTAGTATATATTTTATTATACGTTTGCAAAGTTATAATAATAATTAATATAAAAATATATTTATTATTATTATAAGTATATATGTATTTTTTTACATTATATTAATTATTAAAAATACATATTAATTATATACAAATGTAAAACGAAACTTACCTGTTTAAAAAAAAAAATTTCATGCAATACAACAATGTAATAATTAATATTATTAATATTTTTTATACTAATAATATTAATTAAAATGTTATTTACATGTAATAAAGTGATGATTTTTTGAAAATGTTAAAGAATATTCACTACAGCATTATAATGTTACAATATTAAATAATAATTAAATATACAATGCTTTATGTTATGTATATATATGCCAAAAATGTTTATATTATTTGTATAAATATATTATAATATTCCAACAACTCTTGTAAAATATTAAAAAAATATGGTTTGTATATCAAAATATGAATACTTGTGTTATAAAATATGATTATATCATAAAATGTTCTTTTCCTTAAAAAATTCCATTAACTAATAAATGTACGTAAAATAATTTATGTTCCTTAAATAAAAATGTACATATTTTCTGTGTTTTTATTAATTTGTATTCCATACTATAAATAATAAAAAAAAATTGTCTTTCTTCCTAATTATACAAAAATAAAGGTTGTTTGAAAATAAAAAAATTCTATTTTTTTTTTATATGTATATATTATTATTGAATATTTTACTTAAATATATTAATTTGATAAATGTACCATTTTTATTTACTATAAATAAGCATAATTTTTTTTTACTAGTAAATTATAAAGTATACATCAATTACACAATAAAAATACATTATCACTGCACATAATAAAACACTCTTATATTTCTTCACATATAAAAACACATACTGTAATTTTCCTACAACTCTTTATATAAAATTAATAAATACACAGCAAATAACATATATGTAATATAACATTTTTAGATAAATTATAAATAAATTAAAAATATATTTGTACATAAACATATATCACTCACTATTCCCAATTCAATTAAACAATAATCAGGGAAGGTGCTAAACATTAACAATATATAATTTACTCTTCCCACTGCAGTTAGGATTAAATCACAGAAAGTGCTGAACATTAACCATATATAGTTTACTATTCCCACTACAGTATGTATTAAATAAGGAAAGCTGCTGGACATTAAACAAATATAAATTACTATTCCCACTCCAGTCAGTATTAAGTCAAAGAAGGTGCTGGACACTAAAGATATATAAATTACTATTCCCACTGCAGTAAATATTAAGTCAGAAAAAGTGCTGGACACTAAAAATATATAATTTACTACTCCCACTCCAGTCAATATTAAGTCAGGGAAAGTGCTAAACACTAAAGATATATAAATTACTATTACCACTCCAGTCAGTATTAAGTGAGAGAAGGTGCTAGACACTAAACATATCTAAATTACTATTCCCACTTCAGTGACTATTAAGTCAGAGAAGGTGCTGGACATTAAAGATATAAAAATTACTATTCCCACTCCACTAAGTATTAAGTCAAGGAAGGTGCTGGACACTAAACATATAAATATTTCTATTCCCACTCCAGTGAATATTAAGTCAGGGAAGGTGCTGGACATTAAACATATATAAATTACTATTCCCACTTCAGTCAGTATTAAGTCAGGGAAGGTGCTGGACATTAAACATATATAAATTACTATTCCCACTCCAGTCAATATTAAGTCAGGGAAGGTGCTGGACATTAAACATATATAAATTACTATTCCCACTCCAGTAAGTATTAAGTCAGGGAAGGTGCTGGACACTAAAGATATATAAATTACTATTCCCACTTCAGTCAGTATTAAGTCTGGGAAGGTGCTGGACATTAAACATATATAAATTACTATTCCCACTCCAGTCAGTATTAAGTCAGGGAAGGTGCTGGACACTACACATATATAAATTACTATTCCCACTCCATTCAGTATTAAGTCAGGGAAGGTGCTAGACACTAAGGGGCCGATTCCGATTCGGGCCGGAAAACATACCGACCGACTCGGTACGGGAATTTAGTCCGACCGACTCGGACCGGCGCCGTACGACCCTGGTAGTACGATGAAATGCATGTGAAATCCGACCGACTCGGACGGAATACAAAACGACCGACCGAGCCGGACGGAAACAAGCCATCCGGCCAGGAAATCACGCGAGACGAACCGACCGACACGCACCCGGATTGAACCCGAACGAAACGTACCCGCGAACTCCAACCCGCGTAGTACGATGCTGTGCGTGAAAAACACGACCGACTCGCCCGGAGCACAAGCCGTACGACCGACACGCATACAAAACCCAGCCGAAGCAACCCAATACTACGCGACCGACTCGTATGCCGCATATGAAACCTAGCTGACACACAGCGGGAACGAGTCGGACAAGATCGCACCAGACAACTGCAGCGTCCTACTCGGACACAAGAACGACTCCTACATGCACCAAAAACACCAAGGAAAAATTAGGAAAAAAGGGCCAAACAAGCAACCACAAAGCCAATAAATACAGGGAGGAAAAAAAAATGGAACAAGGACACACCTCCAACTCCACCTACATAAAGGCCACAAATCCCTACCATGATCCTTTGCAAATTCCACTGACCTGCCAGCACACAACACCATCACACAGCAACCACAGACACACTCACAGCTCATACATCACACAAGCCACACACCATTACCACACCTACAAATAGCACCCTCACACACACCCAGCTAAACCTACACTCACACCCCCCACTTGCACACACACACACATCAATCACCACCACCACCCATCACCATCCCCCCAAAGAAGAACCATAAGTTCCTAGATAGTGAATTGTAAGTCCTGGTAGACGAGATCCTGAGGGTAGAGCCACAGTTGTTTGGTACATTGGTACAACAGACCCCCATGTCGCAGGAAACCAAGATGTGGGCGAGGATTGTCGACAGGGTGAACGCACAATCACCATGTTTGCGCACAAAGGAAGACATCCAGAACAGGTGGTATGATGAGCGCAGGAGGGTTCGGGACCTACTCAAAAAGGACTACCTCCTCAGCCAGCACACCGGCAGTGGCCCTCCTGCAAAACCAGTATACCTCAGGCCCTGGGAGGAGAAGGTGCGGGCCATCCTACCACCAGTGAGCGTATACGGACTAACAGACATCCCAGAGCCTGGTGAGTACACAACTAATATACACAATATGGTGTGACAACACACACACATCACAGTCAAGGGGATAGGCAAACCATGCACCCTTAGCAAATACACAGCAACCAAAAGATATTCATCCCAAGATGTGAATGCTAGTCAGACAAACACAATACCTCCCATCTCATAGTGATATGTAACTGTGTCATGACATGTACAAACCTAACAACAAATACAGCAAGGCAGTGGCACAAATAGAACCAACAAACACTCCCAGATATTTAAACACCACTAGAACACCACCTCACAGGGAAGCTCACTGAAAGGAAGGAATTCTGTGTATGCTGGTCAAGTCAGTGTAGCCAATAGCATGATGGGAGTGGTAGTCACAGATATTGGTCACACCCACAATTGGCCCATCAACACCACTCTGAACCATGCTCACATCACAGGGAGTGGAAAACAACTGACAAGATGGCTGACACTGGGTACTGCTGTGGGGAGCACAAGGCCCTGATGGGAACTGGGCACCAACAAACAACAGGACCACACTGTCAGCCATCTTCCCATTGCTGTCACACTCACACACAGTGAAGTCCACTCAAAAGGAAGGAAGTATGGGCATGCTGGGAAGGGGGGTGTAGGCAATAGCATGATGGGAGTGGTAGTCACAGATATTGGTCAGCCTCACAATTGGCCCATCAACACCACCCTGAACCATGCTCACATCACAGGGAGTGGAAAAGGACTCACAAGATGGCTGACACTGGGTACTGCTGGGGGGAGCACAAGGCCCTGATGGGAACTGGGCACCAACAAACAACAGGACCACACTGTCAGCCATCTTGCCATTGCTGTCACACTCAGACACAGTGAAGTCCACTCAAAAGGAAGGAAGTATGGGCATGCTGGGAAGGGGGGTGTAGGCAATAGCATGATGGGAGTGGTAGTCACAGATATTGGTCAGCCTCACAATTGGCCCATCAACACCACCCTGAACCATGCTCACATCACAGGGAGTGGAAAACTACTCACAAGATGGCTGACACTGGGTACTGCTGGGGGGAGCACAAGGCCCTTATGGGAACTGTGCAACAACCAACAGCAGGACACCACTGACTGACATCCTGAAAGACAACTTGCACTCCCTGCAATGGAAGCACGTTCCATGGTGGGATATCTGGCTGGGTGGGAAGGAGGACTCACAGCACTGACCATAGTTACAAGCACCTCCACTCACACACACCCTCAACACTAACTCCACATAACCCACCTGGGAGAATGCAATGCCTCACATCCTAACTGAAGATCCCACAAAGAACCACCACCCTGGGTTATGCTGTGTGAAGCACAGGGACACTCTTGGGACTTGTAGCCAAACAACTGCCAGGACAACACTCCCAGCCATCCTGTCAGCACAGGCACCCCACCCCACAGGGAAGCAGAGTCAAAAGGAAGGAAGGATGGGCATGCTGGGAAGGGGGGTGGAGGCAACAGCATGATGGGAGTGGTAGTCACAGATGTTGGTCAGCCTCACAATTGACCCATCAACACCACCCTGAACCATGCTCACATCACAGGGAGTGGAAAAGGACTCACAAGATGGCTGACACTGGGTACTGCTGGGGGGAGCACAAGGCCCTGCTGGGAACTGTGCATCAACCAACAGCAGAACACCACTGGCTGACATCCTGAACGACAACTTGCACTCCCTGCAATGGAAGCACGTTCCATGGTGGGATATCTGGCTGGGTGGGAAGGAGGACTAACAGCACTGACCATAGTTACAAGCACCTCCACTCACACACACCCTCAACACTAACTCCACATAACCCACCTGGGAGAATGCAATGCCTCACATCCTAACTGAAGATCCCACAAAGAACCACCACCCTGGGTTATGCCGTGTGAAGCACAGGGACACTCTTGGGACTTGTAGCCAAACAACTGCCAGGACAACACTCCCAGCCATCCTGTCAGCACAGGCACCCCACCCCACAGGGAAGCAGAGTCAAAAGGAAGGAAGGATGGGCATGCTGGGAAGGGGGGTGGAGGCAACAGCATGATGGGAGTGGTAGTCACAGATGTTGGTCAGCCTCACAATTGGCCCATCAACACCACCCTGAACCATGCTCACATCACAGGGAGTGGAAAAGGACTCACAAGATGGCTGACACTGGGTACTGCTGGGGGAGCACAAGGCCCTGCTGGGAACTGTGCAACAACCAACAGCAGAACACCACTGACTGACATCCTGAAAGACAACTTGCACTCCCTGCAATGGAAGCACGTTCCATGGTGGGATATCTGGCTGGGTGGGAAGGAGGACTCACAGCACTGACCATAGTTACAAGCACCTCCACTCACACACCCCCTCAACACTAACTCCACATAACCCACCTGGGAGAATGCAATGCCTCACATCCTAACTGAAGATCCCACAAAGAACCACCACCCTGGGTTATGCCGTGTGAAGCACAGGGACACTCTTGGGACTTGTAGCCAAACAACTGCCAGGACAACACTCCCAGCCATCCTGTCAGCACAGGCACCCCACCCCACAGGGAAGCAGAGTCAAAATGAAGGAAGGATGGGCATGCTGGGAAGGGGGTGGAGGCAACAGCATGATGGGAGTGGTAGTCACAGATGTTGGTCAGCCTCACAATTGGCCCATCAACACCACCCTGAACCATGCTCACATCACAGGGAGTGGAAAAGGACTCACAAGATGGCTGACACTGGGTACTGCTGGGGGAGCACAAGGCCCTGCTGGGAACTGTGCAACAACCAACAGCAGAACACCACTGACTGACATCCTGAAAGACAACTTGCACTCCCTGCAATGGTAGCACGCTTCATGGTGGGATAACTGGGCTGGGGGGAGAAGGAGGCCCGGATGGCAAGCAAATACCACCAATGCTGGTCATGCACACACCTCAACATTCACATTGACATGCCACAGGTTGGCAGGACAATGTGCTACACCAATATCCCTCTCTGACTGTCACAATTTAGGAGAATGCAATGTCCAGGCCCACATCCAGAGGCACAGTCACAACTGTCAGGTGTCTGAACAATTGATGCCAGTAGAAACATAACATACAATCTGTGTCTCTCCCCAAAACAGGTGATGATGGGGACACAGCAGCAGACGAGGAGGAGTCCCTGTCCCAGGCTCCGGGGAACACTGAGCTCACTGGTGTGGATCAGCCTCTGCACTCCTCGGATGGCGAAGAACCAGCTGGACCCTCCGGTGTGAGTCATCATGCAGCACCAGCAGGACCAACATCTGCACCCCCTGCACCCACCCCTCCAACAACTGCCAACACACAGGCCACCCCTGCCAACACGGACAGACCAAGGACCACAGATGACAACAGCGCAGGGACCCCGACCCAAACTGGAGCTGGTGACAACGAGCCCAGGAACAACACCCAAGTGGGCCCACGGACACCTGTGCGTGCCACCGCAGGTCCTGCACGTGTCGCCAGGGGTGGTGGGAGGGGTGGTAGACATAGGTCGCTCTTTGCAGAGGGGTCTGGACTGCATGATGACCCACAACTGGCACGCATCGCGGATGCGTACCAGACTAGCACCGGAGAGGTCAGCCAGGTAGTGGGGATCCTCAAGGACATACAACAGCAGCAGGCTGCCCATCATGCATGCTTGGACTCCCACATGTCCCGTGTCGAGACACCCATGTCACGTGTCGAGACACACATGTCTGGCATGGAGTCCAAGTGGGACACATTGGACAACTGACAGCGGTGCATAGGGACTTACTGACATGCCTCCGCCAGATCAGCACCAACATGGCCTCACCTCCCTGTGTGCCCACAACATCTGCTGCTGAAACAACTGCAAATGCCACAGGGAGGGAGGAGGACTCTGGCAGAGATTCCCCCGCACCGCCGCAGCCTGCACCTGAGGGTCCCCCCCCCAAGAAGAGGGGCCGTCCGAGGAGGCCAAACTGAGAGGCCGATGGCCATCTACATCCCCCAGGAAGCCAACACCTGTTCTGGAACTTTTCCTCTGTGTGCAAACTGCACGCCCTATCGAAGCCAACCCAACTCTCCCACATGACATGGGGAGCTCTAGTTGGCCAAATTCATCAGATGACTGTGGACTTTACTCTGGACATTTCAGCTACCAAGACTTCCAAATCACATGGGAACTTTGGATTCCAATTTCTATGTACAGCACCCACCATCCTGTGCACCATTCTCACACCTGTATGTAAATAAACTCACCAATACACCATTTCTGCCTCTGTTGTGATTCCAACGTGCTCTCTGTCATGGAGATGGTGATCAGAAAAATGACACTGTGCATGCTAACTGCTACAGCAAGTCCAACACCGTAATGTCAGTCATGGCGACGTGACACATATGAGGGAGACACACCACTAGGGCCACACAACACATACACACCAGGGCCATCAGACTCATCACCTATACTGATGTTGCAACTAAATACAGTGGAGTGCACAGACATGCCACCTATTCACAGCCTGTCAACTAGACTACAGGTGCAGTAAGCAAATGTCAGTAAGATGTGTGACCACAGACAACGCACATCCCAAAGTGAAGCACAGGTTTATTACACATTTGCAACATGTTGTTTCCACTACAAATGCTAGCTAATCCAACCTGGCTGTGGCCACAAAGTCAAAAAGTGCAGAAGATAGAAAGTCCAGGGGTGTGTGGCACATCACCTGTAGGGAAACGACTGCTTCCACCTTGGAAGTTGATTCATGGATTCGTGGGATCCAAGTTGATCAAACAACTCCGGCAGCACCCTGTGAAGGACAGACATGACACACAGTCAAAACCACTGAAAAACAGCACAGAACGGCAATACTCATGTCTAATACATGTCACGAGATAACTACACAAAACCAAGTTAGCATGTCAACACTGTTGGGCAGTACAGACCACCTGCAAGGACACATCGCTGCATGCATCCAGTCAAGTAGCACATGGCCACACTTAAACAGCACCAGAGCACCACACACACATATCATGCAAACTCAAATCATTGACATTACAACCCTCTGGAGACTCACATTCAGCTGAAGAAGTTGGTGATGAGCTGTGTGCGGACATCAACATCATCATCATCATCTTCTTCACTGGCATCGTGACCCAGGCCAGGATCTTCCACAGGTGGCGGACGTTGGTCATCGTCATCCAGGATGAGAGGCAACTCCTTCCGCACTGCCAGGTTGTGTAGCATGCAGCAGACGATGACAATCTTGCACACCTTTGCTGGGGCATATGGGAGGGCCCCTCCTGTTTTGTCCAGGCAGCAGAAGCGGCTCTTCAGGAGACCAAAGGTCCGCTCAATCACCCTCCTCGTCCGACCATGTGCCTCATTGTAGCGCATCTGGGCTGGTGTCACAGGGTTCCTGAGGGGTGTCAGCAACCACGGCATGTTGGGGTATCCCGAGTCACCTACAGACAGACAATTGCACATTAGCCGATTTGAAAATGTGTGAGGAAAACAACATAGCAGAACACACACAATGGTACAAAGTCAGTACACACCAACAAGCCAGGCACGCTGGTTCGGCATCTGTAACATCATCCTCGGGATGCGACTACTCCTCATCACGTAGGCATCGTGTGCCGAACCGGGGAAACGGGCACACACATGTGTGATGGTCATATCTGCAAGACATACCACCAGAGCATTGATCGAATGGTAATGTTTACGGTTCCAGTATGCCTGCTCATGTGCCTGTGGTGGTATCAAAGCCACATGTGTCCCATCAATGGAGCCAATTACATGTGGCATCCTCCCCAGGGCATAGAAGTCACTCTTGACGTCAGTGAGTCGTTGACGTGTTGGGAAATAGATGTACTGGTTCAGGTATATCAACATTGCCCCCAAAACATCGCGTAGCACACGGCTGAACATAGTCTGTGACATCCCACCGGCAGTCGCCACAGTGTGTTGAAAGGTACCGGTGGCAAAGAAGTGTAGGGCTGCCATCACCTTCAACTTGGGGGTCAGCGCTGTAGGATACGGACGGCCAGGCTGCAAATGTGGGTCCAACCGCACTGCCAAATCCTCAATCAGCTGCCTGGTGAAGCGGTACCGTCGGATGCTGTCACGTTCCACCATCGTTGCCAGGTCTGGAAATGGTCGATGGACAGCAAGAGCCCTGCAGTGCATAGGTGAAGAAAGCAAGATTGTCAGTCACCCCAACTATGTGCCGTTCACCATACTCAATTTCACATGATACATCATTAACAAACACAAGTACTTGATGTGTGTGTCGTTCTGTTTGGACATATATGGCACCTACATGGACATCATCTAACATCTCTGTTCAACAAGTGTTGACAACAGGTTCCAGGGTGTGCTATGGGAAACCATTAGGCTGTGTCACAGTACCCATTTACTGCTCTCACGTTCCACACACATACCACAGTGACATGTCTGGACAGATGCTCCACAGGCATCACAGCTCATTGACAGGTAGATTCCCAGGGACCCTGTCTTGCCACATGGACACTGGCATGACATTGCGTATCATGTACACGTCAGAAAAACTAACATGACACCCACAGGTAGTGGCCCCTGTAGCCTCTGCAGGACAGACATGGACGTCTGTGACACACACACACAACATCAAAGTTCATGCACAAACCACGTGGATGTGGAGACTGTCTCCCATTGTGCACATTGAGTCAGAGACATGTGAAACCCAACATGCACACAGACTGCGGAGGGACATCACTATTGTGGCAATGGGCCACCCTGTGACGTACATGCCTTCACACATGTGAGCCTGGGGGTATGTGACATGTCATACACATACACAACCTGGAAATGTGACCATGACACATGCTCATAAATGAAAAGTTGCACACCACAGTGGTCAGGTGCACAACACACAAAGGACCCTGTCCCCATGAACACGTGCACAGCCTGGGTGTGTCTGCCCCCAAATGCCACCCCAAAAACCACATGTTCACCCCCATACACAGATAAGGTTATGCTGCCACACATGCCTTAGATACAGTGTGGACTGGGTGTGGTGTTGTAGGTGTGCCACTGGGTCCCTGGAAAGTATATGTGGCTGGCATAGGTTCACCAGTGACCAGCATGGTGACATATGCGTGTGACCTGTCCAGGGACACGTTGAACAGCAATGGACCGATCGGTGTGCCCGGCCGGCCCATTGCATTGTATGTGAGCGGGTACGCGTTGTATCCCGGGTACGCGTCGTACAGCAATGGACCGATCGGTGTGCCCGGCCAGCCCATTGCATTGTATGTGAGCGGGTACGCGTTGTATCCCGGGTACGCGTTGTACAGCGATGGACCGATCGGTGTGCCCGGCCGGCCCATTGCATTGTATGTGAGCGGGTACGCGTTGTATCCCGGGTACGCGTTGTACAGCAATGGACCGATCGGTGTGCCCGCACGGCCCATTGCATTGCATGTGAGCGGGTACGCGTTGTATCCCGGGTACGCGTTGAACAGCAATGGACCGATCGGTGTGCCCGGCCGGCCCATTGCATTGTATGTGAGCGGGTACGCGTTGTATCCCGGGTATGCGTTGTACAGCAATGGACCGATCGGTGTGCCCGGCCGGCCCATTGCATTGTATGTGAGCGGGTACACGTTGTATCCCGGGTACGCGTTGAAAAGCAATGGACCGATCGGTGTGCCTGGCCGGCCCATTGCATTGTATGTGAGCGGGTACGCGTTGTATCCCGGGTACGCGTTGTACAGCAATGGACCGATCGGTGTGCCCTCACGGCCCATTGCATTGTATGTGAGCGGGTACACGTTGAATCCCGGGTACGCGTTGAACAGCAATGGACCGATCGGTGTGCCCGACCGGCCCATTGCATTGTATGTGAGCGGGTACGCGTTTGTTAGAACTGGGGGTCTCTAGTTGGCAATGGTTTGCACCTTTGTCCAAATAGGGACCCTTGCTTCTAGTCAGGATAAGGGGGAAACACTCCTAAAATAACCCCTGCTCACCCCCTGGTAGCTTGGCACGAGCAGACAGGCTTATCTCAGAGGCAGTGTGTAAAGCATTTGTGACCACATACAGTAATACAGTGAAAACACTACAGATGGACACCACACAGGTTGTTTATGTAAAAATAAGTAATCTTTATATAGACTTATCACAAGACCCAATAGCAAAAATCCACAATACTGTAATCAAAAATAGACTTAAAATGATAGAGACAGTTCACGTTATCTTCAAAAATAGGATAGTCAATCAAATAAAGCTTGTAGCAACAAATAACTCCACTTGGAGTTATCACGACGTCGTGACCGGTGGAAATCCCAAAGTACGGCGCCGACCGCGAGGTGCGCGGCGTCGGGCCTGGAGTCGAGCAGACCCACAAAGAACAGTACCTGGAATTCGATGAAAACAAAGACGGTGCACGGCGTCGGGGAGGTGATGCTTCGTTGGCGCCGGCGGCGTCGGTTCCTTACGACCCCAGGGGAGGTGATGTCTCGGTTCCTTACTGCAGCGCAGGGGAGGTGAGGCGTCGGTTCCTTACTGTGTCGGGGAGGTGACGTCACGGATGGCGGCGAGGCGTCGGTTCCTTACGATGGTGCGGCGTCGATGGATTCGGGGTCACCCACGTCGAGGATCGGCTCCGCGATGATGAAGCCCTGGCGTCGGTGAAGTCGGGGCTGCGGTGCGAGTCGGGACGGTGCGTCGTGAGCGTCACGAGCGGTGTCCTCGGCTCCGGTGCAGGCAGCGGCCTCGATGACGGCTTCGGAGTCGATGTCGCACGGCGTCGGCAGGCGTCGGGCCTACGGTGCAAGTCGGGGCGGTGCGTCGTGCTCTTCACGAGCGGTGCCCACGGCTTCGGTGCAGGTTACGGCGTCGCTCGCCGGCGTCGGTGTTGCAATTTCCCTCTGTTAGCAGCTAAAACAGCAGTTCCAGATGCAGGCAAACAGAAGGGGTGAAGTCTTTGTGTCCCTGTGACTTCAGGCAGGAGGCAAGCTCAGTTCAAGCCCTTGGAGATTCCCTTCTTCAAGATGACAAAGCACAGCAAAGTCTTTTCTCCTGTCCTTGGCAGAAAGCAACCACTGCAGGCCAACCCCAATCAGCAAAACAGCACAGGGGCAGTACTCCTCCTTCAGCTTCTCCGGTTCTTCTCCTTGGCAACAGGTTTCTTGATTTCCCAGAAGTGATCTAATTTCCTAGGGGTCTGGGTCCCCTTTTTATACACCTTTTCCCTTTGTTCTCTGAAGGCAGAGAGGCCTCTGCCTAGTCCAAAACCAGTTCTGGTCAGTCCTGGAGCACTTTGTTTTTCTGACTCCTTCTTTCCTTTGTGAGTGAGGGGCAGAGCCATCAGACGCCCGGCAGGAGGTGGAGCCAGCATTGTGGAAGGCAGGCACAGCCCTATTCAGACCCAGGTGCAACTCCTCCCACCCATCCTCCTTCAGGCAGACCTATTCAGCCTAGTGCTGACTCACCCTGCCTCCTGGAATCCCCCAGCCCCTGTCACTCACAAATCCAGACACACAATACACAACCTGAGCAGAGGCAGCTGGATGGTTTAGGCAAGAAAATACCTACTTTCTAAAAGTGGTATTTTCAAACAAAGAATGTTAAAACCAACTTCACTAAAAGATGTATTTTATCATTCTGAGTTCAGGCATACTAAATTCGTTTTTCTACCATGTTCCCTGGGTCAGTTCTGACTATAAAGTGTAATAGTCAGTCTGCCCATTCTGGCCTATGGGGAGCAGGTAGCCTTGCAATAGTGAAAAACGAAAAATGGCTGTAATTCACTATCAGGACATGCCACACACACCAGGGCATGTCCTACCTTATACTTACAATGCACCCTGCCCTTGGGCCTACCTTAGGGGTGTCTGATATGAAGATAAGGGAAGGTTTAGGGACTGGCAAGTGGGTGCACTTGCCAAGTCGACATGGCAGTCACAGACTGCACACAGGCTCTGCAATGGCAGGCCTGAGACACATTTTACAAGCTGCTTCTGTGGGTGGCACAACCAGTGCTGCAAGCCCACCAGCAGCATTGGATTTACAAGCCCTGGGCACACGCAGTGCACTGTACTAGGGACTGACAAGTAAACCAATCATCCAATCATGGAGTCACTAATCCATAACACAATTTATCATGGGGAGAGCATATGCACTTTAGCACTGATCAGCAGTGGTAAAGTGCCCAGAGTCATAAAACAGCCAACAACAGGTCAGAAAAAATAGGAGGAAGGCAAAAAGTTCAGGGATGACCCTGCAAAAAGGGCCAAGTCCAACACAACCCCTTCCAGCCAAAACGCAGGGGAGACCAATCACTACCCTGATGGGCTTCTCTGCTTTGGGCGATAGAACCTGGACCCTGGCCCACAACAGCAGGGGCATACTCCAGTTCTACGCCAATCTGAACCTATTTGGATCCCTCTGTCCATACTCTCAGGGCCCACCCAGCTAACCCATGGGGAACCCTTCTCCTCAACTGTGGACACCACCTGTGCAGCACCTAACCTTAGCTTGCTCACAGGTGTGTCCCAACCGACAGACAGTACCCACATGGCCAACACAGATGTGTGGCCTAGTCCACCCCCGGGGTGTGACTTCTGTCCCCCTCCCAGGGGCAACTTTGTCCACCAGGACAGCAAGCCACAGTGGCCACTGACAGCCGTCAGTGATGAGAGCCAGGCCCCAGGCCTTTCATGGCTCTCCAACCTCTGTGGTGTCAGAGAGCGGGGGCAGTAGCCCCAGGTGCCTGGCACCCTTTGTCCACTCTCCCAACCGTCAGGTCAGGTATGACATCCTGACACTGACCCACCAGCCCCGGGCCTGTAACCGGCGGCTGGACAGGAGACTGGGGTGGGCTCTCCCACACCTGGTCCTCCTCCTTGGGGCTCTGCACCCTCCCACCTGGAGCTGTACCCCCTTCCAGAATTGTCAGGGCACCTGTGGCAGGGGTCCTGCACACTCCGCCCACCAGTTCAGGGGTTCTATCCTGCAACTGGGATCCCAGCATAGGGTCTGTACCCTTAGACTGGGCAGAGGCCAGGGGTGAGGCTGTCCTCTCCCCGCCCCCTTACTGGGGTCCTGCACCCTCCCACCTGGAGCGGTGCCCCCAGAAGACAAACTGGTAGGGGAACTGTTAGCAGCTGCCCCTTCCTCCAGGTCAGGGGGGACACCCTGAACCTGGTCCTCCAACCCAGGGTCTGTACCCTTAGGCTGGACCTGTGCCTGGCAACCCAGGACTTCCGGGAGGGTACACCAACCCCCCAAGGGAAACACACTCCTCTAGAGTTGTGTAATAATCTGCCTGGCGCACCAGGACTTCCTGGGGAGCACGCATGCCCCCCAGAGGGTAACACATCTCTCATGTGTTGTGTGACAGTCCACCTGGCGCAGATCTCCCGACCCCTGTCCATCTGACAGCGCGCGAAGATCCCCCAGGACAGAAGTGGTGTCACCATGGTCATTCACTGGTGACTCAGCCCTTCTGGCTGGTCCCTGACCCACTGGTTCTTCCACTGGGGACTCTCTCCCCCTCTCACCCCTCACTCTGGACTTCTGCACCCTCCCAAGTGGAGCGGCACTGCCAGATACCAGAAACACTGGAGCTCCATTTACAGACGCTCCAGGTTCTCTAGACACTAGGAGATCCTCCTCAACAGGCGGCCCATCAGGACAGCCTAGGCTCCCTACCTGGTGTTCCCTTAAAGAACCATCCAGGCTCTGAGACTGGGTTTCGGGCACCTTGGGACACGCAGCCCCACACTCACTCCTTCTCCACTGAGACAGGACGTGAGCCCCTACACCCCTCCCACTACACCGGGACCTAGCTGGGCTACTCTGAACCACTTCCACCACTCTGGGCTGGAAGATACCTGAGCCACTCCTCTTAGGGTCACTCCCCAATGCCTTTTCAGACCCTCTGGAAACCACCAAAAGGTCTTCCTCCCTCGTGAGCTCCCTGGGGTCAGAGAACTCACTCTCCAACAGGCGTTGGCATAGCTCTGGAAAACAGGGACTTACAATATGCTCTCCCACAATTGGATCACACAACCCCTCACAGGTGTTAACCAAGTTATCCTTCACCTCACCATCCAGTGCCTCACACATGTACCCCACACCACTCTGCTGAGATTGGCAAGACAGTATCTGACTGTCTCTGTCACTCAACCCACACTCTTCTGGGCGGTCTTCACACTCACACCCCAGGAATTCAAACATGGGGGAACCCCTTTCCCTGCACCTCTCATCTAGAGTCAGTAGAGTGTCCCTCCCACCACTAGGACTATGAACCCCTGTGCCAGTTCCCCAATCCACCTCAGGGACGCTGCGCACCACTGGAGCTACCTCATACCCTTGAACCTCCTGGTGTATATTAACCCCCTCCAAGTCAGGCACCACATCTCTGGGTGTGTGTACTACTCCCTCAGCACTAGGTAATACAATTTTGCTGCCACCAGAGGGAGGAATCCCTAAGCCCCTGGCTTTGAACTCCAACACCCTCATCATTCTCTCATGCTCTAAAAGCATCTTCTTTTCTTCCATGGCCAACCTCTTACTTTCCAACTCCAATTTCTTATGCTCAAGGCTATCATGGCTTCCCTGTTTTAGTTTGGCCATTTCCATTTCATGCATCCTGCTTTTGTCCCTGTCCTCCAGCTCCTCTGGAGACAGGCCCTTTGAGAAACACTGCTGCCCTCCCTGGAAGGCACTCCCCTCCCAGGTAAGCCCAATGGCCCCTCAAGCTGCCCATCTAAATTCTCTGCCTCCTCCACAGGCTCCTCGGACTGCCCACTGGCATTCCGTGCTTCCAACCAGGCCCTTAGCGCCTTGTGAAACTCCTCCTTCCTGGTGAGGCCTCTCATAGAGATTTTAAACTTTTTGCAAACAGCTTTGAGTTCTGGCACAGTGTAGGTATCAACCCTATCTTCTTCAAATTCAATATCTGCAGGTGCAATGGATCCTTTTTTGCTCATGGTGAAAATTGGCAGTTCTCAACAAAAATAAAGGTTCCAAAGAAAAAAAAGTCCTATCAAAAAGTATGTGGTTGCGTATTGGTCTGCACTCACTAGTAGTGTACACCAACTACTGTATATGAATCACAAATGCAAGTCCAAATCCTCACCGCTGACCACCAATGTTAGAACTGGGGGTCTCTAGTTGGCAATGGTTTGCACCTTTGTCCAAATAGGGACCCTTGCTTCTAGTCAGGATAAGGGGGAAACACTCCTAAAATAACCCCTGCTCACCCCCTGGTAGCTTGGCACGAGCAGACAGGCTTATCTCAGAGGCAGTGTGTAAAGCATTTGTGACCACATACAGTAATACAGTGAAAACACTACAGATGGACACCACACAGGTTGTTTATGTAAAAATAAGTAATCTTTATATAGACTTATCACAAGACCCAATAGCAAAAATCCACAATACTGTAATCAAAAATAGACTTAAAATGATAGAGACAGTTCACGTTATCTTCAAAAATAGGATAGTCAATCAAATAAAGCTTGTAGCAACAAATAACTCCACTTGGAGTTATCACGACGTCGTGACCGGTGGAAATCCCAAAGTACGGCGCCGACCGCGAGGTGCGCGGCGTCGGGCCTGGAGTCGAGCAGACCCACAAAGAACAGTACCTGGAATTCGATGAAAACAAAGACGGTGCACGGCGTCGGGGAGGTGATGCTTCGTTGGCGCCGGCGGCGTCGGTTCCTTACGACCCCAGGGGAGGTGATGTCTCGGTTCCTTACTGCAGCGCAGGGAGGTGAGGCGTCGGTTCCTTACTGTGTCGGGGAGGTGACGTCACGGATGGCGGCGAGGCGTCGGTTCCTTACGATGGTGCGGCGTCGATGGATTCGGGGGTCACCCACGTCGAGGATCGGCTCCGCGATGATGAAGCCCTGGCGTCGGTGAAGTCGGGGCTGCGGTGCGAGTCGGGACGGTGCGTCGTGAGCGTCACGAGCGGTGTCCTCGGCTCCGGTGCAGGCAGCGGCCTCGATGACGGCTTCGGAGTCGATGTCGCACGGCGTCGGCAGGCGTCGGGCCTACGGTGCAAGTCGGGGCGGTGCGTCGTGCTCTTCACGAGCGGTGCCCACGGCTTCGGTGCAGGTTACGGCGTCGCTCGCCGGCGTCGGTGTTGCAATTTCCCTCTGTTAGCAGCTAAAACAGCAGTTCCAGATGCAGGCAAACAGAAGGGGTGAAGTCTTTGTGTCCCTGTGACTTCAGGCAGGAGGCAAGCTCAGTTCAAGCCCTTGGAGATTCCCTTCTTCAAGATGACAAAGCACAGCAAAGTCTTTTCTCCTGTCCTTGGCAGAAAGCAACCACTGCAGGCCAACCCCAATCAGCAAAACAGCACAGGGGCAGTACTCCTCCTTCAGCTTCTCCGGTTCTTCTCCTTGGCAACAGGTTTCTTGATTTCCCAGAAGTGATCTAATTTCCTAGGGGTCTGGGTCCCCTTTTTATACACCTTTTCCCTTTGTTCTCTGAAGGCAGAGAGGCCTCTGCCTAGTCCAAAACCAGTTCTGGTCAGTCCTGGAGCACTTTGTTTTTCTGACTCCTTCTTTCCTTTGTGAGTGAGGGGCAGAGCCATCAGACGCCCGGCAGGAGGTGGAGCCAGCATTGTGGAAGGCAGGCACAGCCCTATTCAGACCCAGGTGCAACTCCTCCCACCCATCCTCCTTCAGGCAGACCTATTCAGCCTAGTGCTGACTCACCCTGCCTCCTGGAATCCCCCAGCCCCTGTCACTCACAAATCCAGACACACAATACACAACCTGAGCAGAGGCAGCTGGATGGTTTAGGCAAGAAAATACCTACTTTCTAAAAGTGGTATTTTCAAACAAAGAATGTTAAAACCAACTTCACTAAAAGATGTATTTTATCATTCTGAGTTCAGGCATACTAAATTCGTTTTTCTACCATGTTCCCTGGGTCAGTTCTGACTATAAAGTGTAATAGTCAGTCTGCCCATTCTGGCCTATGGGGAGCAGGTAGCCTTGCAATAGTGAAAAACGAAAAATGGCTGTAATTCACTATCAGGACATGCCACACACACCAGGGCATGTCCTACCTTATACTTACAATGCACCCTGCCCTTGGGCCTACCTTAGGGGTGTCTGATATGAAGATAAGGGAAGGTTTAGGGACTGGCAAGTGGGTGCACTTGCCAAGTCGACATGGCAGTCACAGACTGCACACAGGCTCTGCAATGGCAGGCCTGAGACACATTTTACAAGCTGCTTCTGTGGGTGGCACAACCAGTGCTGCAAGCCCACCAGCAGCATTGGATTTACAAGCCCTGGGCACACGCAGTGCACTGTACTAGGGACTGACAAGTAAACCAATCATCCAATCATGGAGTCACTAATCCATAACACAATTTATCATGGGAGAGCATATGCACTTTAGCACTGATCAGCAGTGGTAAAGTGCCCAGAGTCATAAAACAGCCAACAACAGGTCAGAAAAAATAGGAGGAAGGCAAAAAGTTCAGGGATGACCCTGCAAAAAGGGCCAAGTCCAACACAGTTGTATCCCGAAATACGCGTTGTACAGCAGTGGACCGAACGGTGCGCACACATTGGCTGGGGCCTGGCATGGCAACGGACGCGTCTTCGAAGCTCCAACGAGTCTGATGCAGTGAATTCAGTTGGCCAACCACAACAATGTTGCAAAATCATGGGTGTCATGAAGTTGAAGATTTGAAGGATGCTGTGGGCGTGTATTAGTGCTGCTATTCCATGGATTGGTCAGATTCAGAAGATGCAAACGACTTGGACCTATCACTTTGGACACATGGGACAGTATCTGCCTCTGCAGCACACATATAATGCTGGCTGTTCCCCTGAGAGCTCACTTGCCTGCACTACATGCTCCAGGACGACATCTGCCACCAACACTGCTGCTGTTTATGCATCCTCTGGCTCCTGCAATGGCACGTACTGTGGAGAGAGCCCCAGCCTTCAGCCTTGAGGAGAACCAGGCCCTGCTGGACAGCCTCCTTCCACAGTACAGCAAGCTGTATGGGAAACCAGGGGAGCAGGTGAGTGTGCTGTCCACTGCCTCACTAATTGTGCATGTTGTCTGACTATCAGGGCTTTCAGTGTGCACACCACTGGCTAGCATGCCCACTGAGTAGTTGTCACACCCCAAAGTGTGTAGTTACATGCACTGAACTGGTACAGTGCAGTAACAGTGTATTCCAACTAGGTTTACTTCCCATGCAATGATACCATGTAGTGACTGCTGGCAAACTGTTCATAGCCATTGTTGCACTGCCTGTGTACATCATATGCCCCTGTGATTGAGACATGTATATCCAACTGTGTGATGCACGTATATGTTGCATGTGTAGTAATGGCCTTTTCACTTTGTCATCCTCACAGGTTGATGCCCACCAGAAGCAGGAAATCTGGCTGACCATCGCCCGGAAAGTAAGATCCGTGGGGGTCTACAGGCGCAGGATCCGCAACTGCCAGAAGAGGTGGCAGGACCTTCGTGGCTGGACCCGGAGGATCGCAAGGGTCCAGCTGAAGCTGTCGCCTCCTCGCAGGAGGGGCGGACACCGGACCCTGACCCCCACATGCTCTGGATCCTGGCGGTGGTCTTCCCTGACCTGGATGGGCAGCTGAAGGACAGACAGCAGCAAGGAGGGGTGAGTCCATGACTGCACTGTGCACTTTGTCTGACATGCTATGTGCCCTCCTCTGGCCTGGTTAAACTTCCAAAGTACATCAGTCATGTGGTCCAGGACCCATGTCCCTCATTTGTGACATGCCCACTTCTCCTCTGATATGCATATGTGTGGCCCTTATAGTCAGGAAATTGTGTCATTTGGGGACTGTGTCATTGCATTTAGCTTTGCTCAAGCTGGGGGACAACATTTGTTCCCGTGACTATGTTGTGCGATTCATGGGTGGGTCAATTGATTACACAATGCCTAAGTTCTGACATGTAATCTGGGTGTAACTTTGATATGTGGTCCGCTTGCTGCTCTGACTCACCACATGTCCCTGGGGAATTTGGCACACAACCATGCTGCTGGTGGGAACAATGTTTGGGCCTCAGGAGTATCTGTATCCAGTGTGTCACACATGCTTAGCCACCTGCCTACTGTCCAGGACTCATCCCTCTTACAGGTGGAGCTGGACAGTAATGCCTTCTCCAGGGCATGCAATGCACTCTGTACTCCCACTCCCGTGTATCATCTGGCATTTTGTGATCAGTGTAATGTACCCTCAGGTGTCTGCCTCTGTCTCATTGTGCTGTGTCTTCGTTGTCAGGACTACTGGTATGTTTATCGGTTAGGGCTCAGCATGCCATCTGAGATGTGACCATGATAGACGATACTTCTGTGACTTATAGGTGTCTGATCACTTGACTGTGCACACAGGTGTTTGCGACTGTGACTTTCAGGCAGCTGTATTGTCATTCACAGCACACTGTGAGGTGCTCATGTTCAGAGAGTTGTGTTTCATGTCCCCCATATGTCCAGTTGGTAGGACGTGGACAAATAGTAGTACAGATGATGTGGTATTTGAGGGATGGACATGTGCACTTGTCAGTCACATAACTTGCATTCCCCATGCCCTCGGATTGTGACACAGTGCAGACTGTTGTTGGCTGGCTGCCATGGCCATGTGACTTGAGACAGTAATGTATGACTTTGCACGCATTCCTGTGTCATGGCATTCAACTTCCTGAGACTGATCCTGCAGGGGAGTGACATGTGCAACATGCACCCCATTGTGGCATTGACTATCCGGACATGGGTGCATCATGGTGTCTGGTGCTGGTATGCATCACATGCATTTCTATTTAGACTCTGGCCATCCCTTTATCCGGACACCTGCACTGACTCAGTGGCAAGAGATGTGATGTGTGCATGTTCACATACTTCACCGTGTTCCCTGCAATGTCCAACAACTGTGTAGGTGGTGCATGTGTCCACACTGGGGTCTTACCATCAGACAGGCACCAGACAGATGGGTGCAAGGGCAGGAGGGGTGTGAGTCCCATGCTTGACCATCAGACTGACAATTGGCTTCCCCGAATCTGTGTGAGGACTTTAGGCAATGTTCAACTAAGGATGCCAGGGCTTGCTCTGTAATGTGCAGTCAGTGCAGTCAGTGCAGGTGACTGATGTTTGTCTGTTTCCCTAATTGTTTGCAGATACATCCACGGCCACAGGAGGGGACAGCTCCACGGACCAGGAGGAGCAGCGGAGCCAGACTGGGTCAGCATCGGACGAGTGGTCAGAGGGACCCAGTGGCACGGAGGGCGAGGGGAGCCACACCGAGGAGTCCTCAGCACCATCCACCTCAGCTGAGGACCACAGCAGCTCGGAGGATGACTCCCTTGTGGAGGCGGGTCTCAGCAGCCACCAAAGGCCAGCTAGTCTGTCTTGTCCCGCCACCACCACCACCGCCCTCCCATTGGCTCCCATTCCTGAGGTCTGTGGAGGCTCCCGTACTCTGGAGCGTGTCTCCTTCGTGCCAGGCACCGCAGCCCCTGCCCCTGTGTCCCCTGCTGCCCTGAGTGAGGAGTCTGTGTACCTCCTTCGGCAGTTCCATGTAGGGCAGACAGCAATGCTGAGTGTCCTCCATGCACACACCACTCTGTTGACACAGCTGGTGTCGTTCATGGAGGGCATCTCGACGGGTATGTCTGCCCTACAGAGGAGCAATAAGTCCATGGACTCCTCCCTGACAGCAGCAGTGTCCCTCCTCCAACAGTCCCTCACCCCTCCCACCTCTGCTCCAACCACACATTCATCCCCCCAACCTGTCCAAAGCACATGCACACCTGCACAGTCACCCAAACACACAGACACGAGCAGCACAGACACACCCAAGAGAAAGGCAAGACGTGCACACAAGCATCCTCAGGGGACTGATACCACAGACACAGGGGACGGGGAACACACACACACACAGGCATCCACATTAACTCCGCAGTCCTCCAAATCCTCTCCCTCCAAGACCCCTTCCCTTGCCTCGCCTGCTACCACACCTACACAGCAGATCTTCCTGTGTGACCTCGGCCTCTTCCCCTCCAATTCTGCTGATCCAGCATACCGGGGGAAGAGGAAGTCCACCCACACAGAGGGGAGTGCCCCTCGCCCCCGGACACCCTCCCCCAGGTGCAGGCAGAGTGAGCCCCCCACCCACAAGTCCACCCGGTCCCGGAAGAGCAAGACCCCACCACCGCCCTGCAAGTCAACCACCCAGTCTCACACCTCCATCCCCCAGGCCACCACTCCACAGGTTCCACCGCCACACCCTGCCCCAGGTTTCCCCACACACCGATACCACATCCCCAAACTGCTTAGGCCCTCCCCCCCTGCCACTTGCTCTTCCACCCCCAAACCAGATGCTCTGCCTGTTTGTGCCACTGGTGTGGAGACCGTGTCCCCCCCCTCAGTCCTGCCCAGCTCTTCTGCCCCCCCTTCCACTACCTTGGAGTCATGCACTGCGGTGGAGTCCACAACCACCCCGTCTGACTCAGGCACTGCATTGGGGACCCAGTCCACTCCAACTGACCAGCCCACTGCAGTGGTTGCAGCACCAACACCATCTGACTTGAGCCCTGTGGTGGTGCCAGCCCCCCCTGAGTCAGACACCTCCACTGCAGTTGCCGGTGACACTCCTGCACCCACCTCCCCTTCACTGCCTCCTTCTGGCATCCCCTGATCCTGTCCCTCTGGTGCCTGGCCTGCCCCTCGTATGCCCCTCCAAGGGGGATGTCCCCTGTCCGTACCTGTGCAGGCAAGCAATTGTTGACAAGTTGTCACACATCACCCTGTTGGGACTGTATATTTGGACTGGCCATTGGCCTTAGTTTATTTTGGACTTTTGATTGGAGTTGCACACTTGCTGAATAAAGCCTCTTTTTGTTTACTTGTGGTTAATCTTTGGAGGTACATGATGTAGATGTGTGGAATCATGCATTTGCTGTTGTAATAGTGTTCAGATCAGGTAAATGAAGTTTTGCTGTGATGGGCTCCATGTGGTCCATGGGACATGTGTCCTAATCTAGTCTGGATCTATAGCATCCTTTGCTGCAGTCTGAGGGTGTAATGTTCAGCATTTGACACAGGGATGTACGTTTAGCATTTGTAGATTACCATCTTTGTCCTACACTGATGCACATCTGGTGGGCTTACCACTGTCCAATGTTCCTAGTACCCTGACTGTGTGCCCGTCTCCAATGGACGTGCAGTTTAGCACATCAAATTTGGAGGACTCATCTGTGTACACAGTGCAAGTTGCTTGACACGTGTCTTGGGTGTATGCAGATGACTGACGTGACACTCCCGTGCCCAGGCTGATATGAGCAGAGCCTTCAGTGTGTTGTAGTTGTTGACTCACTGACCGAGTGTTCTGCTGACATGTTTGAGTCGTGCACAGACAAGGTTTGGCACAGCTGACCTTCCACAGGAGTGGAGTGCCCTCATGGCAGTGCGTGATTCCGTGATATAGGCTGTGCCCGTGTTCTGTGTTGTGTAGGCATGTCTGTGCGTGTTCCCTTCTCCTTTTCCTACACAGGCTGTGTCCCTACGGATGAACCTGTTTGTGATGCTTGCTGAGTTGTTCTGTGTTCATCCAGCATCTTGGACCTGGTTTCTCCGGGATGTGGGTGCATGGCAAACTAATGTTCATGAGGTTGTCATCCCTAGTTGTCTTTGTTGTCAGGGCTGGGGATGTGGGCAAATGCAGATGGGACACAGTCAGGATTCCTCTTGGCACTTGTTGGTTACACAAGTAATGTGATTTTCTGTTTGTGTATGCTTTCAGTGATTGTGACATGTTGTGTGTGTGACTGCTGCCACTCCTCAGGGTCAGAGCTGCAATGTTGGAAGTTGTCTATGTGTGTCCTTTGTGGGTCAGCTTGGCTTCTTCATTGGTGTGTGACTATGGCCAGGATCCCATTGTTTGTGGTGGATTTCACGTCATGCCCATGTACGGCATACTGTGCAGTGTGTCAGACATTCACAAGTCTTGTTGACTGGCCATGTGTGATGGGTTTCTGCACCTTATTTCCCCCACCACCCCTGGGATTGTCATGGGTGCATGTGCAATGTCAGCAGTCCATGTGAGCTTCACTGCTGCACATTGGTGGATATCAAGGTGTGTGGCGTTGAGTGTGTGCAAATGTGAGTTGTTGCACGGCTGGGGCACTACCTCCATATTGTCCTTGGCTGGCAGGCCATGCTGAGTGCTTTGTGCTTGTATAGGTGTGATGGTAGTTTGTTGCTCAGGACACATGGCTGTGGTTCACAGTGTGGATGACATCTACCTTTGTCTTCACAGTGTGATTGTCATGCAGGCTAGTGTCACCACAATGTGGGGTCCCTGGGGGAGTGCTGTGGTGGTTCTGTCTCTTGCTGTGTTTGTTGCTGTTCCTACAAGCTTGTGTGACATGTGTAATTTGGGCTCCCTCTCATCTCACAATGCCTGTTTGCCCACATAGGGGAATCCAATCCATGAGTTACTTCTGTATGTGACTGTGTTGACATCTGTGTATTAATGAATCTGGCCTCCTCATGTGTTGTGTGTTTGCCTGCGGACACTGGCACACAACCCCCCTCACCTGTTGTGTTTGATATGCAGTGTGAGTCTGCCTGTTTGTGTTTGTGCATTTGCACCACTGCATTGGCATATCTTTAGTTTGCCATTGGCTGTATGTTGTTTGTTGGCTTTCCCCTGCTGGCCCTGGGACTGCTAGGTCATCAGTCAGCACATTGGTCATGGTTAGTATGTCCCATTGCTGCCATGGTATGGTATTTGTTCAACCGACATCTACTGTCTCCACAGGATATCTACATTTGTGTGTCCATTGGTGCAGATATGTGGGTCTGCATTATGATGCTCACTTCTGTCATTGAGTTATTTGTGAATGTAGACAATGTGGGCCCCCATGGCTGATGTTTGTGTGCACATGGCCAGAACGATGTGTCATTGGCACTGCACTGCTTGCCTCACACAATCTATGTTGCTATGGGACACAAGCACTACAATGCCACTGTAGTGTTTGGTGTTGTGTGGCCAGGAATAATCCCTGCAGTTTTGTTTTTGCAGCTTTTACCAGGACTACACTTACCTTTTGGGCACTGTGGTGATGGGGCTTTGGGCCCCATTGCCACACTGTTCAATATGTGCTTCAGCTATGGAGCACACACTTACCTTTTGGGCACTGTGGTGATGGGGCTTTGGGCCCCATTGCCACACTGTTCAAAATGTGCTTCAGCTATGGAGCACACACTTACCTTTTGGGCACTGTGGTGATGGGGCTTTGGGCCCCATTGCCACACTGTTCAAAATGTGCTTCAGCTATGGAGCACACACTTACCTTTGGGCACTGTGGTGATGGGGCTTTGGGCCCCATTGCCACACTGTTCAAAATGTGCTTCAGCTATGGAGCACACACTTACCTTTTGGGCACTGTGGTGATGGAGCTTTGGGCCCCATTGCCACACTGTTCAAAATGTGCTTCAGCTATGGAGCACACACTTACCTTTTGGGCACTGTGGTTATGGGGCTTTGGGCCCCATTGCCACACTGTTCAAAATGTGCTTCAGCTATGGAGCACACACTTACCTTTTGGGCACTGTGGTGATGGGGCTTTGGGCCCCATTGCCACAGTGGTCATGGTCTGCTTGCATTGTGTAGGCCACACACACAATTATGTGTGACACATGTGTTAGGGGGTCACATTGTATGTTCAATGTCATGTTCAGTGTTGTATGCATTTGACACAGACCACACACGCTTGTCATGGTGTTGGGGGTGGGATGTAATTTACAGACAGGAGTATGCTAGTTGTGTCATGCATTACCCGTCCTATGAGTAGGGGTGGTTGTAGTGGCAGGCATCCAGCCCCCCATGTGTGGGGATGGTAGTGGTGGTAGGCATCCAGCCCCCATGAGTGGGGATGGTAGTGGTGGTAGGCATCCAGCCCCCCATGAGTGGGGATGGTAGTAGTGACAGCCATCCAGCCCACCCTGAGTAGGGGTGGTGTTAGTGGTAGGCATCCATCCCCCTATGGGTGGGGATGGCAGTAGTGGCAGGCATCCAGCCCACCCTGAGTAGGGGTGGTGTTAGTGGTAGGCATCCATCCCCCTATGGGTGGGGATGGTAGTAGTGGTAGGCATCCAGCCCCCCATGAGTGGGGATGGTAGTAGTGGTAGGCATCCAGCCCCCCATGAGTGGGGATGGTAGTAGTGGTAGGCATCCTGCCCCCCATGAGTGGGGATGGTAGTAGTGGTAGGGCATACAGCCCCCCATGAGTGGGGATGGTAGTAGTGACAGCCATCCAGCCCACCCTGAGTAGGGGTGGTGTTAGTGGTAGGCATCCATCCCCCTATGGGGGGGATGGCAGTAGTGGCAGGCATCCAGCCCACCCTGAGTAGGGGTGGTGTTAGTGGTAGGCATCCATCCCCCTATGGGTGGGGATGGTAGTAGTGGTAGGCATCCAGCCCCCCATGAGTGGGGATGGTAGTAGTGGTAGGCATCCAGCCCCCCATGAGTGGGGATGGTAGTGGTGGTAGGCATCCAGCCCCCCATGAGTGGGGATGGTAGTAGTGGTAGGCATCCAGCCCCCCATGAGTGGGGATGGTAGTAGTGGTAGGCATCCAGCCCCCATGAGTGGGGATGGTAGTAGTGGTAGGCATCCATACCCCTATGGGTGGGGATGGCAGTAGTGGCAGGCATCCAGCCCACCCTGAGTAGGGGTGGTGTTAGTGGTAGGCATCCATCCCCTATGGGTGGGGATGGTAGTAGTGGTAGGCATCCAGCCCCCCATGAGTGGGGATGGTAGTAGTGGTAGGCATCCAGCCCCCCATGAGTGGGGATGGTAGTAGTGGTAGGCATCCAGCCCCCCATGAGTGGGGATGGTAGTAGTGGTAGGCATCCAGCCCCCTATGGGTGGGGATGGTAGTAGTGGTAGGCATCCAGCCCCCCATGAGTGGGGATGGTAGTAGTGGTAGGCATCCAGCCCCCCATGAGTGGGGATGGTAGTAGTGGTAGGCATCCAGCCCCCCATGAGTGGGTATGGTAGTAGTGACAGCCATCCAGCCCACCCTGAGTAGGGGTGGTGTTAGTGGTAGGCATCCATCCCCCTATGGGTGGGGATGGCAGTAGTGGCAGGCATCCAGCCTACCCTGAGTAGGGGTGGTGTTAGTGGTAGGCATCCATCCCCCTATGGGTGGGGATGGTAGTAGTGGTAGGCATCCAGCCCCCATGAGTGGGGATGGTAGTAGTGGTAGGCATCCAGCACCCCATGAGTGGGGATGGTAGTAGTGGTAGGCATCCTGCCCCCCATGAGTGGGGATGGTAGTAGTGGTAGGCATCCAGCCCCCCATGAGTGGGGATGGTAGTAGTGACAGCCATCCAGCCCACCCTGAGTAGGGGTGGTGTTAGTGTTAGGCATCCATCCCGCTATGGGTGGGGATGGCAGTAGTGGCAGGCATCCAGCCCACCCTGATTAGGGGTGGTGTTAGTGGTAGGCATCCATCCCCCTATGGGTGGGGATGGTAGTAGTGGTAGGCATCCAGCCCCCCATGAGTGGGGATGGTAGTAGTGGTAGGCATCCAGCCCCCCATGAGTGGGGATGGTAGTGGTGGTAGGCATCCAGCCCCCATGAGTGGGGATGGTAGTAGTGGTAGGCATCCAGCCCCCCATGAGTGGGGATGGTAGTAGTGGTAGGCATCCTGCACCCCATGAGTGGGGATGGTAGTAGTGGTAGGCATCCAGCCCCCATGAGTGGGGATGGTAGTAGTGACAGCCATCCAGCCCACCCTGAGTAGGGGTGGTGTTAGTGGTAGGCATCCATCCCCCTTTGGGTGGGGATGGCAGTAGTGGCAGGCATCCAGCCCACCCTGAGTAGGGGTGGTGTTAGTGGTAGGCATTCATCCCCCTATAGGTGGGGATGGTAGTAGTGGTAGGCATCCAGCCCCCCATGAGTGGGGATGGTAGTAGTGGTAGGCATCCAGCCCCCCATGAGTGGGGATGGTAGTGGTGGTAGGCATCCAGCCCCCCATGAGTGGGGATGGTAGTAGTGGTAGGCATCCAGCCCCCTATGGGTAGGGATGGTAGTAGTGGCAGGCATCCATCCCCCTATGGGTGTGTATGGCATTGGTGTTGGCCATCCCACCCCTATGGTTCTGCTGTTGCTTGTGTACGTCATTTGTGTATCCCTATGTGTGTGTGTGTGACATATTTCGGGTATGTGTCGTTTGTTTGTGTTGTGGGTGTTTGACTTACCGTATGCGCCGTACGCGTCCGTACCAGTCCCGGTAATAGATGTAGAGTATTGGTAGGACCTGCACGATGGGATTCATGGTTGGGTCGTCTCGTTCGGGTTTCTCGTGGCTTCGACTCGTACTCGTCGCTGGCTTGTTCGTCTCGTCGCCGTGGATCGTCTTGTGGCGCGAATCGGAGCTTATGTGCAGCTCTCCCGGATGCTCATACGTGCCGGACGTAGCGACGAGTTCGGCGAGTACGGAAGACGCATCGTACTAGTCCGGCCGGAAGGTGCAGTGTATTTGGTTCCGTGCGACTCGATTCGGCGTTTACGGATCCGGCTCGGGCGGGGAACAGGAGCTAGAATGGGTAAGTACGGCTCGCTCGGAATCTGGGCTGTTATGCGCATCGTACTTGTTCATTCGGTAGAGTGTTCGAGTCGGTCGGAAAACACGCGTTCGGCTGGTATTTTTTCCGGACGAATACTGTTAGGTGCGCTTCTGGCCGACATCAGAATCGAGCCCTAAATATATATAATTTACTATTCAAACTCCACCAAATATTAAGTCCAAGAAAGTGCTGGACACTAAACATATATATAAATTACTATTCCCACTCCACTGAGTATTAAATAAGGGAATGTGCTGGACATTAAACATATATAAATTACTATTCCCACTTCAGTTAGTATTAAATCACAGAAGGTGCTGGACACTAAAGATATATAAATTACTATTCCCACTACCGTCAGTATTAAGTCATAGAAGGTGCTGGACACTAAACATATATAATTTACTATTCAAACTCCACCCAATATTAAGTGAAAGAAAGTGCTGGACACTAAACATATAAAAATTAAAATTCCCACTCTAGTCACTATTAATTCAGGAAAGGTGCTGGACACTAAACATATATAAATTACTATTCCCACTCCAGTCAGTATTAAGTCAGATAAGATGCTGGACGCTAAACATATAAAATTACTATTCCCACTCCTCACAGTATTAAGTCAGGGAAGCTTCTGGACACTAAATATATATATTTTACTATTTGAACAACCTCACCATTTTCCCTAATAACCCAACATCCCAGTACTAAAACAAACATATAATTTCCATTTTTAATTAACTTTATTTCTTAAAATTAATTTCAATTTTCTAAATTTTAATTTAATAAGTAATTTTATAATAATATTTAAAAAACACTCCCCACCCTTATCCCCTAATAACACATCACACTTCTAAAAAAAATATAATTTCTTTTTTAAATTTCACTTTCTAATTTTTAAAAAATTGCAATTTTAAATGTTTTAATTAAATATGTCAATTCATATAATTATTTTTAAAACACTCCCCACCCTTCTCCCCTAATAACCCAATATCCCACTCCGAAAACAAACATTTAATTTCGAATTTTAAATTTAAATTTCTTATTTTAAATTATTTTCAAAACTCGAAATTTTAATTTAATATGTAAATTTTATACTAATATTTTTAAAACACTCCCCACCCTTATCCCCTAATAACCCAACATCCCGCTCCTAAAACAAAACATATATTTTATATTTTTAATTTAAAAATCGTTTTTTTAAATAATTTCTAATTTCAAAAGAATTAATTTAATATGTAAATTTATACTAATATTTTTAAAATACTCCCCACCCTTATCCCCTAATAACCGAACATCCCGCTCCTAAAACATATCTTACAAAAATTATTTTTATACAATTTCAAAAAATATTCATACGATTAAACTAATAATAAATTAATAACAATACAGAATATTTAAATATTTACAAAAAAATGATATTTTACACTTTCTATATAATTTTTGTCGATATTTTTTACAACACTGACAAATCGATATTATCTACTAACGATATTACTTATTCGATATTTTATACTTCGATATTTTTTAATCAAAAAAAAACGATATTTTTTACTACGATATTCATGACTTCGATATTATGATACAATCGATATTACAACTTCGATATAACTGCAATTCGATATTTATAATTCGATATTATGTCCATTTACCGGCAAAATAGACCTGTTGGATGATCCTGGAGGACAAGGGTTCACTGGAAACGTCTGGGGACTGTATAACCATTACCACAGAGTGAAACTTTAAGTTCTGAGAACACACAGGTGCCTGGCAAGTGGTCAGAGGAGGCTGTGGACCTAAAGAGTGCAGGCAGTGCTGTGGTATGCTGATGTTGATGCCCCCACGCTGCTGAGGGAATGAGATGAAGGAGCAAGGACAGATCTTTAGTAAGGAGGTAAGGGTAGGAGCCAGGGCCTGAACTTTCCATTATCACAGGTAGAGTAGTGGAGAACAACATCTCTTAAAGATCATGAAAATTTCAGAGACAGAGGGGCCGAATCCGATTCGGGCCGGAAAACCACCCGATCGACTCGGTACGGGAATATAGTCCGACCGACGCGTACCGGCGTTGCCCGACCTGGGAAGTATGATGAAATGCATGTGAATCACGACCGACTCGTACGGAACTCAAGCCGAATGACCGACCCGGACGGAAACAAGCTATCCGGCCGGGAAACCACGCGAATAGAACCGACCGACACGCACCAGGAATAAACCCGAAAGAAACGTACCCGCGAACTCCGAACCGTGCAGTACGATGCAATGGGTGCAAAATCAGACCGATTCGCACGGAGCCCAGGCCGTACGACCGACACGCATACAAAAGCCAGCCGAACAAACACAATACTCCGCGACCGACGCGTACGCCGCATATGAAACTTAGCTGAAACACAGCGGGAACGACTCGGAGAGGCGCGCACAAGACAACTGCAACTTCCTACTCGGTCAGAAGAACGTCTCCTACATGCACAACAATTACAAATGAAAAAATACAAAAAAAGAGGGCCAAACAAGCAATGACAAAGCCAATAAATACAGGGGGGGGGGAAATGGAACAAGGACACACCCCCAACTCCACCTACATAAAGGCCACTAATCCCTACCATGATCCTTTGCAAATTTCACTGACCTGCCAGCACAGAACACCATCAGACAGCAAACACAGACACACACACAGCTCATCCAACACAAAAGCCACACACCATTAGCACCTCAACAAATAGCACCCTCACATACACCCAGCAAAACCTACACTCACACACCCTCACTTGCACACACACACACATCAATCACCACCACCACCCATCACCATGCCCCTAAAGAAGAATCCAAAGTTCCTAGATAGTGAATTGGAAGTCATGGTAGACGAGATCCTGAGGGTAGAGCCACAGTTGTTTGGCACATTGGTCCAACAGACCCCCATGGCGCAGAAAACCAAGATGTGGGCGAGGATCGTCGACAGGGTCAATGCACAATCACCATGTTTGCGCACAAAGGAAGACATCCAGAACAGGTGGTATGATGTGCGCAGGAGGGTCAGGGACCTACTGAAGAAGGATTACCTCCTGAGCCAGCACACCGGCAGTGGCCCTCCTGCCAAACCAGTATACCTCAGGCCCTGGGAGGAGAAGGTGCGGGCCATCCTACCACCAGTGAGCATATATGGACTATCAAACATCCCAGAGCCTGGTGAGTACACAACTAATATACACAATATTGTGTGACAATACACACACATCACTGTCAAGGGGATAGTCAAACCATGCACCCCTAGCAAATCCACAGCAACCAAAAGATAATCATCCCAAGATGTGTATGTTAGTCAGATAAACACAATACATGCCATGTCATAGTGATATGTAACTGTGTCATGACATGTACAAACCCAATAACAAATAGAGCTAGGCAATGGCACAAATCTAACCAACAAACACTGTCAGATATTTAGCCACCACTAGAACACCACCTCACAGGGAAGCTCACTGAAAGGAAGGAATCCTGTGTATGCTGGTGAAGTCAGTGTAGCCAAGAGCATGATGGGACTCGTAGTAACAGATAATGGGCAGCCTCACATTTGGACCATCAACACCACTCTGAACCATGCTCACAACACAGGGAGTGGAAAAGGACTGACAAGATGGCTGACACTGGGTACTGCTGAGGGGAGCACAAGGCCCTGCTGGGAACTGTGCACCAACAAACAACAGGACCACACTGTCAGCCATCTTGCCATTGCTGTCACACTCACACACAGTGAAGTCCACTCAAAAGGAAGGAAGTATGGGCATGCTGGGAAGGGGGTGTAGGCAATAGCATGATGGGAGTTGTAGTCACAGATATTGCTCACCCTCACAATTGGCCCATCAACACCACTCTGAACCATGCTCACATCCCAGGGAGTGGATAAGGACTGACAAGATGGCTGACACTGGGTACTGCTGTTGGGAGCACAAGGCCCTGCTGGGAACTGTGCACCAACAAACAGCAGAACACCACTGCCTGACATCCTGAAAGCCAACTTGCACTCCCTGCAATGCAAGCACGTTGCATGGTGGGATATCTGGCTGGGTGGGAAGGAGGACTGACAGCACTGACCATAGTTACAAGCAGCTCTCCTCACACACCCCTCAACACAAACTCCACATAACCCACCTGGGAGAAGGCAATGCCTCACACACCAAATGAAGATCCCACAAAGAACCACCACCCTGGGTAATGCTGTGTGAAGCACAGGGACACTCTTGGGACTTGTAGCCAAACAAACGCCAGTACAACACTGTCAGCCTTCCTGTCAGCACAGGCACACTACCCCACAGGGAAGCAGAGTCAAAAGGAATGAAGTACGGGCATGCTGGGAAGGGGGGTGTAGGCAATAGCATGATGGGAGTTGTAGTCACAGATATTGCTCACCCTCACAATTGGCCCATCAACACCACTCTGAACCATGCTCACATCACATGGAGTGGATAAGGACTGACAAGATGGCTGACACTGGGTACTGCTGTGGGGAGCACAAGGCCCTGCTGGGAACTGTGCACCAACAAACAGCAGAACACCACTGCCTGACATCCTGAAAGCCAACTTGCACTCCCTGCAATGCAAGCACGTTGCATGGTGGGATATCTGGCTGGGTGGGAAGGAGGACTGACAGCACTGACCATAGTTACAAGCAGCTCTCCTCACACACCCCCTCAACACAAACTCCACATAACCCACCTGGGAGAATGCAATGCCTCACACACCAAATGAAGATCCCCCAAAGAACCACCACCCTGGGTAATGCTGTGTGAAGCACAGGGACACTCTTGGGACTTGTAGCCAAACAAACGCCAGGACAACACTGTCAGCCTTCCTGTCAGCACAGGCACACCACCCCACAGGGAAGCAGAGTCAAAAGGAAGGAAGTACGGGCATGCTGGGAAGGGGATGTAGGCAATAGCATGATGGGAGTTGTAGTCACAGATATTGCTCACCCTCACAATTGGCCCATCAACACCACTCTGAACCATGCTCACATCACAGGGAGTGGATAAGGACTGACAAGATGGCTGACACTGGGTACTGCTGTGGGGAGCACAAGGCCCTGCTGGGAACTGTGCAACAACCAACAGCAAGACACCACTGAATGACATCCTGAGAGTCAACCTGAACCCACTGCAAGGGTGGCATGCTTCATGGTGGGATAACTGGACTAGGTGGAGAAGGATGGCAGGATGTCCACCAAATACAACCAATGCTGGCCATGCACACACCTCAACATTCACATTGAAATGCCCCAGGTATGCAGGACAATGTGCTACACCAATATCAACCTCTTACTGTGACAACTTAGGACAATGCAATGTACATGCCCGCATCCAGAGGTACAGTCACAACTGTCAGGTGTGTGAACCATTGATGCCTGTAGAAACATAACATACAATGTGTGTGTTAGACTTGGCATCTTTTGGCGTGTTTCCCCTGACTTTTTGCTTTCTGACCTCCCGGTTTTGACTCTGTTTTTGCTGGTGTAATGATTCTGAGCGCTTTCCTCACTGCTGTCCAGTGGGAAAGTGCAAGTGCTCCTGTATAAAATGTGTTATGGATTGGTGTTTCCATGTTTGGCCTATTTGGTTTATGTGTCAGTCCCTTGTAAAGTGCACTGCGAGTGCCAGGGCCTATAGACCAAATGCTGTTGGTGGGCTGCAGCACTGGATTGTGCCACCCCCGCAAACAGCCCGTAAGGTGTAACTCAGGCCTGCCATCGCAGAGCCTGTGCGCAGCCTGGGGCTGCCATGTCGACTTGGCAAGTGCACACACTTGCAAGTCCCTAAACCTTCCCTTTGCTACATGTTAGTCACCCCTAAGGTAGGCCCAAGGTACCCCTGTGGGCAGGGTGCGTTGTATGCGAAAGGTAGGACATGCCCTGGTGTGTGTGGCATGTCCTGATAGTGAATTACAGCCTAGTTCGTTTTTCACTATTGCAAGGCTACCTGTTCCCCATAGGCCAGAACGGGCAGTTTTGATTATTACAGCTTATAATCCTAACTGACCCCGGGAACATGGTAGAAATTCGAGTTTAGTATGCCTGGACTCAGAATGATAAAATGCATCTTTTAGTGAAGTTGGTTTTAACATTCTGTGTTTGAAAATACCACTTTTAGAAAGTGTGTATTTTCTTGTCTAACCATCCAAGCCTGCCTCTGCGAGGTTGTGTATTCCTTGTCTGGAGTGTGAGTGACAGGGGCTGGGGGATGCCAGGAGACAGGGTGAGTCAGCACAGGGCTGAATAGCAAGATCTACATGTAGATGGGTGGGAGGGGTTGCACCTGGGCCCTGAATAGAACAGTGCCTTCCCTCCACAATGCTGGCTCCACCTCCTGTGGTGCGTCTGATGTCCCTGGCCTACTCACTGAAAGAAGGGACGGAGACTTGTCAACAAAGTGCTCCAGAACTGGTTTGGACTAGGCAAAGACCTCTCTGCCTTCAGAGAACAAAGGAATTTGGGATATAAATATTGGGGCCCTGACCCCATGAATTTAGATCTCGCTGGAATCAAGGAACCTGCCAAGACGAAGAGCTGGAAGAGCTGCCAGGAGGAGTACTGCCCCTTTGCTGTGTTGTTGCTTTGTTGGGTTGGCCTGCAGTTGCTGCTTCTGTCTTGGGCAGTGAAAGGACTGGACTGAACTTTCTACAAACTTGTGCTGAGTATCTCCAAGGGCCTGGAACCGAGCTGGCCTCCTGTTAAGAAGTCTCAGGGACTGCAAAGACTTCACAAGCCTCTGGGTACCGCTTCTGGAACGCTGTTTCAGTTGCCACAGAGGAAGGGAACCGCAACCGACTCCGTCAACCGAATCCATCCCTGGCCGGTGACCTGTTTGCACCGCAGACCACATCGCCCCGCTTCGCATCGCAACCCTGGCCTCACCGTGGGAGACGTCCGACGCCGCCAACACCGAGCCGCTGCTTGCACCGTGACCTGTGGGCACCGCAGTTCGCATCGCTTCACTGAACCAGCCGGACCCGACCGACGCGGACGCTGCAACTGGCTCAAGAGTCGTGACCGCATCGCATTTGGGGCACCGCTCGCACGTTTGCGACGCACTGCTCCGACTCGCACCGCTGTCCGACGCCAGCTTCCGCACTCCGGCTTGGTCGCCTGCATCGCAACCTGTCAGCACCGCATCGAGCATCGTCTCACCCTGCATCGCACGCCTTTGACTCACCGACTCCGTCTGCACGACGCTCATCGAGCCGCTGCCTGCACCGCATCGAGGGACACCGCACCTTGCATCGCTCCGTCTTGCACCGCAACCGCGACGAACGCCGACCGGCTCGTACACTCCGTACCAGCCACAACGAGAAAGGTACTGTGACCAAGTCTGTTCACGACTCTGCTGGCCTGTATCGACGCGGTCGGCTGGAACTGTTAGACTCTGTGGTTTTCAGCATCGCGGTAGGCTCGGACGGAGCTACCGACTCGTACGAACTTTGTTTTTGAACTATTCCTGCAAAGAAGAAGTTACCTTATCAAGCATTCATTTTTAAAGTATAGTATTGTGGATTTTCGTCGTAATTGGTCTTGTCTTAAGTATATAAAAATTGGTTATTTTTCTGAACTGGTGTGGTGTCCGTTTGTAGTGCTTACACTGTATTACTGTTGGTTATGTGCAAATGCTTTACACACTGCCTCTGAATTAAGCCTGACTGCTCGTGCCAAGCTACCACGAGGGTGAGCAGGGGTTACTTCACAAGTGTAACACCCTTACCCTGACTAGGAAGAAGGGTCCCTACTTGGACAAAGGTGCAAGCCCTTGCCAACTAGAGATCCCATTTCTAACATTGGTTGTCAGCGGTGAGGATAGGACTTGTGTTTGCACTTGACTTACAGTGATTGGTGTGCACTACTACCATATCGCAGACCATTACGTACCACATACTGGTTCTTTTTCTTTTGGCCTATTTTTGATCTTGCCAGTTTTCAACTCACTACTTTTGTCATGCCTGACACAGCTGCATCATCCGTTGCATCTCTGGAAATTATCTTTGAGGAGGATAGGTTGGAAACCTACGCCGTAAAGGAACTACGAGCAATTTGTAAAAACCTGAAAGTCCAAATTAAAGGCCTCACAAGGAAGGAGGAGCTACAGAAGGCGCTGAGGGCCTGGGTAGCAGCCAGACATGCCAGTGGGCAGCCTGGTAATCTCAGTGAGGAGGTGGAGGAGCCTATTTCCAGGGTGGATATGCTTTTGGTAGGGGGAACCCGCCAGGTCAGGCAGCAGCAGTCTGTCCCCAGAGGAGCTGGAGGACAGGCGGGAGGCAAGGCAGTTTGAGCTGCAGAAGCTCAGGCTGGAGAGTGAGCGGGAGGAGAAGAGATTGGCCATAGAGGAGAGGAAGATGCTCTTAGAGCATGAGAGAGAACTGAAGGAGCTAGAACTTAGGAGCAATTCGTCCAGAAAGGCAGACAGGATTGTGCACATTCCCAAGAATGTAGGCAAGGAGTTCAAGAAGGGGGATGACATACAAAGGTGGTTTCAGGGTTATGAGGCAGCCATACACATGAATGGGGTCCCTGAGGAGAATTGGGGAGCAGGATTATGGCCACTTTTCCCTGAAGAAGCAAGGGATGCTCTGATAGCTTTGGGTAAGGGGTATCACCTCACCTATGCTGACATGAAGGATGCCCTTCTCACTAAGTATGGTCTTACTCCTGAAAAGTACAGGGATCAGTTCAGGTCCAGTAAGAAGTCCGATGCCAACACTTGGTTGGAATGTGTGGATGTGTTCTGCAGGTCTCTGGATGGCTGGGTAAAGGGCAGTAGTGTAACAGATTTTCAGGGGCTCTACAACTTGATTGCATGGGAGCACTTGTCTAGTCTATGTTTTGCAGATCTGCGCCAGCACCTAGTTGATAGTAAGCTAACTGACCCCAGGAAGCTTGCTATGGAAGCGGACCGCTGGGTGAGTACCAGGGTCCACAAGAAAGCGTTTGGGGGAGACTCAGCCAAAGGTGGGCAGGGTCCCCAGCAGAAAGGTGGGGGGACAAGGGTAAAGCACAGGAGTTCTCTAAAGGGCCCCAAACTAGTACCCAGGGTAAAGGTTCCCAGCCCCCCAGTGATAAGAAGAAAGGGGTCTCTACAGGGAAGCCTGTTGAGACCGGCCCCCGCAAGTGTTATGCATGTGACCAGGTAGGTCACTTTAAGGGGGACCCCAAGTGCCCAAAGGGGACACAGCCACCCACCGGTGGACAGTCCAAAGTGTTGGCTAGTGTAGCGCTTGGGGAGGAGGGGTGCCCACAGGAGGGTGTGGATCCCACAGAAATGACCCTTGTCTCACTAGGGGACAGTGAGATGGTCCCAGGAAACCAGGTGTCCCCTAACACAAAGAAATATAGCACCTGGGTGACCATTAATGGGAACAGGGTAGAGGCTCTCAGAGATACTGGAGCCAGTGTGACCTCAGTCCGGTGTCACCTGGTCTCTGAGAAGCAGGTAGTCCCAGGGGCATTCCACCAAGTAGTAGCTGTAGACAACTCGGAGCGCCAGTGTATGGTGGTGCAGGTTCCCTTTGAATGGGGGGGGGTCTCAGGTCCCTTGAGGGTGGTTGTGAGCCCTACCATGCCTGTAGATTGTCTGCTAGATAACGACCTGGAGCAGTCCTTATGGAAGGATGTTGAGCTCAGGTCTCACTTGGAGATGCTTGGGTTGCCAGAGTGGGCATGCGTGTCTACTCGGTCAATGGCAGCCAGAAAGGGTGATCGAGAGGACTTGGAGCCTGGAACAGTGGCCCAAGTCCCTGCCAAGAGAAAGGGCAGGGGCGTGGGAAACCGGCCCCCGAAGTTCCCACGGACCGGGAGGAGGCGGACCTCGAGGGGACGCCCCGGTGCCTACAGGGGAGCAGGTAGCCGAACTGGGAGACATCTCTGAGCTGACCCATTGGCAGCAAGAAGGGGGTCCCACCAGGGAGGAGTTCTGCAGGGAGCAGAACGAGTGCCCTACTCTGGAGGGTCTGCGGCGGCAGGCTGCAGACCAGGCAGCTGGTAATCAGTCCGGGTCACATCTGATCTACTGGGAGAGTGGTCTCCTACACAGTGAGCCTAAGGTTGCTGAGCCTGGGTCAGCCCGTGTGCTGGTGGTACCCCAGCGCTTCAGGACCTTCCTACTGGGTCTGGCTCATGACGTGCCTTTGGCAGGACATTTGGGGCAGGACAAGTCCTTTGACAGGCTTGTCACCCACTTCTTTTGGCCCCAAATGCGAAGGCAGTCAGATGCACACTGTAGGTCTTGCCAAACTTGCCAGGCAAGTGGTAAGAGTGGGAGGAAGGTCAAAGCTCCTCTCCAACCTTTTCCTGTTGTTGGAACACCCTTTGAAAGGGTAGGGATGGATATTGTGGGGCCACTGGATCCCAAGACAGCCATGGGCAACAGGTACATCCTGGTCTTGGTGGACCATGCCACCCGGTACCCGGAGGCAATCCCTCTCAGGACAACGACGGCGCCAGTGGTGGGCCGGGCGTTAATGGGGATCTTTTCCCGTGTGGGATTCCCCAGAGAGGTGGTTTCTGATAGGGGGACCAATTTCATATCCAAGTATATGACATCACTGTGGAAGGAGTGTGGTGTAACCTACAAGTTCACCACTGCTTACCACCCACAATGAAACGGTCTGGTGGAGAGATTCAACCAGACCTTGAAAGGCATGATCAAGGGTCTAACAGAACCCATGAGGCGTAAGTGGGACGTCCTCTTGCCATGCCTACTCTTTGCATACAGGGAGGTGCCTCAGAAGTCTCTTGGGTACAGCCCCTTTGAGCCACCCTGTCAGAGGACCTCTGAGTTTGGTAAAGGAAGGCTGGGAGGCAGCTCCCAGGAAAACTCCCCAGGATGTATTTAGCTACATGCTGGCCTTTAGAAACCAAACTGCCCACTTCAGGAAACTCGCTCAGGCGAACCTAGAAGCAAGCCAGGAAGAAATGAAGAGATGGTATGACCAGAATGCCACTCTGGTCGAATTTCAACCTGGGCAAAAAGTGTGGGTCATGGCCCCAGTGGCACCTTGTGCCTTGCAGGACAAGTGGACTGGGCCATATGAGGTGAAGGAGCGCAAAAGTGACGTCACCTACCTGGTGGATTTGCAGGCTCCAAGGAACCCTTTGAGGGTCCTTCACGTGAACCGCCTCAAGCCCCACTTCGAGAGATCCGAAGTGAGTATGCTCTTGGCGACAGATGATGGGGTGGAAGAGGAGAGTGAGCCTCTCCCTGACCTCCTGTCTACCAAGGAACATGATGGGTCAGTAGAGGGTGTGATCCTCTCCCCTACTCTGACTCAGGAGCAGCAGGGGGACTGTCGCCAGTTGTTGGGACAGTTCGCCCCACTGTTCTCTCTGACTCCCGGTGTTACTCACTGGTGTACCCATGACGTGGACACTGGTGACAGCCCTCCTGTGAAGCACAAGATTTACAGGTTGACTGACCGGGTCAGAGCCAGCATCAAGGAGGAGGTCTCTAAGATGTTGGCGTTAGGGGTGATTGAGCCCTCCCACAGTCCTTGGGCCAGCCCAGTGGTCTTGGTCCCAAAGGCTGCTGCGCCCGGTGCCACTCCAGAACTCCGGTTTTGTGTGAACTACCGTGGGCTCAATGCCGTCACCAGGACTGACGCGTACCCCATACCCAGAGCTGATGAGCTCATTGATCGGTTGGGAGCTGCCCGGTTCCTCAGCACGTTTGATTTGACGTCTGGGTACTGGCAGATTGCCTTAACCGATGGGGCCAAGGAGAGATCAGCATTCTCAACCCCAGAAGGTCATTACCAATTCCGGGTGATGCCCTTTGGGTTGAAGAATGCCCCTGCCACCTTTCAGAGGTTGGTCAATCAGGTGTTGGCTGGGCTGGAGGATTTCAGTGCCGCCTACCTGGATGACATTGCTGTGTTCAGTTCCAGGTGGGAAGAACATTTACAGCACCTTGAGAAAGTGTTGAGGGCTCTGCAAGGTGCAGGCCTCACGATCAAGGCCAGTAAGTGCCAGATCGGGCAGGGTTCTGTGGTGTACTTGGGACACCAGGTAGGAAGCGGCCAGGTGGCGCCCCTACAACCCAAGATTGACACCATTCTGGCTTGGGAGCCCCCCAAGACCCAGACAGAGGTGAGAGCCTTCTTAGGTCTCACCGGCTACTATAGGAGATTTGTTAAGGGCTATGGCACCATCGTTACCCCCTTAACAGAGCTGACCTCTAAGAGGCAGCCCAGGAAAGTGATCTGGACTGAGTCCTGCCAGAACGCTTTTGATGCCCTGAAGGCAGCCATGTGCACGGCGCCCGTGCTCAAGGCACCTGACTTCTCCAAGGAATTCGTCGTGCAGACTGACGCTTCAGAGCATGGTGTGGGAGCGGTGCTCTCACAACTGAACGAAGAGGACCTGGATCAGCCTGTAGTCTTCCTTAGCAGGAGACTACTTCCCAGGGAACAGAGGTGGAGTGCCATAGAAAGGGAAGCTTTTGCTGTGGTCTGGGCACTGAAGAAGTTGAGACCATACCTGTTTGGGACTCACTTCCGGGTTCAGACAGACCACAGGCCCCTCAGATGGTTGATGCAAATGAGGGGTGAGAATCCAAAACTGCTGAGGTGGTCCATCTCCCTACAGGGAATGGACTTTACGGTGGAACACCGTCCTGGTACAGAACACGCCAACGCAGATGGTCTGTCCAGGTTCTTCCGCCTTAGTGAAGAGAACTCCAATGGGGTTGGGTTGTTCTCCCTACTTTCAGCTGGAGGGGACATGTGTTAGACTTGGCATCTTTTGGCGTGTTTCCCCTGACTTTTTGCTTTCTGGCCTCCCGGTTTTGACTCTGTTTTTGATGGTGTAATGATTCTGCGCACTTTCCTCACTGCTGTCCAGTGGGAAAGTGCAAGTGCTCCTGTATAAAATGTGTTATGGATTGGTGTTTCCATGTTTGGCCTATTTGGTTTATGTGTCAGTCCCTTGTAAAGTGCACTGCGAGTGCCAGGGCCTATAGACCAAATGCTGTTGGTGGGCTGCAGCACTGGATTGTGCCACCCACGCAAACAGCCCGTAAGGTGTAACTCAGGCCTGCCATCGCAGAGCCTGTGCGCAGCCTGGGGCTGCCATGTCGACTTGGCAAGTGCACACACTTGCAAGTCCCTAAACCTTCCCTTTGCTACATGTTAGTCACCCCTAAGGTAGGCCCAAGGTACCCCTGTGGGCAGGGTGCGTTGTATGCGAAAGGTAGGACATGCCCTGGTGTGTGTGGCATGTCCTGATAGTGAATTACAGCCTAGTTCGTTTTTCACTATTGCAAGGCTACCTGTTCCCCATAGGCCAGAACGGGCAGTTTTGATTATTACAGCTTATAATCCTAACTGACCCCGGGAACATGGTAGAAATTCGAGTTTAGTATGCCTGGACTCAGAATGATAAAATGCATCTTTTAGTGAAGTTGGTTTTAACATTCTGTGTTTGAAAATACCACTTTTAGAAAGTGGGTATTTTCTTGTCTAACCATCCAAGCCTGCCTCTGCGAGGTTGTGTATTCCTTGTCTGGAGTGTGAGTGACAGGGGCTGGGGGATGCCAGGAGACAGGGTGAGTCAGCACAGGGCTGAATAGCAAGATCTACATGTAGATGGGTGGGAGGGGTTGCACCTGGGCCCTGAATAGGACAGTGCCTTCCCTCCACAATGCTGGCTCCACCTCCTGTGGTGCGTCTGATGTCCCTGGCCTACTCACTGAAAGAAGGGACGGAGACTTGTCAACAAAGTGCTCCAGAACTGGTTTGGACTAGGCAAAGACCTCTCTGCCTTCAGAGAACAAAGGAATTTGGGATATAAATATTGGGGCCCTGACCCCATGAATTTAGATCTCGCTGGAATCAAGGAACCTGCCAAGACGAAGAGCTGGAAGAGCTGCCAGGAGGAGTACTGCCCCTTTGCTGTGTTGTTGCTTTGTTGGGTTGGCCTGCAGTTGCTGCTTCTGTCTTGGGCAGTGAAAGGACTGGACTGAACTTTCTACAAACTTGTGCTGAGTATCTCCAAGGGCCTGGAACCGAGCTGGCCTCCTGTTAAGAAGTCTCAGGGACTGCAAAGACTTCACAAGCCTCTGGGTACCGCTTCTGGAACGCTGTTTCAGTTGCCACAGAGGAAGGGAACCGCAACCGACTCCGTCAACCGAATCCATCCCTGGCCGGTGACCTGTTTGCACCGCAGACCGCATCGCCCCGCTTCGCATCGCAACCCTGGCCTCACCGTGGGCGACGTCCGACGCCGCCAACACCGAGCCGCTGCTTGCACCGTGACCTGTGGGCACCGCAGTTCGCATCGCATCGCTTCACTGAACCAGCCGGACCCGACCGACGCGGACGCTGCAACTGGCTCAAGAGTCGTGACCGCACTCGCACGTTTGCGACGCACCGCTCCGACTTGCACCGCTGTCCGACGCCAGCTCCCGCACTCCGGCTTGGTCGCCTGCATCGCAACCTGTCAGCACCGCATCGAGCATCGTCTCACCCTGCATCGCACGCCTTGGACTCACCGACTCCGTCTGCACGACGCTCATCGAGCCGCTGCCTGCACCGCATCGAGGGACACTGCACCTTGCATCGCTCCGTCTTGCACCGCAACCGCGACAACCGCCGACCGGCTCGTACACTCCGTACCAGCCACAACGAGAAAGGTACTGTGACCGAGTCTGTTCACAACTCTGCTGGCCCGTATCGACGTGGTCGGCTGGAACTGTTAGACTCTGTGGTTTTCAGCATCGCGGTAGGCTCGGACGGAGCTACCGACTCGTACGAACTTTGTTTTTGAACTATTCCTGCAAAGAAGAAGTTACCTTATCAAGCATTCATTTTTAAAGTATAGTATTGTGGATTTTCATCGTAATTGGTCTTGTCTTAAGTATATAAAAATTGGTTATTTTTCTAAACTGGTGTGGTGTCCGTTTGTAGTGCTTACACTGTATTACTGTTGGTTATGTGCAAATGCTTTACACACTGCCTCTGAATTAAGCCTGACTGCTCGTGCCAAGCTACCACGAGGGTGAGCAGGGGTTACTTCACGAGTGTAACACCCTTACCCTGACTAGGAAGAAGGGTCCCTACTTGGACAAATGTGCAAGCCCTTGCCAACTAGAGATCCCATTTCTAACAGTGTGTCTCTTCCAAATACAGGTGATGATGATGGGGACACAGCAGCAGGCGAGGAGGAGTCCCTGTCCCAGGCTCCGGGGGACACTGAGCTCACTGGTGTGGAACAGCCTCTGCCCTCCTCGGATGGCGAAGACCTACCTGGCACCTCCGGTGTGAGTCATCATGCAGCACCAGCAGGACCAACATCTGCACCCCCTGCACCCACCCCTCCAACAACTGCCAACACACAGACCACCCCCGCCGACACGGACAGACCAAGGACCACCGATGACAACAGCACAGGGCCCCAGGCCCACCGTGGAGCAACGGAGAACAACACCACTAACAACCCCCAAGGGGGCCTCGGGTCACCTGTGCGTGCCACCGCAGGTCCTGCACGTGTCGCCAGGGGTGGTGGGAGGGGTGGTAGACGTAGGTCGCTGCTTGCAGAGGGGTCTGGACTGCATGATGACCCACAACTGGCACGCATCGCTGATGCATACCAGAATAGCACCGGAGAGGTCAGACAGGTAGTGGGGATCCTCAAGGACATACAACAGCAGCAGGCTGCCCATCATGCCCGCTTGGACTCCCACATGTCCCGTGTGGAGACACACATGTCTCGCATGGATTCCAAGTGGGACACATTGCAAGAACTCACAGCGGTGCATAGGGACTTATTGACATGCCTCTGCCAGATTAGCACCAACATGGCCACACCTCCCTGTGTGCCCACAACATCTGGTGCTGCAACAACTGACACTGCCACAGGGAGGGAGGAGGACTCTGGCGGAGAGTCCCCTGCGCCGCAGCAGCCTGCACGTGAGGGTCCCCCCCAAAGAAGAGGGGTCGTCCGAGGAAGGAAAACTGAGAGGTTGATGGCCACGTACATCCCCCAGGAAGCCAACACCTGTTCCAGAAATTCTCCTTTGTGTGCAAACTTTTTACCCTGTCGAATGCAACACAACTCTCCCACATGACAGGGGGAGTCCAAGTTGGACTAATGTATCATATGACTGTGGACTTCACTCAGGACATTTCTGCTACCAAGACTTGCAACTCATCTGGGAACTTTGGATCACAATCCCAATGTACAGCACCCACCATCCTGTGCACTATACACACACACATTTTGTAAATAAAATCACTAGTACACCATACTTGCCTCTGTTGTTATTCAAATGTGGATACTGTTATGGTGATGATGATCTACTAAATTACACTGTGTATGCTAACTGCTACAGCAAGTACAACACCGTCATGTGAGTCATGGTGACGTGACACATATGAGGGAGACACACCACTAGGGCTACACAACACAGAGACACCAGGGCCATCGGACTCATCGCCTACAGTGATGTTGCCAGGAAATACTGTGGAATGCACAGACACCACACCTATTCAGAGTCTGTGTCAACTAGCCCACAGGTGCAGTAAGCAAATGTCAGTCAGATGTGTGACCACAGACAACGCACATCCCAAACTGAAGCACAGGTTTATTACACATTTGCAACATGTTGTTTCCACTACAAATGCAAGGTAATCCCACGTGGCAGTGGCCACACAGTCAACAAGTGCAGAAGATATGAAGTCCAGGGGTGTGTGGCACATCACCTGTAGGGAAACTACTGCTGCCACCCTGAAAGCTGAATCATGGTGTCGGGGGATCCAAGTTGACCAAAGTACTCAGTAAGCACCCTGTGAAGGACAGACATGACACACAGTTAAAACCACTGACGAACAGGACAGAACTGCAATACTCATGCCCAATACATGTCACAAGACAACTACACAAAACCAAGTTAGAATGTCAAAACTGCTGGGGAGTACAGACTACCTGTAAGGACACATTGCTGCACGCATCCAGTCAAGTAGCACATGGCCACACTCAAACAGCACCAGAGCACCACCCACACATATCATGCAAACTCACATCATTCACATTACATCTCCCTGGATACTCACATTCAGCTGAAGAAGTTGGTGATGAGCTGTGTGCGGACATCACCATCATCATCATCATCATCACTGGCATCGTGGTCCAGGCCAGGATCCTCCACAGGTGGCGGACGTTGGTCATCGTCATCCAGGATGAGAGGCAACTCCTTCCGCACTGCCAGGTTGTGTAGCATGCAGCAGACAATGACAATCTTGCACACCTTTGCTGGGGCATATGGGAGGGCCCCTCCTGTCTTGTCCAGGCAGTGGAAGCGGCTCTTCAGGAGACCAAATGTCTGCTCGATCACTCTCCTGGTCCGACCATGTGCCTCATTGTAGCGCATCTGGGCTGGTGTCACAGGGTTCCTGAGGGGTGTCAGCAACTACGGCATGTTGGGGTATCCGGAGTCACCTACGGACAGACAAGTGCACATTAGCTGAGTTGGAAAAGTGGGCGGAATACTACAGAGCAGAACCCACACAATGGTACAAAGTCAGTACACACCGACAAGCCAGGCATGCTGGTTCTGCATCTGTGCCATCATCCTCGGGATGCGACTACTCCTCATCACGTAGGCATCGTGTGCTGAACCAGGGAAACGGGCACACACATGTGTGATGCTCATATCTGCAAGACATACCACCAGAGCATTGATCGAATGGTAATGTTTCTGGTTCCGGTATGCCTGCTCATGTGCCTGTGGTGGTACCAAAGCCACATGTGTCCCATCAATGGAGCCAATGACATGTGGCATCCTCCCCAGGGTATAGAAGTCACTCTTGACGTCAGTGAGTTGTTGACGTGTAGGGAAATAGATGTACTGGTTCAGGCATCTCAACATTGCCTCCAAAACATTGCGTAGCACACGGCTGAACATAGTCTGTGACATCCCACCGGCAGTCGCCACAGTGTGTTGAAAGGTACCGGTGGCAAAGAAGTGTAGGGCTGCCATTACCTTCACCTTGGGGGTCAGCGCCATAGGGAACGGCCGGCCAGGTTGCAAATGTGGTGCCAAGCGCACTGCCAAATCCTCAATCAGCTGCCTGGTGAAGCGGTACCATCGGATGCTGTCACGTTCCACCATCGTTGCCAGGTCAGGGAATGGTCTATGGACAGCTGGGGCCCTGCAGTGCATAGGTTGGAGAAAGAAAGATTGTCAGTCACCCCACATATGTGCCATTCACCATACTCAATTTCACATGATACATCATTACGAGGCACAAGTACTTGATGTGTGTGCCGTTCTGTTTGGACATAACTCGCACCTACATGGCCATCATCTAACTTCTCAGTACAACATGTGTGGACAACAGGTTCCAGGTTGTGCTATGGGAAACCATTAGGCTGTGTCAAAGTACCCATTTACTGCTGTCACGTTCCACACACACACCACAGTGACATGTCTGGACAGATGCGCCACAGGCATCACAGCTCATTGACAGGTAGATTCCCAGTGACCCTGTCTTGCCACATGGACACTGGCATGACATGGCGTATCATGTACACGTCAGAAAAACAAACATGACTCCCACAGGTAGTGGCCCCTGTCGCCTCCGCAGGACAGACATGGACGCCAGTGACGCACAACATCAAAGTCCATGCACAAACAACGTTGATGTGGAGACTGTCTCCCATCGTGCACATGGAATCAGAGACATCGGAAACACAACATGCACACAGACTGTGGAGGGACATCACTATTGTGGCAAAGGGTCACCCTGTGACGTACATGCCTTCCGACCCTGGGGGTATGTGACATGTCATACACATACACAACCTGGAAATGTGACCATGCCACATGCTCCGAAATGAACAGTTGCACATCACAGTGGTCATGTGCACAACACACAAAGGACCCTGTCCCCATGAACACATACACAGCCTGGGTGTGGCTGCCCACAAGTGCCACCACAGAAACCACATGTTAACCCCCATACACAGAAAAGGTAATGCAGCCTTACATGCCTTAGGAAACAGTGTGGACTGGGTGTGGTGTTGTAGGTGTGCCCCTGAGTCTCTGGCAGGTATATGTGGCTGGCATACGTTCACCAGTGACAAGCATGGTGACATATGCGACTGACCTGTACAGGTACGCGTTGTACAGCAATGGCCCGATCGGTGTGCCCGGCCGGCCCATTGCATCTGTTGTGAGCGGGTACGCGTTGTACAGCAATGGACCGATCGGTGTGCCCGGCCGTCCCATTGCATCTGTTGTGAGCGGGTACGCGTTGTACAGCAATGGACCGATCGGTGTGCCCGGCCGGCCCATTGCATCTGTTGGGAGCGGGTACGCGTTGTACAGCAATGGACCGATCGGTGTGCCCGACCGGCCCATTGCATCAGTTGGGAGCGGGTACGCGTTGTACAGCAATGGACCGATCGGTGTGCCTGGCCGGCCCATTGCATCTGTTGTGAGCGGGTACCCGTTGTACAGCAATGGACCGATCGGTGTGCCCGGCTGGCCCATTGCATCTGTTGTGAGCGGGTACGCGTTGTACAGCAATGGACCGATCGGTGTGCCCGGCCGGCCCATTGCATCTGTTGGGAGCGGGTACGCGTTGTACAGCAATGGACCGATCGGTGTGCCCGGCCGGCCCATTGCATCTGTTGGGAGCGGAGTGCGCGTTGTACAGCAATGGACCGATCGGTGTGCCCGGCCGGCCCATTGCATCTGTTGTGAGCGGGTACGCGTTGTACAGCAATGGACCGATCGGTGTGCCCGGCCGGACCATTGCATCTGTTGTGAGCGGGTACGCGTTGTACAGCAATGGACCGATCGGTGTGCCCGGCCGGCCCATTGCATCTGTTGTGAGCGGGTACAGCGTTGTACAGCAATGGACCGATCGGTGTGCCCGGCCGGCCCATTGCATCTGTTGTGAGCGGGTACATGTTGTACAGCAATGGACCGATCGGTGTGCCCGGCCGGCCCATTGCATCTGTTGGGATCGGGTACGCGTTGTACAGCAATGGACCGATCGGTGTGCCCGGCCGGCCCATTGCATCTGTTGTGAGCGGGTACGCGATGTACAGCAATGGACAGATCGGTGTGCCCGGCCGGCCCATTGCATCTGTTGTGAGCGGGTATGCTTTGTACAGCAATGGACCGATCGGTGTGCCCGGCCGGCCCATTGCATCTGTTGTGAGCGGGTACGCGTTGTACAGCAATGGACAGATCGGTGTGCCCGGCCGGCCCATTGCATCTGTTGTGAGCGGGAATGCTTTGTACAGCAATGGACCGATCGGTGTGCCCGGCCGGCCCATTGCATCTGTTGGGAGCGGATACGCGTTGTATCCCGACATACGCGTTGTACAGCAATGGACCGAACGGTGCGCACGCGTTGGCTGGGGCCTGGCGTGGCAACGGACGCGTATTCGAAGCTTCAACGAGTCTGATGCAGTGAATTCAGTTGGCCAGCCACAACAATGTTGCTAAATCATGGGTGTCATGAACTTGGATTTTTGAAGGATGCTGTGGGCGTGTATTTTTGCTGCTATGCCATGGATTGGTCAGATTCAGAAGATGCAAACGACTTGGACCTATCACTTTGGACACATGGGACAGTATCTGCCTCTGCAGCACACATATAATGCTGGCTGTTTCCCTGAGAGCTCACTTGCCTGCACTACATGCTCCAGGACGACATCTGCCACCAACACTGCTGCTGTCTCTGCATCCTCTGGCTACTGCAATGGCACGTACTGTGGAGAGAGCCCCAGCCTTCAGCCTTGAGGAGAACCAGGCCCTGCTGGACAGCCTCCTTCCACAGTACAGCAAGCTGTATGGGAAACCAGGGAGCAGGTGAGTGTGCTGCCCACTGCCTTACTAATTTTGCATGTTGTCTGACTAGCAGGACTTACAGTGTGCACACCACTGGCTAGCATGCTCACTGAGTAGTTCTGACCCCCAAAGTGTGTAGTTACATGCACTGAACAGGTACAGTGCAGTAACAGTGCATTCCAACAAGGTTTACTTCCCATGCAATGATACCATGTAGTAACTGCTGCCAATCTGTTCATAGCCATTGTTGCACTGCCTGTGTACATCATGTGCCCCAGTGATTGAGACATGTATATCCAACTGTGTGATGCACGTATATGTTGCATGTGTAGTAATGGCATTTTCACTTTGTCATCCTCACAGGTTGATGCCCACCAGAAGCAGGAAATCTGGCTGACCATCGCCCGGGCAGTAAGATCCGTGGGGGACTACAAGCGCCGGATCCGCAACTGCCAGAAGAGGTGGCAGGACCTTCAAGGCTGGACCCGGAGGATCGCAAGGGTCCAGCTGAACCTGTCGCCTCCTCGCAGGAGGGGCGGACACCAGACCCTGACCCCCCACATGCTCAGGATCCTGGCAGTGGTCTTCCCTGACCTGGATGGGCAGCTGAAGGCCAGACAGCAGCAAGGAGGGGGTGAGTCCATGACAGCACTGTGCACTTTGTCTGACATGCTATGTGCCCTCCTCTGACCTGGTTAAACTTCCACAGTACATCAGTCTTGTGGTCCAGGACCCATGTCCCTCTATTGTGACATGCCCACTCCTCATCTGATACGCATATGTGTGGCCCTTACAGTCAGGAAATTGTGTCACTTGGGGACTGTGTCATTGCATTTTGCTTTGCTCAAGGTGGGTGACAGCATTTGTTCCGGTGACTATGTTGTGGGATTCATGGGTGGGTCAATTGCTTACACAATGCCCAAGTTCTGACATGTAATCTGGGTGTAACTTTGATATGTGGTCCACTTGCTGATCTGATTCACCACATGTCCCTGGGGTATTTGGCACACCCCCATGCTGCGGGTGGGAAGAATGTTTGGGCCTCAGGAGTATGTATATCAAGTGTGTCACACATGCTTAGACACCTGCCTTCTGTCCAGGACTCATCCCTCTTACAGGTGGAGCTGGACAATCATGCCTACTCCAAGGCATACAATAGACTCTGCACTCCCACTCCCGTGGATCATCTGACATGTTGTGATCAGTGACATGTTCCCTCAGGTGTCTGCCTCTGTGTCTTTGTGCTGTGGCTTCGTTGTCAGGACTACTGGTATGTTTGTCGGTTAGGGTTCAGCATGCCATCTGAGATGTGACCATGAGAGACGATACTTCTGTGACTTATAGATGTTTGATCACTTGACTGTGCACACAGGTGTATGCGACTGTGACTTTCAGGCAGCTGTTATTCATTCACAGCACACTGTGAGGTGCTCAGGTTCAGAGAGTTGTGTTTCATGTCCCCCATATGTCCAATTGGCATGACGTGGACAAATACTAGTTCAGATGATGTGGTGTGTGGGGGATGGACATGTGCACTTGTCAGCTACAGAACTTGCATTCCCCATGACCTAGGATTGTGACACAGTGCAGACTGTTGTTGGCTGGCTGCCATGCCCATATGACTGGAGACAGTGATGTATGACTTTGCAGGCATGCCTGTGGCATGGCCTTAAACTTCCTAAGAGTGATCCTGCAGGGGAGTGACATGTGCAACATGCACCCGATCGTGGCATTGACTATCCGGACATGGGTGCATCATGGTGTCTGGTGCTGGTATGCATCACATGCATTTCTATTTAGACTCTGGCCATCCCTTTATCCGGACACCTGTACTGACTCAGTGGCAAGAGGTGTGATGTGTGCATGTTCACATACTTCACCGTGTTCCCTGCAATGTCCAACAACTGTGTAGGTGGTGCATGTGTCCACACTGGGGTCTTACCATCAGACAGGCACCAGACAGATAGGTGCAAGGGCAGGAGGGGTGTGAGTGCCATGGTTGACCATCAGACTGCAAATTGGCTTCTCCTAATCTGTGTGAGCACTTTTGGCAATGTTCAACTAAGGATGCCAGGGCTTGCTCTGTAATGTGCTGTACTTACTGTGGTGTGTGCGGTCAGTGCAGGTGACTGATGCTTGCTTGCACCGCACCCCCTGCCCCTGTGTCCCCTGCTGCCCTGAGTGAGGAGTCTGTGTACCTACTTCAGCAGCTCCATGTAGGGCAGACAGCAATGCTGAGTGTCCTCCATGCACACACCACTCTGTTGACACTGCTTGTGTCGTTCATGGAGGGCATCTCGACGGGTATGTCTGCCCTACAGAGGAGCAATAAGTCCATGGACTCCTCCCTGACGGCAGCAGTGTCCCTCCTCCAACAGTCCCTCACCCCTCCCACCTCTGCCCCATCCACACTTCCTGCCCCCTACCTGTCCAAAGCACATGCCCACCTGCACAAACACCCTAACACACAGACACGAGCAGCACAGAAACACCCAAAACAAAGGCAAAACGTGCACACAAGCATCCTCAGGGGACTGATACCACACCCACAGGGGATGGGGAACAGACACACACACAGGCATCCACAGTCACTCCGCAGTCCTCCAAATCCTCTCCCTCCAAGACCCCTTCCCTTGCCTCACCTGCAACCCCACCTACACAGCAGGTCTTCCTCTGTGACCTCGGCCTCTTCCCCTCCGATCCTGCAGATCCGGCATACCGGGGGAAGAGGAAGTCTACCCACACAGAGGGGAGTGCCCCTCGCCCCCGGACACCCTCCCACAGGTGCAGGCAGACTGAGGACCCAATTCAGAAGTCCCCCCGGACCAGGAAGGGCAAGACCCCACCACCACCACCACGCAGCTCCACCACCCAGTCTCTCTCCTCCATCCCCCAGGCCACCATTCCACAGGTTCCACCGCCACACCCTGCCCCAGGTTCCCCCACACACCGATACCGCATCCCCAAACTGCTTAGGCCCTCCCCCTGCCACTTGCTCTTCCACCCCCAACCCAGACGCTCAGCCTGTTTGTGCCACTGGTGTGGAGACCGGGTCCCCCCTCTGTCCTGCCCACCTCATCTGCCCCCCTTCCACTCCCTTGGAGGCATGCACTGCAGTGGAGTCCACAACCACCCCGTCTGACTCGGGCACTGCAGTGGGGACCCAGTCCACTCCATCAGACCAGCCCACTGCAGTGGTTGCAGCACCAACACCATCTGACTTGTGCCCTACAGTGGTGCCGGCCCCCCCTGAGTCAGACACCTCCACTGCAGTTGCCGGTGACACTCCTGCACCCACCACCCCTTCACTGCCTCACTCTGGCATCCCCTGATCCTGTCCCTGCGGTGCCCCTTGTATGCCCCTCCAAGGGGGATGTCCCCTGTCCCTACCAGTGCAGGCAAGCAATGGGTGACAAGTTGTCATATATCACCCTGTTGGGACTGTGTATTTGGACTGGCCATTGGCCTTAGTTTAATTTGGACTTCTGATTTTTTATTGACATTTGCTGAATAAAACCTATTTTTGTTTACTTGTGGTTTTTCTTTTGATGTACATGATGTAGATGAGTATCATCATGCATTTGCAGTTGTAATAGTGTTCAGATCAGGAAAATGAAGTGTTGCAGTGATGGACTCCATGTGGTCCATGGGATATGTGTCCTATTGTAGTCTGGATCTATGGCATCCTCTGCTGCAGTCTGAGGGTGTGATGTTCAGCATATGACCCAGGGATGTACGTTTTGCATTTGTAAATGAACATCTTTGTCTTACAGTGATGCACCTCTGGTGGGCTTACCACTGTTCAATGTTTCTATTTCCCTGACTGTGTGCCCATCTCCACTGGACATGCAGTTTAGTACACCAATGTTGAAGGACTCATCAGTGTATACAGTGCACCTTGCTTGACACGTGTTTTGGGTGTATGCAGATGACTAACGTGACACTCCCGTACCCAGGCTGATGTGAGCAGAGCCTTCAGTGTGTTGTAGTTGTTGACTCACTGACCGAGTGTTCTGCCGACATGTTTGAGTCGTGCACAGACAAGGTTTGGCACAGCGGACCTTCCACAGCAGTGGAGTGCCCTCATGGCAGTGTGTAATCCTGTGACATTGCCTGGGCCCGTGTTTTGTGTTGTGTAAGCATGTCTGTGCGTGTACCCTTCCCTTTTCCTACACAGGCTATGTCCCTACGGATGTTCCTGTTTCTGATGCTTGCTGAGTTGTTCTGTGTTCATCCAGCATCTTGGACCTGGTTACTCCGGGATGTGGGTGCATGGCAAACTAAGGTTCATCAGGTTGTCAGCCCAGGTTGTCTTTGTTGTCAGGGCTGGGGATGTGGGCAAGCGCAGATGGGACACATTCAGGATTCCCTTGGCACTTGTTGGTTACACATGTCATGTAATTTACAGTCTGTGGTAGCTTTCAGTGATTGTGACACGTTGTGTGTGTGACTGCTGCCACTCCTCAGGGTCAGAGCTGCAATGTTGGAAGTTGTGTACGTGTGTTCTTTGTGTGTCACCTTGTCTTCTTCATTGGTGTGTGACTATGGCCGGGATCCCATTGATTGTGGTGGATTTCACGTCATGCCCATGTACCGCGTAGTGTGCAGTGTGTCAGACATTCACGAGTCTTGTTGACTGGCCATGTGTGATGGGTTTCTGCACATTAGTTCCCACCACCACCCCTGGGATTGTCATGGGTGCATGTGCAATGTCACCAGTCCATGTGAGCTTCACTGCTGCACATTGGTGGAGATCAAGGTGTGTGGTGTTGAGTGTGTGCAAATGTGAGTTGTTGCACAGCTAGACCCCTACCTCCATATTGGCCATGGCTGGCAGGCCGTGCTGATTGATTTGTGCTTGTGTAGGTGTGATGGTAGATTGTTGCTCAGGACACATGGCTGTGATTCACAGTGTGAATGACATCTACCTTTGTCATCACAGTGGGATTATCATGCAGGCTAGTGTCACCACAATTTGGGGTCCCTGGGGGTAGTGCTGTGGTGGGTCTGTCTCTTGCTGTGTTAGTTGCTGTTCCTACAAGCTTGTGTGACATGTGTAATTTGTGCTTCCTCTCATCTAACAATGCCTCTTTGCCCACATAGGGGAATCCGATCCATGAGTAACTTTTGTATGGCACTGTATACACATCTGTGTAATTGGAATTCAGGCCTCCTCATGTGTCGTGTGGTTGCCTGGGGACACTGGCACACACCCCCATCACCTGTTGTGTTTGATATGCAGTGTGAGTCTGCCTGTTTGTGTTTGTGCATTTGCACCACTGCATTGGCATATCTTGAGTGTGCCATTGGCTGTATGTTGTTTGGTGGCTTTCCCCCGCTGTTCTTGGGACTCCTAGGTCATCAGTCAGCACAATAATCATGATTTGTATGTCCCATTGCTGCCATGGTATGGTATTTGTTCAGCTAACATCTACAGTCTCCACAGGATATCTACATTTGTGTGTCCATTGGTGCAGATATGTGGGTCTGCATTATGATGGTCACTTCTGTCATTGTGTTATTTGTGAATGTTGACAATGTGAGCCCCCATGGGTGATGTTTGTATGCACATGGCCAAAACGATGTTTTATTGCCACTGCACTGTTTGCCTCACCCAATCTATGTTGCTATGGGACACAAGCACTACTATGCCACTGATGTGTTTGTTGTTGTGTGACCAGGAATCATCCATGCAGTTTGGCTTTGGCAGCTTTTACCCTGACTACACTTCCCTTTTGGTCACTGTGGTGATGGGGCTTTGGGCCCCATTGCCACACTGTTCAAAAGGTGCATCAGCTATGGACCCCACACCTACCTTTTGGTCACTGTGGTGATGGGGATTTGGGCCCCATTGCCACACTGTTCAAAAGGTGCATCAGCTATGGACCCCACACCTACCTTTTGGTCACTGTGGTGATGGGGCTTTGGGCCCCATTGCCACACTGTTCAAAAGGTGCATCAGCTATGGACCCCACACCTACCTTTTGGTCACTGTGGTGATGGGGCTTTGGGCCCCATTGCCACACTGTTCAAAATGTGCATCAGCTATGGACCCCACACTTACCTTTTGGTCGCTGTGGTGATGGGGTGTTCAACCCCATTGCCACAGTGGCCATCGTCGGCTTGCATTGTGGAGACCACACGCATTTATGTGTGACACATGTGCTAGGGGGTCACATTGTATGTTCAATGTCATGTTCAGTGTTGTAGGCATTTGACACAGACTACACACGCTTGTCATGGTGTTGGGGGGATGTAATTTTCAGACATTCCTTATGTTGGAGTATGCTGGTTGTGTCATGCATTACCCGTCCTATGAGTAGGGGTGGAGGTAGTGGCAGGCATCCATCCCCTAAGGGTAGGGATGGTAGTAGTGATAGGCATCCAGGCCCCCCTGAGTAGGGTTGGTGGTAGTGGTAGGCATCCAGGCCCCCCTGAGTAGGGGTGGTGGTAGTGGTAGGCATCCATCCCCCTAAGGGTGGGGATGGTAGTAGTGACAGGCATCCAGCCCCCCCTGAGTGGGGTGGTGTTAGTGGCAGGCATCCAGCCCCCCCTGAGTAGGGGTGGTGGTAGTGGTAGGCATCCAGCCCCCTAAGGGTGGGGATGGTAGTAGTGACAGGCATCCAGCCCCCCCTGAGTGGGGTGGTGGTAGTGGCAGGCATCCAGCCCCCCCTGAGTAGGGGTGGTGGTAGTGGTAGGCATCCAGCCCCCTAAGGGTGGGGATGGTAGTAGTGACAGGCATCCAGCCCCCTATGAGTGGGGATGGTAGTAGTGATGGGCATCCAGCCCCCTATGAGTGGGGATGGTAGTAGTGATGGGCATCCAGCCCCCTATGAGTAGGGGTACTGGTAGTGATGGGCATCCAGCCCCCTATGAGTAGGGGGTACTGGTAGTGGTAGGCATCCATCCCCCTAAGGGTGGGGATGGTAGTAGTGACAGGCATCCAGCCCCCTATGAGTGGGGATGGTAGTAGTGACGGGCATCCAGCCCCCTATGAGTGGGGATGGTAGTAGTGATGGGCATCCAGCCCCCTATGAGTGGGGATGGTAGTAGTGATGGGCATCCAGCCCCCTATGAGTAGGGTAGCAGTGCTGTCCTCTGGGGAGCAAGGCAGTCCTCAAGAAGGCCTCAAGAAGCTAGGCAGTCCTCTAAGGAACAAGGCAGTCATTCTTCTGTAATGTCCACAGGGAATATATGATATTACTTAGCATACCGTTACTCCGCAGGTATTTACTTCAAAGTTTTTACTTCGCAAATACCATTAGTACGCATGATTTTAGTGCGCATGCTTTTACTTCGCAAATATATACAAATACATAAAAAATGCTTTTACTTTGCAGTTAATTATTACGCATACCGTTACAACGCGTTATTGGTACTTTAAAACAAAAAATTAATCGTAATAGTAACCTATCTCCTGGCACGCACCCTGAACCCTAAAAATACACCCTACACCCCAAAACCCTATCTCACCCTGACCCCTAAAAATATCCAAGTACCCCAAAACCTTAAACGCACCCTGAACCCTAAAAATACCCCCTAAACCCCAAAACCCTATCCCACCCTGACCCCTAAAAATATCCCAGCACCCCAAAACCTAAACGCACCCTGAACCCTAAAATTACCCCCTATACCCCAAAACCCTAACCCACCCTGACCCCTAAAATTACCCCAGCACCCCAAAACCTAAACGCACCCTGAACCCCAAAAATACCCCAGCACCCCAAAACCTTACACGCACCCTGAACCCTAAAAATACCCCCAAAACCCTAACCCACCTTGACCCCTAAAAATACCCCTGTACCCCAAAACCTAAATGCACCCTGAACCCCCAAAATACCCCATGCACCCCAAAACCCTAACCCACCCTTACCCCTAAAAATACCCCAGTACCCCAAAACCTAAATGCACCCTGAACTCTAAAATTACCCCCTACACCCCAAAACCCTAACACACCCTGACGCCTAAAAATACCCCTGTACCCCAAAACCTAAACGCACCCTGAACCCCAAAAAGTACCCCAGCACCCCAAAACCTTAAATGCACCCTGAACCCTAAAAATACCCCCAACACCCCAAAACCCTAACCCACCCAGACCCCAAAAAATACCCCTGTACCCCAAAACCTATACGTACCCTGAACCCCAAAAATACCCCAGCACCCCAAAACCTTAAACGCACCCTGAACACTCAAAATACCCCATGCACCCCAAAACCCTAACCCACCCTGACCCCTAAAAATACCCCAGTACCTCCAAACCTAAACGCACCCTGAACCCTAAAATTACCCCCTACACCCCAAAACCTAACCAACCCCGACCCCTAAAATTACCCCAGCACCCCAAAACCTAAACGCACCCTGAACCCCAAAAATACCCCAGCACCCCAAAACCTTAAATGCACCCTGAACCCTAAAAATACCCCCTACACCCCAAAACCCTAACCCACCCTGACCCCTAAAAATACCCCTGTACCCCAAAACTTTAATTTGCACAGTAACTCCATTATGCGTAGTAAGTGCATGCTAAGTAATGGAACATGCGTAGTAAATGCATGCTAAGTAATGGCATCTGCGAACTAAAATATGCGTAGTAATGGTAATACGAAGTAATAACCGCGTAGTAAAGGTAGAATACCGTCCACAGGTACAGGAGTATATTGAAGAGGTCCAATATTTATAATTGGTGCCATTCTTTGATTTGGGATAATTTCCTATACTACCCCCACATCTGGTTCTGGAAGTTAACCACTTCCCTTATTAAGTCTTCCAAAAGTGTGGGGTGACTAAAGACTAGTTCAGATTCCTTTGTGTGGAGAGGAAAAGCCCTTTGAAATGTAATTGGGGTGCGTACAGCTCCACGCCTAACCATCCTGGCAGGATGGCCTATCCTATCCACACCTAATCACCTTTTGTGCCAATGTCTGGAAGGAACATACAAACCCCAACAGCAGAGCCATTCACAGCTATATGACACAGGACACTGGCAGAAGGCACCAATGGTTAGGACAAGAAAATGCCAACATTCTAAAAGCGGCATTGTTGGAACTGTGACTTAAAATCCAACTTTACCATTAAAGAGGATTTTAAAATAAAATTCATTTAAGTCCAAACAGCATATCTCTACCTGATCCCAATATAAAGTTAGAACTTACTGAATGTAATAAGGTAACCCAGTGTTAGCCAATGGGAGAGATAGGTCTTCCAATAGTGACTTTAGGAGATTTTCACTACCAGGACGTGCAAAGCTTAAACCCACATGTTCTACTTTTTAAATACCAACAGCTTGCCTTATGAGCCTTTAGGACCTACCTTATACTTTATAAGTATTAAAAAGGAATGTTTAGGCCTGACAAAAGGTTTATTTTGTCAGGTCGAAATAGTAGTTTAATGTGCCAATTAGGTTTAGGCCAATTTTACCATGTTTGAAGGAGATAGCACATGCACTTTAGCACTGGTTAGCAGTGGTAAAGTGCACAGAGTCCTAATGCCTACAAAAATGAATTCAGTAACCGAAGGTAGAAATCCAGGGGTAACCCTGCAAAAAGGGCCAGGTCCAACAATTTTTATTAACAAATCAAGGTTGGGGTCACTGTTACTAAAAGAAGTGTAGGGAAGATCAGTAAGGGGACAGTCAACAAGACTGTTTCTTGTTGCCCTCACACATCCCTAGGGATGCCATGCTTCATCATCGTATGGGTGCTCCTCGTCAGGCCAGCACTGCAATGCCCTATAGCTCCTCCAAAGGGTCACTTTAGTGGAGACCTTTTTAATTTTAGTTGTTCGTCTGATGAGTACGAGGGTGTCCTAAGTGTGATGATCAGTGAGGTGTTGTGATGGTGAGATAAAACTGGCTAGGGGATGTCAGGTGCTTGTATTCTGTCAACTCCCTTGTCAGATATAAAAAATGCTAGTGCTACTTACAGGGTATGTGATGTGCCTATTGAAATGAGGTGTGGGTCGACATGGTTCACGCCTCTCTGTTCTCTACAAGATCTGTGGTGCTTCTTCAGGACCGTAATTAATAGCGAGTAAAACTGCCCCACTTGTAATTACCAAAAATGACCAAAAATTAGGTCCCCCTGTTGCGGGTGGTACTGTTGCTTTGTGTGGTAAAAAATGATTGTCCCACCTACAAGGGAAAGGAAGAATCAAAGAAAAATATTCATAACAATTGTGATTTATTCATTTCATGTCTGGCACAGTCATCCTTGTCTACCAGACAAAGCCCCCAAGAATGGACTCATATGGGTGCCAAAGGTCTAGCCCTGGCAATAATGTATCCAGCGTTTACATATATATATATATATATATATATATATATATATATATATATTTTTTTTTTTTTTTAATAATCATGAATAAAGCATAGATATAAGTTTACCAAATACATCTAGATATTAATGCATCAATTGCCAAGTATATTACATTTTTATGCTAACTGTAATTAAATACAAAACAGGTAACTGCTGATTTGCATGCATCTAGCCGGAGTGATACATGCTAATGCTCTGTTTGGTATGTTAAAATACGTTAATGCCATAGTGCTACTGATATGTAATCATGCTCGTCTTAGTGCCCTCTGAGACCTGATTAACATAGCCTTACTTGAGTGGCAGTCAGTTATACCCCATCGGTCAGAGCAAGGAACGTGCACTGTGTGGGTGCTGTAAGGAGATAGGGTAAAAGGGTATGGGGCAGGGGCAGGGTAAGGGGTTAGAGAGGAAACAGCCATTTCTTGTGCTAAGAAGAGTAGCGCTGGGGGTTGGGGCCGTCAGATGTGAGTCCCAATATCCGCACAGCATCTATAGATTGCGGTACTCACTTGTCAGTAGTGCTCTCTCTTCGATGCACCTACCCTGTTCCACGGCTCGCCCGGGTCTTGTAAGAGGCCAGAGTGTAGATTGTGTTGGATCTTTTTTAGATTGTTTTATAGTGTGTACCAGTTGATATTTTAAATTCTGCGTCCTCCTAAATGCTGATCATGGACATGCCAGGTCCAAACAGCCTGTGTTTAGGACGTTCCAGTGTTTTATTATGATGTTTTTGATCTTGTTGGACTGGGGTGTGACGGTGGTCACACAAGTGATGATATCACCCACTGGTCTCATTTTGGTTTCTAACAAGGCCTTGTGGTTATTATCGCGGGCCCTCTTTTCCGCTGGTCTGATGATTTTTGGTGGATAATTCCTGGTCAGGAGGTTGACCCTTAGGGTCTTTGCCTGCTTATCATAAACACTCAGAGTGCTGCAATTCCTGCGACTGGTAGATTCTCATGTAGAGCTCTTCGATGGTGGCTGTCAAAAGATAATAGACTATAAAAGGTCTCTTTTTTGTACGTTCTTGTGCTGAGTTTGCCTTGGTTAATAGAGATTAGAAGGTCCAAGGATGGTAGTTCTTTATAATGTAGGGTCTCATGAATTTAAGGAAGGGATCCAGGGTATTAACCCATTCACTGAATTCATGGTGTCTCGTCTCCTCTCCAGAAAATCAGAATATCGTCGATGTATCGTTTCCAGGAAATGATGTTCATCTGGTAAGGATTGTATGGTGTGAATATATATTTAGTCTCGAAATGGGCCATGTACAAACAAGCCAGACTTGGGGCAAAGGTACTGCCCATCGAAGTACCCTGTACTTGATGGTATATTTGAGATTTATACTTGCAGAAATTATTTTTCAGGGCCATTGCGGCACAGTCCATGATGAAGTCGACTGGGGTGTCGGTGGGTAACATTGCTGTTCTGAGGCAGGCTTCTATCACCTCAATCTTTGCATCCTGTGAGATGTTCATATATAAGGCCTCCATGTCTAAGGTCATCAGGATGTTGATTTCTTCCAGGATGTCCACATTGGCGATGAGGTTGAGTATGTCTCTCGTGTCTTTTAGTAAAGACGGTATTTTGTGGACCAAGGGTCGAAGAAAGTAGTCACAAAATTGACTGAGGGGTTCTAGGAGTGATCAAATACCCGAGACGATGGGTCTTGCTGGTGGCGGATGGATTCCTTTATGTATTTTAGGTAATACATAAAAATATAGTACCTTGGGGGGGGTCTTAGCTAGAAACTCTGCTTCAAGTTGGGAGATCCATTGTTGTGTTTCCGCAGTGGATACCATGGATTTAATCTGTGTTGGTAGGGTCCGTCTCTAATTTGAGGTAGTATTTAGTGTTAGCCAATTGTCGGAGGCCCTCCTGATCGTAATCGGTAGAGTTCATGATCACTGTTGCTCCCCCTTTGTCTGCTGGTTTTATCATGATCACGGGGTCACCTCATAGGGTTTTCAGTGCTTTTTTTTGTTTTGAGGAAAGGTTGTTATATGGTCTGTGAGGTCTAAGCACATTGGTTACTTTAAGCACAGCTTTCTCAAATGTGAGAATTTTGCTGTGTGTCATCTCAGCAGTGGGGGTGAATGTGGACGGTGGTCAAAACCCTGTGTCAAGGGAATTGGGGTTTCTTTTTCTAGGAAAAAGGAGCGCAGTTGAATTTTCCTGAATAAGTGGTGTATTTCCCCTATTAACCTGAATTTGTCTTCTTTTGGCATGGGGACAAAGACTGGGCCTTTTTGTAGGACCTCTTCTTCATCATGTGGGTCCTGTCAGAAAGGTTCACTATTAGTTTTTTTTGGTTTGACACCAGGTTTGCCATTGTGTGTCCGTCTCTTGCCAGTGTTCTTGTTTTTGATTGCCTCTTCTTCTTCCTCTGTCCCTGCCCGACATCTACCCCAAAAAGGTTGGGGTTCTGGAAGAACAGTTGGAATAGTTGTTGGGCCCAGGAAAACCTGGATGCCACATCGATGACAGGCCAGAAAAGGTTGATATCCATACATTGGTGGTGCAGGGAGTAGTCTTTGTTGGCTGTTCTTGCTTCCCCAGCTCTCATTACTTGACTCGCTGTTGGAGGAGTAATATGACTTGCGCGATGATGTGGACCCCTCGTCCGAGGAGATGTCACTCCCAGGTGGTTAGTAGTCCTCCTTGATGTATGGGAAGACTTTTTCTTTGTCATATCTCCTAATGTCCTTTTGTAACTAGGATATTTTTTGCTGAATGATGTAATGTTTATGCTCGTTCATTTCTTTGTTGATCTCTGCCAACCTAGACTTGAAGGACGAGATACTGATTCTTGTTTTGAGTACGTTCTCAGTGATGTTGATCCTAAAGTCCACCGAAGTCATCTGCGGCGTACCACAAGGATCATCACTCAGCCCCACCCTCTTCAACGTCTACATGAGCCCCCTCGCAGCCATCGCACGCCAACACAACCTCAACATCATCTCCTACGCCGACGACACCCAGCTGATCCTCTCCCTCACCAACGACCCCACAACCGCCAAAACCAACCTACATGAAGGGATGAAGGACGTAGCCGAGTGGATGAGGAACAGCCGCCTGAAACTGAACTCAGATAAGATGGAAGTCCTCATCCTAGGATCATCACCCTCCGCCTGGGACGACTCCTGGTGGCCCCCTGCCCTGGGCAACACACCCAAACCAACGGACCACGCACGCAACCTGGGCTTCATCCTGGACTCCTCCCTCTCAATGACCAGACAAGTCAACGCCGTCTCCTCGTCTTGCTTCAACATCCTACGCATGCTGCGGAAGATCTTCCGGTGGATCCCCACCGAAACCAGGAAGACGGTCACCCAGGCCCTCGTCACCAGCCGACTGGACTACGGCAACTCCCTCTACGCCGGAACCACAGCCAAACTTCAGAAAAGACTCCAACGCATCCAGAACGCCTCAGCTCGACTCATCCTGGACATCCCCCGACACAGCCACATCGCCGGACACCTGAGAGACCTGCACTGGCTCCCCGTCAGCAAGAGAATCACGTTCCGACTCCTCACCCACGCACACAAAGCTCTCCACAACCAAGGCCCCAGATACCTCAACGACCGTCTGACCTTCTACACTCCCACCCGCCAGCTACGATCGACCAACCACGCCCTCGCCGCCGTCCCCCGCATCCGAAGAGCCACAACGGGAGGAAGATCCTTCTCCTACCTGGCTGCCAAGACGTGGAACTCCCTACCCATCCACCTCCGCCTGACCCAAGACCACCTCTCCTTCAGGAAGCAACTCAAGACCTGGCTGTTCGAACAGTAGCGGACCCCCCTCCCCCTAGCACCTTGAGACCCTCCGGGTGAGTAGCGCGCTATACAAATGCTTGATTGATTGATTGATTGATTGAAAGATCAGGTCATTTGACAGGCGATTGGCGGTGTTGATGATTAAAACCAACCAGTCACAGGCACACTTCCAAGCAATCTGGCTCTACTCTCATCTGAAGATAATGTCTTCCAGAAATAAACGAAGAGCTGTAGTGACTATTAAGCAATTCGGAGCTATGTTTGCCCTTATCTATTTGTCATCACTGCACTGCATAGTGCTATTTTGATCTGTTGTTTTTTAAGTGCCGCGATGGAATTCCAATAACTTTGGTTGCTGCTAGTCAGGGTACTGCCGTCTGCCCCTAATAGTGAGGGTGTTTTCAAAATCTCTGCTATGACGTCTTCGCCAAAGCTAAGTCCTAGATTCTCTTCCATGATTATGTGTGTGTTTTCAATGTGAAGACTAAAAAGAAGTCGAAAATAAAGTAGGAAACGAAGTAAAGAAAAGTTGTCCCTCGGCTGAGCAGCATTGCTATAACTAGTCTCAAGAAGAAGGGGGAACTGGAAGAAAATAAAGAATAAAAAAAAACAATTTCTATTTCTTGTTTTGTTAAACACTATATTTAAATGGGTTTTTGTTGTAGTCAAATGGAACCTTGACATTCCTACTGTTACACTATTTTTATATTCATAATTTTATTTTAACCTTGATAAATCCCAGTGTTATTCTCCCATCAACCACCTTCCACAACATCAACCTCTGCTCCTAGCAGTGCACCAAAACCTAAAATGAAACTACACAGCAAATGCATAGTAGACACTGGTAAGTTAAATGTCTGCTCTTTTGCCTTTGGATCTAAACTCTTTATTACAGGGTAGCTGTATGTCATCATCATACATCCCTATTGGTGCCATGCTAAATATGTAATGAAATTGTTTTAGATATTATGGGCCAGACTTATCAAACTTTGGCACAGCGCAACACAGCAAGACAGCTTGCTGTGCTGCATCAAATGGAGAGGGCATGAATGAACCATACTTACCATTATATGGAGCATTCTTGCTCTCTTCTCGCACTGATGCACTCAGTGCAGCCTAGCACCAGCACATGCACCCTTGCCACATAGTGCAAGCGTGCCTGTATTGCAGGCTGGATTTTTTTTGTGCAGGAAGGTGAACCTTCCTGCACAAACACAATAGTTTGAGGTGTTTTCCTCTTTCTAAGAGTGCTGCATAATGCAGCATATTTAAAGAAGAAACAACTGGGAGAAATATCTTCATTTTTATTTACATCTTCCTATTCCATGTACTGGGGACATTGCATCGGATGGTGATGCTGAACCATCTCCAAATTGAGGAGAGTGGGAAGAAGACTATCCAATACTCCTCCCAGAAACAGTGTCACTGGCGAGCACTGCTCAACAAGAAGAGGAGGAGTAGTGGGAGGAGGGGTATGTGTGGTCTAATGCTGCTCTCTCAGAAGATAAAGTTTCCCAACAGCAGCCTAAATTGATGGAGAATATTCATGCAATGAGGGCTACTCACAAGGTAACATGCTTTGGTCAGCAAGATGATAGAGGCACTAAGCAAAACATCCAATGTCACTTTTCTTGGCCAATGCATGCAGGAGCGTCTACAGAGGCACTGCAACATTGCAGGGGCACACCACATCCCAATGACACACCTCTGCCACACCCACTTGCACCACTTCCACCACCACAACCTCAGACACTAGCACCTCTACCTATATCACAAGCGCAGCCTTGATCTATCTCACCACCAGCATTTTGCAGGTGGAATAGTAGGGGAAAAAACAAATTATTTGGGAAAAATAGTAACTCTGTTCCTAACACAGTCACTGTAAAAATTGTTGAGTAACAAAAATCTGTTCACCTTTTGATAACAAACCTGTCTCTAGTTTTCATCTGTGTTGAATGCTTGAGTTTGTATTTACTACATGTGAAATTTCTATGTATGTTTTGTTTTTTGTTTGCCTTCAAAGTGTTAGGCATTGAAAAAGTGCCATATGATATTGAAATAATCTAACTAATCAAACATGTCTTCTGGCTGACATTCAATGCATCAATTTGTAAACTTAGTAAACAGGAAGACATTAATGTTTGTGATTTAAAAGCTTTACATAGATAATGAAAACATATTTTTCAAAATTATATTAATTCTGGAGAACTAAAAAATGTTGTTGGGAAGGGGCAAATTTAAATAAAATGGAGTCTTAAGGCAGAGGAGAAATGCTAACTTGGAGGGGAGTGGGCAAGTTTACGTAGGGAAAAGCAAAGTCAAAAGTCCATAATTGCTCCAAAAAATTAGATTCACTGCAAAAAATTATAATAACGTAATTCTACCAATCCAGAGTAGTATCCGAAACATTCCCCTGCCTTAGGGGCAAAAGGCCATGTCCACCCCGACTCTCTGTCTTAACCGCAGTGATGGTTAAGTCCTCCTTTGATGTGGACTTTAAATGGCTAATTGTGGCAGGAGCAGACACATCACAAGAAGAAGGGAACACAGGGATAGCAGGTGAAACAAGTATCACAGATGAACTTGGAGCTGGACAATAAGAGGTGAGGTGGGTTGGGGAGGCAGACACTATGTAAGACCTGCTATCATGAAGGTCAAGAGGCTACATAAAGTTTAAAGCTGTTCAGTGACTGTTTCTTAGAGTATCCAGACTGTACAACTAAGGCCCGGGTATCATAAGAGGTCACTCCCTCAACCTTTCTTTATTAACCTCTGGACCTCCTTGAGAACAACCAAAGACACATATTCTGCGGGAAGGGAGTGAAGGTATGCTGTGGGTTGTCAGGGGCTGAAGTGTCCCAAGACTGTTTGGTGTTTTTCAGAGTGGGCACTGATCGGAGGAGATGATGCCTGTCGAAGGGATGCATATGGAGGCCCTGATGGAGTGGGGCTCTCTGAATTTACTGAGAGGTTGGGGGAAGTCCCAAGTGATGGTACGTACTGATATTTGCATACCAAAAGGTTGTTGTTCTTCATAGCCAGGAGGAGCCTTATATCTGCTTCCTACTTACTGGTGGTGTCTACACCCCCACCTCCTAATTTCCCAGAATCTTTTGGTTACAGATCTTTTGGTTACAGATCGTGTATATCTCCAAGTGGGTGCACTACCCCTGCTGGTGGTGGTTTCCTCCTCCTAGTTGCTGGTGGAATGTCTTCATGCACGTCTTGCAGTCAAGGGTTTTCTTCCTTGCCCTGCGTGCTCCTGTGATGAACCTTGGCCAGCCCATTGCACATTAAATACGTTTTAAATTCTTAAGCTCAATACTGCACATTTAAAATGACTTGTCTCAAGTTGAACACCCCACAAGTGAAGTCCGACCACTGTGTGTTGAAGTGTCTTCGTACAGGGACTTCAGCGTCTCGTTTCAGCATGGACGTTTTTCTCCTCTGGCATTCCCAGCAAAGATGCAGTGCTTATATACCCGAAAGGTACCCTAAGGGGTTCAACCTAGTTGTGTCATGGTACTGTGGCCATGTCGGCCAAGGATGACGATAGTGGTGACCCTTGTACAGAGTTATTATGCAGAAGATGGTAATCCTGCTATAATACTAAGAATCCTCATGCATAATAAATTAGGCTAGTTTTCGAAGAAAACCACACAACATTGATTCAGCACCTAACTAGGTAAAAGGTCAGCGCCAGAACTGTTATGTAGAGCAAGGCAGGAGAAATGTAGGTAAAAGATCGTGCAACTACCTAGGCCTATATTGGGGTACATTGGGGTTCATAACCCCCACTTCTCATCTAACTGGATGACAAACTAATAAATGCTAAAATATGCCTGTTTTTAAAAAGAATATAAAACATTGCTAAGATATGAGTATAAAACATCTTAAAACATGGTATGTCTTAAAAATGATGCAAAAGTAAAAAATACTCTATAAGTCTATATATATATATATATATAGTTAATACACAGTTAGCTCAATTGAGCATGCCCAAAGCCATATTTCTCAATGAGAGCAAAAAGAGAAAATAAAACAAAAATGATGTTTTTGAATTCCAATTTGGGTTGCTTTGGAAAAAGGCTGAATTGTTCCCATCACACGGAGAGCCAAATGTTTATATGGCCTGTGTGGGAGATGCAAAATTACTGCTGCTTGCCTTCGCACCTCTTGGATAAGTTCAATGGAGCAAAGGTGATCTTCACCGGTTCCCGCAGCCACTGTTGAGGAAGCACTAGATGCCTTTGAGCCTGTTGCAAAGCCGATGTCCAATCCGACAGGAGCTGAAGCATCCTGTGGTGGCTCTAAGTATGCCGACATCAACATTGGAATATGCTGAGGACATTGAAGTACATGGGCCTTTAATGGGTCCAGCAGTACAGCCATGTCCGAGCACGCAACCGATGGAAGTGTTAGACAGATATCCAACATGCATTCGTATCCGCAGAATAGGCAGCGGAGTACAGGCAAGACACAGTCAACCAAGACTGATCTGAATGAAAGGAACCAATGCTCACTTAGCTCTCAAAGCCTAGGTGCTCCCAGATGGAGTACCATGAGTTCATGGCAACGTTGCACAAGGAGTGCTTTTTCCATCTCTTTAGAATCTGGGCCGCCAATGCGTAGCAGGAAAATTAAAACCAGAAAACTCACTACAAGTATTAGGACCAGCGGAAGCCCTCCAAAAATACTTCCCAATACGGAGTGTATAAATGATGGAATAACTCAGAAGATCGAGGTGCTTAATAGCCCAGAACCTATGCTCTTAAATAGGTGTACTGTCCCACTCGTATCAGACATGTTAAAGATACGATGTACCATTTCCCCGAAATGGAGCAGGAAGTTAGTTCGGACTAGTGCCTGTATCTCATCTGAAGACCTTGCAACCTGGAGATCAAAAGTCTCTCGGGCTGAGGTTAAGGCCACATCCTTCTGTAAAAGCATGGCTTTCAGTCTGCTCAGCGAATCTAACCGTATAAAGGAAACATTTAACGAAGGTCATAGTGGTGATCCAGCGGTAATTTCTCTGTAATTTCTCAATGCAAAATATAATTTACCTCTAGTTTCCCGCTTTAAAGGTGATCGACCTTTGCCACTGTGTATCACCTTCAGGAGACTTTACATAAACATGAAAAATCAAAATGTGAGTAGTTTTAAAGGGTTTTATTTTCTAGTTAAAAGTTAAGGTTATCTGACCCTTTATTCGTTAGTCAAATATCAATCAGGTTACAGAATTGAAAATAGGAAAAATAGAATTAATACAGAACATATTACAGATTGAATACAAGGCACTCCATAAAGGAAGGGAATGAGGCATCAAATGTCAGTCAGAATTCTTTAAAGAGTTCAGGAAAATATAATTCAAGAGTGAGTTTTGCAAGTCTAATCAATAATTAATAATTGGCAAAAATCTCCCATAAAGAGAAATAAATGCATAAGACAAATAAATCTTTTCAAAACTAGTTAGTTAGTCAAAGCATAAACTTAGAGTTTTATCATCTAAATCTAAACCTGTTCCATCAGCTGCGTTCTCTGCCCTGGTCTGTTCAATCTGTCTGTCTGTGTCTCACACAGAGAGGCTGCCCTCCCTTCACAAGACCACAGAGGAATGTGATCTGCCGTGCCAAAAATATGACGTGCAAGGACTCTCTGAAAAAAAATATGAGCAAGAACCCCTCCTCCCTCTGTCTCTCCTCGGACGCAATCTCCTCCCAGGCTGCACCCGCGACGTTCACGTACCTAACCCATATGATGTCTGGTCAGATCTGCTCCCTCCTCATCTCTCCTCTAAAACTCTCTTCTTCCTCTCTGTCTCTGTCTCTTCCTCTCTGTCTCTTCCTCTTCTCTCTCTCACCTAAGATTGACACGCCCCCTATGGGGTCATTTTTTAGGTCTCGCCTACGCAGCGCGCATGCGCTGCATAGGAGGTACTTTAGCCGTCGCTCTGCTCTTTTTGGAAGCACACACTCGTGCTTGTGGCGCCATCCACCTTGCGGGAGCGAGCAGGGGCGTGCCACAAGCACGAGTGTGTGCTTCCAAAAAGAGCAGACTGCGCGCGCACGCACGCACCACTCCCGGGCTTGTTTCTCTATTTGTTAACTTTTGTTTGTAAAAGCGCCCCATGCGGCGCTTTCATGTTAATGGCAGCCAGGGACACGGCCGCCATTAAAGTGAAAGCGCTGCACGGGGCGCTTTTGCAAACAACCATTGGTCTCGCACTCCCCTCCCCCCTCTTCAATAGGCCGAAACGGAGATCTCGCCAGCACCTCCCATAGCACTGCCTTTATTCATGTGGTAAACACAGCTGCCATTATTCGTTCGTCTTAGAAGTTCAGTCTTTCCTGGCGGGCCTGGATTTCAGATCAATCAAGCCGAGCCAACTGGGCTGCCTCTGAATAAGTGAACCATCGTCCACGTTGTTTGCCTCAGTGCCGCCTTCACTGATTTACATAAATAAAGCGCACAGCCTGACGTGTCTCTGCAGTATGTGCATCTGGGCTGCACACTGCCTGTTGTTTTCAGGTACAGGTACCACCCCAGGTAACAGATTTCTCCATGCAGACACTGATGCGGCAGACAGCGCCTTTGTGTTAAAGCTGCCTGCCGTGGCCATCAGCAGACATGTGTGGTGCCTCCATCCACGACCCCTCGTACTGCTCTCTGTTCTGTGGGAGGGTCATTGAGCAGGATGTTGTTTTCCAGTAGCACCCTGCTGCGTCTGGAGTCTGACTCCTGCTGACGGTCAACACATCACCCTCAACAGGCTGCAGTCAAAATTCGGGTGAATGTTTCCCTGTACCACTCATACATGAAAAAGTGGCGAGCTCTGCTCTTGCAGGGGCTTGAGAAATCGTGAATCAGAATAAGACAGTTCATTTGGTTTACAAAGGTAAACGAGCTGTCACTAGTCTGCTGTAGAGAACACCAATCTGCCCCACATTCTTAATGTGCTGGTGTAGTAACGAGCAATTGAAGATATATTACATAAAATATTAAGCTGGTTCCAGTCTAGTTTAGTAAAATCTCAGCCCGCAAGTTTTTTTCATTAAAATAGCTTCTGCCTATGTTCACTCAATTAGAAACAACATTGGCACTTTAATTATTACAGGGGAGCTATGAAACACCTCAGAGGTCAGCGACCTTCAGTGTGTCACATCCTGGACGCTCCATTTCATGTTAGAGCTACTACTGCAGAATCGTGCACTGCAGAAATCTCTGTGGGCTAGAGTGACAGACAGTGAAATTGCATTGCAGACACCGCTCCAGCTGAATGCAAAATATCACATACTCTACAAAGAGCTCTTCGACAGGATGAATTAGCAGACACAGAGGAGATGTGGCTAAAGTGTCAGAGGTGCCTACTTTGGAACTGAGGAACAAGGTTACACTCCTTGCATCAGCTCAACATTCTGTGATTCTGGGAAAATTACTTAATCTCCCATATCCTTAAAAAAAACACAAAAAATAAAGAAACCTGGTTCAAGTGTAAAGCACTCCAATGCCCTTGGGCCGAGTTCGCGCTGTAACAAAACTACAAAAAACAAACAAGACACAGACTTCTCTACAGTAGAATACTGTAGCAGAGGCTGATGTTATCGACACATCTTTGAAACAAAGCAGCCTAGCACACACATACAGTAGAGACACTTCACACAGAATACTATAGGCCACTGGAATTGTGCGGCTGTGGCGAGTTTTTGCATAATTGTAGATTTGCCACATAATCCATCATCCGCCACATAATCTACAGATTTAAATTTTAAAAAATGTTCTGTCTAGGTCAAACTGTTCAAAAGTTAGTAAAAACACAGCCATGTGTTTCAGAACAGTGGAAGGCCTTTTGCAAAGGTTGACTGGTCATCTTTCTATAGTTGTTTGCTATATTTGGGTGTTAAAGTGGTACCAATGAGGTACAACTAATGCTCAGACCGTGTTAACAAACTTAAAAATTGCAAAATAATGAAGTAAAACTATTGCAAAATGTGCTGCATAATCCCACATAATTTGCATTTTTTGCCACATAATTTACTCACCCCTGCCACATAATTTGACTCCCCTGCCCCATAATTCCCGTTGCCCGACTATAGGAGAGACAGATCATACAAAGGCAATGCTAGAAAAGAGTATCAGGTGAGGGACAGACCAGCTAGAGACAGCTCTTGGTCACAGCATCATAGACAGCCAGGCTCTACATTTACCTGTCTAAGCCCAAGTAATTTGGCAGAGACAAACATCAGAGAGACCACTCTGGTACAGAATAGTGTAGAAGAGATAAACACAAGAGAAACATCTGTCTATTACCCCAGGATCTAAGTTTTTCATCTTGTATACTGAATGTACTGCCAAAACCTTGCACATGTACCTAACTCATAGCAATTTTCAACATCTAATTAGCTCGAGAGGAATAATTTATGTCCGATCTCAAGATCAAAGACTTTGTCAACTCACTGTATTTGATAACAACTACTGATCACGGTTCCGACTATTTTAACATAAGGAATGATTGCTTTATGATATGCTCTTCAACTTTTTTAAATATGAATTTTGCTGTGTTATGCTTTTTTATATTAAAATTGTCAAGGTTTTTATTAACCAAACAATAAATTATTTACGTACTTGCTTAATTCCATATCGGAGGTGAGAAAGGGAGACAAGCGAGGCATTCACCTCGTCTTGTCAAGATCCAGATTCCCAGCATTCACGTTGCAATGTGTATGACGGCAGCAATAGAATGCATTTGCTTCATGGGGCCTTTCAAATAAAACATTTAATGCCTGTGCAAAAATATAAAAATATAATTGAAATTCACTACAGTAAGGGACGCTATGCAGCAATACTTACATTTAACTGCAGTGTGCAAAGTATTATGGGACATGTAGTTCTTACTACTATGCATGTGACAATGAATTTAAATAAGCACTCGTGGCCTGTGGAGTTGACTCACCTGTGATCAAGGCAGTTATGCTGAAACAGGTTAGCGTTGAATACTGCTTGCATGCAGCCACTTTTACTTGTGAATTAAATGCTGCTGTTTATTTGGTACTAGGCTTTGTCGCCTTTGTTTCGTTTGGACTGCATCACGGGAATCTCCGTCCCCATTTAGGCAAGGCCACCCTGAAGGGGGGCCCTCAGGATGGAGGCTATTGTATGGATATATATTTATATTTACATGCATGATATGTTATTTATATGTCCTGTTAGTGAGAAAACCCAAATTCATTTTTCACTACTGTGAGGTCTACCTCTCCCTTAGTATAATATTGGGTTACCTTATTACCTTTAATAAGTGCTCATTTTTGATGGAGAACAGGTAGAAATGTCATGTTCGGTCTCAAAAGAATTGTAATTCAACATGTTTTTTAAAAGTAACATCAAGTTTTAAGTCACAATTCTGTAAATGCTACTTTTAGAAAGTTGCCATTTTCTTGTCTTAACTATTTGGTGCCTGCAGCCTGTGTCCTGAGTCACAGAACTGTGAAATGAGTGGCAGTTGACCTATGTGTATTTGTCCCAGACAGTGAGACAAAGGGGGACTAGATGTTGACAGGATGGGCCATCCTTCCAGGATGGGAGGTACCCAGCTATTCCCTGTCCACTTACATTTCAAAGGGGCTGCCTCCAGCATAGTCCCAGAGAACTTGACACCAGCGTATTGTCACTTTAGACCTCTTGAATCCTAGGCATGGGAGGAAGTATATTTCAAGTACCAGAAATGGGGGGAAAGTCTCAAAGTTTCTCCCACTTCAAAGGCTGGCAACAGGTATACATATTGGGCCCTCAGATCTTCCCTTCAGTTCACTCCTGGACTTGTGGAGGACCCCCATACAGACTGCCCTGTACTTCAGAGGACTGCCCTGTTTCTTGAGGCCTGCTTTGTACCTCAACGGACTGCACTGCTGCTACCAGAGAACTGCCCTGCTGCTTGAGGCCTCCCTTGCTGCTTGACCCGAGGACTAGCGGAGTGACTTCAGGGGCTAGTTGGCTGGCATGCTGTTCTGAGCTACAGAGATACAAAAGGCTCCAACACCCTTGAACCCACACCTGGAAACTGTCTGAAGTGGGTTCTGCCCTCCAAGTAGTGCCCACCCAGTCCTGGACCCTTGAAAGTGGTGTTAAAGGTGACCAAACAGCTCAAACCAAAACTTGGAACATGAAACATTTTCCACAAAAATTTACCCTGGGAACTGACAGAAGACCGGGACCTACCTGTTTGCTAAATCTCCTAAGGTGCATCGCCGATCGGCCTGACTTTATGGTAGCTCCAGCAACGTTCTTCTCCGCAGCAGCAAATCCTGTTCAGTGGCTCCTCTTTGGGAGTGTAACAGGCCTTGTTGAACCCTCATTGGCTACAGCCTGCAACTTCATCCTGCAGGAGATTTTTGACTTCCAAAAAAGTGACAAAGTCCAAATGTACAAATCTTCACAGCGAGTTCATCCAACGACCGATGCCTCCTACTCAGACAAAGCAGGCAGTTAAATTTTACATTCTCATTTCTCTGCAAAAATTATTTTAAGCCCAAAGATAAGCCAAGACCAGGCACAATGCACCTCATGTATCCAAACCGAGCTTCATTGTGGTTGGTCATACCTTTTGACTTTGTCCTGGTCTCACGCAACTAGCTGCCTGCAGTTGGTGTTTTGAGCTTTTAGGCACCAGTTTTCACTAAAATCATTTTAAAAAATCATAACTCCAGTTCTACTGATTAGATTTAATTCAATGTGGTGTCATTTCATTTATAAAAATGTTCTCTATTTTTCTAAATTGGTAAGAGATGTTTCTTGTGTTGCATTTGTTCTCCATTATTGTTTGAGTGCTGCATAAACACTTTACACTTTGCCTCCAAGTTAAGCTCGATTGCTCTTGTGCCAAGTTACCAGAGGGTTAAGCACAGGATAATTGTGCTGTCCTTAAATCAACTAACAGCTAGAGAAAGCATATGTAACTCTACTGACAAGCAAACCAGATCTATTATAGAGCGGGCAATTGGCCTGTTGAAAGGTAAATTGTATTGTCTGCACAAGAGTGGGGTTGCACTAGGGTATGAGACTGCAACATATTTCAGAAATCATAGCCACATGTGCCTTGTTTCACAATATAGTCACCAAGATGGACATGGCTATGGAAACAGTTTGTGATTACTCCGGTGTGATGAGGAACCCCACTCTAACATCCACCTTCTAGGATGCATAAGCAGTTGCAGAAGGACATGAATGCTAAACTGATCTAACAGATGATTACTTTTAAGGCAAATGAGACAGAAACCTAAAGTTAGATATACAGTTGGTTTTGCAGTTTATATCATTTCCATATATTTATTGCCATTTTGTAATAAGGAAATATTGTGTGGGCGATGTTTTACAAATTAGCAATGATTATAAATGGTAAAGAAAATAATTGTTAGCAAAGACATTTAATGAACATGGTTAACAAACATGTAAGATTCTATTTAAGTCGCAAGCTACAAATACGTAAAAAAAAAAAATGTATATATTTTTATTGAGATCCAATATGTAATTAGGAATATGTCAATTCGAAACTGTCCAAAAATATTACGCATGCACCAATGATCAGTAAATACAACATACATATTCAAAGATACAAAACAGGTTAAGAAAATGAATAGTGCTGGCTAGAAAATCACATGGAATAAAAAGCAAAATATATCATTCTAGCAGCTTCCTAAGATAAACAGTGCAAAATACTTAAAGTGCAGACAAGGATAGGATGCGCAAAACAGCAAATAGGTCATCTACTCCTTTATTTCTACTCAAAATACCGTTCCCACAGCTTTTTAAACTTCATAATTGCCCTATTTTGCATTGCATATAGCTGTTCACTATTTCTGACTTGCTTCATTTTCCAAACCCAATCCCTCATTGTTGGAACCTGTTGTAATCGTCATTTTTGGAGCAAGAGGTATCTGGCCACCGCCATTACAATATATATTAATTTTACCCATTTCTTAATTAGGCAGAGAGATGAATCATATCCCAAAACTTTCAACCAAATATTAGATGCCAGTTTAATTTGCCATTAGGTCTCCCTGGATCAGAGGGCACTGATTAAGTATATGCATCCAATTGGCTGCAGGCCCATCTAAGCACCGAAAACAGGGATTCGGCAGGTTAGGCTTAACTTGTGAGAGGAATTGTGGGGTTCTATACAGCAGCCATTTACTAAAAAATGGCATTGGATGCCAATTAGCTCCACTTAACACACTGAAATTGAGCTTGTTAACTTCAGCCCACATTTTAGCTGTTAATTTCAACCCTTCATATTTTCCCCATTTTGCAACTGCTTTCTGGGTAAAGTCCGGACTTTTTATAGACGCCAACAGTTTTTTCTATTCCCCAGGACTTTTAACTGTATCAGCTTCAAATAACGCAAATACAATACTTTTACTACCGTTTATCTGACCCAAATCCAAATTGCTGACAACTTTAAGTAGCATTCTATAAGAGCCAAGGCAAAGAAAATCATTTTGAATTAACTTTCGGAGGTAATAATCCATCTTTCCATCAGAAGAAAGTCCGATATTTTCCTAAACTTTTGGACTATTTCGGATGGCAATTTAGTCCCTGATTCAATGACGAGTTCTGATAAAGGTGTTGCAGTGTTAATAAAGGGAATAGCATATCTTCTATAAAAAAATCCCGGCGTTTTCGAAAAAACCACTGCATACTCTTATATCGGACTTTTTTGGGTGATTTCACCATTTTTAACACATTGCTTATCTGGTGTTCTGTGCAAAGCAGCTGCATAAAATAATTCAAGAATATTCCTGTGTGAGGCTCTATTTTGAACCTGGACATATATTGTGTAAAATAGGCAAAATAGTAATCCCTGAGATTAGGGAGCACCAGCCCGCCTTCCTCCAGATCCTCATATAAAGTGCTTAGTGCGATTCAGTTTTTTTATTTTTTTGCCCAAATAAAGGACGTAAACATGGACTCTCTATTTTTAAAGAACGATGAATTTTAAACACATGGGATAATCGAGGATAAAAAGTTAAATAATGGAAGAATAGACCTCTCAATCAAACAGACCCCCCCCATTATAGTCAATGGGAGAGAGTTCCAACATGAGAATAAATCTTGGTTTTTCAAAAGCAATGGAGAGAAATTAAGATTGTATGAATTCTCAATCCATGATTAAAACATAATTTCTAGATATTTTTTGTGTGCAAATTCACACACGGGGCGAAGTCTGTGTGCAGAACATATGGATTACAACCACATAGTATTATTTCAGTTTTCTTTTTGTTAATTGTGTTCCTTCCCAATCCCCCAAAATGTGCAAAAATCTCAAATACCTTCTCCTGGACGCCCTTATTACAGTCAAGGATTAACATAATGCCATCAGCATATCATTTTATCTTCCCTATTAATGGCAGAAGGGGGCGAATATCAGTGTTGCCTCAAATTTCAATTGCCAATGGTTCGATGAAGAAGGCAAATAAAATAGGGGATAGCGGGCAGCCTTGTCGGGTCCCTCATTGAACACTGATTTTCCCTACCTCGGCTGTGTTAACAATAATGCTGGCTTCTACGTTATGATACATCCTTTGTATCAACCCCGTGATCTGGGAAGGTACACCAAATGTGGACAGGATACAAATTAACGTTTCCCAGACCACGACTTTGAATGCCTTCTGTGCATCTACTAGAAGCACTAAGGCAGGTTTATTGTTAGCCGCCAAATAATCTAATGCTTTGGCCAAAAATTGTGTGTTTGTCCCCAGCTGCCTCCCTGCAATAAAACCATTCTAATCTGAATGAATTGGATTTGATGCTATTAATTTAAATGTATTCGCTAAAAGTTTTGTAATGATTTTATAATCGGTGATTAAAAAGCTTACAACCTTCCCCTTGTGAAATGGCGCCGGTATCAGGCCCTCCTCAAGCATAATATTTGCGATCAGTAAAAGGTATTCAAGCAAGACATCTGAAAAGGCTTTAATAAATTCCGCTGAGATACCATCTGATCCACAGGCTTTGCAATTGGGAGGTTCCTAATAACCTAAGCCAGTTCTTTTTTAGAAAAGGGTTGCGTAATATTTGCCCCTTCAATTTCAGGTAACACTGGGATATTCTGTTCCAAAAGGAAGTTCTCGAGGGACTCACTATTAAATGATTGTTTTTGTCCATAGATTCGTCTATAGTTTTCTAGCATAGTTTCGCCTACCCTCGCCGAATCCTTACTCCAAATGCCAGTGACGGGGCATTTCAGGGCATCAATTCGATTATTGGCAGCTTGCGTCCGGGCCTCCCAAGCTAGAAACCTCCCTGTGAAATTACTTTCCTCATATACCTTTTGCGTATTTGTGCCATATAATGTTTCACATTTTACATAATAAGCCTCACTTAGCGCCTATTTAACCTTGTCGAGTTTTCTTTTATTAGATATCAATGGACTTCTTAAGGAACTTTCATAGCTCTGCTGCAGGTTTCTTTCCAAGGTTTGCATTTGTACTTTGTCTTTTTTGATGTTTTCCGCATCCTTTCCTATTCCTAGCCCTCGAATATATGACTTTAAAGTGTCCCATACAATTTTTGGAGGAGCAGTCCCATTGTTTATTGCCAAAAATTCCTTTATCTTATTTTTGAAAAATTGCACCCATGTTTCTTCCTGTAAGTACTGCTGATTTAAAAACCCAGCGTCTACGATGTACTAGAGCTTTCCCTATCTCGAACGCAAGAACGATCATTGCGTGATATCATTGCGTGGGATCATCTTCAGCAGATTGCAAATAAGTCGTAACTGAGCAATATTGCCCTATAATCTGCATGTGCACTATTCAGCTCCACTGATTAGGCTGTTGTTTTTTATTTCTCATGAATTTGATGAATCTGTGTAATTTTTATTTGGTCCTTTTTTCTATCTCTTTTCCCTTCATCTGCTTCTATTTCCTTGCTCTCTTTTCTTTTTCATTGTTGCATGTCCTGACGGGGGTAAGCCTGGAGGAGGAAACCCGATAGATCTTGGCACAAGGCCACTGTGCCAGCCTTAATGGGGGGGGGGAGGTGAGGAGGATTAAGCACATTAGGTGTAAGTGGGAAGATGAACCACTCACCGTCGCTTTGGGGGAAGAAAGGTGGAGGAAGAGAGGGGTAGGGGTAAGCGGGGGAGAGAAGGTGGAGGCACGGGGTAAAAGGTTTGATAAAAAGAGACCCAATTATGCAAATGATTCAGTGATCCGAATCTGTATTTGGTTTTACATGCACCAAGACATAATGGGCAGAGATACAAAATGCTAAGTTTTGACAATGTACATGCTAAGTTTTTTTTCAATGGGGGCATTATTTCTGTGCTGAATGCTTTATTAGCCAGCAAAGTGTTAGGGGCCTGCTTATAGAGTTGATACGCGGGCTACAAATACTTGTTGGTTCTGTGGGATATGGAGTTCTACCACTCTCTCTCTGACCACTGTAGCTTTTTCCACTCCATGGGGTGCCTGGCTCATGAGCCACAGAAACACTACTAACAATCATTTAACTCTCCACTGGGGTTGTGTATTTCCTCGAGTGTGATTGTAATTTGAACAATTTATCTGGCTACATTGCAACTGGTTTGAACCCTCTCCACCTGCATATTTGTTGTGCACCTGCACGGGTTGATATAGCAGATACCAGTCTTTCAAAAAAGTAGTATATAGACTGTAGGGGATTTTCTGTGTGCTTTTGTCTGCACTTGTTTGCCTTAGAGTTGGAAGTAATAACGTGGTGCAAGCCCTTCACTGCTTTTATTAAATCAGAAATATCTCAGCTGGTGACTGAACTCACCTTAGACATGATTCTCCAAACCTCCTCCTTTCATGGCTCCATGATGTTTGCACTGACTCAATAACATCTCTTTCTCTACTGCATTGAACTCTGAGGCAGCTGGGATGCCAACAGGTACCTTGGCGAACACTTTAAGTAAACTTTGAACTGCCTGTTTAATCTACTGTCCGTTTTTTTCCTTGTTTCCATACTTTTATTTGGTCCTTTTTTCTATCTCTTTTCCCTTCATCTGCTTCTATTTCCTTGCTCTCTTTTCTTTTTCATTGTTGCATGTCCTGACGGGGGTAGGCCTGGAGGAGGAAGCCCGATAGATCTTGGCACAAGGCCACTGTGCCAGCCTTAATGGGGGGGGAGGGGATGAGGAGGGTTAAGCACATAAGGAAGAGAATGATGACTGACTGCTTACTAGAGGTTGATGATTTGGCAGTTACTGGCCGAAGTATCTGTGATGGCCATCATGGTCGTTAAGCAGCTTTTTTACCTGATGACCCAGTGTTTTCCGAACCACTAGTTAAAGCTCGTCTGATATCTTCCTGTTCCGATAGTTTTCCTTCAGTGTGTCATTGTCTGTGTCTGGCTTCCCTTGCTGTTAGGATACACACTAATATTAAAGTAAATTCTGGTAACATAATTATAGCTAAAGTTTGTATATAAAGGGGCCGATTCCGATCTCGGCCGGTAGGGCTCCGAATCGGATTCGGCTTAACCGGATCCGATTCGGAGCCCTATTTCCCGACCGATTCGTACGCGCGTCCGGGCGAGCGAGTACGATGCGAAATCGCCAACCGACTCGTCCGGGCGTCCCGACCGCTCCGACCGACTCGTTCCCGGGTCTAACCGCACCGACCGACTCCGCTCGGACACGACTCGCACCGCGCAATGGAGACGTTCCCCGGCCGGGTAAGTACGATGCGCGCCGCGAGCAGTCCGACCGAGCCGCGCACTCCGGCTCGAAAGAGCAGTCGGAGCCGTACTTTGGGGGTCCGTGTCGGACCCCCTGTATGCGTAGCCGCGCGAGTCGCACACAGGGGGGACCCATGGGTCCCCCCTACCTGTGCGTGTCGCTTCACCGCATACACGCTGTAGGGGGCGCCCTTGTCCGCCTCGCACCCATTGAGTCAATGGTAGCCCGCGTACGCGTTGTACGACAGGCTCCCATTGACTTCAATGGGAGTCCGACCGAATCGAGTCCGATGGCATACGTGCGCATCGTACTCGTTCGGTCGGGCTGCATGGGTCCGATTCGGTCGGAAATCTCTCCGGGTCCGGCTCGGTCGGAGAGATTTCTGGCCCGAATCGGAATCGGCCCCTAGGTCTTTAAATATTGTTTTATCACAATAAAAATGTTCATCTTCAGTTTCTCTCTTTTAGAATGAAATTGTACATTTTACTTTCTATTGATTAGACGCCTCATTCAACAAGGACTACATTGCCCATCATGAATTGTCTGTAATATACATAAAATCCAAAATAGAAAGTTCTACCACAGTTAGTGTTTTTTTATTTTGCACTAAATAAATAAATGTAAAATTAAATAAGGGGAAACTTTCTAAACATAATGTATAATTTAAACACACCCAGTGAATGTTGTGTGGATGCTGACGTATGAAGAGATGAGACTCCATTCTCTGCCGCTGGCTGGCAAGTTGACTGCATCAATTCCTCCATTGGTGAAGGTGGTGGCCACGTGCTGCGTCCCTTGCCTGTTTCTCCTGCTTCATGCCTCTATGAGACAGTTCACTAATGGTCCTTCGGTCATAGTAACATTTGTGGATTTCCGCCTGCTCCTGTAGGAAATCCTTACAGCTGAAATACTTTCTGGAATCCGCCTCCCTAATAGTTTTTTGTAGTTTCTTGAATAGTGAGCAGGGCATTTCCCAAAAAGACTGTCATTTTCAGCCACAAAGTCGTCAACCAGGATCTCCAGTTTCTGCTCCCTGAACTCCCTCTTCATTGTTCTTTCCACCTCTTCTAGTGGCTCCTGCCATGACCTAATGCACACTTTTCTGATTTAAACAGTGTTGGATACGTGTGCTCCTCTTAAAGGCTCAGCTACAATCCTTCTAGTTTACTTCATGGGTTTGAGAGGTCACATTTAACTGCAGCTGCAACATTCCCAATTTGAGACTCGATTCAAAATTGGCATTGCTTACTGAATTGCAAATTGGAAATCAGTATTAAGTGATAGCGTTCATTAGGAAATTGCTATTTGGTAATGATGAGCTTACTACATACTATATTGCGATTGGTAAATAGTGATTCATTAAAAATTACTGCATCAAATTTCATACATCAGGCCTTTAACTGAGATTTCCTTATGTTTCTTGATTTACAAAAGCTCCAAATTTTTTTCTGTTGTGACTTCCAAATAGAAGGCAATTTAAGGTATGATTTACCTCATAGGAAACATTAGAAAAGTTAAATCTGTATTTGACTACAATCAATTCAAATATATAAGTAGGAATTTGAATTTATTATTTCTTAGGATTTGAAAGACCATGTGGAAGCAGCAGAATGCTCTGAAATTCATTGGTCAATACAAGTTTGAACTGCAGTTGCGCCGATGTACAAATGCACCTTTAACTGAAGAAAATTAGGTAAGAACACTATATGAAAATAGATGTGATAGTTCAATAAAATAAAATATATATGGCTTGATTTATAGTTTGGCAGACAGGGTACTTGGTCACAAACGTGACCAAGTACTCTGTCCCCCAATCCCTCTGTCTGCCTACTCTATTCTCAGTTTATTGTGAGTCAAGTGGACTATCAGTTATCTGACAGCGGTGTCCACAGTGGACTGCCAGCAGGAAACTGACTTCGACAGCCAGAGTACTTGCCATTGGAGTAAGTACAACAGACAAGCCCCAATATTTAGTGCAGATTGGGTGATGTACTTTTTTTATCCTTCATCACCAGAAAGGAAAACGTGGCAGTCACAAACAGATCAAATTAATGCTTAGCATTCTCTGGGGAGTAAAGGTCATTATTTATTGGTTTTTGGAAAACAACCGCCTGCTTTGGGAGGTTATTTTTGAAAAACAAAACATGTTTGCTGCATGGCCACCTAAACGATGGCAGCTGTGCACTAAACGTGTAGTACCTTCATGCAGGTGCTGTGAATGCACAGAGATCCCTGCAGGGCAGAAGACGACCTTTAAATATGGTGGTTTTCTGCCCATCTGGGTGGTGCATGTAATGTCCTCTTCCACCTTGATGGACAGAGGTAAAACAGCCATACTCATAAATGGCCCTTAGTGTTAAACAATAATTGAGTTAATAATTTTGGGGCCGATTCACAGAACTAATCTGAGATAAAATCGTAAACTTACTACTTTTGGTATTCACAGAAGGCATTTAGTAGTAGTAAAGTTAGGACTCCTAACTTTACTACTACTAAACTGAGATAGAATCCTAAACTTACTACTTTTGGTATTCACAGAAGGCATTTAGTAGTAGTAAAGTTAGGACTCCTAACTTTACTACTACTAAACTGAGATAAAATCGTAAACTTACTACTTTTGGTATTCACAGAAGGCATTTAGTAGTAGTAAAGTTAGGATTCCTAACTTTACTACTACTAAACTGAGATAAAATAGTAAACTTACTACTTTTGGTATTCACAGAAGGCATTTAGTAGTAGTAAAGTTAGGAGTCCTAACTTTACTACTACTAAATGCCTTCTGTGAATACCAAAAGTAGTACGTTTAGGATTTTATCTCAGATTAGTTCTGTGAAACGGCCCCTAAATTGCTAATTAAAAGGAGCCTGGTAGATGTTTAAGTAAATTACTTTAAGTAACCAAGAGTAAAGCACAAAAAGAGAACCTACAAATTATAAACTTTCAGGAAACAGAGCCTCCTGTGGCATCAACAGTAAGGTGTCCAGCAAATTTCACTGATTCTCCCAATTGTATCAACTGGGTTTCAGAGAGCTCAACAAAATAATGTAGTGAATTCACCCTTTGTGGATGGTTACCCCACATTTTTCACTTTCATTAAAAACCCTTTTTGTACTGGCGTTCAAAACGTGATAGGTGAGTGCATGGCGGTGGATCTGTTTGAACTGGCTGGCCTTACTATGGTGGAGATAAAGGTCATCTGTTAAGCAAAGAAGCTGAAAGTGGGACTAAATGCCGAAACAGAGTACAAGGAAACTCTCTTGGAGGAGGCCCGCTAGGCTCATATCTCCTTAGAGGAGAATGAGGTTGAAGTAGAGGAGGAGCCAGTACAATAGTTGGATGTTCCACAAAAGGGCAGTGGTCACTTCCTGTGCAGATGGCTAATGGGAAATGAAGTCTTATGACTTCGGGCCTTCCTTTAAAGATTGTGGGAAACCAGTTATGTCTCTTCCTGTGCAGATGGATAAAGATAGATGCAGTCTTGTCACTTTCTGTGCAGATGGCTGATGGCTAATTAGCATTAGCAGGCCTGCAGTTGACCCTATCAGTGCTGTCCTTTGGAGAGGTGTGAATTATTGCTCTCCGAACAGAGTCAATGGCCTGGAAAGATAGCCTGGGTGAGGAGATTCCACGAATGTGACTAAATTGAAATTAAGCAGGGTGAGGCCTTATAGTTCAATAATAAGGGAAGCCTAGAGTCCAGGGGTCATTTAATCCCAAGATACTTTTAGGCACTCCTTGCTTCAGTCTCCATAGAGGAGAGAGTTGGTCCCAGAACCAGTTTAGAGTGGTTGAGTGTGATGGGTGTATTCATTACCGTAGACATACTGGAGGGTGTGCCACAAGTCAGGTTCAGCCTTGTTAGATTTCACTGAGATGTGCTTTGGGATAGTTTGCAGTAAGGCAAACAGGATGTACTGAAAGAGGGGAAAGGGTTTCCCTTGGGAATTTATAGCAATTGGTTAGAGAACGTTCAGCAGTCACTCCCACCTACTGGCTAGTGAACTCAACAAATGTAGCGCTCCACCCCCAGCTCTTCAGAACAAATTTGTATCTGTGGAAGAACAGAAGAGGACTGGACCTGCTGCCTGTGACTTGTGTGGAGACCTGAAGGTATGGTCATTCTCTTGCTTGTATCTAGGAAAAAGAAGTGGAATTTAATGGTCAGTTTACAAAGAGGCCCTTTTGCTGGAGTCACCAGCTGACTAATTGTAATTAAGTAGTACACTGGACCCTGCTAGTCTTTGCTGGAGTGAGTCCTGCCCCCTAAGTGCTGTTCTTAGATTCTGGGCATTTTAAAAGCGACCAAGTGGAGCTACTTTAAAAATATGTAAAAAAGTGGTACTTGGAAAATCTTTACATTTTAGGAGCGCTGGAAATTCAGAGAGACCTTATGGCAAAGGTATCTGGTTTTGTGATGACTTGTCAGACACGAGTGCCAGATTTGCGCCACCGGAGGTTTATGAGTTACAAAAAGGAGACTGAGGGCGTTATTTGGTGGATGGGATACTCCTTCAAAATATCAAAAATATTCAGTGCACCACATTAAAAGTGCAATAGGCTGTAAGGCACCTGTATACAACCGATGGGACATTCGCCATGTTTGTGATGGAGTATTCTGTCTGCCAACCTCTAAATAAGGTTGTAAGACAGAAAGTAGAAATCTTGTCTGTGATGCGCAGGTGCAAAAAGTGTGTGGCCGGCGAGAGAAATTTTCATGGTCAGAGTTTTTCCCACCAAAACTAATGACTTCAGCAGGATCTTGTCCATCGTATTCAGCCTCCACCCTTTCTCACTGGAGGATTTTGACTTCATAAAAATGACTAAGGGGTCTATTACGATGGCGGTCGGATGTCCACCGCCGGGCCAGCGGTGGCACCCGCCGGACCGGCGGTGGACATCTGCCCACAATCGCAACCAGGAAAACCGCCAGTCAAATTAGGATGGCGGTGGTGACCGCGGCAGTGGGAAATTCCGACTGCCGCTTTTCCGCCGGTTGCCATCCGCACTCATGCCTGGCGGATGGAGCAGTACCGGGATAATGGTGGCAGTGCAGAGCAGACTCTGCCTGAAGGATTATGATGTTGGTGGTAGCCAGCCTTCCGTCAGCGGTCAAACCGCCATGGAAAGGCATGCGGAGATTGTCTTCCGGGGGCCCGTTGTGGGCCCCCAATGTGTTGGGGGGGTGTGGGTGCACTGGGGGGGTACCCATGGTCCCCCCCTACATTTCCCTGGACCAGGTGGCAGGCACTGTGCAGTTCCTGCCACGCAGTGCAGTGAAATGCAGGACATGCTTCTTTCGGCATTGCGGCGTTGCTGCGGGCAGCAGCAACCACCGCAATGTTAAGGCCCGCGATCAGACCGCCGCGGTCGAATTTCGACCGCGGGTCATTGTAATTCGACCGGCGGTGATGTTGCGATCCATGCGGGCGGTCTTTTCCCGCTACCATGGCGGTCGGGGAGGTTTTCCGACCGCCATCGTAATAGGCCCCTAAGTCAGAAGGTAAACACTTTGACTGCAATGACCTGCTTGGTGTATCCTGAACTCCGCTTCAACACAGTTGGTTGGGTCTCGGTCAACCACAAACTGAATTATAAATGGCTCTCAACTTTTACTTTGCATATTTTATCCTACAACTTTAAAGATTCTTCTCTCTGGTTCCCCTCATTGAACTTTAATTCTTTTGGTGAAATTCTTCTTATTAAACGTTTCTTGATTTTTTAGAAATTAGTTGTGGTATTTGTATTGTATTGTGGTTGGACTTTGTATTTGTTTTTGTGCTGCTAAATGCTTTATACTGTTTCCTAAATTTGTGATTGACGTCATATCTACCATGGGTTCAGCCCAGGTTTAAATTACTGAAACTGTATGCTTAACATGACAAAATCTTGGGACCTCAACTAATAATCAGTTTTCTTACTTTGATGTTCAGTAATGGGATGGATGTATGACATAATATCAAAACATCAATTATAGTGCTACACAAATATTGTGTCAAAAATATTGTCTACCTATACTTGTAATGGTAAGTACAAAAATATCGCTCACACTAATATTGTTAAAGATAATACAAAGATATCGATTTTCATTATATATAAAGAATAAAATAGTAAATCCAAATTATTTTAACAAATAATATTAAAATAATGTAAAATAAATAATTTTAAATATTTAAAAATATATATAAATATATACTCATGTAAAAACACACAAACATATATATATGTATATATAGATACATATATATATATATATATATATATATACACGTTTATACACACATATATAACACTATTAATACAAATATATATTTTGATTTATATGACATTTTTCAAATCATTGATTTTAATTTACTATTATAAAAAGCATAAATATATAAAAAGAAATATATATATATATATATATTCACTGAAAAAACCATAGGTTTTAGGGACAGTTATAGTTAGTTGTACATTGCACTCGTACAAAACCCGTGAAATTCCCCGTTATAGTTAGTTCAGCTAACTATAACTCGTGCCCCGCAATGCACTGCTGATGACGTCACATATTACATCACTCATGACATGGTCAGTGACATCACTGATGACATCACTGATGACATCACTGATGACATCACTGATGACATCATCTAGTGACTGTGTTTCTGTAAAGTTTAAATATTTTTAATATATATAGGGAAAGGCGTATTGAAGAATGAGTGGGTGTATAAGTGTCTGTATGGATGATTTAGTAGGTGTGTGACTAACTGTATAAGTGAGTGATTAAACGTATCTTACAGAATGCATGGGTTAGTGACTAAACTGGGTGAATGTTGTATCCGTCTGTCTGTTGCTGTGTAAGTGGCTGCATGGGTTTGTGAATAGCTACATGAGTGTCTATATGAGTTATTGATTGGTTGTCTGAGTATCTGTATGGGTGCCTGAGTGTTTGTGTGGGTGGGGTGTGTGCGACTCTGTACATAGATGTGTGAGTGGGTGATTCACTGGGTGCATGATTTGAAGAGTGCGTCTGTGATGGACTGCTTGGGTGGGTGAGTGTGTGTATGGGTGTGTTAGTGAGCGAATGTATATCTCAGTGGTACATGTGCGAGTAACTACATATGTAAAAGGCAATATATATGTGTGTTAGAGTATTTAAAAGGCTATAAGTGAGAGTGTGTGATTGTGAGAGTGGCTGTATGGATGCGTTTGTGCTTGTATCACTTATTGTATAAGAGCGTAAGAATGTGCTAGTATTTGTATGAGTAAGTGAGCTGGTGTGTGTATAACTCTATAGGTGAGTAAATTGGTGTGTGATTAATTTTTTGCATGACTGACTAGGTGTGTGAGTACCTCTATGGATGAGTGGCGGTGTGTGAGTGTTTATATAGGTGTATGCGTGCATAGGATAGTCCTGTACTGTAAGTATGAGTGACTGGACGGGTGAGTGAGTAGATGTGTGTGTGTAGACCTAAGAATCAGTGAGTGGGTATATAGTTATTGGTATTGGAGTGTGTATGGTTTTGCGAATGGCAGTCTGTAATTTAGAGTGGGTGTATCAAAAGTTATATTAGGGTGTGAGAAGATGCATGAAATTATCACATGGATGATGTCATCAGTGATGTCATTTGAGATGTCATCAGTGATGTCATCAGTGATGTCACTGACCATGTCATGAGTGATGTAATATGTGACGTCATCAGCAGTGCATTGCGGGGCGCGAGTTATAGTTAGCTGAACTAACTATAACGGGGGAATTTCACGGGTTTTGTACGAGTGCAATGTCCAACTAACTATAACTGTCCCTAAAACCTATGGTTTTTTCAGTGAATTTCAAAGGTTTTTTAAATGCTAATTTCTAACTATAACGTGCCTGAAACCTATGGTTTTTTCAGTGAATTTGTAAGGTTTTTTAAATGCTAATTTCTAACTATAACGTGCCTGAAACCTATGGTTTTTTTCAGTGAATTTCAAAGGTTTTGTAAATGACAATTTTTTAATTGTATTAATTGTTATATTTATTTTTTAGATACTGATTTACTACATTTTTTAAACTATTTATTTTTAGATATTTTATTTTTTCAATTACATTGTAATTACATTATACATTACATTACAAAATATACTTTCTCAGAATGAATTACTTTAGTTTAAATACTTTGCAAATAGGCAATAGAGTTTTAAGTACAGTAGTTACAGTTGTTGCAATAGGCAACACAATTTCAAACACAATGCAACATTGAGCTCAATGTGAATTTCTAGTTAAATGCAATTAGTTACTTTATGGATTACTTTTCTAACCACAGGACTGGATCCTAGATTCAGTCCTGGGACATCTCCTGTAAACAGTTGAGTAAAAGCGTTTTGGTTACAGTAGTGATTTTTAAGGAATATTATTGTATTTTAAAAGTTGACACGGAAACTTTTTCACATAGAATCACCAATGTTATCCTATGGGAGGAAATTCACTTAGCAGGTAAGTAGTGTTATCGTTACTTTTTCTTACTCAGTGGTGGATCCTGGATCCAGCACTGGTGCATCTCCTGTAAACAGTTGAAAGAATGCGTTTAAGTCATACAGGCGATTTTTAAGGAATATTTGTAGTTTGTGAAAATCGACACAAACTTTTCTGCTGAAAACCAGACAATGGATTCCTATGGAAGGAAATACAAGTTACTGGTAAGTACGGTTAGAATTACTTTTCAGGGTCAGTGCTGGGCTAAAAGATGCAGCACTGGGTTCTCTCCTGATAACAGGTGAGTAAATCGGAATTCGTAGTTCGGCTGATTTTAGAGGAATATTATAAAGTTTCAAAACTCCACACTTAGAAGAATTTCCAAGTGAAACCAGTCAATGTTAGCCTATGGAAGGAAATTCAAGTTACTGGTAAGTACGGTTAGAATTACTTTTCAGGGTCAGTGCTGGGCTAAAAGATGCAGCACTGGGTTCTCTCCTGATGACAGGTGAGTAAATCGGAATTCGTAGTTCGGCTGATTTTAGAGGAATATTATAAAGTTCCAAAACTCCACACCTAGAAGAATTTCCAAGTGAAACCAGTCAATGTTAGCCTATGGAAGGAAATTCAAGTTACTGGTAAGTACGGTTAGAATTACTTTTCAGGGTCAGTGCTGGGCTAAAAGATGCAGCACTGGGTTCTCTCCTGATAACAGGTGAGTAAATCGGAATTCGTAGTTCGGCTGATTTTAGAGGAATATTATAAAGTTCCAAAACTCCACACTTAGAAGAATTTCCAAGTGAAACCAGTCAATGTTAGCCTATGGAAGGAAATTCAAGTTACTGGTAAGTACGGTTAGAATTACTTTTCAGGATCGGTACTGGGCGCAAAGATGCAGCACTGAGGTCTCTCCTGATAACAGGTGAGTAAATCGGAATTCGTAGTTCGGCTGATTTTAGAGGAATATTTGCACAATGGTGAATAAAGGGGTGGGGCCTGAGGATACATGTCTGCAAACACGCCGTGTGGCGCGTTTTAAGTTGGAGAATTAATTCCTCCTCAATCCCGAGGGTCCCTAGGGGCCAACTAGCCCACCAGGTACCTCCAGTATGCGCTAGGGGCTGCGTTGCAGAGAGGTGTTCAGAGGCCACGCCCCTTTTACACCTCTCTGCAACGCAGCTCTGTGGTGCTTTTTGGAGGTACATGGTGGGCTACTTGGACTCCAGGGACCCTCAGGATTCAAGTAAAATCACATATATATCTTTGGCCGCGTCGGATCCGCATACCCTCAGCGCAGAATTTTTTTAAAATTATTTTTGGGGAGGGGGGCCGCGTGGCCCCCCTCCCGGCCCACTACTTGCCCCGGGGACCCCATCCCCCGGGGCTGGCCCTATCCTTTGGGGTCCGTGGGGGGACCCCAACTCCCCCACGGACCATGCCGGCTCCCCGCCTCCTGCGGGAGCCGACATTGCTTTTCCACATGGGGAGCTGCTAATATGCAGCTCCCCGTGTGGAAAGCAATCTGCTTTGGATATTGGAAGAGAGAGCAGGTTTCCTGCTCTCTCTTCCAATATCCAAGCAGTTTGCTATGACAGGACGGGAGCCGCGAGGCTCCCGTCCTGCCATAGCAAACTACAGTGTCCCGGGGTAGGCACCCCGGGACACTGCAGGAGCCGGCCCTGGGGGGTGGCGGTCCCCAGGGCCATCAAGGGCTCCAGGAGGGGGGCCGTGCGGCCCCCTCCCTTGAATTGCACAGCCCCGGGGAGCGCATCCTGCCGATTTTTTTTTTTTTTTTTAAATGCTTTTTTCTGCCCAGGGGGTCCTTGTGGGCACAAAATGGCTGCCAACACTTCCTGATTCGGAATGTTGACAGCCAGCTGACAGCCAATTAGCATGCGGCTCGTGATCGGGACGGTGCGCGCAGGGTGCGCTGAGGGTACGCGGATCCGACGCGGCCATAGATATATATGTGATTTTACTTGTTAATTTCTCAGGAACTACTGAACGGATTTACACCATTTTAGCAAAAGGCATGACACTGAACCAGGGGCGGGAAGTTTAAATCAAACAGGTGTGCGATTAACTTTGCTTTCATTTATGAACTAACGCTACTGAAGAAGGGACAAAGGACTCCTGAAACGCGTCTGGCGTTGTATTGACTGATGCCTGTTTCTTGTTAGCTGCCTGCTTGCAAGTCGCCAATACATTTCGAGCCATTACTCGTGTCTGAGGCTTCACTCCTTTGGGGCTACCTGTGTTTGTGGATGTATTACGGCTGTTGCCCAGCCGCGGAGTGAAGCCCACTGTGGTTTGTGGGTCCGTGCTGGATCTAAGGAGTGCTGGCAATTTCGGGAGACATGCAAGTTCGGCGCCATTTGCAGGGTGGTGCCGCCTTGGTGCTCACATTGGCGTCTGAAAAGCGAGGCAGGTTGCTGGCATGACCTGGCATCAACCCACATGGGTAATGATTTGTTTATTTTCGTGATGAAAAGCATGCCCACTGGGGATACCAATATTTCGCACTACAAGGACCAGAAGGCCGTGAGAGTTTTGGCCACGCCCACTGGGGCGGGAAGTTTAAATCAAACAGGTGTGCGATTAACTTTGCTTTCATTTACGAACTAATGCTACTGAAGAAGGGACAAAGGACTCCTGAAACGCGTCTGGCGTTGCATTGACTGATGCCTGTTTCTTGTTAGCTGCCTGCTTGCAAGTCGCCAATAAATTTCGAGCCATTACTCGTGTCTGAGGCTTCACTCCTTTGGGGCTACCTGTGTTTGTGGATGTATTACGGCTGTTGCCCAGCCGCGGAGTGAAGCCCACTGTGGTTTGTGGGTCCGTGCTGGATCTAAGGAGTGCTGGCAATTTCGGGAGACATGCAAGTTCGGCGCCATTTGCAGGGTGGTGCCGCCTTGGTGCTCACATTGGCGTTTGAAAAGCGAGGCAGGTTGCTGGCATGACCTGGCATCAACCCACATGGGTAATGATTTGTTTATTTTCGTGATGAAAAGCATGCCCACTGGGGATACCAATATTTCGCACTACAAGGACCAGAAGGCCGTGAGAGTTTTGGCCACGCCCACTGGGGCGGGAAGTTTAAATCAAACAGGTGTGCGATTAACTTTGCTTTCATTTACGAACTAACGCTACTGAAGAAGGGACAAAGGACTCCTGAAACGCGTCTGGCGTTGTATTGACTGATGCCTGTTTCTTGTTAGCTGCCTGCTTGCAAGTCGCCAATAAATTTCGAGCCATTACTCGTGTCTGAGGCTTCACTCCTTTGGGGCTACCTGTGTTTGTGGATATATATATGTATATATATATATATATATATATATATATATATATATATATATATATATATATATATATATATATTTATATTTAAATAAAGCATACAAAATATTAAAATACAAGTACAAAACATTAAACTAAATTACTAAAATAATTAAATATAAAAACTATAACATTTAAAACAATTATTCAACATATTACAAAAATTTTAACAAATATCCATAAATAAACAGATGATATAAAATTAAATAAAGAAACAATTAACACTAATATATATTTTAACAATTTAGAGGTAAAATGTGCAATTCCCCCTAGTCTGCGCAACAGTAGGAAAAGCGTTAGACTTCGGAGGGTTTAAACTTACTATTCCCACTCTAGTCTGTGCAACAGTAGGGAAAGCGCTGGACTTCGGAGAGGTTAAATTTGCCAATCCAAATCCACTCTGTGCAACAGTAGGGAAAGCTTTGGACTTCAGAGGTGTTAAATTTAATATTCCCACTCAGTCTGTGCAACAGTAGGGAAAGCGTTGGACGTCAGAGGGGTTAAATTTACCATTCAAATTCCAGTTTGTTCAACAGTAGAGAAAGCATTGGACTTCGGAAGGGTTACATTTACTATTCCAACTCCATTCTGTGCAACAGTAGGGAAAGCGTTGGACTTCCGAGAGGTTAAATTGACTATTCCCACTCCAATCTGTACAACAGTAGGCAAAGCGTTGGACTTCAGAGAGGTAAAATTTACTATTCCAAATCCAGTATGATTATCAAAGATTGTAACAATTAATTTTGGGTGATAAAAATTGCTATTCATTTATTATTCAATTAAGTTCCCACACTATACTCCCACAAACCTAGCAGCCCACACTTAAATTATAACTAATATAACAAAGTATAACACAATAAACATATTTAATGATCAATTAAATATTTATTAATAAATCAATGCTGAATTGTTAATTAATGATAGCCTAAATAACTTCACACCCGATGTCCCTACAAACCCAGCAACCCGCACCTAAAAGAAAACTTTAAAAATATATAATTATTGAACACTTTACATTATTAATGATGAATTAAATAATTAATAACTTAATAATTAATTGTTAATTAATTATTACTTGATTAACTTGCCACCCTATACCCCTACAAACCCAGCAACTCACATCTAAAATAAAACGTCATTTTGTTCTTCACAATTTGCATATTTAACAATCAATTAAATAATTAATATTCAATTAATAGTCAAGTATTACTCAATTAACTTCTTACCCTATACCCACACCTAAAATGCAACTTTAAAAACATGATAATTACACAATTACATTATTATGATGAATTAAATAATTAATAACTTAGGGGGTCATTACGATGGCGGGCGGAAGCACAACCGCCGTGCTGGCGGATGCAAAACCACCAGTTACCGCCGGCACGCAGCAGTCCACACGCCCGCCCAATTACGATGCGAAAAGTAGGCCAAACACCGCCGGCAAGCCAGCAACACCGTCCGCCATCAAAGTGCGCCCGTACACGTAGCGGCGCAGCCCAACTGACACACACCGTCCGACGAAAACACGTCCCGCCCGGCGCATAAATTACGATGCCGCAAACAAACGGCTCCCACGGCCAAGAGATACCGTACGACAAACCGAAGCGGTAACACGGACGCCGAGCACGGACAACGAAGAAGCGGCTCCCCGAGCATGAATCCAGCACTGCAGGCCCTCCCCATGCTCTTGCTGATGCACCACCAAGGACGCAACGTACCGCGGAGACGCAGGTAGGCACACACACAACAAGTGCACGCAAACAGCGCACACAGTGCAAGGGCGGAAAAAGCGGACAACCCCCCAGCGCGTGTACACTACACATCCACCATTGCATCCACATATGACACACAGGCCAAATCGTAACATCGCGTAACACATGTGTACACACCACCTGGGACTAGGAACCAACGACCCCGTCACGGCCCCAAAGCGGCGATGACGCCGCCACACATGCGCACAACGCAGAGGCCAACCGCAGCGCCATGCATGCGTCGCACACAGACACAGGGACACAACCAAGCAGCACACACATCAGCCCCACCCCGAACGCACATGACACGTGACAGGCCTGCCACAGACATGTCCCCAACGCCCAATTCACGGACAACACCCAACGCCACACAACCGACGCACACATGTCAGTGAAGTCACGCAACAGCAGGACACACCCCAGTGTAACAAACATGGCGAAGCACACAGCGGCGGCAACACCAACTAGGAGAAGCAGGGCTCCTTCGGGAAGAGGAACGCCAGTACCACACTGAAACACCCATACCACCCTGCACATATGAACAAGACATATAAAACGGAACACCAAAGAGCCCGGGGACCGACAACAGGTGGCCCAAGAATAACATTCACACACAAGGCCCAACGCAGAGCGGAAAGGCAGCCTGCCGCCCACACAAGGGAGAGCAGACAGCACCGAATGACCTTCCATTCCAACTCCGAAACCACAGCCCTACGAAAGAAGCCGGTGAATACAGCCATTGTCCAAGAAAAGACCAACACAGGCATGCCGAGGAGACCGACCACAGGGCAGATAGCGCATATCACAGAAGCACACAACGGACGGGGAAGAAAGAAGAAAACACTCCCCCATGTCGGCCACATGCAAGTTAATTGGAAGGAGTCACACATCACTGACCTTGAACTGTCTGAGAAGCATGTGGGATGAGGGCCCGTGTCCTCCAAACAAGCCAACAGAACACAAGTCCTGTCCCCCTACGACTACACAGAGCTCACAGCAACCTCGGAGCGTGCACATTGCAGACTGCACACACAGCCGGAGCACGCCACCACAACGCACCGCTGCGAAATGGCAACCGCAACACACCTACCCAACTACGCCGGACAGCTCAAGCTGTACAAAACCAACCTGATACATATATTGGGATGCGATCTCCTGTCCCTGCTGAACGTAAGTTACCGACTGACTTACCGCATCACATTGTTCAGCTGCGTCATGCCCGTCTTCTACTGTCGGAGGTGTCCCTACCAGCATCCCGTGGAGATATGCCTCTCCAACCCAGCATGTCTAAAGGCGGACCTGCTACCACTACTCCTCCCTCTGGACGCACACGACAGGGCCTGCTCTGCCTATGGGGGCATGGCGTATGTGGCCAACATCGCACCCGCACTGAAATGGGACCACTGTGCCTCCACACGACGGATCATCGAGAACAGCTACATCGAATGTCACCCAGCATGCCCCATCATGGTCCTCCAAGGGACAACTTACGAACAACACCTTGACAGCCACCATCCGCTACATTGGCTGGCAAACATGTACACCACCAATGACATGGAAGCCCTGCTGGACGGCATCGCATACCTGACAACCTGTAAATTCGTCGGACCACAACGCAGGTTCCCCGATTGACCTATGATGTCCAACCCCGCACCCATGCTTAGCTTCCGCACGGACTGGCCAGTCACCACCACAACAGCCATACCAAACGACCGGCAACTGTTACCACACCATCAACGACATCGCCATGACATCGGATATGACCGGGACATGCACACTGTTCCCCATCACATCCAGGAACACCGCATGCATCGTGGGAGGCAGTGGCATGGGGTCTGTGCATCGCACCCACATGGACGGAACTGCACGAACAACCAGGACACGACATGGATCCAGCGCCCATGGACACACACACCGCTCAGTGGACATGAATAGGTCGCCTGGAGTCTGTGGGTGCTGCACCCCTCCCACCCCCGCCCCGGGAATCCCATACCAGGACCTTTGCATGGACGACAAGTGCATACAACAACAACATGACCCCAGTGACTGTGACATGTCCAGTAACCACCACATTGCAACAACAAGTGGCACGCCGCTGCATGCACGCAAGCACATGCCCTGATGTCATCTCACATGCACGCGTGCATGAGGAACAACCGCAGCAAACCTGTCACATGGAACTGAGATGGACTGTGCCCATGATGCCAAGCGGTCTGGTAGGCTACATGTATACCGTCTGTGTCAAAGTCCGCAGCTCCGCAGCTATACGTAAATGTACATTAGCACAGCCTTGGCCAAGCAGATGTAACTCTGAAGCCCACATCCCACATGCAACAGCCAATCACATGTAACCCCACACCCTATCCCATTTGCAATCATGCTCAGTATATCCTCAACATGTATTCCGCTGCCAGTAGTGTCCACTATACTGCATCACAGAGGACAGAAGACTCAATATAATGTTTGAAACCAAAACTGTCTCCGCTGACTCATTTCACAAGTACGAATGAGAGAGGATGAGAGTATGTGAAGTACACGGCAGTCGTGACATGACCATGTAGTCCACTGGTATTGGATGTCAACGCAAATGAGTAGCACAACTGTGGAAGACACACATGTGTCGTGTGAAGTCGTTTGGACGCAGTGCTCAGGTGGGTGGGTGTGACGGGTAGATGCGCACATGCCAAGTTGGAGCACGCCGTGTCGGGAGGGGTCATGAACAGTACACCACCGCTTCCCTGGGCATTGTGAGAGGACACCTGTCCTGGGGGAGTGAACACGTGTGTGCACAGCAGCCGGGCACACGTACAAAGCGGTACCATGCGCACCTCAGCCCACCCTCTGTGGACAAGCTGGATCCTGTTGTGCGCCCGCCATGCCCCTTGACAAGGCACACACAGCCCCAGTCGACCAGGTGTAACCCCAACATAGTCAATCCGCACAGGCGATACAGGGCACGGGATGGCAGTGGAGCATGGTGTGTGAGAGGTCTCCTCGCGCTCCTCCTGGTCATATCACGCAGGCAATAGAACCTCAACGTCTAGCATGGCACAAGTCAAATGGAAGTGTAGGGGGACGCACCACAGCACGAGCAGCACTGACGTCACGGGAGGTGGCTCGCACCATCCCATCCATTGCCCATTATACCAACCACGCCACATGCCATTGCGACTAAGTGCAAGCGCGTGCGCCACCACCCCTGAGCCCTCCCCAGAGAGGCCAAAGAGTGAATGTGTGGGCCATCAGTCACAGATGGACGCGGCATGGCCGCAAGGGCAGCCACAGCCACTGGGTGTCGCAGGTGGCGGATCCGGAAGGCGAAGACTGTGATGCATAGTCCATGCAGGCCGGGTCTCCATTTGGGGCACCACGCAGGTGGACGGCGTCCCGCAACACATCATACCCTGAGACAGCCCACTCGTGCAACTGGACCCACACATACACTCCTTGCCCTCTCTGGTGCGAGCTTGGGGCTGCCTGTGCAAGCGCTAGCCTCGCAGGTGCACATGCATATTGGGGGAGCGAGGGGAGGACATGAGGGCTGGGGCGAAGATGACTGTATCACTGTCAGTGAGTACAAGGGATGACCCAGATGTGGAAAGGAAGAGACGTGTCCTGTGTGTACTGCAACTAGTCGCCAATCCAACTACCCCCCCATGTCCGGAATGTAAGCCCGCACCTAGGCCCGCCCATCCGCCACACGAATATACCACCAGCACGACAACCTTCCCATTCGAAACACTGACTGAGGGTGGCGACCAGTGAACAATCATGTGTAGCCTACCCACGCGTACATGTGGGCCCTCCATGATCCATGTCACCTGCGGCAAAGTCATGACATGCGCAATGAGGGAAGTGAGGAGAGCTGTCCGCCCCACGCACAGAAGGTGCATCAGCTCCACAGACCCAGCAGCGAGTCCAGCAGGGGTCACATGTGCAGGGGCAGCTGTGCCTGGTGTGAAGGCACATGCATATAGACAGCACATCGACCAATGTGTAGTCTGCCCACATCTACAGTCCATCATCATGCGGACATAGGAATTGAACACAGGGCAACACATCTGAGTGGGTGCACCCACCGTGACCAACAATGCGCAATCATCGACGTACCCGCCCTGTGCATGGCCCCCCACCCAACGGAGGCACATCCAGTGCCACCATCCCACACACACAAGCCTTCCACGGAACATGCTGTGTCCAATGGTCAGTACAGAGTCAGCGCCCATCTGGTGGATCCTGAACAGGAGACACATGCACACACATGCCAGCTCCCACTATGTACGTCTGCCACCTGGCACGTGCAATGTAACCTCTCACCTGTGACGTGTGACTGCAAGCACACAGCCGTCTTGGCATGGGGCTGTCAATGTGGACACCTGTCAATGTTTCGGGAGGTGTGATTCGTACAGTGCTGTACATAGGGTGCAGTGCTGACACCTACTACTGTCTCATATCCCCTCGTGCCACAGGTCCCACTTGTTTTGGCCGCTCAGCCTGTGCCCACATCGTCGTCGTCGTGTGCCATACTCATCCAGCCTCGGAAGCAGTTCCATGCTCAGCAGACATTCATGTTGCCGTGGCGTTGCCGCTTGACGAATATGCAGTCAGTCCCCATCAGCACGCCCCGCAAGTCATTGGGGCCTAGATCCCCATGTGCATGCACATGGCAGTGGTTTGTATCACTAGCCATTGCTGGGAGACCTGTGTAAGTGTATTGTGGCCGTGCCGTCCCAGCTTGACAGCTGGGCTGTGGCTCATGTGCTTGCTCAGTCATGTCAGTGATGTGTATGCGAAATTGCTATGTGTTGTGTTGCTTTGACATGTGTCCACTGCCATTTTCCCTAGGCGGAGACCGAACATTGACCGCCCATACCAATTGCTGGCGGACATGGACGATACAGAGGTCATTAGGAAGTTTCGGCTGGACAGGCCAACCCTGCATCGACTGTGTGCCATGTTGGAACCCCATCTCCGTCCCCGCAGGGTGTATCCGACAGCTGTCACCCCCACGGCTAAGGTGATGGCCGCCATGCATTTCTTCGCCACTGGGTCATTCCAGCACACAGTGGGCAGTGGAGGAGGGATGTCCCAGCCCATGTTCAGCAAGGTGCTGAGGGATGTACTGGCAGCCATGATGCTGTACCGAAACAGGTACATCCACTTCCCCAGGGCTCGTGAATTGGCGGCAGTGAAGGGTGCATTCTATGCCCTTGGCAGAATCCCACACGTCGTTGGAGCCATTGACTGCACACATGTTGGCCTTGTTCCACCACAGGCCACTGAGCACCTGTACCGCAACAGGAAGCACACGCACTCCCTGAATGTGCAAGTGGTGTGCCTTGTGGACATGGTGATCACCCACGTGTGTGCAAAGTTCCCAGGCTCGGCCCATGACGCACACATAATGCGCAACAGCATCTTGCCACGACTGATGTCCAATCTGCAACAGGATCGCGGCTGTATTGTCGGTGAGTATGTGGAGTGGTGTAGCGTGCTGGTTGTGCGATGCTGTCCCCTGTCCAGTTGGAATAGCAACGGTTCTCTGTGTCCCTCACACCCAGGTGACTCTGCGTACCCGAATGGGGCATGGCTGCTCAGTCCATTGAGGAATCCTCGCACCCCAGCAGACGATCGCTACAATGAGGCACATGGGAGGACCAGACGTGTGGTCGAGCGTACCTTTGGCCTCCTCAAGTCCAGGTTCAGGTGCCTGGACCGCACCGGGGTGCGCTGGCGTACTCCCCACAGAAGGTGTGCCAGATAGTGGTGGCGTGCTGCATGCTGCACAATCTGGCCATTCGGAAGCAGATCCCCCTCATCGTGGATGACGGAGATCAACCAGGGCCCCAGCCCGCAGACCAGGACAGCTCGAGTGAGGAGGACAGCGGAGAGGAGGAAGCTGGTAATGTGCGGCAGCAGCTCATCGCCCACTACTTCACTTGACGGTGAGTGTCCATGTACGACGGCTGATGTGGCTGTGTCTGTGCAGGTGTGTGTGTGCTGTGTCAGGGTGGCCGCTTGTTCACTGCGTGCTGTGTGTCAACGCTCCATGGCCAGGGTAGTATGCCACTGTTGGTGGCTGTGGCATTGTGCCCTATTGCTCTGTGCGATGTGTGTACATTGCTTGTAGTTGTTGACATGTACTGTGTGATGGGTGTGTGACACACTCATTGAATGTGCTCCTGTTCTGTCTCCCACCCCTAGGTCCCTACAGGCCCTCCGGTTCCATTGCCATGCCACGCATCAGGTGCCTTTCCGCCCAAGGTGGCCGTTGTATTCCGTACAAATAAAACACAGGGCACAAATAGCAGTTTGTGTAAGAGGTGCATTTATTTCAAACTGTGACATGTGATTGTGTGTAAGGTGATGACAAAAGTGGTGCGTGCAGTGACAATGAGCTGTCGGTCATGGCTGCGTGATGCTCAGGGTGTACCCACTGGTTCTATGTCCATAGTCCAACACACACATGCCATCCAGATGGCTGTGTGGAGTGGGATCGTAGTCCAAGTCAATGCAGTGGGTGGTCAAGGAAGGCTGGCTGGCTGCCTCACTTGCGTCTGGAGCGTGCAAAGTCCTCCCGGGAGATCTGTTTCCACTTCGGACGGCCCCTTCCACGTTTGCGAGGGGGGTGCCTGCTTGCGACATGCTGGTGGTTGAGGTGTGCTCACTGGCTGTGGACGCAGGGGAACTGGACACTGCTGCTTGACCCTGCGCCCCTGCAGGTGGTGGCGGAGGGGGAGCTGCTGTCCCTGGCTGTGACCTCACCGCCACCACCAGCTGGCCCATGAGGTCCACGAGTTGGCCCATACGGGCGTCCATGGACCTCAGCACCCCCAGCACCTCCCGCGTGTCTGAAGCAGACCTGACCCATTGTTCTTGGGCCTCTTCATAGGCCCCAAGGACTCTGGCCATTTGAGGCAGGGCATGGCTCCCAGGGAGACTTGCGTTTCCCTGACCCTGCTCCTCCTACCAGTCCTGCTGCCACCGGCCTGCCCACTAGCCACATTGCTCACCACGGTCCTCGCTGTGGCTCCCAGGGTGGATCCAGTCGGCCGGGCCACCACCTGCGCTGGGGCTGGTGCCAGCGAAGACGTGGTGGTGGTGGCGGCGGTGGTGGTCGGTGCGGCGATGGTGGCGGTTGCGGCAATGGTAGTGGCCGCAATGACCGTGGGTGTGGCCGCAATGACCGTGGGTGTGGCCGCAACGACAGTGGCAGCAGGGGGCTGGGAATGTTCAGCAGCCCTGGATGATGGGTTGGTGGGTAGGAGGGGTCCTGGGGAGCGGCTGGGCCCTGCCACACCAGATGGGCCTGCTTGGTGGTCCGTGTCCGAAGAGGAGGACAGATCCTCCACATCCGTGTGTCCTCGTTGGGGGCTTGTAGGCTGGCTGTGCTGGCTGCTGTCTCCATCCCCAGCATCCAGCAGTTCGTCACCTGTGGAGAGAATGAGATTTGTTATTGTGTTGCACCTGGCGAAGTATGTACTTGTCGTCTGACATTAACAGTTCGTGCAATCTCGTACATGGGTTTCCCGGAGGCGTGTGTGTGTGGCTGTAGCATTTGTAGTTGTGTGTGCTTGACAATGGGACTGTGTGCTGTGCACATGTGGCATGGGACGGATTGGCCATGCTGATGGGTGTGTTGCTGTGCCCCTACTTATTGTGACTCTGGTGTATGCGGGCTCCTGGCCCATCCTGGGTCTGGTTTGTACTTTGCTTTTGGTGTTCAGATGGGACGCTTAGGAACGCATATGGCAACATGGGGGCCATGCCCCAGATTCGCATTTGGGATGGAATATGCTTTTGGGGTACATGCTGTGAGCCATGGGTGCCGAACGTGACATGTGTTGTGGCAGCATGACAGTGCATGGTTTGAGGTGTGTGCATGCTTGACATGGCCTGCATATTTGCTGTCTGTTGTGATTACTGGACATGGCATTGGACGCATCGTTATGAGTGAGTGATGGTTGTGTGCCAGCCAACGTATTGCAGTTGTCCCATCTCCTTGGTGTGCGTGCTGCCCTGTGCCATGTGCATCACTGCAGTGCTCGGGGGGTGTGGCCCATGTTGTGTGTTGTTGCTCACAGTGTGTCGTGCGCTTCATTGACTTCTGGCACATGGTTGGTCATGGGCATGTATCTTAGCGTGACTGCTGTATGTGTGGCAGCTGTGCGGATGACATGCCTTTCATGAGACTGGGGCTGACGGATGGGATGGATGGTATGTTGTATGTGCATGGTGTGTCTGTGTGTTTGATGGGTTCAGTGGTGTTCGTGTGCATTTATGTTGTTCCGCTCTGTTGCGTCTAGTGTTGTTTGTCTTACATAGGCGTAGTTGTGGGGTGTGTGGTTGACAGGCAGTAGGGGCTACATGGACAGGACTTCAATGGTGTTTCGGTTGTGTGTGATGGGTTGCACAGTGGCTGCCGTGTGGTACTATATTCAGTGTGGCTTGTGCATGCAGACGTGGCTCCTTGGGTGTTGCTGTGTTTGTGATGGGTCATGTGGGGTGTGAGTCTGTGGTTCATGTCCGTGTGCACATTGTTCACTTGTTCGTGACGGTGGGCGGTGCTGCGTGTTCGTCTGCTACGTGACATGTCCCATGTGTTGGTCGTGTTACGGTCCTCATGCCTCCAGTAATCCAGCCCTGTCCAGTTTCCCACCTGCAGGTTGTTCGTGCGTGCACTGTACTGGATGCCACATGGTTCTAGCGGGGGTGCTCCATGTTGCAGGTCTGTGGGGGTGGGGGGTGTTGTGGGTCGTGGTGGTGGCTGGACACCCACTGACACCGATTGCTGTGGACCGTGATGTCTACCTTTCGGCTGTCGTTGTGCACTGCGGTGGCTGACACGTGGCTGTGGGGTGTGGGGGATGCTCCTCCTTGCTGTGCTGTGGGACTAGGGGCCTGGTGTGTTTTGTACTTGGGCTGTCCACCCTCCCACCCACTGCACTTTGTGTTCCTGCCACTTACCTGTTACTTGTCGGTTAGTGCAGCTATGGCGGACACATGGGTGTGGTGGGTGCTCGTTGTGGCGCTTCTGGCATATTTGGGGACCTGTTGGTGGTTACGTGGCTGGCTGAGTGTACACATGTCCCCACGCATCTTACAGTTGTTCGGTTTGGGCTGTGTGTGGTGGTGTCTGTTGCATGTGTGTATGATGTGTTGTGTATTGTGTGCTGGACATGGGGGTGTTTGTCCCTGGGAGCTGTGGCATGGTGGTAGTGCATGTGAGTACATAGCGGTGTGCTGGTATACATTAGTTTGTACTTACCAGCCTCCACTCCCCCTGCTAATCCGGCGAGGATCTCGGGATGTATGATGACTCGCACCTTCTCCTCCCACGCTTTGAAGGTCTTGAAGAGCGCGGGATTCCCTCCGCCAGTGACGGCAGCCAGCTCTCTGTTCTTGCTCTCCTTCTTCTTGACCAGGCTCTTGACGTCATTCCACCGTTTGTTTATTTCGACTCTGTTCCTGGGCAAGGTCCCGACTGCATTGACCTGGTCTACGATCCGGTTCCACATTCTCTTTCTGGTGGCTAGTGGTGTGTGCTGGACCAGGTTCCCATAGATTTGTGGGTGCACCTTGATGATCTCGTCGACCATGACCGTCAGCTCCATGGGCGTGAACTTGGGCATTCTTTGTGGTGCCATGGTGTTTGTGGTGCTGGTGCGGTGTGTGTTGTGTAATGTGCAGGGGGTTTGTGGTGCCGGTGTTTGGTGGTGGTGGTGGTGGTGGTGGTGGTTGTGATGTGTGCGTTTCTGTGGTGTGCTGCTGTCCTTGCTGTGTCACTGTGTCCTCTCCTCTCCTCTCTAGTTTGCAATGTTGCAAGGGGTTGTGGTCTGTGGGAGTGCTGCTTTTGTACTTACCTATGTGGGTGTGTCCTCATGGTCTGTTGTTTTCAGGTGTGTTGTGTCTGGGGTTCTGGCCTTTGTAGTTTTTGTTTGTCCAGGGGGTGTTTTCGGGATGTGTACTGTGCTTGTGTATTTGTGCGTGCCTTGCTGTGTGGACTTGTTGGCCATGTTGTGTGCGATTGTTTTTGTCAGCGGATGGTTTCTGTGCAGGGACGTGGGCGCCATGGCTTCTGCCGTGTCGATTCTCATCGGCGTTGTTTGCGCTGGCGGGCGGTATATTTGTAGTTTTCCCGCGCTCATGGCGGTGCGATCGTAATCTCACGTGCGGTGTGTCGGGCGTGAGGGCGGGCGGTTTTGTGTTGTCGTGCGTGTTTCCGTCCGTGGCGGGCGGTTTGACTCCGACTCGGACGATGGCGGGCGGTATCTTGTGTGATTTATCCGCCGATGGCGGTTTTCGGTTTGTGTCATCGTAATGGCGTGGTCGGTGTTCAGACGGTGTGTGCGGGCGGATTTTTGCCGCTTCCATGCCTGGCGGATTTTTTTACGCCGGGTATCGTAATGGGCCCCTTAACAATTAATTGTTAATTAATTATTACTTGATTAACTTGCCACCCTATACCCCTACAAACCCAGCAACTCACATCTAAAATAAAACGTCATTTTGTTCTTCACAATTTGCATATTTAACAATCAATTAAATAATTAATATTCAATTAATAGTCAAGTATTACTCAATTAACTTCTTACCCTATACCCACACCTAAAATGCAACTTTAAAAACATGATAATTACACAATTTAAATAATTAACAATCAATTAAATAAATAATAATACATTTATAATTATTTATTAATCGATTATTACTTAATTACCTTCCCACCCTACATCCTTACAAACCTAACAACCCACATCTAAAATATGACTTAAAAAAACATAATAATGACATAATTTACATAATTAATTATCAATTAAATAATTAGGAGCCTTCCGGGTCGCATCGTAATCGGCCCCTCGGTTTACTTTTCGACCGCCACATTACAATGCTGGCGGTCGAAAACTAAACCGGCCAGTCATTCGCCTGGCTTCCAATGGGCTCAATAAGCCCGTGGCCAGTTGGAACTGGCTCGAAATCCCAAACGGCAGGCCTTTCCGCCCTTGTGTTTACGATGCATGGTTTCCGGCATGGTTTCCATGTCGGAAAGCGTGTTTGGGGGGCCCCAGCAGGGCCCCCTTTTGTGTGTGGCCTCTGGTTGGGGGCCGAGGGGGTACCTATGGTGCCCCCCTGTTGATCCCTGCACCCCTGGCAGGCATCTTTAGGTGCCTGCCACAGGTGCACGGATGAACAGCACCTCCCATTTCCCTATGGGAGCATGTATTATTGCCTGTTTACAGCCGTAATGCATGCTCCCATAGGACCAGAGGTCGGTCGGTCCCAGGACCGAGACAGTCGGACATCATAATTAGGCCCAAAATATTAAATAAAACATTTATTATTAATTGAACTTTCCACCTTGTACCCCTACAAACCTCACAACCAGCTTCAACACTATAAATTACTATTAAGAATTAAATCAAAAATTATAAATAACTTACAATTGCAAACAATATTGTTAGACCTGGCATCCTTGGCGTGGCTCTCCCTTCCATTTTTTGATGATGCCTCCAATGGTATTGATCTGTTTTTGCTGGTTTAGATGCTTTGGGCACTGTGCCACTGCTATTCAGTGCCACAGTGCAAGTGCTCCCTTTGATAAATTGTGTTATGTATTAGTGACTCCATTATTAGATGATTGGTTTACTTGTCAGTCCCTAGTACAGTGCACTGAGTGTGCGCAGGGCTTCTAAATCCAATGCTGCTGGTGGGCTTGCAGCACTGGCTGTGCCACCCACAGAAGCAGCTTGTAAAGTGTGTCTCAGGCCTGCCATTGCAGAGCCTGTGTGCAGCCTAGGGCTGCCATGTCGACTTGGTGAGTGCACCCACTTACCAGTCCCTAAACCTTCCCTTTACTGCATGTTGGTCACCCCTAAAGCAGGCCCTAGGGCAGGGTGCATTGTAAGTATAAGGTAGGACATGCCCTGGTGTGTGTGGGGCATGTCCTAATAGTGAATTACAGCCATTTTCGTTTTTCACTATTGCAAGGCTACCTGTTCCCCATAGGCCAGAATGGGCAGTTTGATTATTACACCTTATAATCCTAACTGACCCAAGGAACATGGTAGAAAAACGAATTTAGTATGCCTGAACTCAGGATGATAAAATACATCTTTTAGTGAAGTTGGTTTTAACATTCTGTGTTTGAAAATACCACTTTTAGAAAGTAGGTATTTTCTTGCCTAAACTATCCAAGCCTGCCTCTGCTAGGTTGTGTATTCCTTGTCTGGGTTTGTGAGTGACAGGGGCTGGGGGACTCCAGGAGACAGGGTGAGTCAGCACAGGGCTGAATAGAGAGATCTGCATCCAGAGTGGAGGGAGGAGTTGCACCTGGGGCTGAATAGGGCTGTGCCTGCCTTCCACAATGCTGGCTCCACCTCCTGCCGGGCGGCGGAGCACTCTGCCCCACATTCTGAAAGGAAAGAAGGAGTCCTGTAAACAAAGTGCTCCAGGACTGACCAGAACTGGTTTTGGACTAGGCAAAGGCCTCTCTGCCTTCAGAGAACAAAGAGAAAAGGTGTATAAAAGGGGACCCAGACCCCTAGGAAATTAGATCACTTTTGGGAAACAAGAAGAAACCTTTGCTGAGGAGCGGAACCAAGAAGAAACTGAGGAGAAGACTATCCCTAAGCTAGAGGGATCTGCCTGCAGTGGTTGCCTGACTGCCAAAGAAAGGAGAAGGGAACTGTGTGGGTACTTTCATCAACTTGTGAAGGATCCCCAAGGGCTTGATTTTAGAGCTTGCCTCCTGCTGAAGTCTCAGGGACAACAGACTTCACCCACCAGCTCCCCCTGTATTCCCTTGCTGGGAATTTGGACCTTCTGACACACTTGCGTGTCTCTGGGAGCTGGAAGCGCGACTCAACACGAAGAAGCGTGTCGCCGCAGCCGCTGAGTCTCACATCGCTGGAGAAGAGAGTCGACGTCGCATCAGACGCCGGCGCATCCCCGAAGAAGCACGCCACTGACACCCTCGCATCCTTCGAAGTGCCTCGCAGCACCGGAGAAGAGTGTCGCCGTCGCATCAGACGCCGTCGCATCCCCGGGGCAGAGCATCAACCTCGCATCAGACGCCAATGCATCGCAACACGAGGCGCACCCCGCATCCCAGGAGAAGATCGTCGACCTCGCATCAGACGCCGTCGCATCGCCAGGGAAGTGTGTCGCAGGGCCTGTCGCGGCTCCAAAGACTCATCAAAATCGCCGCACGGCCGTCGGGCATGCACGCATCACCTCTTCATTGTCGCAACCTCAAGAAGACGCCACTTTGTTTCTTTTGCACCAGATCTTCAACGCATCACCGTCCTTGCATGTAAGGGACTACCGTATCACCTTCCCTGCAACACTTTCCGTTGCCCTGCGTTACGCATCTCAGGTACATTGAACTCAAAGTGTCGCATTTCCATTTTAAGAGACTGAAGCTAATTCTACCATCTTTAAAGTACAGTATTGTGGATTATTTTTGTCGTTTATGGTCTTGTGGTAAATCTATATAAAAGATACTTATTTTTATAATACAACCTGTGTGGTGTCCATTTGTAGTGTTGTCACTGGATTACTGTATGTGTTCACAAATTCTTTACACACTGCCTCTGAACTAAGCCTGTCTGCTCGTGCCAAGCTACCAAGGGGGTGAGCAGGGGTTATTTCAGGAGTGTACCCCCTTACCCTGACTAGAAGCAAGGGTCCCTATTTGGACAAAGGTACCTACCTCTGCCAACTAGAGACCCCCAGTTCTAACATTGGTGGTCAGCGGTGGGGATTCTGGACTTGCATTTGTGACTCATGTACAGTGATTGGTGAACACTACCTAGTGAGTGCAGACCAAAACGCAACCACATACTTTTGGTAGACATTCTTTTCTGGGACTTTCTATTTTTGCTAAAAACTGCCAAGTTTAATCACCATGGATACAGCAGCATCCATAGTATCTGTTGATAATGATTGGAAGGAGGAGAAACTGGAATGCTACACTGTTAACCAGCTCAAGCACTTCTGCAGGAAGTTCAAAGTTTCTATGACCGGAATCACCAAGAAGGGTTATTTCCAAAAGGCGCTGAGGGCCTGGGTTGAAGCAAGGAATACCCCTGAGAATGAAGAGGGGGCTGAGAATGCAGATGAGCAGCTGGATGGGCCAGTGAGTCCAGGGGAGAGGAGAGCATCTTCCCCCATAGGTAGCAGTGTTTCTGCCCGAGGTCTGTCCCCAGAAGAGCTGGAGGACAGAGAAAAGAGTAGGATGCACGAGATGGAGCTGACCAAGCTCAAGTTCAAGGGGCAGTTAGAATTTGAATTGCAATCTAGAAAGTTGGCCTTAGAAGAGAAAAGAATGGATCATGAGCATGAAAAAAGTTTGAGGGAGATGGAGTTCAAAGCCAAGAAGTTAGAGATTACTCCCTCTGGTGGCAGCACACCGTCAGTGCCTGTTGAGGCTAGGGTGTATATTCCTAAGGATGTGGTTAAGGAGTTTTTTAAAAATGATGATATTGGGCAATGGTTCAAGGCCTATGAGGTAGCCATGACTTCCCACCGGGTCCCTGAGAAGGATTGGGGAGCGGGGTTGTGGGGTCGGTTCCTTAGTGAGGGGTGGGATACTTTGTTGGACTTTCCCTCTGAAGTCTATAATTCCTACAGCCACATGAAGAATGCATTGATGACCAGGTATGGGTTGACCCCTGAACTCTATAGGCAGAGGTTCAGGAACTGTAAGAAGATTGAAGGCAGTACCTGGGTTGAGTATGTGACCTTTTTTTGCAGAGCCTTGGATGGTTGGGTAAAGGGTAGCAAAGCAAATGATTTTCAGGCGCTCTTTGATTTGATTGCATGGGAGCACTTGTTCAGTAATTGTTTTCCTGAGCTATGCCAGCACCTGATTGACAGTAGGCTGACTAACCCTAGGCAGCTTGCTGAGGAGGCGGACCACTGGGTGAGTACCTGGGTCCACAAGGGTCACGTGGGAGACTCCGCCAAGGGTGGGCAGGGTCCCCAGCAGAAGAGTGGGGGGGGACAAGGGTAAACAGAGGGAGTTCCAGAGAGGGCCCCAAAGTAAACCCCAAGGGAACCAAGGGAAAGGTTCTCAGACTCCCCCTGAGAATAAGCACGGGGCCCGACAGGTCCACCTGTTCGTAGGGGACCCCTGCTGTGCTACAAGTGTGGCGCCACAGGGCCAATGATCCCCGTTGCCCTTTGTTTGGAAAGCCAGCACCACCTGGTGCAGTCCCCCGGCAGTTGGCTAATATAGCCCTGGGGGAGGAGATGGGTGCCCAAGGTGGGCAGGATCCCATAGTATTGTCCCTTGTCTCATTAGGGGACTCTGAGATGGTCCCTAGGACCAAACTGCCTGAGAACACTAAGAAGTACAGGCAGTGGGTGACCATCAATGGCCATAGGGTGGAGGCTCTGAGAGACACAGGAGCCAGTGTGACACCTGTCAAGTGTCACCTGCTGTCTAAAGAGCAGGTGGTCCCTGATGCATTCTACCCAGTTGTTGCCGCTGACAACACAGAGAGCCACTGCAAGGTGGCTCAGGTTCCCTTTGAGTGGGGGGTCTCTGGTACTCTTCAAGTAGCTGTGAGGCCAGCCATGCCTGTTGACTGTTTGTTAGGGAACGATTTGGAGAGCTCCCCTTGGGCTAAGGTGGAGCGGAGTGCTCATTTGGAGATGTTGGGCTTGCCTGATTGGGCGTGTGTGACCATCCGGTCCATGGCAGCCAGAGGTGTTCAAGAGGACCTGGAGCCTGAGAGGGAGGCCCAGGTGCCTGTCGGAGAGAGAAGAGGCAGGGGGCGCGGGAAACCGGCCCCGAAGTTCCCAAGGTCCAGGAGGAGGCAGACCCTGAGGGGGATGCCCTGGAGCCTACAGGGGAACAGGTAGCTGAACTGGGGGACCTGCCTGAGCTGACCCATTGGCAGCAAGATGGAGGACCCTCCAGGGAGGAGTTCTGCGAGGAGCAGAACAAGTGCCCTTCTCTCGTAGGTCTGAGGCAACAGGCCACAGACCAGGCAGCAGGTGATCAGTCTGGATCACATTGGATCTACTGGGAGAATGGTCTCCTGTATAGCGAGCCTAAGGTTGCTGAGCCTGGGTCAGCCCGTGTGCTGGTGGTACCCCAGCGCTTCAGAGCCTTCCTACTGGGTTTGGCTCATGATGTGCCTTTAGCAGGACATCTGGGGCCGGACAAGACTTTTGAAAGGCTTGTCACCCATTTCTTTTGGCCCCAGATGCGCAGGAGTCCCGCCACTCACTGCAGGACCTGTCAGACTTGCCAGGCAAGTGGAAAGAGTGGGAGGAAGCAGAAGGCTCCTCTCCAGCCATTCCCTGTAGTCAGCACCCCCTTTGAATGGGTGGGTATTGACATTGTGGGACCACTGGACCCCAAGACAGCCATGGGCAACAGGTTCATCCTGGTCTTGGTGGACTATGCCACCCGGTACCCTGAAGCCATCCCTCTGAGGACAGTGACGGCCCCGTGGTGGGACGGGCACTGATGGGAATTTTCTCCTTTGTGGGGTTCCCTCAAGAGGTGGTGTCTGACAGAGATACTAACTTTATATCCAAGTATATGAAGTCCCTGTGGCAGGAGTGCGGTCTAACGTACAAGTTCACCACTCCTTACCACCCCCAAGGAAATGTGTTGGTTGAGAGATTCAACCGGACCCTGAAGGGCATGATTATGGGTCTGGAAGAACCCATGAGGCGTAAGTGGGACGTCCTCTTGCCATGCCTTCTTTTTGCATACCGTGAGGTGCCACAGAAGTCTCTAGGGTTCAGCCCCTTTGAGCTCCTGTATGGTCACCCAGTGAGAGGACCTCTGAGTTTGGTCAAGGAAGGCTGGGAGCAATCTCCCAGGAAACCTCCCCAGGATGTATATAGCTACTTGCTGGCCTTCAGGAACCAAACTAGGCGTTTCAGGCAACTTGCTGAGGCAAATCTGGAAGCCAGCCAGGAGGAAATGAAGCGGTGGTACAACCAGAATGCCACTCTGGTGGAGCTTCAACCTGGTCAGAAAGTGTGGGTCATGGCCCCAGTGGAGCCCTGTGCGCTCCAGGATAAGTAGACCGGACCCTTTGAGGTGGTGGAGCGCAAGAGTCCTGTTACCTACTTGGTGGACCTGCGGTCTCCCAGGAACCCCTTGTGGGTCCTACACGTCAACCGCCTGAAGCCCCACTTGGAGAGGTCCCAAGTGGGCATGCTCTTAGCTACAGATGCTGGGAAGGAGGAGGAGACCGAGCCTCTTCCTGACCTCCTGTCAGCCCAAGAGCAAGATGGATCAGTGGAGGGTGTGAACCTCTCTACCTCCCTGACATCTGAGCAGCAAGGTGACTGTCGCCAACTGTTGGGGCAGTTTCCTGACCTGTTCTCCCTGGTTCCTAGTGTCACTGACTGGTGCGTCCATGATGGGGACACTGGGGTCAGTCTTCCTGTCAAGCACAAGGCTTACAGGGTGACTGACAGGGTGAGAGCTTGCATCAAGGAGGAGGTCTCCAAGATGTTTGCATTGGGGGTAATTGAGTCCTCTCACAGCCCTTGGGCCAGCCCAGTGGTCTTGGTCCCAAAGGCTGCCGCGCCTGGTGCCACACCCGAACTCCGGTTCTGTGTGGACTACCGAGGACTCAATTCCGTCACCAGGACTGACGCACAACCCATCCCCAGAGCTGATGAGCTCATAGATCGGTTAGGGGCTGCCCGGTACCTCAGTACGTTTGACTTAATGTCTGGGTACTGGCAGATCGCCTTGACTGATGGGGCAAAGGAGAGGTCAGCATTCTCCACACCAGATGGGCACTACCAATTCCGGGTGATGCTCTTTGGAATGAAGAATGCCCCTGCCACCTTTCAGAGGTTGGTCAACCAGGTGTTGGTTGGACTGGAAGAGTTCAGTGCCGCCTACCTGGATGACATCGCAGTGTTCAGCGCCAGTTGGGAAGAACATCTGCGCCACCTCTGGGAAGTGTTGATGGCACTGTGGAGGGCAGGCCTCACGATCAAGCCGAGTAAGTGCCAGATCGGGCAGGGTTCCGTGGTGTACTTGGGACACCAGGTTGGGAGCGGTCAGGTGGTGCCCCTAAAGCCCAAGATAGATACCATTCTGGCTTGGGAGCCCCCCAAGACCCAGAAAGCGGTGAGAGCCTTCCTAGGACTCACCGGGTATTACAGGAGATTTGTCAAGGGGTATGGCAGCATTGTTGCTCCCTTGACAGAGCTGACTTCCAGGAAGCAGCCCAAGAGGGTGATTTGGACTGACACCTGTCAACAAGCTTTTGACACCTTGAAGACAGCCATGTGCACAGCGTCCGTTCTCCTGGCCCCCAACTTCTCCTAAGAGTTTATCGCTCAGACAGATGCTTCAGAGCATGGTGTGGGGGCTGTTTTGTCACAGATGAATGAGGAGGGCCTAGACCAACCTGTAGCCTTCCTTAGCAGGAGGTTACTTCCACGGGAACAGAGGTGGAGTGCTATTGAGCGTGAGGCATTTGCTGTGGTCTGGGCGCTGAAGAAGCTGAGACCATACCTGTTTAGGACTCACTTCCGGGTTCAGACAGACCACAGGCCCCTCAGATGGTTGATGCAGATGAGGGGTGAGAATCCAAAGCTGTTGAGGTGGTCCATTTCCCTACAGGGGATGGACTTCACGGTGGAACACCGCCCTGGTACAGAACACGCCAATGCTGATGGTCTGTCCAGATTTTTCCGCCTTAGTGAAGAGAACTCCCTAGAGGTAGGATAGTTCTCCCCACATTTCAGCTGGAGGGGACACGTGTTAGACCTGGCATCCTTGGCGTGGGTCTCCCTTCCATTTTTTGACGATGCCTCCAATGGTATTGATCTGTTTTTGCTGGTTTAGATGCTTTTGGCACTGTGCCACTGCTATTCAGTGCCACAGTGCAAGTGCCCCCTATGATAAATTGTGTTATGTATTAGAGACTCCATGATTGAATGATTGGTTTACTTGTCAGTCCCTAGTACAGTGCACTGAGTGTGCCCAGGGCTTGTAAATCCAATGCTGCTGGTGGGCTTCCAGCCCTGGTTGTGCCACCCACAGAAGCAGCTTGTAAAGTGTGTCTCAGGCCTGCCATTGCAGAGCCTGTGTGCAGCCTAGGGCTGCCATGTCGACTTGGTGAGTGCACCCACTTACCACTCCCTAAACCTTCCCTTTACTGCATGTTGGTCACCCCTAAAGCAGGCCCTAGGGCAGGGTGCATTGTAAGTATAAGGTAGGACATGCCCTGGTGTGTGTGGCATGTCCTAATAGTGAATTATAGCCATTTTCATTTTTCACTATTGCAAGGCTACCTGTTCCCCATAGGCCAGAATGGGCTGTTTGATTATTACACCTTATAATCCTAACTGACCCAGGGAACATGGTAGAAAAACAAATTTAGTATGCCTGAACTCAGGATGATAAAATACATCTTTTAGTGAAGTTGGTTTTAACATTCTGGGCCTGATTCACAGAACTAACTTACGTCAAAAAACGTAAACGTAAACGTAAAGTTAGTACTTTTTAGGTATTCACAGAATACACTTACTCACTTTAGAAAGTAGGTATTTTCTTGCCTAAACTATCCAAGCCTGCCTCTGCTAGGTTGTGTATTCCTTGTCTGGGTTTGTGAGTGACAGGGGCTGGGGACTCCAGGAGACAGGGTGAGTCAGCACAGGGCTGAATAGAGAGATCTGCATCCAGAGTGGAGGGAGGAGTTGCACCTGGGTCTGAATAGGGCTGTGCCTGCCTTCCACAATGCTGGCTCCACCTCCTGCCGTGCGACTGAGGACTCTGCCCCACATTCTGAAAGGAAAGAAGGAGTCCTGTAAACAAAGTGCTCCAGGACTGACCAGAACTGGTTTTGGACTAGGCAAAGGCCTCTCTGCCTTCAGAGAACAAAGAGAAAAGGTGTATAAAAAGGGGACCCAGACCCCTAGGAAATTAGATCACTTTTGGGAAACAAGAAGAAACCTTTGCTGAGGAGCGGAACCAAGAAGAAACTGAGGAGAAGACTATCCCTAAGCTAGAGGGATCTGCCTGCAGTGGTTGCCTGACTGCCAAAGAAAGGAGAAGGGAACTGTGTGGGTACTTTCATCAACTTGTGAAGGATCTCCAAGGGCTTGATTTTAGAGCTTGCCTCCTGCTGAAGTCTCAGGGACAACAGACTTCACCCACCAGCTCCCCCTGTATTCCCTTGCTGGGAATTTGGACCTTCTGACACACTTGCGTGTCTCTGGGAGCTGGAAGCGCGACTCAACACGAAGAAGCGTGTCGCCGCAGCCGCAGAGTCTCGCATCGCCGGAGAAGAGAGTCGACGTCGCATCAGACGCCGGCACATCCCCGAAGAAGCGCGCCGCTGACACCCTCACATCTTTCGAAGCGCCTCGCAGCACCGGAGAAGAGTGTCGCCGTCGCATCAGACGCCGTCGCATCCCCGGGGCAGAGCATCGACCTCGCATCAGACGTTGACGCATCGCAACACGAGGCGCGCCCCGCATCCCAGGAGAAGATCGTCGACCTCGCATCAGACGCCATCGCATCGCCAGGGAAGCGTGTCGCAGGGCCTGTCGCGGCTCCAAAGACTCATCGAAATCGCCGCACGGCCGTCGGGCATGCACGCATCACCTCTTCGTTGTCACAACCTCAAGAAGACGCCACTTTGTTTCTTTTGCACCAGATCTTCAACGCATCACCGTCCGTGCGTGTAAGGGACTACCGCATCACCTTCCCTTGAACTCAAAGTGTCGCATTTCCATTTTAAGAGACTGAAGCTAATTCTACCATCTTTAAAGTACAGTATTGTGGATTATTTTTGTCGTTTATGGTCTTGTGGTAAATCTATATAAAAGATACTTATTTTTATAATACAACCTGTTTGGTGTCCATTTGTAGTGTTGTCACTGGATTACTGTATGTGTTCACATATGCTTTACACACTGCCTCTGAACTAAGCCTGTCTGCTCGTGCCAAGCTACCAAGGGGGTGAGCAGGGGTTATTTCAGGAGTGTACCCCCTTACCCTGACTAGAAGCAAGGGTCCCTATTTGGACAAAGGTACCTATCTCTGCCAACTAGAGACCCCCAGTTCTAACAAATATTTAACAATATTTTCAACAATTATTCCATCATTATTTAACATACAAAATTAATATATGAGCTAAAACACATAAAGATATTTTTAAAAAACGATCTTTTTAACAACCATATTATTGAAAAAGATATTAAAAACACAGATTTTCTTGAAAACGATATTGCTTACCTAAAAAAATCTATATTCTTGTCAACGATATTTCTGCATCACGATATTTATGTCACAATATTAAAAACCCGATATTTTTGTATCTCAATATTTATAATTTGATATTTTTTTCCAAATACCAATGGGTTCTATAACTTGTATTTAGGAGTCGTCACTTATGGCTTAATTATGACTTTGGTGGTGTGGGAGTGGGCTGTCACCCCAGTGCCCCTCTCCCACACCGCAAAAACCATACTGACACCACCTGCCAGATTTCAAGTTTCCTCGACTCTGGCGGCCGGGGCTTTGGTGGACCTACGGCGGTGCCCATTAAAAAGCCACCACAATGGAAGCGCAAAAGGCTGTTCCTGCATGGCATAGACTGTGCAGTCCATGCCGTGCAGGAAAGGGGGTGAATGCACACGGGGGACACAACATGTGCCCCCATGCAGGCACCCCACGGCCCTAAGGAAACATTTGTTTCCTTAGGCCACAGTTTTCATGGTGGCCTCACCGGCATTAAAACTGTGGCAGTGAGGAAACTCCTAATATGGTAGGTGGTGCCTCAGTGACATCACCAGCATATTAGGGCCTCTTACCACCGTGTCACGGCCGAGGTATCCATAATCCTCGATGGTTGCTGCAGTCCTATGGAGATCCCACCGCCGCTATCTTAATGCGGCGGGTGGACCGCCACCAAGAGTTCCGCGGTCCGATGGATACCTGAACTCATAATCATCACCTAAGTTTTAAAAGTTAAAAATCCCTCTACTCAATTGATAGTACAAATTAACTTTGATTTTTAATTGGGATTAGGTTTTGATTGGGACATTTTCAAGTTCCTTTTTTATTCCAATTTTTGAAGTTAGGTTTTTGAGCACATGGAGATGGAGCCTTAGCATTAGAGAGCTGAGGACCATGTGCTAGCAGAGAGGGCTTGAGCTGACTGGGGAGAACAAGAAGGAGGATATACTCAAAGCCATCATGGCCTGGGAAAAGGTCTGTCAACAACGGATGATGTCAGAGGAGTACAAAGAAGCCTAAGAGCAGGAGGATGCAGTCAGCAACTGCCTCAAGATTGACTCTCATTGCACCTTCCAGGACTAGTTGTGAGAGCAGTCACAGCTTGACCATCTCAAAGCTAATAATCCACTAGCTGGAGTTCAGTGACAATCAGTCAGAGTAGAAATATCAGGCCAAACAGGCTTACATAGCCTTGGAGGAGAGGAAGTCGGCACTGGAGGGGATAACTAGTGGAGGAGAACGCCAAGTTCAGCATCATATAGCCCAAAGAGGTGAGGTGTTTACTCTGTAGTTCAACCACCCCAGCCTGTTTAAAGGTGTGATGCCTAGCTTTGTGGTGGTGGATGACATAGACAAATGGTCTTTCTTCTTACAAGAGGGCATTGAGGATGAAAAGGATAGACACACAGGGGCCGATTCCGATCTCGGTCGGAGGCGCACCCAATACCATTCGGTCGGGAAAAAAGCCATGCGAAAGCCAGTTTCCCGACCGATCCGTACAGCACACCGAACGAGCAAGTACGATGCGCACAACAGCAAAAATTCCGGCCGAGCCGTACTCACCCAAACCAGGTCCTGTTCTCCGACCGAGGCGAATCCGGAAACGCCGAATCGAGTCGCACGGAAGGGAAAATGCAGCCCCGTCCGGCCGGACAAGTACGATGCGCTTTCCGTACGCGCCGAACCCGTCGCTACGCACGGCACGTCAAAGCATCCGGGAGAGGCGCACATAAGCTCCGAATCGCGCCACAACACGATCCACGGCTACGAGACGAACACAGCACAGACGAGGACGACGCGAAGCGACGAGGACGAAGCGAAGCGACGAGGACGAAGCCAAGCGACGAGGACGACGCGAAGCAACGAGAAGGACGAACGACACGAACCAACCATGAATCCCTTCGTCCCGATCATACCAATATTCTACATCTACTACCGGAACAGGCACGGACGCGTACGGCGCAGAAGGTAAGTCAGACACCAACCACAAAACACATACAACACGTACACGACACATCACACACATACACTGGGAATCTGAATATACTTACACCAGCAACAGCAGCACCATAGGGGCGGGATGCCCATCACCAATGCCACATATGCACACAGGGGCCTGAATGCGCGCCACCACCCCAACCCAGGGGGGCTGGATGCCAACCACCACAACCACCCTTAGCCAGGGGTGCCAGATGCCCACCACCACTACCACCCTTAGCCAGGGGGCTGGATGCCTACCACTACTACCACCCTCACCCAGGGCGGGCTGGATGCCTACCACCACCCTTAGCCAGGGGGGCTGGATGCCTACCACTACTACCACCCTTAGCCAGGGGGGCAGGATGCCCACCACTACTACCACCCCCACCCAGGGGGGCTGGATGCCTACCACTACTACCACCCTCAACCAGGGGGGCTGGATGCCTACCACTACTACCACCCTCACCCAGGGGGGCAGGATGCCCACCACTACTGCCACCCCCACCCAGGGGGCAGGATGCCTACCACTACTACCACCCTTAGCCAGGGGGCAGGATGCCTACCACTACTACCACCCTTAGCCAGGGTGGCAGGATGCCTACCACTACTACCACCCTTAGCCAGGGGGCAGGATGCCTACCACTACTACCACCCTTAGCCAGGGGGGCAGGATGCCTACCACTACTACCACCCTCACCCAGGGGGGCTGGATGCCTACCACTACTACCACCCTTAGCCAGGGGGCAGGATGCCCACCACTACTACCACCCTCACCCACGGGGGCAGGATGCCTACCACTACTACCACCCTTAGCCAGGGGGGCTGGATGCCTACCACTACTACCACCCTTAGCCAGGGGGGCTGGATGCCTACCACTACTACCACCCTTAGCCAGGGGGCAGGATGCCCACCACTACTACCACCCTCACCCAGGGGGGCTGGATGCCTACCACTACTACCACCCTCACCCAGGGGGGCAGGATGCCTACCACTACTACCACCCTCACCCAGGGGGCAGGATGCCTACCACTACTACCACCCTTAGCCAGGGGGGCTGGATGCCTACCACTACTACCACCCCAACCCAGGGGGGCTGGATGCCTACCACTACTACCACCCTTAGCCAGGGGGCAGGATGCCCACCACTACTACCACCCTCACCCACGGGGGCAGGATGCCTACCACTACTACCACCCTTAGCCAGGGTGGCAGGATGCCTACCACTACTACCACCCTTAGCCAGGGGGCAGGATGCCTACCACTACTACCACCCCAACCCAGGGGGGCTGGATGCCTACCACTACTACCACCCTTAGCCAGGGGGGCTGGATGCCTACCACTACTACCACCCTTACCCAGGGGGGCTGGATGCCTACCACTACTACCACCCCCACTCATAGGATGGACAATGCATGACACAACAAGCACACCACAACCTAGGGAATGCAAGATTAAGACATCCCCCCACCACCATGACAAGCGTGTGTAGGCTGTGTCAAATGCCTACAACACCGAACATGACTTTCAACATACAATGTGACCCCCTAGCACATGTGCCACACATATATGTGTGTGGCACCCACAATGCAAGCAGCCCATGACCATTGTGGCAATGGGGCCTAAACCCCCATCATCACAGTGACCAAAAGGTAAGTGTGGGGTCCATAGCTGAAGCACATTTTGAACATTGTGGCAATGGGGTCTAAACCCCCATCATCACAGTGACCAAAAGGCAAGTGTGGGGTCCATAGCTGAAGCACATTTTGACCATTGTGGCAATGGGGTCTACACCCTCATCATCACAGTGACCAAAAGGTAATTGTTGACAAAGAAAGAGCTGCAACTGCCAAACTGCATGGATCATTCCTGCTCACAGAACCAAAAACTCATCTGTGGCAAAGTAGTGTATGTGTCCCATTGCAACATAAATTGGGGGAGCCAAATACTGCAGTGCAAATGTAACATTCCTTTGGCCATGTGCAGACAAACAACACCCATGGGGGCTGAGACCGTCAACAGTCATCAATGACACAATGACAGAAGTGACCATCAGAATGCAGAACCACATATTTGCACCAATGGGCACACAAATGCAGATACCCTGTGGAGACAGCAGATGTGAGGTGAACAGATACCATACCATGGCAGCAATGGGACACACAAACCATGATCACTGTGCTGACCGATGACCTAGGAGTCCCAGGGACAGCAGGGGAAACACACCAAACAACATACAGCCAATGGCACACCCAAGATATGCCAATGCAGTGGTGCAGATGCACAAACACAAACAGGCAGACCAACACTGTCATCATACACAGCAGGTGAGGGGTGGGGGTGCCAGTGTCCCCAGGCAACCACACAACACATGAGGAGAGCTGAATACCAATCATACAGATGTGCATACACTGCCACACTAAGGTAACTCATGGATCCAAATCCCCTATGTGGGCAAGCAGGCATTGTCAGGTGAGAGGGAGCACAAAACACACATGTCACACAGGCACGTAGGAACAACAACTGACACAGCAAGTCACAGACACACCACAGCACCACCCCCAGGGCCCCCACAATGTGGTGACCCTGGGCTGAATAAAAATACCACTGTGATGACAAAGCTAAATGTCGTTCACACTATGAACCACAGTCAGGTGTCCTGAGCAACAAACTACCATCACACCTACACAAGCACAAATCAATCAGCATGGCCAGTAAGCCAAGGCCAACATGGAGGCAGGGGCCTAGCCGGGCAACAACTCTCATCTGCACACACTCAACACCACACCCCTCGACCTCCAACAATGTGCAGCAGTGAAGTACACATGCACTGGTGACATTGCACATGCACCCATGACTATTCCAGGGTGGTGGGTGGGAACCAAGGTGTAGAAACACATCACACATGGACACTCAACAAGACTCCTGAATGTCTGACACACTGCACACTACGCTGTACATGGACATGACGGCAATACCACACCGACCAATGGGATCCCAGCCACAGTCACACACCAATGAAGAAGCCAAGGTCACCCACAAAGAACACACATAGACAACTTCCAACATTGCAGCTCTGACCCTGAGGAGTGGCAGCAGTCACACACACAACATGTCACAATCACTGAAAGATAACACAAACTGGAAATCACATGACAGGGGCAAACAACAAGTGCCAAGGGGAAACCTGACTGTGACCCATCTGCGTCTGCACACAAACTCAGCCCTGACAGCAAACACACCTATGGGTGACACCCTGATGACCAGTAATGTGCCATGCACCCACATCACAGAGAACACAGGGAGAAGACTTTGGGGGAACATAGCTCAAGTCAGCAAGCATCACAAACAGGTACAACACTAGGGATCACAGCATGCGCAGATGAATGGAAGTGAACACACAGACATGCACATACAACACACACCTTGGGTGCAGGCAATGTCACACGTGTACACACTGCCATGAGGGGACTCCACTCCTGTGTGAGGAAAGCTGTGCCATATGTTGCCTCAGTAGGGCCCCATCATGTCAGCTGAGCACTTGGTCACACAATCAACAATTAGCACCAAATGAGGGCTCCCATCACATCAGCCTGGTCATGGATGTGCCAACGGAATCATCAGCACAGATCCAACACACTTGTATAGCAATGTTGCACTGACTACACGGATGAGTCCCTCCCCATTGATGCCCAAACCTGCATGTCCACTGGAGATGGCAACACGGTCAGGGAAGTAGACAAATGCAACGATGGCAGGCACAACAGATGTGCAGGGGTGGAAGCCACAGATATGAAATTGCCAATGTAAGTAGGAAACCCATTGCCAAATACTGAACACATGACACCCTCAGATGCTGCTATTGATGACATGGATACACCACATGATAGGACACATTCCCCCTGGACCACATGGGTTCCTGCACAGTAACACTTCATAATCATGAGACCAGATATCACCATCACTGCAGCAAGGGCATGGTTAGCTGCACCAACAACATGTACATCTGTAGCATGAGCACTAGAGAAAAGAAAGTTGCTTTATTCAGCATATGTGTTGAGGCCAAACGAAGTCCTGAAAAAGAGCAAAGGCCAATGGCCAGTCCATTGTCAAAGTTCAAACAGGGTGACACTGGCAGATGTCACCCTACGCATGCCTGCACAATACCAGGGACAATCCACTAGGAGGGGCAACCGGGGGGCAGGCCAGGCACCGCAGGGACAGGATCAGGGCTCACCAGGGGGAGTCAGGGAAGGGGTGGTGGGTGCAGGAGAGCCACTGACAACTGCAGTGGAGGTGTCTGACATGGTGTGTGCCGGCACAACTGGGGGCATGACACAGATGTCGTGGGTGCCGGCACAACTGCAGTGGACCCTGCAGATGGGGTGGACAGGTCCGCCACTGCAGTGCCCAAGTCAGACAGGGCGGTAGTGGACTCCACTGCAGTGCCTACCTCCAGGGGAGGAGAATGGGGAACAGGCAAGGTGGGTTGGACAGAGGGGGGACACCCTCACCACATCAGTGGCACAGACAAGCGCAGCGGGGGTGTGGTGCTGGGAGAGCAAGTGGCAGGGGAGAAGGCCGGAGCATCTTGGGGATGGTATATCTGTGGGTGGGGGAACCTGGGGCAGGGTGTGGTGGGGGCACCTGTGCAGTGGGGGCCTGAGGGATGGAGGACGGAGACCTTGTGCCTGAGCTGCAGGGTGGTGGCGGGGTCTTGCTCTTAGCACTCCGGGGGACTTGCGGGTGGGGGCCTCAGTCCGTCTGCGCCTGGGGGAGGGTGTCCGGGGGCGAGGGGCACTCTGCTCCGTGTGGGTGGGCTTCCTCTTCCCCCGGGATGCTGGAGCAGCTTCATCGGTGGGGAAGAGGCCGAGGTCACAGAGGAAGAGCTGCTGTGACTTTGGGGTTGCAGGTGAGGCAAGGGAGGGTGCTTTGGAGGGAGAGGGAACTGAGGACTGCGCAGTGCATGTGGATGCGTGTGTGTGTTCCAGGGCCCCATCCCCTGTGAGTCTGGCTTCAGTCCCCTGAATGTGCGTGCGTGTGCGTTTTGTCATTGGCGTGTGTGTCAGTGTGCTGGATGTGTGTGTGCTGGTGTGTGCCTGTGCCAGTGTGTGTGTGCCTGGGATGGGTAAGGTGCTGGGGAGTGTGGATGGAGCAGAGGCAGGAGGGGTGAGGGACCGTTTGAGGAGGGACACTGCTGCCGTCAGGGAGGAGTCCATGGACCTATTGCCCCTCTGTAGGTCAGACATGCCCGATGAGATGCCCTCCATGAACGACACCAGCTGAGTCAACAGCGCGGTGTGCGCATGGAGGACACTCAGCATGGCTGTCTGCCCTACATGGAGCTGGCGAAGGAGGTACACAGACTCCTCACTCAGGGCAGCAGGGGACACAGGGGCAGGGGGTGCGGTGCCTGGCCCAAAGGAGACACGCTCCCGGACATGGGAGCCTCCACGGACCTGGGGAATGGGAGCCGATGGGAGGGCGGTGGTGGTGCTGGTGGTGGCGGGGACAGCAACACTAGCTGGGGTGTGGTGGCTGCTGACACCCGCCTCCACAAGGGAGTCATCCTCCGAGTTGCTCTGGTCCTCAGCTGAGGTGGATGGTGCTGAGGACTCCTCGGTGTGGCTCCCCTCGCCCTCCGTGCCACTGGGTCCCTCCGACCACTCCTCGGCTGCTGACCCAGTCTGGCTCACTGGCTCCTCCTGGTCCGTGGAGCTGTCCCCTTCCGTGGCCGTGGATGTATCTGCAAACAATGGGGAAACAGACAGACATCAGTCACCTGCACCAAACGCACACACCACTGTGAGCACAGCACATTACAGAGCAAGCCCTGGCATCATTAGTTGTACATTGCTAAAAGTGCCCTAATTGAACAGGAGAAGTCAATTGTCAGTCTGATGCCAAGCATGGCACTCACATCCCACATGGCCTTGCACCCATCTGTCTGGTGTCTGTTGGATTGCAACACCCCAGTGTTGACACATGCACCAAGTACACAGTAGTTGGACAGTGCAGAGGACACGGTGTGGACACATCACAGCTCTTGCCACTGAGTCAGTACAGGTTCACGGATGTAAGGGATGCCCAGAGTCAAATAGGAAATGCATGTGATGCATTCCAGCGACAGACACCATGATGCACCCATGTCCTGATAGCCAGCGCCACTATGGTGTGCATGTAGCACATGTCACTCCCCTGCAGGATCACCAATCAGTAGACACATGCCATGGCGGAGGCATGACTGCAAAGTCATACATCACTGTCTCAGTGATGTATGACTTTGCAGCCAGACAACAACACTCTGCACTGTGTCACAATAGTAGGTCATGGGGAATGCAAGTCCTGGAGCTGCACAAGTGCACATGTACATCCCCCACAACACATCCTCTTAACCCTCATCTGTCCAGGTCATACCTATTGGACATATGGGAGACCTGTGACACTACCCTCTGAACCTGAGCCCCTCACACTCTGCTGTGCATGGGGAACAGCTGCCTGAACTTCACATTTACATGCCCCAGTCTGCATGGGCAGCTGATCAGACACCTATGTGTCACACAAGCATCGTCTCCTATGGTCACATCTCCAGTGGCATGCTGAGCCCCTACCAAGAAACTCCACAGCAGTCCTGGCGACTAATCCACAGCACACTGACACAGAGGCAGACACCTGAGGGGTCAAATCACTGTGCACAATGTGTCCTCTGATACACGGGAGTGGGAGTACAGAGTGTATTGTATGGCCTGGAGTAGGCATGACTGTCCAGCCCCACATGAATGAGGGATGAGCCCTGGACTGTAGGCAGCTGGCTAAGTATGTGTGACACACGTCATATACATACTCCTGGGGCCCAAACATTGTTCCCACCCGCAGCATGGGTGTGTGCCAGGTACCCCAGCCACATGTGGTGGATCAGCTCAGCAATTGGACCACAGATCAAAGTAACACGCTGAATACATGTCAGAATACAGGCATTGTGTAAGCAATGGACCCACCCATGATGCCCACCACAGAGTCAGGGAAACAGATGCTGTCTCCCACCTTGAGTCAAGCAAACTGCAAGGACACAGTCCTAAGTGACAGGATTCCCTGCATGTAAGGGCCACACCTGGGTATCAGATGAGGAGTGGGCAGTGCACAATAGAGGGACATGGCTCCTGGACAACATGACTGCTGTACTGTGGCAGTTCAACCTGGCCCGAGGAGGGCACATAACATGTTAGACAGAGTACACAGTGCAGTCTTTGACTCACCCCTCCTTGCTGCTCTCTGGCCTTCAGCTGCCCATCCAGGTCTGGAAAGACCACCGCCAGGATCCTGAGCATGTGGGGGTCAGGGTCCGTGTTCCGCCCCTCCTGCGAGGAGGCGACAGCTTCAGCTGGACCCGTGCAATCCTCCGGGTCCAGCCCCGAAGGTCCTGCCACCTCTTTTGGCAGTTGCGGATCCGGCGCTTGTAGACCCCCACGGACCGGACAGCCCGGACGATGTCCTTCCAGATCTCATGCTTCCGATGGGCAGAAGCCTGTCAGGATGACAAAGTGATAAGGCCATTACTACACATGCAACATATCCGTGCATGACACAGTTGCATATACATGTCGCAATCACAGGGGCACATGGTGTACCCAGGCAGTGCACGGCTGCCCATGGACAGTTTTCCAGAAGTCACTACATGGTATCATAGCATGGGGAGTAAAACCCTGTTCAGAAGCACTGTCACTGCACCATACCTGTCCAGTGCAAGTCACTACACACTATGGGGGGTGACAACTACTCAGTGAGCCTGCTAGCCAGTGGTGTGCTGACTCTCAGCCTTGCTAGTCAGACAAAATGCACATTCAGAAAGGCAGTGCACAGAACACTCACCTGCTCCCCTGGTGTCCCATACAGCTTGCTGTACTGTGGAAGTAGGCTGTCCAGCAGGGCCTGGTTCTCTTCAAGGCTGAAGGCTGGGGCTCTCTCCACAGTACGTGCCATTGCAGGGTCCAGAGGGGCAGAGACAGCAGCAGTGCAGTGGCAGATGTCGTCCTGGAGCATGTAGTGCAGGCAAGTGGGCTCTCAGGGGAACATGCAGCAATATATATGTGCTGGAGAGGCAGATACTGTCCCTTGTGTCCAAAGTGATAGGTCCAAGTCGTTTGCATCTTCTGAATCTGGCCAATCCATGGAATAGCAGCACCAAAACACGCCCACAGCATCCTTCAAAATTTCAACTTCATGACATACATGATTTTGCAACATTGTTGTGGGTGACCAACTGATTTTCCAGCAACCGACTCGTTCGAATATTCGAAAACGCGTCCGTTGCCAGGCAAGCCCATTGTCAATGGGTGCGCACCGATCGGTCCATTGAGGTACAACGCGCACAGGGGTACAACGCGTACCCGCACACATTGAATGCAATGGGCCGGCCGGAGGCACCGATCGGTCCATTGCAGTACAACGCGCACAGGGGTACAACGCGTACCCGCACACATTGAAAGCAATGGGCCGGCCGGAGGCACCGATCGGTCCATTGCTGTTCAACGCATCACTGTACATGTGACTGGCATATGTCAGCATGCCTGTCTCAGATGGACATATGCCAGCCACAGATAGCTCCCAGGGAGTGAGGGGCACACCTACATCACGACAGCCTGTCCAAACCTTATCATAAGGCATGTAAGGCTGCATTTCCTATTGTGTGTATGTTGGTGTACATGTTGTCCTGTGGGTGTCACCTGTGGGCAGCCACCCCCAGGCTGTGCACGTGTTAATGGGGACAGGATCCTGGGTGTTACGTGTACGTGACCACTGTGATGTGCAACTGTTCATATCTGTGCATGTGCCATGGTCACATTTCACAGTGGTGTTTGTGTATGTCATGTCACATACCCCGTGAGTCCCATGTGGGACGGTATGTTTGAGCCAGGGTGTCCCAGTGGCACAATAGTGATGGCCCTCCACAGTCTTTGTGCATGTAGTGTTTACAATGTCTCTGATTTCATGTGCACAATGGGAGACAGTCTCCACATCCACGTTGTGTGTGCATGGACTCTGATGTTGTGCGTGTGTGTCACAGACGTCCATGGCTCTCCTGCCATGGCAAGTGTGGCCACTACCTGTGGGGGTCATGTTTGTTTTGTTGTGGTGTACACATGATACTCCAGGTGATGCCAGTGTCCATGTGGCATTACAGGGTCCCTGGGAATGTGCCTGTCGTTGAGCTGTGGTGCCTGGGGCACATCTGTCCTCACATGTCACTGGGGGGTGACTGTGACACAGCATCATGATATCCAATGGGCCAACCTGGGACAAATTGATGCCACCTGTAGGACCGTGTTGACAGATGTTGGCCATGTATGTACCATACATGTCGTTCCGGTACTGCACACTTCATGTAGTTGTGCCTCATGATGATGTATGTTGGGATCTTGAGTGTGTTCAATGCCGCATATGTGGGGTGACTGACGATCTTGCTTACTTCTCCTCTGCACTGCAGGGCTCCTGCTGTCCATCGGCCATTCCCAGACCTGGCAACGATGGTGGAACGGGACAGCATCCGACGGTACCGCTTCACCAGGCAGCTGATTGAGGATTTTGCAGTGCAGTTGTCCCCACATTTGCAGCCTGGCCGGCCGTATCCTACAGCGCTGACCCCCAAGGTGAAGGTGATGGCAGCCCTACACTTCTTTGCCACCGGTACCTTCCAACATACTGTGGCGTCTGCTGGTGGGATGTCACAGACCATGTTCAGCCGTGTGCTCCGCGATTTCTTGGCGGCAATGTTGCTCTTCCTGAACCGGTACATCTATTTCCCTAGACTGCGACGACTCACTGACGTGAAGAGTGACTTTTATGCCCTGGGGAGGATGCCGCATGTCATTGGCTCCATTGATGGGACACATGTGGCTTTGGTACCACCACAGGCCCAGGAGCAGGCCTACAGGAACCGCAAGCACTACCACTCGGTCAATGCACTGGTGGTGTGTCTTGCAGACATGACCATCACACACGTGTGTGCCCGTTTCCCTGGTTCAGCACACGATGCCTTTGTGATGAGGAGTAGTCGCATCCCCAGGTTGATGGCACAGATGCAGAACCAGCGTGCCTGGCTTGTCGGTGTGTACTGACTTTGTGCCATTGTGTGTGATCTGATCTGTAGTATTCCGCCCACTTTTCCAAGTCAGCTGATGTGCACTTGTCTGTCCGTAGGTGACTCGGGATACCCCAACATGCCGTGGTTGCTGACACCCCTCAGGAACCCTGTGACACCTGCCCAGATGCGCTACAATGAGGCACATGGTCGGACCAGGAGAGTGATTGAGCGGACCTTTGGTCTCCTGAAGAGCCGCTTCCGCTGCCTGGACAAGACCGGAGGGTCCCTCCCATATGCCCCTGCGAAAGTGTGCAAGATTATCATCGTCTGCTGCATGCTCCACAACCTGGCAGTGCGGAAGGAGTTGCCTCTCATCCAGGATGACGATGACCAACATCCGCCACCTGTGGAGGATCCTGGCCTGGACCACGATGCCAGTGACGATGATGATGATGATGATGGTGATGGTGATGTCCGCACACAGCTCATCACCAACTTCTTTAGCTGAATGTGAGTATCCTGAGGTGTCATGTCAATGATGTGAGTTGGCATGATGTGTGGGTGGTGCTCTGGTGCTGTTGGAGTGTGTCCATGGGCTACTTGACTGGATGTGTGTTGCGATGTGTGGTGACAGGTGGGCTGTACTCCCCAACAGTGTTGACATGCTAACTTGGTTCTGGGTGGGTATCTTGTAACATGTATTGTGCATGAGTTTTGCTGTTCTGTCCTGTACTCCATTGCTTTTGACTGTGTGTCATTTCTGTCCTTCACAGGGTACTTTCAGATTCGTTTGGTCAACTGTGTCCACCGACAACGTGATTGCACATCCAGGCTGGTAGCTGTTGTGTCCCTACAGGTGATGTGCGCCACACCCATGGACTTCCTTCTGTCTACAGTTGTTGACTGTGTGCCCGCTACCAGGTGGGGTTACCTTGCATCTGTAGTGGTTACGGCATGTTGCTACTGTGTAATAAACCTGTGCTTCACTTAGTGATGTGCGTTGTCTGTGGTCACACATTTGACTGCCATTTGCTTACTGCACCTGTGGGCTACTTGACTACAACTGGGAATGGGTGTGGTGTCTGTGCATTGCACCGTCTTCCCTGGCAACATCAGTGTAGGCAATGAGTCAGATGGCCTAGGTGTGTATGTGTTGTGTAGCCCTGGTGGTGTGTCTCCCTCATATGTGTCACGTTGCCTGTACTCACATGCCTGTGTTGTCCTTGCTGTTGCAGTTCGCATACACAGTGTAATTTTGTTGTTCATCATCCCCATAACAGTACCCACGTTGGAATCACGACAGAGGCAAGTATGGTGTATTATTGTGTTTATTGTGATACATCTGTGATAATAGTGCATAGGATGGATTGTGCTGTACATGAATCTTGCAATCCCAAGTTCCTAGATGAATAGAAAGTCCAGGTAGACAGGATCCCCAGTATCGGGGCCACAGTTGTCTGACACATTGTTCCAACTTGTACTCCCCATGCAATGTGTGGGAGTAGTGTTGCCATCAACAGGGTGAACAGTCTGTGCACAAAGGCGAAAATCCAGAACAGGTTCAGGCTTCCTGGGAGTTGCGCTTGGCCATCAGCCTCTCACTTTCCCCTCCTCGGACGACCCCTCTTCTTGGGGGGGGGCCCTCAAGTGCAGGCTGCTGCGGTGCAGGGGACTCTCCGCCAGAGTCCTCCTCCCTCCCTGTGGCAGTTGCAGTTTGTTCGGTACCAGATGTTGTTGGCACACAGGGAGGTGTGGACTGGTTGCTGTTCATCTGGCGGAGGCATTGTAAAATGTCCCTGTGCACCGCCGTCATCTCATGTAGTACATCCCACTTGGACTCCACGCGGGTCATGTGGGAGTCCACACGTGACATGTGGGAGTCCACACGTGACATGTGTGACTCCACATGGGACATGTGGGAGTCCAAGCGGGCATGATGGGCAGCCTGCTGCTGTTTGATGTCTCTGAGGAGCCCCACTACCTGGCTGAGCTCTCCGGTGCTGGACTGGTACGCATCAGCTATGCGTACCAGTTGTGGGTCTTCATGCACACCAGCAACGTCTGCAAGCAGCGACCTCTGTCTCCCACCCCTCCCACCACCCCTGCTGACATGTGCAGTGTGTGCAGTTGCACGCACAGATAACCCTGGTCCACCTTGGGGGTTGGTGGTGGTGGTGGTGTCCATGGCCCCAGGTTGGTCCAGGGTCACTGCGCTGGTGTTGTTCCTTATTCTGTCCATGTCGGCAGGGATGGTATTCGTGGTGACAGTCGTTGGAGGGGTGGGTGCAGGGGTGCAGCTGGTGGACCTGCTGGTGCTGCAGCTGGTGGTCCTGCTGGTGCAGCATGTTGACTTGCACCGGATGTGCCAGGTTGTTCTTCATCGTCCGAGGAGGACAGAGGCTGTACGACGCCAGTGAGCTCGGCATCCTCTTGAGCCTGGGACTGGGACTCCTCAGCGTCTGCTGCTGTGTCCCTATCATCACCTGTTTTTGGGAGACACAAACAATGTATGTCATGTTTCTGCAGGCATCAGTGGTTGACACACCTGACAGTTGTGACTGTGCCTCGGGGTGCGGGCCTGTACATTGTATTGTCCTAAGTCGTCACAGTCAGGGGTTGATATTGGTGTGGCACATTGTCCTGCATTATTTGGGCATTTCTATGTATTCTCTGGGGTGTGAACATGGTCTGCATTGATTGTGTTTGGTTGACAGCCAGACCTCCTTCCCACCCACCCACCCACCCAGTCAGTTATCCCACCATGGAACGTGCTTGCATTGCAGGGAGTGTAAGTTGTCTCTCAGGATGTCAGTCAGAGGTGTCCTGCTGTTTGTTGGTGCACAGTTGGCAGCAGGGCCTTGTGCTCCCCACAGCAGTAGCCAGTGTCAGCCATCTTGTGAGTCCTTCTCCACTCCCTGTGATGTGAGCATGGTTCAGGGTGGTGTTGATGGGCCAGTTGTGAGGCTGAGCAATGTCTGTGACTACGACTCCCATCATGCTATTGCCTCCACCCCCTTCCCAGCATGCCCATGCTTCCTTCCTTTGACTCTGCTTCCCTGTGGGGTGGGCTGGCTGTGCTGACAGGATGGCTGGGAGTGTTGTCCTGGCAGTTGTTTGGCTAAGAGTCCCAAGAGTGTCCCTGTGCTTCACACAACATAACCCAGGGTGGTGGTGCTTTGTGGGATCTTGTGTTAGGATGGAGGGCATTGCATTCTACCAGGTGGGTACTGTGGAGTTTGTGTTGGGGGGGGGTGTGAGGGGAGGTGCTGGTGACTATGGTCAGTGCTGCAAGTCCCCTTCCCACCCAGCCAGCCGGATATCCCACCATGGAACGTGCTTGCATTGCAGGGAGTGTAAGTTGTCTCTCAGGATGTCAGTCAGTGGTGTCCTGCTGTTTGTTGGTGCACAGTTGGCAGCAGGGCCTTGTGCTCCCCACAGCAGTAGCCAGTGTCAGCCATCTTGTGAGTCCTTCTCCACTCCCTGTGATGTGAGCATGGTTCAGGGTGGTGTTGATGGGCCAGTTGTGAGGCTGAGCAATGTCTGTGACTACGACTCCCATCATGCTATTGCCTCCACCCCCTTCCCAGCATGCCCATGCTTCCTTCCTTTTGACTCTGCTTCCCTGTGGGGTGGGCTGGCTGTGCTGACAGGATGGCTGGGAGTGTTGTCCTGGCAGTTGTTTGGCTAAGAGTCCCAAGAGTGTCCCTGTGCTTCACACAACATAACCCAGGGTGGTGGTGCTTTGTGGGATCTTGTGTTAGGATGGAGGGCATTGCATTCTACCAGGTGGGTACTGTGGAGTTTGTGTTGGGGGGGGGTGTGAGGGGAGGTGCTGGTGACTATGGTCAGTGCTGCAAGTCCCCCTTCCCACCCAGCCAGCCGGATATCCCACCATGGAACGTGCTTGCATTGCAGGGAGTGTAAGTTGTCTCTCAGGATGTCAGTCAGTGGTGTCCTGCTGTTTGTTGGTGCACAGTTGGCAGCAGGGCCTTGTGCTCCCCACAGCAGTAGCCAGTGTCAGCCATCTTGTGAGTCCTTCTCCACTCCCTGTGATGTGAGCATGGTTCAGGGTGGTGTTGATGGGCCAGTTGTGAGGCTGAGCAATGTCTGTGACTACGACTCCCATCATGCTATTGCCTCCACCCCCTTCCCAGCATGCCCATGCTTCCTTCCTTTTGACTCTGCTTCCCTGTGGGGTGGGCTGGCTGTGCTGACAGGATGGCTGGGAGTGTTGTCCTGGCAGTTGTTTGGCTAAGAGTCCCAAGAGTGTCCCTGTGCTTCACACAACATAACCCAGGGTGGTGGTGCTTTGTGGGATCTTGTGTTAGGATGGAGGGCATTGCATTCTACCAGGTGGGTACTGTGGAGTTTGTGTTGGGGGGGGTGTGAGGGGAGGTGCTGGTGACTATGGTCAGTGCTGCAAGTCCCCCTTCCCACCCAGCCAGCCAGCCAGATATCCCACCATGGAACGTGCTTGCATTGCAGGGAGTGTAAGTTGTCTCTCAGGATGTCAGTCAGTGGTGTCCTGCTGTTTGTTGGTGCACAGTTGGCAGCAGAGCCTTGTGCTCCCCACAGCAGTAGCCAGTGTCAGCCATCTTGTGAGTCCTTCTCCACTCCCTGTGATGTGAGCATGGTTCAGGGTGGTGTTGATGGGACAGTTGTGGGGGGGCAATATGTGTGAGTGCGACTCCCATGATGCTATTGGCTACACTGACTTGGCCAGCATACACAGAATTCCTTCCTTTGAGTGGTCTTCACTGTGTGTTGGTGTTGTTGTGGTGGCTACATGTGTGGATGTGTGTGTTAGTTCTATTTGTGCCACTGCCTAGCTGTAGTTGTGGTTGTGTTTGTACATGTGTTGGCACAGTTGGATGTGACTTTTTTGATGGCATGTGTTGTGTTTATCTGACTGACATACACATTTTGGGATGATTCTGTTCTAGTTGCTGTGTAATTGCTATGAGTGCATGGTTTGACTCTCCCCTTGACAGTGATGTGTGTGTTTTGTGGCAGTTTATTGTGTACATTTGTTGTGTACTCACCAGGCTCTGGGATGTCCTCTAGTCCATATACGCTCACTGGCGGAAGGATGGCCCGCACCTTCTCCTCCCAGGGCCTGAGGTATACTGGCTTGGCAGGAGGGCCACTGCCGGTGTATTGGCTCAGGTGGTAGTCTTTCTTGAGCAGCTCCCGGACCCTCCTGCGCACGTCATACCACCTGTTCTGGATGTCGGTCTTTGTGCGCCGACATGGTGATTGGGCGTTCACCCTGTTGATGATCCTCTCCCACATCTTGGTTTTCTGCGACATGGGGGTCTGTTGGACCAGAGTGCCAAACAGCTGTGGCTCCACCCTGAGGATCTCGTCTACCATGACTTCCAATTCACTATCTAGGAACTTGGGATTCTTCTTGGGGGGCATGGTGATGGGTGGTGATAGTGGGTGCTGTGTGTGTTGGTGTGCAGGTGAGGGTGTGTGGGTGTGTGTTGTGCTGGGTGTATGTGAGGTAGGTATTTGTTGGTGTGCTGCTGGTGTGTGGCTTGTGTGAGGGATGAGCTGTGGGTGTGTGGTTGCTTTCTCTTGGGTGCTGGCAGTGGAATGGCATTTGCAAAGGCTCATGGTAGTGATTTGTGTCCTTTATATAGGTGGAGTTGTTGGTGTGTCTTTGTTCTCTGTCCCCACCCCCCCAGTATTTATTGGCTTGGTAATTGCTTGTTTGGGCTTTTTTTGGTTGATTTTTCCTTTGTGCTGTTTGTGTATGTTGGAAACGTTCTTGTGACCGAGTCGGACCCTGCATTGGTCTCGTACGGTGTTTTCCGTTTCGTTCACGCTGTGTTTGTGCAGTTTTGTATGCTGCGTACGCGTCGGTCGCGGTGTATTGTGTTGCTTCGGCTCGGTTTTGTATGCGTGTCGGTCGTACGGCTTGTCCTCCGTCCGACTCGGTCGTGTTTTTCGCGCCTTGCATCGTACTTTGCAGGTTGGAGTTGGCGGGTACGATTCGGTCGGATTTGTTCCGGGTGCGTGTCGGTCGGTTGGATTCGCGTGTTTTTCCGGCCGGATTGCTATTTTCCGAGCGGGTCGGTCGGTCGGCTTGGTTTCCTGACGTGTCGGTCGGATTTATCGCGGCTTGCATCGTACTTGGCGTGTCGGGCGCCACTGGTACGTGTCGGTCGGTATTTTTTCCGGATCCGAGTCGGTCGGTGCTTTTTCCGGCCCGAATCGGAATCGACCCCACAGTATTGAAGAGCATTGTTGTGGTATTGTTGTGTTCACAGGGGAGGGACACACTCCTAAAGAGTATCTGAAAAATTAAGAGACACAAAAGGGTCACAATAGTCTTGGGAGGAATTTATAGAAATCCCTTTTAAATAAATTGAGGGCTGGGTAAATGGCAATGCGGTACATACTTTGATTGGCTATATAATTTAATTAGGAAAGTGCACATCTTGAGTAACTGTTGGGGCTCCCGTCACTGCTCTGTGGAATACTTGTGCTAACCACACCCTGGTGTTAAAAAGGCTGGTCTCATGGAATCTGCAAGGATAGAGTAAGGAATCCCCATGTGGGTCTGCCTTCCCTATTTCCATGGTCTTCTTAGAGTTGAGTGTATTAGTTGCTCAGTGTTGTATGTCATCACTTACCCGAAGACTTCATGTATTTATAATGTTGAAGGTCGATAGTCAAATTCTAACACATGTTTGGCCAGTTCTCTCTCCTGCATCCTGGAAATACATTTCATGACTGGCTTATGATCAAACACTAAAGTTTTGCAACATTGTCTGTATAGAATTAAAAAAAACATTAGCAGTACACATAGACAATTGTTTTTCAGAAGCAAGGCAGAGATAAGTCCCTCAAGATTGTATCAGTTGCTTACTCTCTAGTTACATGACAAAATGTTCTATTGCCTTTTATCCGAATTATCCCCCACAAGTAGTGAATACAGGCAGCTGGTGAATCGCTTTCTTTTTATCTAATAAATGATTTCACTCTGACCTTGGCTGCACACAGCTGAGCTACACTTGTTCTCTTACTTTGTAATGTTTCCAGGATTCTTCGAAATTATTGTTCACCGTTCTTTTTCAAGCCATTCAGAATAATAGTCATCCACCGACTGTACTGTTACAGTGGTTGCCAGGGCAGGTATAAAGACGAAAGGAGATTATATTCAAAAATGGCAGAATACATGAGCAGTTTCAGTATCTCCTTTTACACCACAAATGAATAACAGAAAGTCATTTTTAGCGCAGTGTATTTTTGTGTGAACCACATCTATGGATTGCACATGTGTTCTCAATGTATTAATACATACAAAAGATTTATTAGCAGACCGAATGTACTAGCACTAGCACTAATATAAAACTACAATAATACAAACATTATAACAGTATGTTGCTACGCTGGCATTTTACATACAAGCACAATCTAAAAGGGAAACACATATGACGAAACTATTGCACCAAAGACAACTTTCTACACCATGCAAGGGGGCAAAAAGGTACTCCAAAGATGTGGACAATATCTATTTAAAAATACATAACTTGTAAGCATGTTTCCTTATCTTCTCCATTACAACCCCATTAGAAGCTGGATCAAATAGTGAGCTCAAGGGGTTGTACGGACCTAAATTATGACTGGCATGACTTTTTGACCCATTTATTGCACTGCTTTAATTCTGTGCTATGCTTAATGTAGAGCAAAATGGACAACTGTTGAGTGGGATGGGGTCTGCCGTTCAGTCGAAGAGCCAGGTTTTGAGGTCCTTCCTGAATTGCTGCAGTGATGGTGATTGCCTGAGGTGCAGAGGCAGGGAGTTCCAGGTCTTTGCAGTGAAGTAGGAGAAGGATTTTCCTCCAACTGTGGTCTTACGGATCTGTGGGATGGTGGTTAGGGCCAGTGGGTGGAGCAAAACTGTCTAGTGGGAGTGTAGGAGAGGCGGTGGTTGAGGTATACAGGTCCGGTGTTGTGGTGTTGTGGAGAGCTTTGTAGGATTGCAAGGGTGCCTGCATTGACACTAGGCAGCAAAAGGGCACCAGCACAGGGGAAAAGGCAGGAATTTGCCATATTAACTTAAATACGGCACATTCCTGCACTTTCCCTATCACACAGTGCAGCGCAGCTAGGTGACTTGCAGTGCTGCACTGTGTGACTTGGCCATAAATATGGCCCTATCTATAGGTATGCCCAGACATGGGTACCATGCTCACTGTGCCACTGAAACCAACCAACCAACTGACGAGCCCCAATATCCGCACTCTTTTTCACCTGCTCCCCTTTAACCTTTCCCTCCATGTATGAATTGGCAGGAAATTTGACATGCTCCAGATTCTGTGCACATTCGTCAAATCATACTATGAGCATTAGAAAAGCAAAAAAGCCTTTTCAGAAGAAAGTGAAATGTAAACATGACTAGAGAGTCACTTTTACCTGCTCCACTCTATATATATTTATTTCACCCACACATGGCTTACAAAGGGCTCCCACGTCCTTAAAACTAGATAGACCTTTGGACAAATTGCAGAATAACTGTGGTTCACAATCTGCATCCGGGTATACTGCAAAGAAAACATGTTTTTACATGTTGGAGTAGTAAGTACCCCTCTGTGACTCTCTCATCCTCCTTGGCATTTGTGTGTTCCTCTCAATCGCCCTAGCATTCCCACAACAGTTTTTCGCGGTTTATGAAACTTGAATGTTCTCAGATATCCTGCACTGAGTAATCCGGCCTCAACAATAATTTCCTATAGAGGAAAGCCATTCTGATCACAGATCATTTTGGGGTCTGTAGACATTGATACAGTCAACAGGGGCAAATTCTTCCTCAGCTGATCAGATTGTTTTTTTATTTTTATTTTTACCTGTGATTTTCACTGAACCATGATGATTGGTGATATATATGCGGACCAACTATATTAAAGATTACTCCTCCCAAGACTGCCTCATACCTTCTTATAATCTGAACAGCTTGAAAAATGCAAAATCGCAAAACGTTGTTTTCCTCTATCTTCCTGCCATGTTTTGTGTAATATATTTCGCCTGTTTTTGCCATAGCAAAAATGACTATTCATATGTAACTTAAAATGGAAAATGCATCTTAACATCCCCCAAAATAACGTTGTGCTGTTATGCTCTCTCCCTCTCATTTGTGGGTGAGTGCTAGGCTGCATTGGGTGACATTTTAGTAACTATACCCCTACGTGTGCACATTTCAGCAGCATTGAGGGAGCATGCGAGTGGTTCCACTGATGGGTCGAGACTGATATGCGCACAGGCCAACCCTTTCCAATCTCAGCGTTTCATTAGTCGTCAAAATGCCTATGTTTCTCTTCCAGATCACGAGATTTCCACCCAAATGAATGGAGAACCCACCCGAGACGCCCGAGTCTGGCAGTGCAAGATCATCGTGTTAGCAACACAAGTCCTTAAAAGGCAGCATAAGATTTGCAAGTCACTTGGCCAATAAGCTGCATCACCTCACAATTTAAGTCATGATTTGGCATCAAATTTTTGATGTGTGCCAAGCGTTTTCCCTTGCCATAATCACAAAAGGAGGGTTCCTTGAAGCAAGTCTTGCCCATATACTCTTATTGTTTTCAAAGAAGTCCCTTCAAATTAGTGTAAGCCACATTGCTGGGAGAGAGAGATCCCGCCTCTTGTTAACAAAATTATAGCACCAATATGTAAAAAAAGATGAAAGGTTTAGTTTTTGGTGAAGATGAATACATTGCTACATAGAGCACCTTGCTACTTGCAAATTTAAATGTACAAGGAACTACCACGTCTCCATTTTTCTGGAGTGGCTTCATAAAGAGGTCCTTTTTCCTTCAGTCTATTTATAATAGATTAATTGCCAAGTGCAGTGTTGATGTGTCACAATTGACTACTCTCTTAATCAGGTTCTAAATGCTTGTGAAAAATCGGTTTGCTGGTTGAGGGGGCTGAGAGCCTATTTAGGGTGAACCACTAAAGTCACTAAATTTGCCTGTGTTTTACCCTCTGATAGCTTGGCCCAAAAGCACTCAGGCTTAAAAAAGAAGCAATGTGTAAAGTATTTATGCAGCACACAAACAGTAATAAAGTGAAAACACAACACAAGAAAAATTCCAAAGCAATTTAAAAAAATAGAGTAAAAGGTAATAAATTATTTGACACCAAAACAACAAAAATCCAATTAGTAGAACCGGGTATGCAACTTTAATGGTTTGGTAAAATCGTGCTTGAAAGCACAAAGTGCAAACTGTCATTTACCTGGCCACACCAGACAGGGACAAAGTCATAAGTTCAAGCTGAACACGACGGAGCACGTGCCGGATACATGCACAAAGTTAGGCCCACTGATGATTGTACCTTAAGTCCGGGATGCAGAGCAGATTGAAGTCTGCATAGAGGATGAGTTACTCAGCTGTGTTTCCTATGCACTGTGAGGGCTGCAAGGCGGGCTTGCATCGAGGCTGCATCATGCTGCATCTGTCCCAATAAGGAGCTACAAGGCTGCAAAGCGGGTTTGCTTTGAGGCAGCGTCGCACTGCGTCGGTTCCAATGAGGAGCTGCGAAGTTGCAACAGGTTTGCGTCACACTGAGTCAGTTCTGGTGTGGTCCACAGCTGGGCTGACAGGACACCTATAGTCCCACTTCCAAGGGTCTGGGATGGGGGACATAACTTGAGGGGGCTGAGACTTACAGCAGGCGGAGTCCAGGTGCAGGGTTCAGGACGGTTGGAGCCTTTCTAACCCTGAGGCTCTGATCAGGAGTCCAGGCAACTAGCCCTTGGAGTCACTCTGGTTGTCCTGTTTTCTATGTGCAGGTCCAGCACTTCTCACTGAGGCAGCAAAGCAGCAGGACAGCAGGATGGCAGAGCACCAGGGTAACAAAGCAGTCAGTCTTGCAGGAGAGCAGCAGAGCAGTTCTTCTTCTGAGTCTTCCACAGGTCCATAAGTGATTCTGAAGAGTGGGTTTGAGTTTCTAATATTTATACCTGTTGCCCACTTTGAAGTGGTTGAAGCTTATGTTGTTTCCCTGCACAGAGGTGTCTGGAATATGCTGTCTCCCTGCCCTGGTCCCAGTCTGTCTGGGGGGCACTAGGCTAGTGTGAAGTCCTTTGTGTATGAGCTGAGCCAGTGCCTTTGAAGTGTAAGTTTGGTAGGTGACAGGTCCACCCCCCTATCAAGTAAAAGTCGGCCCAACCTGCCAACACCAGACCATCTATTGGGATGCTGTAGCCAGCTACACCTAGTCACGAAGCAGTCTGCATGCACCTAATGGTTAGGACAAGAAAATGCCAACTTTCTAAAACCGGAAAAGAGGATTCGAAGGAATCAACAGGCAGCGAGAGTGCGTCCCAGAAAAAATACGTTAAACTCATCGTGCAAATTCCAAAATTCAAGTTTTTGAGCAAGACTGAGGCCGTACAGATCATTTAACGGAACTTGGACACAATGCAACCGTGCCAAAATGTCTTGAAAGCAATGCGAACATACAACGAGCCTGCATTTCTTGTCTAACAAGCCTGCAGTGCAACCGAGAGGCCCGCTGAGTCCCAAAACAGGAACGAACTCAAAGTTGATTTAAAAATTGTCTGTAAATCGACGGCAACTAAAGCAAACACTAAACCAGTGAAAGAAAACTCATCTTTCAGCTAGGAAGACCGATCACCAATATAGTTCAGATTACACTGTGTCATTGCCCTGAAGATAATCCCTTGAGTACAACAGGAATTTGAAATGCGTTGACACCTTCTTTGTCTTCTAAAAATCCTTGAGGGAGATTAATTAAATTAATCAAGACTCTGTAGAGGGACTATGTACATTGATTTTTCCCCACAGACATCAATTCTTTCCCCATGGAGAGCATCTCTCCAACAGTGGATACCTATTGGGTTTAATGAGAGTGCTACCTTTATAAATTCCAGTTTTAATTACAAACTGGTGTAGTTCCATAAATGTTTGTTTTGTACAGGTATTGAATTCACGCACAATTGTTCTATGATTTTTGTCTTGTTAATGAATGTTTTGAGCTTTCATGTCTTTGAATGTTGACACAGTAACACTGATTTGAACTAAACAGTGTATCACTTTAAATCTCAGACGTATGATATTGTTTAAATGTATCTAGAAAATGTATAAATCATGGCGAAATGATTAAGCCAAGGACCAAGTATTACAAATATTGGCCCTTAGTCTGCTTAAATAAATAGCAGCATGACAAAAATGGTGGCCAGGTTCTCTTTTTTATAAAACTTTCTAAAAGTGGCATTTTCAGAGTTTTGACTTTAGAATCTGACTTTACCATAAAAAGGGTTCCAAATTAAAATTCTTCACACACTAAATATGATTTTACTACCTGCTCCTAATCAAAATTTGTCACTTATTAAATGTAACAAGGTAATCCAATGTTATCCTATGGAAGATGTAGGCCTTGCAATAGTGAAATACAAATTTGAGAGGTTTTCCAGTACATGTAAAACCTAAACGTACATGTCCAACTTTTTAAAATACGCTGAACCCTGCCCTATGGGCTACTTAGGGCCTACACTAGTGGTGCTTTTATGTATTAAAAAGGAAGGTTTAGGAATGGCAAAAGGTTTATTTTGCCAGGTAGAAATTGCAATTTAAACTGTGTGCACAGGCCTCAATGGCATCTCTGATACATGTTTAAAAAGACTACTTAAGTGGGTGGCACAATATGTGCTGCAGGCCCACTAGTAGCATTTAATTTACGGGCTCTGGGTACATGCAGTATCACTTTAGCAGGGATTTATAAGTAAATTAAATATGCCAATTGGGTGTAAGCCAATTTTACCATGTTTAAAGGCAAGAGCACAAGCACTTTAGCACTGGTTAGCAGTGGTAAATTGTACAGAGTCCTAAAAGCTAACAATAACAGTTTCAGGAAACAAGAGGGGTGAAGGCAAAAAGGTTGGAGGTGACCCTGAAAAGAGGGCCAGGTCAAACAGCGCCTCTGCTTTGACTAGATATAACTATCTATGTAGATTCCCTTTTCCTCCTCTAGCAACACAGGCACAGACATCGACTGTGAAACATAATGTACAAAAAACACTTTTCCACACCATTTCTTGGGTACAAAGTATTTTTTGGTTTATTGCCCAAAATATATTTGCCTCTCTCCATTGCATTCCTCTATGTAAAACCTTACGGTAGCATTTGTCATTACTGACCATCCAAAATAGCGCCTAAGAACTCAAAAAAGCATTGTATTCAAATTACACATATATTAGAATTTACCATAAAAATGAAAAGAATGAAAACCAGAACAAGACAAATAGTCAGAGTCAAAAGAAAACAGTTATCAAATCAGAACAAACTACCAATAAGTAAAGTACTATAGCTATAATAAACGCAAACCATGCAATGTGCCTGCATCCTGACCAAAGAAACTGGACTCTATTCCGCTGCATGAAAAAAAAAGCACTCGAGCTTAACCAAAGCAAGTCTAGAATTTAAAAAACGCTTACAAATATTTAGATTCATTTATAATTAATACTATATTTCTATATGTAAACTAATGTTAAGTAACCATAATATTCTTTCTATCTCCTACTCTATAGTTCCACTTCGGAAAATTCAACACAATGTTTTACTAAGTAAAAGAAGCTAAGAAGAAAGGAAAGAACACCTATACCAAATAATGCTACACCAAAATGTAAAAAAAAGGGAAAAATATTTTTTTAATGTAATTTGCATCAGCAATGGTCACCACATCTCGTGCTAAAGAGATCAGACAGTGACCTTCTCTTTGCGCCAAACAACGACCACATGTGTCTCCTCCCGACGCAAAACTCATGCGACAACTGCTCCTCGCGCCAAAAGCTACACATGGCCCCCACCATTGTGAACTCCATTTCTGGATATGGACTGCAAGAAGGTAAACTCTTCATCGGGATGAACCTGGTCCCTGTATCTTAACTGTACTCCATCGCGGTCGCCCAGAACTTGTCTCTTTGACCCTGTCTATCACAACCGGATACCCACAAGGAGTTCTTTGTGCTTCTTGGCGCTGTTTTCACCTATGCCTTTAAATACTCATAACTCCAGTTCAACTGATTGGATTGTTGTTGTTTTGGTGTCATGTCCTTTATTATATTTTACTCTATTATTATAAAATGGCTAGGGATTTTTCTTGTGCTGTGTTTTCATTTTATTACCGTTTGAGTGCTGCATAAATATTTTACACAGAGGCCATTATTGTGATGCGGGGCAGTCCGCCAGACATACAGGTCATCGGTCCGACTGCTGCATCATGTTGCAGCCGGCTGGACCGCAGAGGACAGGGGATAGGTCCACCGCCTCCGACTAGATCCAAGATCCCATCAGGTTGGAGCTCGGAATCCTAACCCTACAATGGAGGCGGTGCCTGCACAGGCACCGCCATAGGGATTAGGATGTCTCTTTCTGACTACCTTTTCATGGCGGTCACACCGCTTTGAAAAGGCGGACGGAAAGGGACTTTGGGTGCCCCAAGCAGGGCCCTCAGAGGCCACTGTTCAGTGGCCGTAGGGGCACATGTACTGCCCCCATGCCCATTCCTGCGCTGAGTGCCAGGCACCCCATGGTGCCTGGCACATGGTGCAAGAATGTGCATGAAGTGCTCTATAGCATTAGTGGCTTGTGCTGCAGCCCTTTTCCAGGGGCGCAGCACCAGCAGCAGTATTATAGAGCACTTTTCCACCTGCCAGCCCGGTGGGCACATCGTAATTGGGTGGTCGGACTGCCGCCTGCCTAATGGGGGGGCCCCTGGACTGCCATGGTGTCTGGCAGTGGTCAGACCCTCTGGCATCATAATGATGCCCATTATCTCTAAGCTAAGTCTAACTGCTTATGTGCCAGGGATAAGCACATATTTATTTAGTGACTTTTGTGGCTCACCTTAAAAGGATTGTGTTTATTGTTTGAGTTCTTACAAGAAGGTGGATAAAGTGGGTTGAGGTAAGATTTATTACTTTAGAATTACTAGCATTGGACAAAGGCTGAACATTGAGGAGAGGGCAGATTTACTACTGTAATTGCATTCTAATCAACATTTGAACAGGGCATAAATTAGGAGAGGCTAGACTTACTATTCTAACTCCAGTCTCTACAGCATTTGGTAAAGTGTATATATTGGGGGCCTGTCAGGATTACTACTCGTAACTCTACTCTTGCTAATATTGGGGAAAGTACATGAATTGGAGAGAGATCAGACTTACTATTCTAATACCAGTTCACCCAACATTGGTGTAGTAGCATTAATTGTGGGTCCGGGGTAGATATTTGAATTCCAGTCTAAGGAGCATTAAAAAAGGGCATACATTGGATAAAGATCATATTTACTAGTCTAGCTCCAATCTAAGCAATACTTGGGTTTACTGGGGCTAAGGCATACATTTCAGAGAGGTCAGATGTACTATGCTAACTCCAGTCTTACAAACATTTGTGAAGGAGCATACATTGGGGAATGGAGGTTCAGATTTACTACTATTTTAACTCCAGTCTTGCTATTATTGACAAATGGACATGCATTGGGGTAGAGCAGATTTACTACACTAACTTCAGTCAAACCAACATTGGGGGAAGAGCATAAATAGTGAGGAACTCAGACTGACTGTTCTTACTGCATTCTCAATAAAGGTAGGGAAAGGGAACAAAATGATGGGGGTAGGTCTGATTTACTATCATTATTCCAGATTTATCAACATTGTGAAAAGTAAATGAATTACTAATAATTGCATTTAGTATTCTAACGCCAACCCAAACTATGAAGAAAGGTAATATAATATAGAAAACATATGATTTAACATTCTAACACAAACGGTAGCATCATTAATAATTAGTAAAATTAACCCTATTTTATCAAAATAACGCTTAAATAGTTTAACATTTTTTTCTATTTAAAACAATATTAGTAAAACAAATTAATAATAACGTGTACAATTCGAAATTAAATGTGTTAGAATAATTAAATATTTATTTTAATATACATTTCTGTAAATTTGAATTGTGTTTAAAACATTTTAATTATTTTAATTAAATGTTGTATTGGTAATTAATTTTCTCTAAAATAGACAAATTAATTAGTATTACATTAAAACAATCCTATATAATATATAATTGAAGTGTACATTATCATTAGCATGTTTAATTTTTGAATTAGAAAATAATACTATCTTTAAATCTGTTATTTTTTAAAGATATATAAATATCATTAATTTGTAGAATAAATATCATCATTTTACTATTATGGTCTCCCAAACAATCCTTCAAAATTCTTCCTTCATGTATCCCTCCTTTGATTCATCCCAAACCTCATATTACTACTATGATCTCCCAAATAACACTTTCTAGATGCTTCCCTCTTCTAGCCCTCCATTATCCTATTCAATATAACTAACAGACTTGCATGTCCACCATTCAAATTAACTCATACTGCCCTATACTAATCCACAACTAATCCTATTTGGGTTCCAGAGTAGCGTGCTACTCGCCGAAAAGTACTTTGACGTCTCATCAGCGGTAGCAAGTGCTATATAAACATAATTACAATAATAAAAAAATTATTTGAAAACGTATTTTCCAATAAAACCCACATAACATTCCTATAAATTAATTTACATTTATTGTTATTATTATTATTATCATCATTTTTTTAATGTTTACAATACTACCCACTCTGTTCTTTGATTAAAACCCACAATCCTCTAAAAATAATTTATAGTATTATTATTATTATTATTATTATTATTATTATTATTACTATTATTGTTGTTATTATTATTATTATTATTATTATTATTATTATTATTATTACTGTTATTGTTATTATTATTATTATTATTATTATTATTTAATCATATATTTATTTATTTTTACACTTTTGCAAGTCTGCTCACTCTGTTCCCCTTTAAAAAGTACTACTCCAAAACATAATGTTGTATTTTATCAATATTATATATTTAATGTAAAGTATAATGAAAAGGTAACACAAATATAAATTACAAATATTCAAAACATTTCTAATTTATTTTCTTAAAAAACACTACCCACCCAATACCGCAATATACCACAAAAGCTATTAAAGAAATAATTTAAACTCCCAAAAAAACCATACTCAAATTACAAACATGCTGCAAAAACAATGTTATGTAGATAGTGAGCCCTACTCACAAAGATATGTTTTGCACTGGAAAGTAAATAGTTTATCAACATTGCTCCTCCACCCTCCCGCCGTTTCCATGGTAACGCCCAGCACTGCATATGCTCCTCAGCTTGCGCTCGTACATGAACACTTAACCAGTTTGCGTCACTCTTGTGACTTTGCACTGGTGCAGAGTGATGATAAATCTGCCCTTAAGTCTTCTGTAAATGTAATTAGAATGCAAAAGAAGAATATAGCACTCTAAGTGCACTGAAATAATCTTAACAAAGACAACTAATGTTTTCTAATTACTATGAATGCACCATTTGCTCGACACTGCTCCATAAATGTTGTTGACTTTGACTGTATAATACATTGAATTCTCATGAAGTATTGTTATTAACAATAAAACCAAAACTGCTGGGGTTTTCATTTGTTGAACTGCCTATCAAATCACTTGAGTTTTGTTGATTTCATTGCTTGATTATTATTCATTCTGGCAGCAAACACTTTCATGGCACTCATGATCTGATATCTGAGTTAAGGAGACAACTATTAGTCCTGATATAAATTGAATTCCCAGGCAAGTCTTTCACTATTCAAAATAGATTGTCCTCCTGAAAACAAAAAGAATGATTCAGAAATATGGAAATCAGGAGCGGAGGCATAGAGGCAAACAAATTTGCTGATAATCTGACAGGTACAGAGATCCTAGTCCTTTCATATACATTTTAGAATGTGCAAAGTTTCACAGATGCCCACTGATTGTCCTACCCAGCATAGATACTTTCCTACTCTTCTTTAAACCTATGTCAGCAAAGCAGATGAACAAACTGATTGATACAATCAAATATGCCAAGACAATGTTGAACAACGTCATATCTAAAGAAAATCCTCCAAACATACATCCCAGAAATTATAACTATTTATAATACCTCCTTTGTTAATGTAACAATGCCCACAATCTTGAAACAAGCAAACTTACCCCTTTCTTGAAGAAACAGGCAGCTTACCTCAATATATGACCCAATAGAGATACTACTCCTTCAAATAAAAATTGAAGAGGGAACCTGTAACTTCTCCACCAGCAGTGAGGTTTTATGTTCCTTACCCAGTTTTCTCCAGTAAATGCAGTGTTGAAAATAAACAACTCCCAGCATTGTATACATCCAACAACATACCAACTTCTGCTTGCAACTTGAGAGGCAGGGCTCTACTTTCAGTTAGGAGGTGTGTGACATTGTATAAAATGATAAAAGGAACCCATTCCTCAAATTTGTTTCCAGGGTTCATCAGCACCATATTACTTGTTGCCAAAACATTCACGACGGAGGGACAGGTTTATAATTATTTGAAACAGGGCAATGCCGCACGACAACTGTGCTGCGTCAAATGGAGAGGGGAGGAATGCCCCATGTCTAACAATATTTGGTGCATTCCTGCTCTCTCTCTGCCCTGGTGCACTGTGTACTGCCTAGTGCCAACGTAGGCTCTCTTACGCTATGGTGCATGGGTGCCTGCATTACAGGCAGGTTTGTTTTTGTATGTATCAGTGTGGGGTTTTTAGTATTGACAGGAATAATGGCGCTCAAGCTAATTCGCGCTGAGTTTATGTTATACTAGGAGTGTGAACGGTGCAAACCAGGTCAGGGATATGCCCTAAAACCCTCGTGATGGTATGGATAGAAATCCACACAAATGAAGTAGGTACAGTCCCGGGCACACGTAACGAGGATATAATATCAGGAGAAATGTTTCATACTGCAGAAATGTAGAGGGTCTACACCAGAATGATAATCATAGGTGTTTAATATAGTAACAGAGCATAAGCAACCAGCCAAAACAAAAGCAACCAGCCGACACGTGTTTCGTCACAAAGGGTAGTAACCCGTGACTCTTCAGGGCTGAAAGGCGGTGCCAACAAGGTGGATTCAAGTGACCGTTCAAGAATCCAAAACGGCAATGAGGAGCAGTGCGAACCACGGTAGGTGGACTACTGCCAAATGTAAGGAAAGGAAGACGGATATCGCCGGGCGGCGGATAAGCCAAAGAGGACTATTGACCTTCAGAAAAGTCGATGCAGTCTGTGGCGACGAGATTAACCAAGTGCTAAGTAGCACAGGGGGGAATATAGAATTAGGCGTGCCAGGTCAGTAGTCCAGGACGACAACGGCGGATGCGCCGGAGTACAGGAAACTGGGAGAAGTGTTGTTCAGGAAGGAAAATGGTTCCGGTAGATGGCCGGGTTTGTTTTTGTGCAGGAAGGGATACCATCATGCACAAAAAGAATCCTTACAGGCGTTTTCCTCTTTCTATGTGTGTTGCAGAATGCAGAACACTTAGAAAGAGGAAAAAACGAGGCGAAATAAAGATAATTCTCCTTGTTGCACCTCTATCATGAAGGCATACAATGTTAACATATTCCTGGGTTTCCCAGTCTTGGTAAATCTGGGAATGTGCCAAAATGCATAGGTGGATGCATGGCAACACCCACGCTCGACCCATGTAATACCTTCCCAGCGCAGAGTAATGGAAGGAAGCGACTTGCGTTGTCTTGCGTTACTCTCGTTCTACCAAGCCATGCAGGGCAATACAAGGTGGTGTAGGGTGGCTTGATAAATCTGATTTCAGGATTACGTTGCCCTTGTGTCACTTTTCGTGATGCAAGGAAAATACAATCCATTGATAAATCTGAGCCTTAGTGTCACACCATGAACATGTTTATTGACTGCCTTCAACCACTTCAAGATGACTAGCTGACAATACTGCACCTCAGTGATGCTGAGCTCATGTCCACATCCACTAACGTCGCCACTTTCATTGGGATATTCTTGAAATAATTTAACATGGTACCCCTCGAGGAAATGCCTGCCTCTCTTCAGCTTCTTGGGTTTTCACCTAGCTCCTGAGAATAGTAGTGGGGTGGCTTCAAACCTGAATTCCTAACAACCTTAACCAGTATCACAATCCTTTTAAATGACCCCATGCCCTTCATTAGTGGACCCTAAAGCACTTCAGGGCATCCAGTCTGTGGCTGGTCAGAGGCTTATTAACGTTACTCTGGGAAGATATGAAGTAACGTGTAGATTTTCTACAGGCTGAGCCACTTGCAAGCCTGCCAAGGCCATCTTCTGGGCAATCCCTATATTGTGCCTAAGAGACACACGCCTCGTGGTTGGGGGGGTTACACCAGGACTGTCCCCAACAGAGATAACCATAACTACACTTGACTGCACATATCTTCCGATGAATAGTGTCTGCACCCAAAAATTCAACTACGTCATCACAAAAGCAGATCTAGATGTGCTCAAGATCCCTTTATCACAGTTCCGGATTACCAACTAGGCAAAGTAGGCACCGGCCTATGGGCCCCACTACTTTTAGGGGCCCGGGACAACGGATCAAAATAATATTGATTTGATCTTGAAAGAAAATTACAAGCAAGCTTTCTTAAATTGTCTCCAAAAGATAGAAAAAAATGAATCAACTCCAAGAAACGAAAACTTTACATTAAAGACTCTATGGAAAAATACTGTATTAATGTAATGTACCCATTAACAGCTTAACGTTCATAAACCAGAGACATCAGATTCACATAACAGTTTGTCTCTTAAAAGCTCATATTCTGGCAGCTGTCAGTTTGTAAAACATTCCGGTGCAAACTACGTACGTGCAGTGTACAGCAGTGATGGTCATCTCTATCTAGGGCCGTTTGCGAGGGGGGCCCCGAAATTTCAACTGCCTAGGGCCCTCCAGGCTCCACGGGGTTTAATCTGGCACTCCTTTATCAGCTACTCTACTGATACTTCATTATGGTATTTTCCCATCTACTTGTGAATCAATCTCTTCTTTTTCCTTACAAGCTTTTTGTTCATTACGAAAGTACTCAAAAGTGGCCACACGGTAACTTATGTGATGATGCGGAAAAAATGACAAATGAATGAATAAATGCATAAATAAAGAAGAAGACTTTAAAATAGATGTGTCAACTGCAAATAACTGAAGTCCTCGTTCAGAGATGGGTTGTAATGCGACGTAAGCAAAATTGGACATATAAAGGGAGGCATTTAAAGGGAGGCCCTATGTAAGGCAGGGCTCCTGAAGCAAACTACAATCATCCTTCTCAAACATTCATTTGATCAATGTTCTTGGATCTTCCCCAAAAGTGGCATTTTGGTATTTATGGAGAGTTGTTCACAAATTTTATTTCAGTATATATTTATAAAATGAAGTAGTCTTCTATACTCACTTTCCTTCCTACCTATTCCAATTGTAGGATATATAAATGTGCTTACACACTTTATTTGGTATATCATTTATTTCATCAGCCATCCACATAATGACGCATTATCCCACTTTAGCTCACCAACACAAAAAAGCATCTAGAATGTGGTTAGATGTATGGCCTGTAACATCCTCAGCTTAAATCGAGAAATTATGATCTTCTATAATTTATTATATTGATTTCTTTGCCGCCGGATAATTCTGTTTGGATTTTGTTAGTCTTTACAAAATAACAGAGTAAACTTATTAGCCACCGACTTTGCGTGTGTCTGCAGATATGCTGCTGCCCATCACAGTGTGACAGCAGACTTATTTTTAAAGCTTTTCCAGTACTTGAGATGCCAGGAAGCAACCACATACTATTGCTATGGCAACCAGCTTCAGCTGAAGAGAAAACTGTAAACCAGGCTTTTTTCGTTTTATGTTTGAGGTATGTTTAGCTTTTTGTAACTGTTGGCTGGCAGTGACTTTAACTTGAAGATGTCTGTCTAAACTTAGAATTTTAAGATAGCATTAAAAAGTTTTAGACATACTGCAATCTATGCAAAAATTGCGCTGCTAGCCAATTGTTGCAGCTAATGATAGATCTTCACGGTTTCTAAAGAAAGAGAAAGAAACAGTGTCAAAGAAATGTAAATGTCGCATATTTTTTTTTTTTACTCTCAAAATTTCACATGTATATTATTCCCTTAAAGCAATGCGCGTCTTAATTTCTTGACATTCAGAAAACTGGCAAGAGTTTTCTTCTTGAGACTCAGCCCAGAGCATGTCGTACATTCTATATTCCTGATTGTCTTGCGCTTTTATTCCAAATCCACCGTCTTTTAAATTTGCCTTTTTAACCATTGCTTATTAGCTAGGATTTCCCACGTTTTCGATATTTTAGCACCAGCATATTTTTTACATTTCTCCCTATATGTCATAATTTAAGTTTGACGTATTTATCTTGAGAAAAAAAAATAATTTATGTTTAATTTCTTATTTACTATATACAAAGTATCAGACTACTTAAATTACATTGGGGGCTGAAAGTGTTTCACCACTGCCGTACAGCTGAATAAAGACAAGCGCACAATGTCATTTTTGCTATTGCCTGTCAGTTCAAATTCAATCTCTGCACTGGTTCACCAATGCAAATGCTGGTGACAAAGTATGTTGCACTAGTGAATAATTGACAGTGATGCGTGGAGTGTGCAATGTATGTGTCTAGGCACTGAGTCCGAAATCTGATCCAGCGTGGCTAATATAAATTTCTCCTTATGACACTATTCCAGAAAAACACCTACGCAACCTTTATCACTTAAAACTTATGTCGGTGGGGCCCATGACACCGCATACATACATTCATTCAATTTCTGGATTAAACGCTAAGGAAAATGAGCTGCTGGACAAACGGGATACCTTGTTAAATTTGACAGAATAATAACCTATACATTATATACATTAACTTTGGATCCTGTCGGTTCTAAACATCAAGGTACTCCGCTATTCGGTCGATGGACCAACTATTAGAATCAGTTGATGGTGATTAAGACCAGCTCAATCACAATTAATCTTTAACATTTATTAATCATAAATCTATTAAAGAACCACAGACTCATTTTAGAGTTAGAATATAATTTTATCTAAAATTCTTTGAGCAAATAAGTAATATTCTTTATTGAGTAAAACATTTAGAAATATCAAAAAACATTTTAAGAAAGATTTTTATGAAAGGATGAAAAATTACTCATTACCCTCGGCCATAGGGCGATGACAAGAATGGTTCACCAAAGGAAGATGAACCGCAGATCACAGGATAGGACTCCCAAACTGACTGACTGTCCCGCTAACCTCCTCAGACGCAATCACCTCCCGGGCAAATTCCCGCAACGATCTCGTTCCTTCCCCAGTCAAAGTTCAAAATCCAAAATGACAGAGTCTCTCGCAGCATCAAGGTGGAAAAATGGAAAAGCAAGGTTTTTTCACAACGTAAGAGCAGACTCTCTTATACCCTATTTTCTGGCTCTCTACACTTAAAAGTTGCAATCTTTAGGGGCAAGAATCACGCTAATTGGTCCATTGGAGGGGTGGTGATGGTCACCTCATCGCCCTCCTTGTTCGAACCGGTTTGGGGACAATAAAGCACACAATAAGTCTCATGATCACAGTGTCCAAAAGTAGTCCAATTTGTTAATCCATTTTGTAACAATCTTTGATGGTCACACATTAGTTCATCCCCTGTCGCTCGATTTTCCCATCCGTTCCCAGGCATACATGCTGAACACTTGGCACGCTCCTCGTTGCAGGTCAGATTGGTCTTGACATCTCTCACTCCGAGCACAGGCTGCATACACGTGACTGGAGCACTCATACTGAGTCTGCGCGGGGGCCATCTTATTCAGCACACGCAATCTCGTCCTTTCCAGCGGCCATTTTTGAAGCATGGCCTAGCAGGCCCGAACGAAACTAACATAAGAACAAACACAATAGAAATTAAAATATGGAAAATAAGCCTTTCTGTTTACCACCCGCCATTCTAAAGACCCGAGTTAGATATTACCTAGCAGAAGCGACATTTAAAGCCATTTTACTTACCATCTGCATTCTTTGCCACAATACAATTCTATTATGCAACACAAATCATGCAATTCACTCTGTTTACTACGCAAATCACAATACTAATGGTATTTTGCTTCGCATTTGTGAATAAATTAGATTTTGCAACATTTAGCAATTTCCCACGTGTAATGTCTACTAAAAAGGTGTATTTTGTTGATTAGTCCATGCATTTCAAACGGTTAGTATCATTAATGGTTATGGAGTCATTAATTTCAAAGGGGTACAAAAAAATATTTTGTTTCCCCTGCTCCATCAATTTCCCCCTTTGGTGATTTTTAACATCACCACTAAAACCTATCCCTACAAAATTTTATCAGATAAATGTTTCTTGCCCACTTGCATTTGTTAATTTAGTCAATCGTGTTCTTTTCATCCTGTCTTTTAGACCTTTTGTACATGTTCTCTTTAAACTCTTCCAATTCGATCTCTCCCATCTTCCGTTCTCTTTCTTTATTTTTCTCATTTTCTCTTTTTGCTTTATTTTGTCTTTTTCTTCTTTTAACACACACATATGCTAATCTCAATATTGATATTACCACTATTACTAAGGTCACTGGAATTAGTATTTTCCCAAGAAGAGAACTACCTATTTCGGTGAACCATTTCCTCAAACTCTTACCAAGTCTCTCCCAAGCACCTTCAACCTCCAATGGGGCAATTTCTTTATGCAAATCAGTAATGTTCTTTATATACTTCTGTATATTCTGACTTTTCTCTGGAATGTAAGTGCAACAATGTTGTACCTTCAGCATTCCACAGACTCCACCCTCTTTTGCCAAAAGAATGTGAAGGGCAAGTCGATTTTGCATTACCATAGCTCTCATGGCAACCATTTCGGTATTTACCATCAAGAACCCCCAGCAGTATTCGTTGATAAACGATCTACTACTGTAGACAATTTCCGAATCTTGTATGCATTCAAAGATATACCCACTGCTGGTATCAATGCTCCAAAAATGTCACCTATTATTTCTGAGAAGCTTTCCCTCCTCCTGCGGGTTAATGGTTTACCTATCTCGTGAATTCCTTTCGTTCCTCTTTCCACGTGAAAAGTCTTTGGAAAGACCAGGCCTAGTTAGCATGTTCCGTACCAATGGCCCAGCAACCCATAATAGGCTCTATTTCCGCAAATATAATAGATCCCTGGAAATACTGGATCTTTTCCTCCTTTAAATCCCCATCCCCCTAGAATTTTGTATGTATCTCGGCACTCACTAGAACCCACGAAATAGTTATCATACATAGTGTTATCTCTACTAATACACAATTTTCCATGTTGGGGCCAATCTAGAACCATAGCTGCATTTGTTTTGCCTTTGTCATAACTTCCCTCTTCAAACGCCCAAGGTTGGGTTTTTGTCTTTTCTCCTGCTGCCTTTCTTTGAAACTTAACCCTTCTGTCTTCTACCATGTCTAAGAAAACCTTTTCTTCCTTTCTTAACCCACAAGAAAGATTATGTCTAAATGCATATTCTAATGTTAATTCTTTTGTTTCTAAGAAAAATTCTCCAAAAATCTTTGCAATCTTCACCTTATTTAGTTCAGGGATTACGGGAACTTTAGCAAACACAGCATCTGTGTCAGTGTAGTAATACTCTAATTTACCTGTTTTATAAAATAAGCTAGCTAAAACACTACAAGTTATTCCATACGTCAAAGGAAGGTGATGATTTGTCACACCTTCTGTTACATACGCAGGTAACTGCATACATACATAACAATCTCTCACATCCATTGTCTCCACATATTCGTACAAGATTTTCGTGAAGACATTCTTGGAGAAATCAGTTATTGATTTGTCCCTATGAAAATCAGTACTATCTATTAATGTTGCAGTGTTCTTTATGTTAGATTTCTTGTCACAATTCGTGTCATTCATAATTGCAGATGTATCTTCTACAACTAATCTTAGTGGAATTATTATTGCCAAAATGAACCAAATAAGCATTAGAAAGCCTGTACAATAGAAACACATCTTACACCATCTACGGAAAAACTCACATCTAGATCTTCTATTGTCAATGTCTACCATGTTGAAATATTATCTAATTATATGTACAGAAATGTGTTTCCACACCTCAAATGACGTAGTGTTGACTAGGATCAACTGCCATTTGGCGCACCTTTCGGTTATTCAGAAATTTTCTTTGACTTTATCAGTTTATGTGTCTAGTCCGGTTTTCTTTCTTTGTCTTTCAGGATTGGCGCAGTTCACTCTCACCCACTTGTTCACAGTCTTTGTATGGGTTCTCGTGACTGCTATCCACTTCTTTAATGTCAGACAGTGCTATGTATACCCATTCAGGTGACTTGTATTTCAAGTTAGGTCTTTTCACTCTTTTGGGTCTCTGCAATTGTCTTTTATCTGTTTTTCTTTGTTTTTCCTGACTTGTTATTTCATTTACTTGTTCTGCATTGTCTTTGTTCAAATTTATTAGTTTATATCTCAGTCTTTTAATTTCATTGGGCCAAGAAAAGGAGACACCTTTTCTTGGCCTTTTCAGTTCACTTTCTTTTTCTCCTCGTTCTGCTCTCCAAGTTCTCTTTCTTGGTCCTATTCTTTGCCTTCTTTCTTCTTCACTTTCTTCAGATTCTGTCTCAGATCTCACTTCACTTCCTCTAACTTTGAACTTTATGATCTCAGTCTCTTTGTCGGAATCCGAATCGTCTTGTGTTTCTTCTGCTTGAAATTCTGAGTCTAATCCTCCTTGTGTTTCTTCCGCAATTTCCCCAATCTCTCTATCTGAATCTAAATTTCCCTGTGTTTCTTCTGCTTGTAATTTTGAGTCTAAACCTCCTCGTGTTTCTTCCGCAATTTCCCCAATCTCTCTATCTGAATCTAAATTTTCTTGAGTTAACTCTACAATTTCCGGAGGGATTTCCCCAAAGCTTGTACTTGGCTGTTTATTGTCACTGTTTATTAGTTCGGTTTCTCCTGTTTCAATATCAGTTCTTTTGTTTTCGGATTCTTCCTTTTGTCTTTCACTGGATTCAAGTTGGTCTGCTTCAGATGCCGAACTGGTATCTGATATTTCCAGATGTCGACTTACAGGTCGAGCTTCAGGATCTAGAACTCTCATTATTTCAGTTTCTTTTTCAGTTGTCAAATTGGTACCTGATTTTTCCAGATGTCGACTTACAGGTCGAGCTTCAAGATCTGGAACTCTGTTTGTTTCAGTCTCTGCTTCAGATGCTGAGCTGCTATCTGATATTTCCAGATGTCGACTTACAGGTCGAGCTTCAGGATCTGGAACTCTGATGGTATGACTGGCATGAATCCAATTTTTCACACCTGCACACTTTACTGCAGTTGTTGTCACCAGGATCACTTGATGTGGCTTATCCCAGCGTGGAACCAAGCAGTTTCTTCTTCTGTGGACTTTTATGCGGATCCAGTCTCCTGGATTCAGATCATGAGCTGGTTTTCTTTCAAGAGTGGTCGCATCCGGCCCAACCTGATGAAACACAGAATGCACCACATCAGCCAATACTTTGCAATAGTCCAATACGAGATCATCAGTTATAGTCAGCAGTTTGTTGACAGGTAGGTGTGCTTGTCTCATTGCTCGTCCCATGATTATTTCATGAGGACTCAGACCTGTTTTTCTGTCAGGTATGCTTCTTATGCTCATTAGCACCAGTGGTAAAGCATCGGGCCATTTGAGTCCTGTGGCTTGACACATTTTCCCTAACCTATTCTTTATTGTGCCATTTACTTGTTCTACCACTCCAGAAGCCTCTGGTCTATAGGCACAATGCAGCTTTTGTTGAATGTCTAGTGCTTCACATATCAGTTGGATGATTTCATTCTGGAAATGCGTTCCTCTATCTGTTTCTATCGTTACTGGAAAACCATATCTAGGAATGAATTCTCTCAGTAGGAGCTTAGCTACAGTAACTCCATCATTCCTTCTTGTTGGATAGGCCTCCACCCAACGAGAAAACAAACAGACGACCACCAGGACATACCTCAATCTGTTGCTTGGGGGCATTTCAATAAAATCTAATTGCATTCTGGTAAAAGGACCTCCTTCACGTCCTATTGTTCCCAAACTCACTACTGTCTTCCTTCCAGGATTTATCTGTTGGCATATAAGGCATCTTTGGCAAAGACTTTCAGCTATAGCCCTAAATTTTGGGTTGTACCAGGTCTGTCTGAAAAGTCTGATCATGGCATCTCTACCTATGTGTGCCTGTCCATGGTACATCCGTGCCATGTTAGAGATCATGCTATCAGGCATAACTGGTCTTTCATCCCTGTAAACCCAGACTTCATCTTCCTCTCTTTGTCTGCAACCTGCTTTTTTCCAACCATCTTTTTCCTCATCACCTGCCTCTTCCTGCAATTGTTTTACCTCATCCCATGTTTCAACTGTGTTAGTAAACAGCAAGGGACATGAAACATTTTCTTTTTCCCTTCTCCGATTCATTGAGGTCATATTTCTGGCACAATATTGAGCTAATTCATCAGCAAAATTGTTACCCACCGCAATGTAATCAGTTCCATTTTTGTGAGCAGTGCATTTTACCACTGCAATCTGTTTAGGCAGCTGTATCGCCTCAAGCAACTTTTTCACAAACTCACCATTCCTAATAGGAGACCCTGAGGAAGTCAGGAATCCCCTCTGGGACCAGATCTGTCCAAAATCGTGGACCACTCCGAAGCCATACTGGCTATCTGTGATCAAAGTAATTCGGAAATTCTTTCCCAGTTTGCACGCTCGAATCAGAGCAATTAGCTCAGTAACTTGGGCTGAACGTATTCCTCTCAAACAGGATGCTTCCATTATGGTTGCCACCGTACACACAGCATACGCAGCACTTAAAACTCCTTCATTTGTCCTCAGGCATGAACCGTCCACAAACATCACGTAATCTGACTCTTTTAGAGGTTCATCCCTGATATCAGGGCGAGGCTTTGTGCAAAATTCAAGCACATCCAAACACTTATGATCAACCTCATCTTTGACTTCTGCATTTACTTCATCTGGCAGTGAAGTGGAAGGATTCACACTTGTGCATCTTACAATGGTTACATTGTCTGCACCCAAGATCACCTTTTCATACCTAGTCAGCCGACTATGTGTCATGAATTGGGTTTTTGTCGGGTCAGAAGGATTTCAACTGAATGTGGGACATATACTCTCAAAGGATATCCCATCACAATGCCTTCACTCTGTTCCAGACTCACACAAGTAGCAGCTACTGCTTTCAGACATCCAGGCAACGCCTTTGCTACCGGGTCTAAAACAGCTGAAAAATACTCTATTGGTCGTTTCATTTTTCCATGCCTTTGCACTAATACTGAAAGTGCACATCCGTCTCTCTCGCTACAATACAGCTCAAATTCTTTCTCATAATCAGGCATTCCCAATGCTGGTGCCTCACACAAACTTGTTCTCAGTTCCTCGAAAGCCTTCATTTCCTCCTCATCCAATGCAATCGGATCTTTGACATCCTTCTTTGTCAATCGCTGTAAAGGTTTTGCAATCAATGAGAACCCACTTATCCACTGTCGGCAATAACCAACCATTCCAAGGAACATTCTCACCTCTCTTTGTGCCATTGGGGCTCTCATTCCTTTGATAATCCTTATCCTTTCTGTTGTCACTTTTCGCATCCCTTTCTCAATCTTATGACCTAAGTACTGTACTTCCTGTTGACAGAATTGCAGTTTTGATGGGGACACCTTGTGTCCTCCTTCTGCCAAATGATTCAGTAAAGCAATGGTGTCCGTAACACATGCTTCTCTGTTCTTTGATGCCACTAATAGGTCATCAATATATTGGACCATCACAGATTTTTCAGGCATTTTTAAATCTTCTAAGGATTTCTTTATAATCTGATTAAAAATTGAAGGACTTTCAGTATACCCTTTAGGAATTCGGCACCATGCCAAATTACGCTCTCCGAACCGGAACGCAAATAATGGCTGGCTGTCAGGGTGCAATGGAATAGAAAAGAATGCATGGCACAAATCAATAACTGTGTACCATTCTGCATCATGTGGGATTTGATACAGTATTACAGCAGGGTTTGGCACAATTGGGCAGCAAGGAAAAACAATTTTGTTTACCTTTCTCAAGTCTTGTACTATCCTACATGTTCCATTTGGCTTCTTCAATCCCATTATAGGAGAATTACATTGGCTGCTCATTATTTCTCTCAAAATCCCTTGTTCAATCATCTTATTAATTACAGGTGTTATTCCTTCAATAATTTCTGGCGTCAGTTTGTACTGCGGGATGTTTGGGTAATTCGTTCCTTCTTTTACAGTAATTTTTACAGGATCAACTTCTCTCATTAGTCCAATATCTTCACCTGTGAAATCCCACACATCAAACCTGACTATTCCTTTCAATTCAATAGGGATTTTCTCTGCATCAAACACAGGAAACATATCATTCACTCCCGGTTCTAGTCCTGCCATTGTCATTTTATACAGAACATCCTCATCTGGTGTCTGGAAAGCAATACCATCTGGGGTACAATAGATGGTACAATTCATTTTGCAAAGCAGATCGCGTCCTAATAAATGTACAGGACTACAATCACACACCACAAAGCGATGCATCTCTTTGAATGGTCCAATTTCCACCTCTTTTGGTTTTGTAAGAGGGGTTTTAATCTGCCTGTTTGAAACACCTACAACTTGGATATATTCTCCTGAGAGAGGAAGATTTGGAATTTCCACTGATCTAACAGTAGAACGGGTAGCACCAGTGTCCACAAGGAATGTAACATTTACATCATTCACTTTTCCATCTACAAATGGACCTGACTGATCTACCTCTAGAGTTGCACCAAGCACACACACTTCTTCCTCTCCTAGGCACCGTCATAAACTTTCATCCGATTCATCTCCATCCTGCCGTAACCAATACTGCGAAACTGCAGCTGCGCGCGGCAATTTTGTTACCTGCTCTCCTCCGTAGAATCCTGCCTCTGTACTGTATCTTTGAGGATTTACACTCTTGGGAAGAGGTGGTTGCGGCACCTGACACTGTTGAGTAACTACCTGCGGCTGTTGTGGCTGTTGGTAACTCACCTCATTCTGCACCTGTGAATTCAATGATTGATTTTCTGTATTAATTTTCGGAGGAAATTTGCACTCGTTTCTCCAGTGCCCTAATTTTCCACAATTATGACATGGCCATTTCTTTTTAGCTTCTTCTATACTCATCTGACCTTTTCCCTTACCAATATTCGGTTTGGACTTGGTCTGTGCTGCGTCATTAGACTGATTATTCATCTGAGCTTCTTGCTTTTCTGCAACCTTTACTTGTGCCCCCATTGCCTTTTCCTTGAGTTTACGCTGTCTACACTCAATATCGTCACTGCAATATTTTGCATACCGTAATACCTCATCTACTGTGCTATTCTGCCAACACAACATATGCTGCTTAATCATTTCACTTATCTCAGGTCTCAGACCATATACAAATCTATACACAAAATGACTCATGTCCTTTTCTTTCAAATTCTCGTATCCACTATACTGTTTAAAGACCAAAAGCAATCTCTCGTAATAGGCATGTACAGATTCCTTACTCTCCTGAGTTGTTCTATCAATCTTTACCCAGTCCGTTTCTTTTGGTGGGATTTTATTTTACAGAAACGTGATTGACTGTTCATATTTTCTCATTACTTCTGAACCTGGGGCTCCTGTTTTTGCATCTCTAGGATATTCTTCCTTCGGCCAGTCAATTGTAATCTTACACTCTCTCCATAAGTCTGCTGGAACAACAATTTCAAACAATCCATCCAGATCTTCCCACAACACTTTTGAAACTTTTACAAACCTTTCTACCTGTCTATACCATTCTACAGGTTTTTCTATCAATCTTGGAAAATCATTTGTAAATGCCAATATATCTTGTCTGGACCATGGGACATGTACATAACTTCCTCCTGGAGTTTCTCTCATAGGACATTCCATTACCGTTGGTTCTTTCTCTTTTACTGGGAAAGCCAATGATGCTTTATCAGTTGTTCCCTCCTTTCTTCTTATCCACCTACTTCTCCATTTGTCTACATCTCCCCATTTTCTCAATAGAACAATCAGTTCTTTTATTTGTGTTAGTCATCATGAAGTGTTCAAATTTTCTATGTCTTTTTCACTAAAATCTACCCTGTACGGTTTATACCATCCTCTAATTTTTCCAAAATCTACTCCTAGTTCGTTCGCTGTTTCTTCCAATTTTTCATGCAAGTTCCTACCTCTCCAAGTGACGCTTTTACACATAAACATTAATTCATCATCTTGATAGGACTTCAATCGATCTGTACCAATAGTTCCTAGAATTAATTCCTCCATGTCTATCTTTAATCTGACCACATCCAAGAGTTGTGGTTCTGCATCTTTTTTCTGCAGGCTCCTCACCCAATCATTTAATTCCTCTGCAGTCGGATCCACAGGGGTTTTATTTACTTCTGCCCAACTTGCACTTCTCTCTGGGGTTTCAGTTGCTGACTCGGCTCCCATAGGAATCCTATTTATCTGACTCTCATTAATTGTCAAATTTACAGGTGGACTTGACCTAAATGGACCAACAGAATCTTCTTTCTCTCTATTTTCTGGAATCCTCCCTTCTCTTACTCTTTGCATACTGGAATTTAATGGAATTGTTAAGGAGTGTTCATCTATCTTTTGATTTTCAAATACTGGGATTACTGGCCCTATAGTTACTAGCACAGTCACAGCTTCCATATTCTTTGTCAGTTCTCTTATCTTTTCAGTCAACTCTCTTGTGGTTCTGGCTAATTCAGCTGTATTACCATTATCATGTTTCACAGTCTGTGGTGTTTCTAGTTTATTAAATGGACTATTTATTTCAGACATTTGTTCAGGGCTTTGATTTATTACAGTTCTCATCGGCGGTGCATTCGGTGTATTCGGTGTCACCACCACAGAATCCTGTTGATATGGACGGGGTCTTTTATTTAAAATGTCCTCCAGCAACTCATCCTCTGTGTCGCTAACTCCATACCCATATCTCTCTGTTACTGCATGCTTCTTTTTCTCCGTACACTTTTTCCCTGTAAATTCTTCAACTGTTCTGACAGGAAACATGCCATCCGTCATGTTACCATACCGCCATCGTCTCATCCTGTCTTCATGATTCAAACCCCATACTCTTCTATGAACTAAACTATAATTCTTTGCACCTCTGTGTCTTTCCCTTTCATACATCTCATCTTCCCATTCACCTAAGGCTTCGAACTGTGTCGGTGTAGGTCTCGGTTCAAGTTTCATCATCTTTTCTCTCAAATTTCGAAGTACCGCTGTGCTAAATGATCCATTCTCTGGAAATGCCAATACTCCATCGTCTTTGGTATACTTCGCCCAATTTTCCAACCAAATGCAAGTATGATAGCCATATTTCAACATCATATGAGATGCTGGCGTTTTCGGCGGAGGAAGTACTTCTCCTTCTCTCGTCATAACCGTCTTATCTTTCTTAAAGAAATTTTTAAGCTTCGCAAACCATGACGGTTTCTCTCTACCATACTCATTATAATAAGCCATATTTCACTGTTCTTTTTCCCAAAACAAATTCACGCAATTCTTCACCACTCTGTTCTTTCTACTGCTCGGCTATTCTGACCTATCCCAGCGCGTCTCACACCAACGCACCAATCAGGAAGCTTTTACGTCACTCTCACACTAACTTATCCCAGCGCGTCTAACACCAACGCACCAATCAGGAAGCTTTTACGTCACTCTCACACTAACTTATCCCAGCGCGTCTAACACTAACGCACCAATCAGGAAGCTGTTCGTTCTTCCACAACTGGCCAATACCAGCGTGGTTTTTGTTGACGTCAGTTCTACTCCTGCTTCTAGTGACCCCTCCTTTACAAAAATTATCGGCAGTTTTCTTAGCTTTTCTTTTCAACTAAAATCGATTAGTTACAACATAAAACACATTACCATTGTCTGTTCCTCTAAACAAAAGAGATAGTTTATTCTAACTTACAAGAATACTGTTTCGTTCGATAAGTGTAGCACTTCTCTCAACCTTACCCTTCTCTCAAGCAAGAGGTAAACCTGTTTCTCTGGGGATAAAACACATGTGGAGACTACACTGCTCCTGAGAATTAAGGCCAAAGTTTCACAAGAAAACCTGTTGCTATTTCACTCAAATGCAATTCATGCGTGAAATTTCCCTAACATAACACAGTCCTGTGTTATCACCAATTTTGAAATCAGACAATGCACATTTCCGTGTGACTTCTCTTTGCCACACGTGTCCACTTCCTACTTCCCGGAAGCTTCAACATTTCGACTTACACATAACGTAATACAAACTCAACATAGAGTGTTAGACACAAAAAATCAATAATCACCAAACTAATCTATAGTAACCATAACTCTGCTACCAAGAAATCTGATCCGGCGTGGCTAATTTAAATTTCTCCTTATGACACTAATCCAGAAAAACACCTACGCAACCTTTATCACTTAAAACTTATGTCGGTGGGGCCCATGACACCGCATACATACATTCATTAAATTTCTGGATTAAACGCTAAGGAAAATGAGCTGCTGGACAAACGGGATACCTTGTTAAATTTGACAGAGTAATAACCTATACATTATATACATTAACTTTGGATCCTGTCGGTTCTAAACATCAAGGTACTCCGCTATTCGGTCGATGGACCAACTAGTAGAATCAGTTGATGGTGATTAAGACCAGCACAATCACAATTAATCTTTAACATTTATTAATCATAAATCTATTAAAGAACCACAGACTCATTTTAGAGTTAGAATATAATTTTATCTAAAATTCTTTGAGCAAATAAGTAATATTCTTTATTAAGTAAAACATTTAGAAATATCAAAAAACATTTTAAGAAAGATTTTATGAAAGGATGAAAAATTACTCATTACCCTCGGCCATAGGGCGATGACAAGAATGGTTCACCAAAGGAAGATGAACCGCAGATTACAGGATAGGACTCCCAAACTGACTGACTGTCCCGCTAACCTCCTCGGACGCAATCACCTCCCGGGCAAATTCCCGCAACGATCTCGTTCCTTCCCCAGTCAAAGTTCAAAATCCAAAATGACAGAGTCTCTCGCAGCATCAAGGTGTAAAAATGGAAAAGCAAGGTTTTTTCACAACGTAAGAGCAGACTCTCTTATACCCTATTTTCTGGCTCTCTACACTTAAAAGTTGCGATCTTTAGGGGCAAGAATCACACTAATTGGTCCATTGGAGGGGTGGTGATGGTCACCCCATCGCCCTCCTTGTTCGAACCGGTTTGGGGACAATAAAGCACACAATAAGTCTCATGATCACAGTGTCCAAAAGTAGTCCAATTTGTTAATCCATTTTGTAACAATCTTTGATGGTCACACATTAGTTCATCCCCTGTCGCTCGATTATCCCATCCGTTCCCAGGCATATATGCTGAAAACTTGGCACGCTCCTCGTTGCAGGTCAGATTGGCCTTGACATCTCTCACTCCGAGCACAGGTCGCATACATGTGACTGGAGCACTCATACTGAGTCTGCGCGGGGGCCATCTTATTCAGCACACGCGATCTCGTCCTTTCCAGCGGCCATTTTAGAAGCATGGCCTAGCAGGCCCGAACAAAACTAATATAAGAACAAACACAATAGAAATTAAAATATGGAAAATAAGCCTTTCTGTTTACCACCCGCCATTGTAAAGACCCGTGTTAGATATTACCTAGCAGAAGCTGACATTTAAAGCCATTTTACTTACCATCTGCATTCTTTGCCACAATACAATTCTATTACGCAACACAAATCATGCAATTCACTCTATTTACTACGCAAATCACAATACTAATGTTATTTTGCTTCGCATTTGTGAATAAATTAGATTTTGCAACATTTAGCAATTTCCCATGTGTAATGTCTACTAAAAAGGTGTATTTTGTTGATTAGTCCATGCATTTCAAACGGTTAGTATCATTAATGGTTATGGAGTCATTAATTTCAAAGGGGTACAAAAAAATATTTCGATTCCCCTGCTCCATCAGTCCGTCGTCATAATCCTCGTTTTTCTTTGGTATGAATAATACCCTCAACTCTGAAAATAAAATACATTCTGATGTTCCCTCATGAGCACAGTGAACTTGTTGCATATTGATTTGTATGTATGGCTCTCACTGATAGCCACAAGTGTGAACACCAGATTCTAGATCTGGTTATTCACTTCTATGACACAGAACATTACTCCACTGTTAATACGTCATACAGGGGCTCCAAGCTGCTCTGACAGGCCTCTCTGAGAGCCTGCAGTGCAACACTGGTTCTCTGCTCTAATGGAGGGCAGAGAGCATAGCTTCTGGAGAGAGGGGTGGGAAAGCATAGAGGGTGGGGGCTAGTTATTTATTTATTACATTTTGAACAACAAGGATAAGCCATGCTAATAATGGCCCAACATTACTCCTCTGCCCCTTCCTAACAGTTGAAACAGATGATTTGGGGTGCCATATTTGACATAATATAAATGGGTAAAGAGTGAATAACAGGAAAGTTTTTCAACTCGGGATTGTGAATGACATCATAGATCCCTCTCATGTCAGTTTAATGCCACTCAGAGCCCTTCAGTAAAAACTGTCCTGTTATCAGTTATCCTCTATAATTCCATATGTTGTTGCACAATCTATATTATTGATGTCAAGGAAAGAGAAAGTAACTTAAGCGAACATGTCAGATATCAAATTAGCCCATTAATTGTGCAGCATTACATTATGCAACAGGATTCATGTTTAAGTGGAAAATGACAAATAGCTACTTATAACTGCTTACCTCTGTTGTGTGACTCATTGCAATACTCTTCTTGTTGCAACAAATTCCCCTTCAGTTTTGCCAATTAAATATGTTCCTTCCAGCATAAAGTTTCTAAGTTCAAAAAGCTCAACTTAGAAAATATGTTTCAAGTTTAGGACCTTGGCGTGTTTTTTAACATGTAAAAGACAGTATTGAGGTTCCTAAAACATGTTTTATAACAGAATAAATGACAGGTTGTGTGATAGTATCAGAGAATTATTCCCATAGTTTGGAGACAGTTTTCATGAGAAATGAAGGGAGCTTCTAGGAGAATTGTGTCAATTCATATTAGTGGAAGGATAATACCATCAGAAGCAATGTGGTCTATTTTGGAGGAAGTTAAATGTCCTCAAATAATCTAAAACAGGGTTCACTCAAGAGGAGTACATGCCAAGTCCTGTGAAAAGGCCTATTAGAAGATTCGGACAGAGCCCAGTGACAAGGAGAGGCAGTGAACAATGGGAACATAATTCAATCACAATTCACACGAGACAGGAATGTGGGGAAGGGTTACAGTAAATGCACGGTGCTACAGCAGCGCTTGCAAGGTCGGAAATATGGGGTTTGTCCTATTTTTTTGTAAGGAGTGTTCACCGGAAGTTGTCATTGGAATGTATCTTTCGTTTCTTCTTCAACACTGCATTGATGTGCTTTTTCATGCGCATGTCTCTTCGCCAGACTTTCAACTGTCAGGGCACTGCCAGGTTAATAGAAGGACGGCTGATAACAGAGGAAGGCAAGTACATATAACTGGCAAAGAACACACCACATTGTATGCCTTTCTCTCACAACCAGCATGGCTTTGACATAATGATACTCCAATACATCTGGAAGCTCTCGCCCCTTAACAATTGATGCCAAATGCGTAATGCTGTAAGGCAAATCCTTGCCTGGATGTAATCCCACCTTCACTAATGGTGGCTACACTCCGCTGTCTTCATGTGAAACCCTCTTAATGTATTGCTTCCAAATAACCACCCATATTTGTGTGTGTGTGTGTGTGACACAACTCTGACTCTCACAGCAGCATTAGCTGCACTGACATGACAGGGAAAGACGTGGATGAGTTTCACTTTATTGTGGTTGCAGTGAATAAAGTGTAGTGCTTAACTAGGTACTAAACATCTTTGTGTCCAAACAAGGACCACAGTCACAAGTGAGAGGTTACAAACAGTAGAGTTTACCATCTGGATTGCAAGGAGCCTCTGGGAGAAATGGAATAATATGGTGGGATCAGTGCAAAAAACTCTCAAGAAACAACTAATTCTGCATAAGTGCATGGGACGGTGACACTGGGGCTAACTTGCACTCATGGAACAAACAGTAAGTCAGTGGTTGTACAACACTGGTTAGGCAGAACAGAATTTTAAGAAAAGCAGATGAGAAAAGATGTCAATAAGCCTTGATGAGGATTCCAGCACTCAGAAAAGGAAGGTAGAAGCAGACACCATACTGCAGGGGTATGATGGACTTCAAGGGAGGTAAATAAAGAGCTCACCCCTGTTAAGGGAGAGTGTGGACAGAAGAAAGGGATGAAAGGCATAAGGTGGCTGTTAGAAATGGGGGTCTCTAGTTGGCAATGGTTTGCACCTTTGTCCGAGTAGGGACCCTTCTTCCTAGTCAGGGTAAGGGGGATACACTTCTAAAATAACCCCTGCTCACCCCCTTTGTAGCTTGGCATGAGCAGACAGGCTTCTCTCAGAGGCAGTGTGTAAAGCATTTGTGCACACATACAGTAATACAGTGAAAACGCAACAAATGGACAAGACACCAGATTAGAAAAATAAGTAATCTTTATTTAAACCACACAAGACCAAAATGACAAATATACAATATTCAACATATGACTTTTAGAAGGTAAAACCAGTTCTGTCCATAGCAAACTATGGATGCAACACGTTGAACAGAAAGTACCTTGGATGAGTCAAAATTATAAACAAAAACAGCCGCAGGCAAGGTGATGCGTCGGTTCCTTACTCCAGGGGAGGACATGTGTTGGTTCCTTGCTGCCACGCAGGGGAGGTGATGCGTTGGTTTCTTACTGAAGGGGAGGTGATGCGTCGGTTTCTTACAGCGGCCCTGGCATTGATGTGGACTTGGCTCCCCGGTGCGATGCATGGGGATCGGGGATGCGGCGGTTCTCGATGCGGCGGCAATGGTGCTGCATTGATCTCTCCAGCCGCGGTCCCACGATGCTTCGGTTCTTGCAGCCACACACCATAACCTGCGTCAGAATCGGTGCGGTGATCTCGGACTTTGGAGATCGGTGCACTGGATTCAGCGTGTAGCGATTTCTCCGGCCGCGGGTAGGCGCTGCGTCTGTTTCTTCAGCGGCACAATGGCGATGCGTGGAAATTCTTCACGCACAGCGGCAATGCGTCGGAAACGGGTGCAGATGCGTCATGCTTCTCTTAGTTATCTCTTTTTTATCTCCCACCAGCAGCAACAACCTCCAGAGGCCCAACACAGCAACAGGCACCTCTTGGCAGGTCAGAACTCCCAGCAAGGAAGTTCAGGGGAGCTGGTGGTGAAGTCTTTGTGTCACTGAGACTTCAGAACAGGAGGCAAGTATTTGTCCTATCTTTGGAAGAAACAGCCACTGCAGGCCAACCACAAACAGCACACAGCAAAGGGGCAGTACTTCTCCTTCAGCTTTCCCAGCTCTTCTCCTAGGCAGAGGTTCCTCTTAAGTCCAGAAGTATTCTAAAGTGCTGGGGTCTGGGCCCCAATATTTATACAGCATTTCTCTGTGTTCACTAGTGGCAGAGAGGCCCTGTGCTTAGTCAAAACCAGTTCTGTCCTCTCTGGTCCAGCTTCCCGGGAGGAGGTGGAGACAACATTGTGGAAGGCAGACCAGTCCTATTCAGATGCAAGGAAATCTCCCCCCCTACTCTAAATGCAGCCCAGGTCTATGCAGCCCAGCCCTGACTCATCCAGGAGAGGCAGGACACACCTCGACCCCCCCCCCAGTCGCTGTCTACAGTGAATGCACAGCCCCAGCCCCTGTCACTCCAAAGCCAGATAGTCAATCCACAAACCAGCAGAGGCATACAGGATGGCTAAGCAAGAAATACCCACTTTCTAAAAGTGGTATTTTCAAACACATAATATAAAAATCATCTTTACTAAAAGATGCATTTTTATATTCTGAGTTCAGGCATACTAAACTTCATCTTTCTACCTTGTCCCAATGGGAAGTTATACTTATAAGATGTTATAAATAAACTCCCATTCTATCCTATGGGACAGATAGCCTTTCAATAGTGAAAAACAAAATACACTGTATTTCACTATCTGGACATGTCACACACATCAGTACATGTCCTACCTTTCACATACACTGCACCCTGCCCACAGGGGTACCCTGGGCCTACCTTAGGTAGGGGTGACTCACACGTCATACAAGGGAAGGTTAGGGCCTGGCAAGTGGGTGCACTTACCAGGTAGATATGGCAGTAGAGACTGCGCGCTGACACTGCAGTGGCAGGTCTGAGACCCTTTTGAAGGGCTGCTTGTGTGGGTGGCACAATCAGTGCTGCAGGCCCACTAGCAGCAGTTGACTTACAGGCCCTGGGCACACACAGTTCACTGTGCTAGGGACTTAGTAGTAAGTCAAACAAGCCAATCATGGAAACACCAATCCATAATAACAATTTACACAGACAACATATGCACTTTAGCACTGACGGGCAGTGGTAAAGTGCCCAGAGTCCTAAAACTAATAAAACAGGGTCAAGAACCGGAGACGAAAAGGCAAAAAGTCTGGGGATAAACCCATTTGAAAAGCCAGGTCTAACAGTGGCCAACATGGGTTTATTGTGGAGGATACTGAGTGCAATCCGCTGCTGTAAGAATTAATCAAATAGATGGCTTTGATCGGCAGAGAAATACAATAAAACAGGAGAAACAATACTCCAGGTCACACAGTGCAGCATAAAGAGGCAGCTGAACAGAACCTGGCAATAGTAAGGTACTGACATGGGTCATTTTCAAGAAGATTTCAGAAATGTTGCTTATTCGATGTGTCAGTCTGGTAGTGCTTTAAGGAGTGAGACCTTTGAAGAAGGAAGAAAGTGTTACCTTCTGGCACACTGTACACATGTGGCTCTGTGATTCTTTTTTTTTACAATATCATGGTGCTATCAACAATGACAAAAACAGTACGGCATCACAGGTGTATGTTGCAGAGTCTTTCCTGTCCACATATGGTAACGTTTCTCTCAACACATCTTTGTGTAACCAATTAACTTGTACAGATAGATGCCAAGTCATCATCCTGTGGCATGGACCTCTGGCACTTAAGATCCTACACCCATAGGTTGCCAAATTTCAACGGCCATAGGCATTATCTCTGTGCAGTACAGCTAAATCTGCCACCCTGTCAATATTTATACAAGGTCTCTTGAGAGGTGTAGCTGGTAGTGGCTTGATCAAGATCCTTTTAGATCCTGGTGAGGGGTGAGCAGCACTGGAGTGGCCATGACAGCATATTTACTGTCGGTAGCCAGCAAACCAGTTAGCTATTCTACTCTCACACTGAGCTACCATAACAATTTTAGCTGCATTGAACCTTTCTACTTGGATACGGTTATGCAAAGAGGGTATATCGCCAAGTAACACAGCCACCAATTTGTTTGTCCTTTCTTGGATGTTTGCATTTTTTGACTATCAGTGCTTTGGTGGATGTGACTACCTCTTGTCTCCCTTAAGGTGATGACAGTCTGGTCATCCATGGATGGGAGTCATGTACTGAATGCGATATTGAGCAGCATCGGACATGCTTACAGCACATCATCTGCCTCCATGAGATCCTCCTGACTCTAAAGACTCCTTAATTCAGGCACAAAAAGCACTGTTTGAGTGCAGCAGGTAACTCCCCTGATGTGCAACCTGAGCAGCTATGTACACCTTTATATCTTCTCGGGGGACAGTTTGGAAGATTGCAGTTTAGCATCATCAGCCATGAGCTCAAAAGGTATCTTGTTTTCACTTGTTGGGTTGACAGGAGAGCTGGTGCTACTCGCGTTCGCCCACCAATCCCTTTCTGCCTTTCGTTCAACTCTCCATCCTCCCAACAATGAAGTTCCCAACTCCTGATGTATACACAGAAATCCACACAAATACATGCCTGTTTCCTGTCCGACCCATCGTGTCTGCTTGCCCGCTGAAAATGCCCCTCATACCAAGTCACACCAGTACCAGTACCTGTGTTGCCCTCACACAGTGTAGCCTTTCAGTTGCCCTTTATAATCCAGAATGTTCTGCCTAAGGACATCATGGAGGAGGAAATGGTCAGGGCTGGCAACAGATAGATAAGTAGTTTTACTGGAAGCCTCCAGCCACAAGACATACTTAAGATTTTCCCGTTTCTGCCAACTGTGCACCCTCCCCGACAATAGGGTCCCTGGTGATAGCATTTGCATGGTCATGGAACTGCAACCATACCATTTTTTTCACCTATTATTCAAAGGTGACAGTATCTTGGTCTCTGCAGAGAGCAGTAAGGCATGATTGATAAAGATCCCACTCTAGATGGCTCTGATTTCACGAAGACCACCTTGAAAGGTGATACATCCTGGCGCTTGTGGAGTGGTTGCATTTATAGCCTGCAGGATTCCTTTGTAAATTCTGATTGCATTCCAGATTAATGTTTATGGGTTGCCTACGACATGGCACCAGAAAGCAGTAGCTCAGCAGACAGGGAGCAGGTCTTCTCTTTCTGGTCTTGTGTCAGTCTTGGTCCTAGATGCGCTCTCATTCTCAGTACAACTTCCTGACTATTGTTGGTATTATGTCATATGTTATGCAGTGTTTGCCTACAGCAGTGGTTAATTTATGAAAAAATAAGTACTGGGGCCTTCGTCAGGAGGCCACTGCAGCTTGCACCAGTCCACTGCTCCTGTCAGCACCGCCTGAGACAGAACCAGCACAATTACTAACCATGAAACCCTAAAGGTGTGACAATTCTGATTATTCCAGGTCCCTAAAGATGTAGGAATGGCTTGGAAGGCAAGCAATAGCCATTTTAAAGTATATTGTATAAGTCTGGGCGGTGAACTCCGCTCCTCGCTTGCGTTCGTCTACGTCAAGTTGGCGAGCGAGAGCAAGGAAAATCCACCTCCCAGCGAGATTTTCCTCGTTCGTGAAAAATCAACCTCCCAGCGAGATTTCTCAACGCGGACGGTCAGATTTCTCATTGCGAGTGGTCGCGTATGCTTGCGACCGCTCGCATTGAGAAACCGTCCGTTCACGTTGAGAAAGCTGTCGATCGAGTAAAAATCTACTCAAGCGGCAGAAAGGAAGCAGCACCCGCTTGCACTGTGCATGGTGCCGTTCACGATGATTGCACAGTGCGGACAAGCACCTGGCACTGAAAATCACCACGAACGCCATTTATCTAATGCAGCTGTTTTTTTTTGCACATCGCGGAGTTCCGCCGCTCAGGCTTAATGTTGAATTAAGAACCAACTGTTGTTGTGCTTTTGTCTGCATTACACAAACAGCGCCGCCATGTGGCAGACTGTTATAAGCGCCGGTGTTGACAATTCAATGCCGGTGCCAAGCACAGGAAACCACCAGCTCAAATTAAGCACTGGCACGGTGAACATTCTTTCTCACATGGGTATGGATATTTTCTGAATAATCTGCATGAGAGTATTTCGTACTTGAATTTTATAATGCATTTTGTGAAGCTGTACAAAAATAATGACCATTTCTGTGGGCCATTGTGTACAGTGACTATTTACTTGTAGTGGATCCTGTAAATCATTATCCTACTATCTATTCCACAATGTCCCCTATATAGCTGAATATAAATTGCCTTTTGAAAAGTATTTTTCTTGACAATGAATACATTCTAACTTTTACTTAACATGTTTTCCGCATTGCTTTTGCAGTATCCTTTTGTACTATTCTTGCAGGGGTTGTTTTATTTGCGTTTTGCGTTTGTGAATGTGGGTGTACAAGAGGATGATGTGATTTGTGCTGCGTCTGATTTCGCTTTAGAATTTTACGGTCTTGATGGTACTCAGGGGTCTTTTCTCAGAAAGATTTTTTTCTCAGGTTGAATTGTCACCATCAGTGGTGGATATTTATATGCTAATGAGATGGTAATGGCCTACCGTTTGATGATTTCCATGTAGACTCCACTTCCTGCTTTTTTTATTTGAATTGAAAATCGCCATACTCTGTCATTGAACATATTTACATGTGTCGTTCCAACAGCTAATGTTGTAATAGCCTTTTTAACTCAATAAGTCTTTGCTTTATGACTATTTATAGTTAGACTTTTACTACACCTCAGAAGAAGCACTACCTTCACTCAGATCTGATTTCTGCCACAAGCCCTACCATTGTGGAGCACTCTTTTAATCTTTAATTACAGAATGGTCAAAATGTCAATCTGGTGGCCGACATTTGCAGAGTTATGGCTACTTCCAGTGCCTAATTTGTGCTGGTGCCATAAACTCTGCTCATAATTCCATGGGCAGTGGAATTAAATGTTGGTGTGAAGAATAACAAAGCAGCATAGTCCTAAATCCACCTTATATCTCTTTAATTAATTACCAGACACTCCCTGCCCTTTTTTTCTTATCCTTGCAGGTTCCTGCTTTCTCCCTTTGTGACGTTTTATCGACTTTCTGTTTCCCTGTATTCTGCGGTGTTTTTCCCTCTCTTGCTCTCGGTAAGTATCTGATGCGAAAAAATAAGTACTGGTCCCCAAAAATGAGTGCCGGTGGTACTCAGCAGCAACCACTGGCTCAAATTAAGCACTGTCTACTTCTCAATATGTGAAAAAACATTGAATTGACACAAGCAGCAGGTCTCTGAGTGACAGCAGATAAGACATAAGGATATTGATGAGGAATAGCAAGCACGACAAGATGAAACTTTTAAACCACTCAACCCCAGTCACAGATCTGGGTTTAATCCATCATTCCTTTGCTCACTATGCCACCTCAGTTTGGACCCATCCATATGCAAATCAGTCTCAACATAGGCTCCTCATGGGAACAGTCCATCCCGAACTGTCAGGCCAGGTCCTCCCTGGACTGGAAGCAAGCATCCTGGGACCGGTTTCAGGGTATCAGCCCTCATCAGCCATGCTAGCTAGAATCCAGTGGCACTGCGAGCAAGGAACCCACATCTGGGCATACCCTTGGCCACTTAGGGTGAACATAGCAAACACAACAAGATCAGGGACGGAGTGCTGAAACTTTTCAATCACTCACCTCCAGTCACAGATCTGAGCTTAATCCATTGTTCTTTTGCTCACTATGCCACCCCAGTTTGCACCCAGCAAAATGCAAATCAGTCTCAACCCTGCTCCTCATGGGAACAGTCCAGCCCGAACTGCAAGGCGAGGGCTTCCCTGGACCGGAAGCAAGCATCCTGGGACCGCTTTCAGGGTATCACCCCACATCAGCGAGGCTAGCATGAATCCAGTGGCACAGTGATCAAGGAACCCACATCTGTGCATATCCTTAGTCCCTTAGGGTGAACATAGCAAACACAAAAAGATGATGGACAGAGTGCTGAAACTTTTCAGCCACTCACCCCCAGGCACAGATCTGGGTTTACTCCATCGTTCTTTTTCTCACTATGCCACCTCAGTTAGGTCCTAGCCATATGGAATTCAGTCTCGAAACTGCTCCTCATGGGAACAATCCAGCCCGAACTGCCAGTCCAAGTCCTCCCTGGACCAGAAACAAGCATCCTGGGACCGGTTGCAGGGTATCACCCCTCATCAGCAGGCGAGCTTGAATCTAGTGGCATAGCAAGCAAGGGACCCCCGTCTGGGCATACCCTTGGCCACTAAGGGTGAACATAGCAAACACAACAAGATGATGGACGGAGTGAAGAAACTTTTTAACCACTCACCCCAAGTCACAGATTTGGGTTTAATCCATTGTTATTTTGCTCACTATGCCAGCTCACTTTGAACACAGCCGTATGCAAACCAGTCTTGACCCTGCTCCTCATGGGACCAGTCCAGCCCGAACTGCCAGGCCAGGTCCTCCGTGGACTGGAAACAAGCATCCTGCGAATGGTTTCCTGTTTCGGGGTATCACTCTTCATCAGCCAGGCTAGCTTGAATCCAAAGGCACAGCGAGTAAGGAACCCACGTCTGGGCATTCCCATGGCCACTTAGGGCAAACATAGCAAACACAAAAAGATGATGTACTGAAGCTTTTCAACCACTCACCCCCAGTCACAGATCTGTGTTTAATCCATTGTTCTTTTGCTCACTATGCCACCCCACTTTGGGCCCAGTCATATGCAAATCAGTCTCAACCCTGCTCCTCATGGGAACAGTCCAGCCCGAACTGCAAGGCGAGGTCTTTCCTGGACTGGAAACAAGCATCATGGGGACCTGTTTCAGGGTATCACCCCTCATCAGCCAGGCTAGCTTAAATCCAGTGGCACAACGAGAAAGGGACCCACATCTGGGCATACCCTTGGCCACTTAGGGTGCACATAGCAAAATCACAAAATAAAATGATTGACGGTGTGTTGAAACTTTTCAAACACTCCCACTTTGTCACATATCTGGGTTCAATCCATTTTTATTTTGTTCGCCACATCACCCCTGTTTGGACCCAGCTATATGCAAATTAGTCTTGACCCTGCTCCCTATGGGAATAGTCAAGCCGGAATTTCCAAGCCAGGTCCTTCCTGGAATGGAAACAAGCAACCTGCGACCAGTTTTGTGGTATCACCCCATATCATCCAGGCTAGCTTGAATCCAGTCGCGCAGCAAGCAAGGGAACCACGTCTAGGAAGACCCTTAGCCACTTGGGTGCACACAGCAAATTAAAAAAAATAGCTGACAAGTGGCTCCATGTCCTGTATTACATTTTTGGCTAATTCTGGCATTTTAGGCAATACTTTTGATGCTGGGATTTTGGACCCATAATTACTGTGTTAAAAGCAAAACTACAAGACCCACAATACAGCATCATGTTGGTAGTGAAGCCAGGAATGGTCGATTGTATTATAAGTAATAGTACCATTTGGCAGACTTGTTAAATGCAAAATAAACTTTAGTTCCTGACTGCCTGCGTTTTTAAGTGTAGACAATCAATGGTTAAAGAACCTAGTTGGCCTGAGGGCAGAAATAGCCTTTCAGATGGAGATGTGCACATCGCACTGCTAACGAGCTTCCATTAACTCTTCAACAAACCTGCATGCTAAAAAGCAAATATTTACCAGTAAAATGCAAACAGTAGTCTGAAGACACTGAGAAAAATTAAGCAATCCACTGCTGCTGCTCTTTCTGGGCCTATTATTGACCTACAGTTTTTAAATGGGTTGCCTGCAATGCCCTTTGTACGAGCTCTGCCTTGAAATGGTGCAGCACGTGCTGCAGGTGCTGCCTTGTGAGGGCCACCAGTGACTTCCAATAAGCCCACAGTACTGGTTTGTGACTTAATACCGAGGTGGCTATTTTGTGGATACCGCATCTTTGCTACCAGCATCCACCGGTCCTTAGGAAGCTCAGGCAGTACCACAGCAGAGGGGTTCTTGGGGGTCAATTTGAACCAGGGACCACACTTTTTGAGATTTATTACTCAACGTTTGTAAGAACTCTATCCCGTGAATAGTGAAATGTGCGGATTTACTCACTGGTAACATGTATGAATGCATGTGGAGTAGGCTGAGGGAAAATTATGGGAACTCCTTTATCCCCCAGAAGAGATTCGGAGCCAGCTGACAGCCTGTCTTCCAAACCAGCACTCACCAATCACTCTTCTTTGCTGAATGGCATAACGTGGCGGGTGCTGTGAAAGTTTATGTAAAGTATGATTTAGGGTGCAGTCACGAGATATTCTGTTTAACACAAAAGTCTGCCTTCTCCCAATATTTGTTGAGGCATTAGCAGAAAAGGTTTGACCTGTCCTTGAAGAACAAAGTGTTTCTGCGAATGACGTACAACTGACTAAAACTACAATTGAATAAGTTAAATTTTTCATCACTTGGTGATATAAATCTAAAGGAGATGTTTGTACTGAAATGTTTCCCTTTTTATCACAATCTCTCCCTTTGGTATTTCCTTTTAGACCATACATTACATCTCATGACCATAAGCTACAAATACCATAGTGCAAGTCTGGTCTCCAGGTTTCGTTGAAGAGCGATATATGTAGCATTGCTTAAAATGTTCTAGTCTTCATTGATCTATAGTGAATGGATATTTTATATTCACTAATCTAGTGGGAAAAAATGTTCGAAAAGCCTATCTATCCATCAATATTTTCACTGCTCTCTGAAAGTCATAAGTAAGCGCTGGTGAACTTAATGCAAATTACCCTGCTTTCTCTGCCAATCTACAACCATGAGAAGTACCTATCCATCCTTTCTCTATTTTCTTTAATTCTGAGTATATCCAATTGTCCACTGGAATTTAAAAGAATATTGTTAAGTTACTCCATCTGCTTTACAATAGTGGATAATATATGTTGTATGTGTGTATATATTCACAGCTAAAAAGCAAAATCTAAAAGATGATAAAATGTATTCAACCGCTCATGATTTCGCACATGACATCATGGATGACATCTGAAATTTAAAAGTAGATGTATTTGCCTGTTAATTTTTACGTGTTCTCATTATGGTAGATACTACTAATCAGTACCTTCTATTTCTTTGCTCCTTTTAAGACAAACAAAGAAAAGAGCAAAGGCAAGGCTAGTGGCGTCACAGCTGCTGCCTCCAGCATGGCAGAAGACGGGCCTGCTGGTGGTAAGTCATCTGCATTTATTCTTCTTTGATTTAACAATAATTAATCTCACAATATTCTTATATAGCATGGGGAATATATTTTCTGTTTTGTATTTTCCTTAACTTCCCCTTATGCCTATTTTGGTGTCTCTTATCCCTGCATGCTCCTTCTGTTTCCTTTTAATTTGTCTTATTCCCCCCCACCCTAGTTCCTCCTGTCTCTTTTGAAGAAGAAGTATGCAACTTTGGAAAGGGGTTCTTACTACTGATCCCAAACTCTATTGGTCTACTATGTGGTGGATGTTGGAGTTTACGTATTTTTGGGGCTATGCAAAATCCTGCTACAAGTGGGTTTGAGTAAGAATTAACCTTCTATTTTGGTGACCCAATGCTTGCTCTCTGCCTCTTGCAGCATGTTTTTTTTCTATATATAATTGATAGTAATTCCAGTGTAGGATATTTTTGAGAGGCTAGTAGTTATTTTTGTCTTTGAGCAATCTTAGTGCTTCCTGGCCATATTCAGTTTAATTTAGAATAGCAATTGCACTCCCTTTGTTGGCTGGATTTATAACTATGATATTATTTTCTTGTAGTCCTTTGATAGAAAGCTTTTCTGCTTTAGCTAGGTTATGAAATGTTAGGCTGCTTTTTATCATCTCTGTGATTTCTCCCAAGATGATTTATTCAAAAGGACTTAGGGCCAGATGTACGACCATTTTTAGCAGTCACAAACAGAGAAATGGGCCATTTGAGACCACTAAAAGTCTGTCAGCATGTACCAACCCTTTTTTGCGAGTCTGTAACCTATCACTGACTCGCAAAATAGGGTCTGCAATTCGGTATTAGGAAGGAGCGTGCCAAGGGTGTCCCTTCCTAATAGCGAACCGGATGGGCATGTATGAATGCTTTGCAATTGGAATGCGGTCACAAAACATTCATAATTTATCAACTCCGTTAAGGAGGTGGTAACCCATTTGCAAACGGGACCCCTTCCCCTTTGTGAATGTGGGCGCCAACATTTTTTAAGAGCTGGCAGTGGTCCAGCTGACAGGTAGTTTTTCATTTTTATTTATCCTTTAAGGAAAATGGGCTGCATTTCCATTAAACAATTGCTTTATTTAAAAAGCAATAACAGACATGGTGTTCTGCTGACCCCATCAGGCCAACATCCCTGTGATTACAGGCCATTCCCAATGGGTCGCTAATTGCGAACTACCTCATGAATATTGATGAGGTAGGTAATTTGTGACCCCATTAGGAATCGCTAAATGTGTCTGGAACACATAAGTACATTTCATTTTGAGAGTCCCTAATTGCAAAAAATCGCAATTAGAGACTCGCAAAATGCAATGGTCATACATCTGGCCCTTAGTGCTGTCAATGGGGGTGGAAATATGGAAGGCTTATGCAGGTTTGAGGAGTAGAAAGATAGTGGCTCTTTTGGTTTGTTTTGAAAGAACTTGTAATTTGATCTTACGCATTGTTTCCTGGAATTCTATTCAGAACATTTTGAGTATCTCTTTCTCATCTTGGCTCCTGTGTCAAGAACATGTTGATTAGCTTGCTCAGCTGAAAATGTTTAAATTCTTTTTTAATCTAAAGGCTATCTTCTTCCACTCTCATGATCAAAGTTGTTTGCCACCTGCATGCTCCCTTTGTTTGAAACTATTACATGTTCCCATCGCTAAAGCATTCATGCAATACTACAAATTTGTACATTACCTTTGCTTACCGAACATACTCCATCCCAGCTTTCTAGTGGAAACTTTTCCAACTAAATCTGTGATCACAGGTTATTTTTTTGATAGGAAACCCTCTTCCAGACTTTGACTGTTGTGAGAGAAGATACCTTTAATAGAACCTTGTGTCGATGGCCAAGAAGCTCCTACATTTGATGGCATGCGGTGATCGAGATTGAGATCAAATTGAAAAGTGTTCTCAGTGCACTCTATGATCAACAAATTTCAAAATCAAAATTTCAACCGTTTTGCTTGTGTGCTACTCCATCCGTTACACTGTGTCTTGCAGTGCCTCATGTAAACTACTAATTGTCAGGTCAGGCGAACCAGTCCCTGGTGGATGTATGCACTTTCACTCGGAAACTTCAAAAGTTTCTCATCCAAGTTCAAACAACTATGATGCTTTTTTCAATAAAACATTCTGCTTCTTTCTTCATTGATTGAATCATCAATTTATTCAGTAATCTTCTTTATGTATTCAAAATATTCAATGATTTATCATAAATCAATAGTTGCTAATTCTTTACAGAACCCAATGCATTTCGGGTCTATGTTGACCCTTCATCAGGGGTCTAAAAAAATGATAAAAAACAAGAACCAAATCAGTCCGTCATCCTTTAAACAAAGATACATGAGAATTCATAAGGGGTGGTAAAATCAACTAACATGCAATTCTACGTTATCATGCACAATTCTTACAAAATCTGTTGTGATGGATGCTCTAAAAACAGATGACTCTTACATAATGTAACTGGCATGACATTTTCAATCGTATATTAGCACTCATCATAAAAAGTCCCACGTAGTCAACAGCTAATACATGTATATCCACTTTCCTGTTTTCTTAACTACCATTAAAATGGATGCGAAACGCTAACCTTGCAGTGTGGCGTGGCGTTAAACCCAACACTGTAATTGCTGGTGTAACCGCGCAAACCTGCTCAATAAACAGGGGATCTAAAGTAGATCTAAATGTTAAACCAACCACTGTGATCGCTGGTGTAACCGCGCTAAACTTACTCGATAAACAGGAGATCTAGAGTAGACCTGCATCGGTGGTTCTCCGGCGCTGCGCGCGCTCGCACTTCCTGGTGTGCGTATAACGTGCTAACATCAAACTAAATACTCCCAGGAGAGTTCTCATTTAAAAGAACACAACCCTTAAGGGAACCACTGCGTCGGGATGTCTAAAAAGCACGATGACGTATCTGAATGAATTAACAGAGTGTTATCTCTCAATAAAGTTACATGCTGGTGAACACTGGACTACGGAGCTATTTGAGTTTAAAACTCAAATAGTTGGATTGAAACAGGTATACGATGAGTGTCTATAACAATTCAAGAAACGTATGTGGTACGAACAGTCTCATGTATAACGTAGATCTCAGAGACTAACTTATGAGGTTAGTTCACACAGAACAAACCAACACGAGATGTTTCTGATGTATGAAAATAGATACGGAATATATGTGAAAGTACTATTACACTTGAAAATAATGACATATCAAGGAAGCATGGAATTACAGAAACCATATATAATGTGCCGTTAGAATTCATGTTGACTACCTTACCAATTAACTCATTACTGTCACATCATGTTTGCATTAAACAATGAGTACAAAAAACCAATGTTCGACATGTGACTATCAAATGAAACATGAAAGTTCAATGCGGTCGTTCAACCCATTAGGATGCATGGAGTTCAATTTTTTTATCCAATAAAACTCAGATCTAAGCAGTTGTTTATGTGGGTCCATGTCTAGTCGAGTCTTCATGACTTCCAGGATCGTGAATCTTAATTGTGAAATATTATGTCCCGCTTCTAGCCAATGCATGGCTACGGTAGATTTAGCATTTTTCTGTTGAATGTTACTCTTATGTTCGGTAATCCTTACTTTTATTTTTCGCTCTGTAATACTCACATATGTTTTTCCGCAAGGACATTTTAGTGCGTACACTACATTCATGGCATCACATGTACTTGAATGTTGTAGTGCAATCTTAGCGCCTTGTAATGGGTGTGTAAACTGATTTCCTACAATGACATTATTGCAATGTGTGCAATTTTCACACTTTTGCATACCTTTGAAGATTTTGTTGCCACTCTCTGTGTTTTTATTGGATAATAGTTCTTTTAAATTACGGGAACATTGAAAAGCAAAAACTACTTTCTTCTCTGATATACATCTTAGATCCGGTTCTGTTTGAATCATCATCCAATGTTTTTTAATGATATTTTTTATTCTGTTCGCTTGCGTAGAATACTTTAGGACGCATACATTCGGAGTCTCTTTTTTGGATTCTTTTGGTATCAGCAACATTTGTCTGTCCATGGTATTCACTTGGTTTATAGATTGCTCAATTTAAGGTTTAGGATATCCTCTTTCTAAGTATTTGGTGGCAAAGCTTTTGATGGTGTCCACAGCTTCTTGGGGATTACTTGTGATTCTCTTTAATCTGGTGAATTGTGAGAACGGGAGGTGTCTTTTTAGTGGTTCTTGATGAAAACTTTTATAATGTAAGCAATTATTGCGGTCAGTTGCTTTCGTGAATACATTTGTCTTGATCACGTTCTCATCAATCTGTACCAGGACGTCTAAGAATGCAATTTTCTCTTTTTGGATTAGGTGCGTGAATTTGATATGTTCATGGCATCTATTCAATCTTTCAATGTTCTCTTGTAGGAGGTTCACATCCCCTTCCAAATGATGAAAATCTCATCGATGTATCTTTTAAAAATAACCAAATTTTTCGCACCATGTAGAATCTTGCAAAATATGATCATACTCAAATTTTGACATGAAAATATTCGCATATGAAGGGGCCCTAGCAAAGCCCATTGATGTTCCGTTACATTGGGAGTAGAAAATTCCATGCCATTGAAAGTAACTATGATATAATGCAAAATGCATTAATTCCAATAAAAAAAAATTATTGGCTCCTTCGCAATCATTGTTAAGGAGAAACCATTCAATCGCTTCTAATCCTTCATTGTGTAGAATGGAGGTGTATAGGGCGGTGACATCCACCGTACACAGCCACCATGTTGCCATATCTTGTTGTGGTATGGACCTCAAAATGTTCAAAAATGCTGTTGTGTCCTTGATATAAGTATTCCATTCTTGTACCATCGGTTGAAAGAAATGATCCAAGTATTGACCTATTGGTTCAGAAATTGATCCGCACGCTGATACAATTGGTCTAAAGGGCGGATGCTTGAGATTTTTATGCACCTTTGGAAGCATGTAAAACTGTGGACGATGAGGATATTCACTGTCTAAAAATTTGTAAGTCTTCTCAGAGATCCATTTCATTTTCAGAGCGTTATCAAGAATTTGTTTGAGAATTTTTTGAAATTCAGTAGTTGGATCTTTGTCTAGTTGTAAATACTCGTTTTTGTCTTGTACATGTCCTTCCACATTGGTTTCATAGAACTCGGCGCAGCGCCGGAGAACCACCGATGCAGGTCTACTCTAGATCTCCTGTTTATCGAGTAAGTTTAGCGCGGTTACACCAGCAATCACAGTGGTTGGTTTAACATTTAGATCTACTTTAGATCCCCTGTTTATTGAGCAAGTTTGCGCGGTTACACCAGCAATTACAGTGTTGGGTTTAACGCCATGCCACACTGCAAGGTTAGCGTTTCGCATCCATTTTAATGGTAGTTAAGAAAACAGGAAAGTGGATATACATGTATTAGCTGTTGACTACGTGGGACTTTTTATGATGAGTGCTAATATACGATTGAAAATGTCATGCCAGTTACATTATGTAAGAGTCATCTGTTTTTAGAGCATCCATCACAACAGATTTTGTAAGAATTGTGCATGATAACGTAGAATTGCATATTAGTTGATTTTACCACACCTTATGAATTCTCATGTATCTTTGTTTAAAGGATGATGGACTGATTTGGTTCTTATTTTTTTATCATTTTTTTAGATCCCTGATGAAGGGTCAACATAGACCCGAAATGCATTGGGTTCTGTAAAGAATTGGCAACTATTGATTTATGATAAATCATTGAATATGTTAAATACATAAAGTAGATTACTGAATAAATTGATGATTCAATCAATGAAGAAAGAAGCAGAATGTTTTATTGAAAAAAGCATCATAGTTGTTTGAACTTGGATGAGAAACTTTTGAAGTTTCCGAGTGAAAGTGCACACATCCAACAGGGACTGGTTCGCCTGACCTGACAATTAGTAGTGATCGAGATTGAACCAGACTCCACACAACATTCTCAGGTGCTAAAGTTAAGGCAGATTATTCTCGGGACTGGACTCGCCAATAAGGTCAGGCAGTGTCAGCACAATTTCACATTAATGAAGAATAACTTCTGACTGTGTTCATTGACTATTTGCTGTTAATTTGTTCTTCAATTTGAAATATTGTTGTCTAGGCAGAAGAGGACTAGGCCTGGGTGAAATTTAAATTACAGTGGAGTATTTGATGTAATTTCAGGAATTTCACGTTACACTTGTTTCACAAAGTTCCAGAAATGATGTCATCATGCCACTTCATGTCAAGACATATATGGTAAGGAGGCCTCACAAAGATGAAATATGTCTAACTATATATATGCACAACCTTGGGGGTCCTACAGTAGCGGCCCGTGGAGGGAGTTCCGTGGAGCGGTGAGGCGGGGCGGGGGAGGGGCAGGGTGGGGGGTAGTAAACACCAGAATATGGATGAACGGAGGTAAGTAAACAATTAAATAAATAAAACGAATTTCGTTGCGTGCGCTGCATCGCAAAATGCAATGCATCGCACGCAGCGAAATTCGTTTTATTTAATTAATTGTTTACTTACCTCCGTTCATCCATAATCCGGTGCTTACTACCCCCCACCCTGCCCCTCCCTCGCCCCGCCTCACCGCCCCACGGAACTCCCTCCACGGGCCGCTACTGGGGTCCTATGTCTTCCACATACCATAATCTACCACATGGACTGGCACCTTTCTCAATTGGTGTATCATTTTGATCCTAATCTAGAGACACTAGACTGGGTCTGACTGGAAAAGTTACTGCAAAACGATACAATAAGGCCTAAACCCCAGTATAGTTCAAAAGCAGGACGAGTTGAAGACAATCCAATATTAAAATAGTCAATGACAATATGGGCCTCCCCACATAAAAAAATAAGGCAGAATTGTTTCCTGCATTTGGATTCCACTATAAGGAACAACCCTACAACCCTGAATGACTTATATGAGGAGGACAATTTTTTCTACCCTTATGGCTCTCCACTGAACACCTACCCATTAATCATCTCTCACTGAATGGCTCTTTAAACTCTTTTGACCTTAATCTCAATCAGAACCGATGGTGAAAGTACCTACAACCATGCAGCTGCTTACAGCAATGGTTAGGGAATCAACCCATTGCAATACCAGAGTCTCTGTTGCATGAGTATTTGGTTTGTTGATGCAGATATAGAAAACTAGTAAAGGGAATATATGAAACGCTGATTGGCAAACTATACTCCAAGCTCACGGAGAGCATTCTCAAGAAGAAGTGGAAAAACACTTACAAAAATGCTACTTTGATGAGGAATGGTCTGAACTTTTGAAGATGCGACTCCAAAGTTTCGCTATTATAAGTTATTGCTTTTTTGGCACTGGTCCCCTTCTAAACTGCTTAAAGAGAAAATGGCCTAAGTTATTAAACTGCTGGTGATGTGGCCAGCATGGAGGAGACATGATGCACATTCTGTGGTCTTGACCCGTCATACATACTTACAAGGCACAATACGGCAAACTATGAAAACAAAAGTAATCTTGCCATTATCCCATCTGTTGAACTGGCCATTTTTCATGATTCTCAAGATGAGATGGGAATAAATGTTGATAGTAAAGGATGGTTGGATTCAGCGCTAGTGACCGCAAAAAAAAACATTTGAGACACTGGAAATCAAGATTACCACCCATGCATGAGGATTGACTGGAGATTGTCATGACTATGGCCATGCACAAAATACTAAAGTTAAACAATCAAGTAAACATATTTGCAGGAATATAGGATTCATTCCTGGATGGGTTTGATATCAGATTGACAATAATGACCCCAAACGGTAAATAATACTATCATTGTGTTACTATAGTCAAGATTATATGACAAAATATCTAGCACCAAAATATCGATTTACCATAATATTGTCTCCCAAAAAATTGTTTCCCAAAATTTCGTCACCCTATCCTCAAAAAGAAATACAAAAATATTGATAACAAACGCATTGCCTTTAAAAATATCTAAAATTTCATAATATTCAATACAAAAATATGGTAGAACAAAATATTGTTAAAACTTTTAATATATAAAAATGTAAAAAATATTGAAAACAACAATTTCGACCACAGCAATATTGTTTAAATAAATTAAAAAATAAGCCAACATAATATTAATATTAATTATCATTAAAATCCCATACATTAACAAACAAAAGACTTTTAAATATTACACTCAGCAAACAAACAAAAATAGAATATTATATTTATAGCCCCATTTACTGACTAAACAACTTAAATAAATATTCAACGATTCGAACTAAACAAATAAAAATAATATACAAGTAATAAACTAATATACATACAAAACAAATGACCTAACAAACTTTAACATAAAACTGTATACACTTAAATTAAATATACTCAATGCATAGAAATATATTTTACATTGAAAAATAACCTTTAATTAACATGCACCAACTAAGGAACAAACTGTCAAAAAAACTTCAAACTAACTTCAAACTAAACACATTATGACCAATAAAATTAAATATAAAACAATGTATCCAATATAATAGAATAGAACTCTTAAACTAATTAAAAAGAGCAGCAAAACACAGAAACCTTGCAACAAAAATGGTACACCTAGACAAAACGATCCCTTTGAAGGATTCACATTGAAATTCAAGGAGCTAACCTACACAAAACTGACCATCTGCAATGGAAAAATAAGTAAATACGCACATTAACTAAAAATTAAGTCTATGTGCCTAAATCTTAACATTAAAAATAAATAGTTTTTTTTCTATCTTCAAACTTTAGCTTCCATTACAAGATCACAAATGCTGTTCTGTTCACCAAAAACACCAACTTTCCAAACCACAAAGTTGACAGACTGAAAATGTATATAAATATAATTAAATCATAAATAAATCAATTATAAAATGTGAAAAGTGAAAATGCATTTAAAAATATTATCTGTAAATAAATTAAAAGCATTTTAAACATAACTTAATTATATACTTCTGACATCTGCAGATACAATGTCAGAAATAGCCACGTACATCACCTTCCATAAATTCCAAAAATTATGATCGCACATTGAAGATACATACAGCCAAGCGAGCACATGCTCTAAGAATATAAATAGGAAATGTATTAAATACTATGCTAATGCTTGTTAGGCTACAACTAGAAATTATGTCATGATTTATGTTAGAGAGAACACCCACTCCCCAAATATAAAAAGGGCGACAATTGTTGCAAGATCTTAGAGAAGCTAGCACTAGCTCCCAAGAACCCACAGCAAGAATCTTAAAAACTATGCTCCCAAAGGTTGCTGAGCACACCACATGGCAAATGTCAGGAATCCCCAGTTTAAAAACACAATTAAACTGCCACTACGACAATAAAATTAACCTCTTCAGAATAATGGCCTGATTACGAGAGTGGTGGTCCATCAGACTGCCAAACCCATAGTGGCGCGGTGGCTTATACTGCGCCGGCGGTCCGACTGCCATATTTTGAGTTTGGTGCTCGAACCACCGCAGGCCCACTGCAATCACTGGGGAACCGCCATTACCCGGCAGTGTTGCAGCAATGTGAGACAATAATATGCTGGTGGTGCTGTTGGGGCACCTCCAAGCATATTACAAGTTTCCTCACTGCCAGCCTTTTCATTGCGGTGAGCCTGCATGAAAAGGCCGGCAGTGAGGGAACTAAGGGGGCCCTACAGGGACCCCTGTTACCTCAGGGCCATGGGTTGCATTCAGGGTGGCACATGGTGTGCCCCCCCGTCTGCATGCACCACCTTTCCTGCACGACATTGACTTTAAAGTCCATGCCATGCAGGAACAAGCTGTGGCGTTCCCATTGTGGTGTCTTTTTAAGAAGCACCGCCATTGGAACACCAAAGGACCACACGTCAGACCAGGAGAAAACTCCTAATCTTGCGGGTGTTCTGACAACAGGTTTGACGACCCACTCCAGGACCACCAAACTCGTAATCAGGCCCTAAGTCAAACGTGGATGATGGACGTCACTTTTAAGTCATGCCCTCTATCATTCCCACAGCTGTACACCAAATAAAGTGAATATCATTACAGTAACATACCCTTAATTTATTCTGCTTCCCAGCAAGTGAAGTGCCACCTACAGGAGGGAGTAAATTCCAGTTATTGGGGACATCTAAAAAGGATTGGGTTAGGGTGTGTTTTTGTTGAACATCGGTAGAGAGTCAGTCCTGCAGTGTTGTCAGCAGTGCTTAATTTGTAAAATATTAAATGCCAGGGCTCTGACCGGGAGGCCACTGCAGCTTGCACCACCCATCGCCCTTGTCATCTCTGCCATAACAACTACTAACCATCTCTTGCGCATGTAAATGCAACAGTTCGGATAATTCCAGGTCCCCAAAGCTAAAGGAATGGCTGGGGAGGCAGGTATTTGCAATTTTAATGTATATTGTATTCCTAAACAACCATGGTTCTGCTCATCTCTAAATTAGATGAGCAGCGCCACCCTGTGGTAAACTGTTCTAGGTATGGTGTTGAAAATTAGGTGCCGGTGCCGAGCACCGGAAACCATCTAAGTGCCGGTGCTTAGCACCGGAAAGCCCCGGCTCAAATTAAGCACTGTGTGTCAGGCACCTCCAGACCACCATTTATCTTTACTTTCTTGGCCAGAGAGTGATGTCAGTAAGCATAGATGAATTTATGGACAATTCGTGCTGTTTTATAAGTAGATCTCCTTTGATAGCTCAGAAGTAAAGGACAGTGTAATGTGCTCAAAATTTCTAACCTCTAATATTAGAAGAGAGTTGCATTCAGGCTAGTTCTGAGCAAGGGAAGAAGTTTCCCATCTTAATTGTATCATACATAGCTCTTCCATTCTTGAGAAACAGCATAAATGTTTTGAGAGCATTTTATCTGCTCAGTCAGACAAATCCATTTAGTGTTCATCCAGAGTTAAATCTGCAAAAACACTCTATCCATTTTATTATATTCTTTAATGGGGTTGTAGGAGAGGTGAAAGACCTATAGGTGGCATAATGAAGCCTTTGAAACTCAACTCCCAGGTCTTGCAAGTGAAGGTGAATTTTTCGGGTAGTTCCCACCTACTCCCACCTGCTTTCCCCTTACCCTTCACTGTCCACAGTCGCCCTTCACTTTCACTCACTCCCACCTCTTCATTCACTAGCTAACTATGCTATCTACCAGTCCTACTATCTACGATCTGTTGTCTGACTAATGCTTTCCTAGTTAATTTTCCTCATTTAAAAAGAATTCTGTTTAAAATTTTCAAATTGCCTTGTTTATTACCTCATTGTACAAATGTTATATTGCAATTTTGCATTACCAAACCTTGTAAAGCGCTCTGATACTCTTGGGTCCAGCCAGCGCTATATAAAACCTTTTAAATAAATAAAAAATAAATAAAAGGTGAAGAGCACAGCCATACAGATGCAACAGCAACAGTGAAAGGCCTGATTTCTGCGGTACTCTATCAGGGTCTCCTCTTTATTTTGTCTAGCTACCATCCTTGCACCCTTCTCATGAAGAAACAACTCAATCTGGTAGCAGACAATGTCCAGCACCCCTGCGTGAAGCGATACCAGTTATTGAACACAGATGGTATACAGATCAACATCAATAGCACAGGCTTCTTAGTATCCGTAATTTTATGAATGTTAGGGACATATTTACAAGTTCTTATCGTCACAGGAACGTCACTTTTTGAGACGTTCCTGTGGCAATAATCCCTTTGCCTTATTTACATGGTGGCATTAAGCCCCTTAGTGTGGCTTAACACTGCCTTGTAAGTAAGACCCCTTTTCACACTACACTGTGAGTGAGAGGGGCGAGCAATGGGTGTTGCGGTGTGCGTTCCGCAGTAACACCAATTGATTTTGACGCTGCACCCTATTTACCAGGGAACCTAATTATCTGTTGTCCAAACCACCAACATACTTGCTTTCCCCAGTACTTTCAACAACCACAAGATGTTAAAGATGGGGTGGTAATTCTTAGGATCAAAATAATTCAAGGAGAGGTTATAGTAGTTATTTTAACAAAATTGTAACCCGTGTCTCTTTTAGCATTGATGTGGTTATATTAGTTTTAAATCATCAATTTGCAATATATCTGATGAAAGCTGCTGGTTTCTTGCAGTCATATTGTACTATTGTAGCATTGTAAGGCTATCCTGGACAGAATGTAAGATTTAGTGATTGAGTGATTTTAACAATGCTATACTTTCCTTTGTTGAAATATCTCATTGTGACAAGAGAAGATATCCTTTGAACATTGCTTACATAGTTACACCATTGGGACATGGTCAAATGCAGCAAATTGGTAGAAGCAATATTTAAATAAGTAGGCTAAATTCCTCCAGAGATTTTCCACTATGCCTCTCACAGAAACTTCCTGCATTGCTCTTAAGATGGGGATACTAGTGTGGAACACTAGACAAGCATAACCTCCACTAACTCAGAAAGAAGCCATGTTGGGTAGGGAATAGATCAGAGTATTTCACATCATTTGCCCTCTGCCTCTCATCAGCACTTTGGATATCATCCAACTAAGCAAGAAAACTCTTTGAACTACGTCTATATTTGGTAGGCTTGTCTTACCTATAGGGAAATTTTATAATTAGAGAATTTGCTCATTTAAATAAAGGCTTGCCTAAATTGAAAGGTTAGTTGTTATATTAGGATTCAATCCAGACCCAGATGTTGCCTTTCACCACCATTACTAGTGCTCTCCTGAGGTGTCAGATGGCAGCTGAGTTCTGTTCTCTCTCTCGTTCCCCACCACTAAACCCCTTTTTCCTTCCACAGGACTTCCTCCTAGAGGTAGTTACTCTAATTTACCTCTAGAGATGTATGTGCAGGAATATTAGTGTATTAACATCCAAATCCAGTGTACCGTAATCCCTCATGGGGCAGAGGAATTCCTAAAAATGTGTTAGGCCGAAATCTGACATGTATTAACCCCTACAATGACCTTGACAAACTGTTCATGTCAAGCGCCCTAAATTTGTAATGCACTTGATGTGAATGTTTCATCAAGAAAACTGCTAAAGAAGGTTATACTTTCTCTGACTACGATTGGTAACTCTGCTTTACTGAACTGAAATGACTGTGTCCATGGCTGCAAACTGACCAACCACTCCAGAGGCAGTGATTGATGTAACACTCTAGATCAAAGTACAGCAACAGCTTTGCAGAAATGAATGATGCGTTTGGTTTGGCCTTTCAAGTTAAAGCGTCTGAAGAAACAGCAGCAGCAGAAGATGAAATAGAAGAGCCTATGCAAATTGGCAACCTGAGAATACCATATCCATTGAAAAGAAGGATAGGTGTCACAAGGAGTGAGTCTGCCTCTATTATGGGAAACAAGGGCACTTTCTATGTAAATGCCTGCAGCGTTAGGAAAGCTAACAAGCTTATCTTTGACTTGTAATATAATATCATTATTCACAACCGCAATCCAATGCCCATGATTTCTGTATTCATAGATCAGATTAAGACTGTGAAAGTATTCTCTAAAATAAATCCAAGAGGAGCATGCATTCTGGTTGGGATCCAATGTCGGTGGTGTTTAGAAGGCTGTAATCAGCAACCGATATTGCCATTTTGATTATATTATCATGCTGTTTTCGAAGACATTTTCAGTATATCTGGTCATGACATATTTGTTTTCTTCAATCCTTTAATGAAACATTGAGCATGCATAAAAGAATTATTGTCTTAACTTTCTAACATCACTCAAATGGTAAGGGCCTCAGATTTATATTCCCCTTATTAGACAGGAAGATCTATCAGGTAATGCATATATCTTGGGTTAAAGCACCAGAATCTCTACCCCTTAACTCACCACCACTAGCGCTTTTAGATAGTTCCAAGAATATGATCTCAAGGCTATTCTAGATTCTAGAATATACACTGGTAGGTTCTAATACCTTATAGTATTAGAAGGGTATGATGCACAGAAACATTGTGGGAACCTGCCACTTTTGTACATGCATCCAGATTATTTAAAGCCTTTTATGCAGGTAATCCACACAAAGCAACTGGGGGCCACAAGAAGAGACTTATCTGAGAGTACTCTCAGGATTTCATCAAGCAGAACACCAGAGGGAATACATTTGTTCAAGAACATCCAAAATACTTACAGGCACGCTTGATTTAACAACCCTTCTCCAGGTGTACGCATTAGGTAGTTGCTGACAACCAATATACTCGGCCTGCAGGTGAGCCTAAGACCATGAAGAGCCTGAGAGAGGGTTGCATGACCTAACCACCAGACTATACTGGCCCTCCCCTAGGCAAAAGACATAGAGCAGAAGGGCGACTTCACCGCCTGTACCATGCCCCCCACTGGATCGACCCTTTGGGGTTCAAGACCACCTCCCTCAGTTCAGCATGTAACCCCTTGAGACACACCTACAGATAAGAGGAGCACTTTTTACTCCTTCTTTTAATTTTAATCTGGCCTTAACCCAGGTCTGATTGTTTTCAAAACATAACATAATGTAACACTGGTTACTTTCTGATTTCTGTTACCTCTAACTGGTCCATTCCAACTGTGCTCCTTTTAGATCTGTACTCTTTTGGCCACTCAAAAAAGATTTGTTTTGCTTGCTGAAGTCTGTAAGAGCCCCTTCTTTACCCCTTTGCAGCTTATACTTTTTCTGTCTTATCCTCTGCCCTTTCTCTCTCCTCTGCCTCTCCACTCAGTCCAGTATGATGCCGCACTTCCACCCACAGCCCTTTCCACCTTCTGCCTCTGCTCCCCTTTCTTTGCTCTGCTTTTCCTCTTTTCTGCTGTTTTTTCTATCTTCAACTCTGGACTCTCTCTCACTCTCTTTCTCTCTCTCTTTCTCAATCGCTTTCTCTCTCTCTTTCTCTCCCCTCCCTCTACACTCATCCCGTGTGTGACCCCACACCCCTTAACCACTTACTGGTTCTGCTCCACTTTCCCTCTCTGCAGCCTGTGTTGTTTCTGTCTTCCACTCTGTTTTCTCTCTTCTATCCCACACCCCTCACCTATGTGATCCTGAGCACTTTTTATTTGTCCCCACACACTCTGCCCTCTTATCATTCTCCTCACAGGCCCTGCTGACTACCTGAGTCTGCTTACTAGTCCAATTGCTTTGTTCTCTTCTGACTACATTCAGAGAGTCTCTATGGTATCCGCTGAGTCACAGCAGAAGGAAGGGATATCAGATTTAGATCAACTTTTTGAAACAAGTTTTTCTTCTGTTAACTGTAAACATTTGTGAATTTTTTGCAATTATTGCTGCCATTTACAAATCAATGTTGCCGCAAGGTCTACTCTTTATGCCCTCCTCCTCCCCCATTTACTCTTCCTCCACTCCTCACTCCCTACCTGCTATCCCAGACATAAGTTGTGATTTCAATATCTGAACATACCCCTCCTCCAGCTGTAATGTTTTTAATGGTTGCTGGGCAAATGCTAGTCTGGAACAGCAGGTGAGGCTAAGAGCCTGAGAGAGGGTCTAGTGAGCTCACCATCAGCCCATAGTAGAACTCGTTACAGGGCATCTCAGCGAGGGCGTCAAGGCAAAGGGCAAAGAGGACTAGGGCAACTTCCCTGTTTGGGCCTGGTAGACATTAGGGCCAGAAATGCTTTCAGTTTCTCTACCAATACATATGAACCAGAAGACATTCACAACAACTAACATGCACACAATATCAGAAAAAACACCCATCTACCACACCCTGCAAATAAATTCGGTCTAACCAACAATTACTCACTAGGCCCTACTTACCACTATAGAACACTTTTACATATTCTTCTTCCCATACATTCACTCGTGAGCCTGATTCACAAAGGTAACTTTACACTTTTGAGTAAGTTTACACGTTTGAGTAATTTGACTAATTTTTGACATTCACAAACTTACTTTTGTACTAACTTGCACTTTTGTAGCAACTTACACTTTTGTACTGACTCCAGCATTACCCATGGTCAACCACTGGTACTGCAACGCCCTCCCACAGAAAATTGTTGAAGTAGGGACTTAAACTGAAACCCAGTCAAAGGTAATGCTAAATTAAATGAAATTATTTAAAATAGTTAAAAATATAACGTAATGTTAAAAATATATAAAAATAGTACATATTTATAAATGAATTTAAAAATTATTAATAACTTATTTTGAATGAAATAGTTATGACATTAAATGTTACCTCTTACTCATACCCAACCTTTCTCACTACAATGGATTCCCAAACTTTCTTTCAAACTGCTTCTGTATTTCTATCCAATTCAGACAACTAACAGGCACACATGTCTACCACTCCCAATAACATCTCACATCTTCCATTTACTAATGCATATTCATTTACATTAATATTTAACATAATAATATGTTTAATATTTTTTTCAAGTTAAATAAACTCTATCTCTGGGTAAAATTTAAAAAGTTTGTTTAACTAAAAAAACATTCATATATTTGTATTTTAAATATTTCTTTAAATTAATTGTATATATTTATTTTAAACGTAGACCAAATGATAAAATGATACATCATTGCTAACTTTATCCTGAACTTATTTTTGAATTAATTTTAATACATTCATTTAAATTAAACATTTTTCGGAATTTTACATTAAATAATTAATGCCCACCCTGAAAACATTTTGTCATATGCTTTAATAATTATTAATAGTGATGTGTACACTTGACTAAAAGTAATTTATTTGTGTCCTAATAAACAAAAACATTTACATTACTGTTTAAATTCTAAAACAGTTTTAAAATATGTAATGAAATAATAAACATTATTTTTAGTATTTGTAGATATTTCTTAGCATTAAACTAAATGTATGTATATTGTTGACTATTTAAAATAAAGTAACCTAATTTAACATTATATCCTATGGTGTTTTATTTAAAGTCTCGACCTCCATTATTTTGCAGTACAAATGGTTGGCCATGTGGGGTGATGGGCTTATGTTTGCCACAGTTTGTGAATAGTTTTTTGTAGTATGTTTTGCTGTACTGCTATGCTATAAAACATACTACAAAATGCATTTTGAGAATAAGACCCTCTGTCTTCAACTCTTAAGTGCTCACAGAATTCCAACAATACGGAGACCAGAAGGTTACATTCCAATGGCCAGGAATCTGTTTATGAAAAGTCAACAAAAAGCAGACACCAAACAAAACCAGTCCCGTGAGAGAAGCATTTCCAATAGTGAAAAACAGCTGAACAGTCCATTTCTAACGAGATAATTATTAGACTCCAAAGAAATTGCAATGCACCATCCTAAGGGTGAAACAACCTTGCTTTTTAGGTCTCGCCTACGCAGCGCGCATGCGCTGCATAGGAGGAGACCTTTAGAAATCTATTCCGATTTTGAGGCAAAAAAGTGCACGCATTGCATTGCTTTAAATGGCAACGCGTGCACGTTTTGCGATTCCCTTGCGGGAGCGAGCTTTGAAACCATCTGTTTGTAATTAACAGATGGTTCCTGCTCGCTCCCGCAAGGGAAACAGGCGCAGGCCCCCTCCTTTCTCCCCTCCCCGTGCTGCCTCCTCCTCTCCTCGTCAAACTTGTTTTTTTACTTTCAGCGCGAGGCGCACGCGCTTGTCTTCTTTGTGTCAGCACACATTTCTTTTACATTCCTGCCTCCTCCTGCACCTTGTTCCATCTTCTCTTCTCTTCCCCGTTTGTATGTTTCCCCTCTCTTGCTCTCGGTGTCGGTGGGCTCCTACGGCCCCAAAAATGAGTAACGGTGTGGCGGGTGCCCTCACAGCCAATCACCGGCTCAAATTAAGCACTGACAATGTGAAAAGTTGCAGCTGGTGCTAATATCTATGCGCATTTTGTTATGAATCGGCCAAAGGGACGGATTAGTAAAACGTGTGTGCAACACACTGCTCCACAAGTCCCAAATGTGTTCAATATAGATGCCTCTTCAACCCCCCTCCCGTCCCCCCCCTTCTTTGCCTTTTACAGACAAAATCCGAAAGCATAGGAGTAGCCCTGGACAGACGGCACCGTGCCCTCCCGTGACCTTCAGTGACGACATATGGTGTATCCTGAGGGACCCAAGCTCCCAACAGATTGGCGAAGTCTCACTAATCAATTCAATACTTGGAAGCACTTTAACCAAGGCTGGAGCAATCGATCCCTATGACCAGAAGCCTTACCACGGAAAGGGGCATCCGCCAACCACCTGGCAGCTTCCCAGGCCCCACGAGCTGAAAGCCCCAGCCCGGCTCCGAGAGGGGGCTGTCCAGCTGTCCTCATCAAAGCGTCGGGACCCTCTCGAGTAGCCGCGCGCTTAATAAATACTCCTTGATTAATTGAAAACTCTGGCATTAGCTGCATATGGTAGAAGTCGTTTTGTGAAGGGTGAGGGGCTCAGTTATATTCAAAGACTCCGACCGCACGCGCCAGTCAGAGCGCCGTGTTATCTGCACCAGGGCCCCTCATTTCCTGACTCCCATCAATAGAAATCTGAAGCCTCCGCGAGCCAATGGCCGCCGGTTTCATTTGTTGAGAATGAAATAATTATTTCGTATCTCCTCTAATTGCTAATCTCTGGTCCTAATAAATTCCTCTGTTTCAATCATTTTGTTACAGTGCGTATAATAATAAAAGGCGATTATATTTTTCTTTCCCTTTTTTTCTTTCTCTTTCCGTCCCCCTTCCTCCCTCCGCTTCAAGAACTTACTTCCATTCTTCCTTCCTTCCTACCCCCCTCCTTTCTTTCGTCCTAATTGTATTACTTCTATTTATTTATTCTATTATTTCCTTCTTCCCCGACTTTTCTTCATTTGTATCTTTCTACCCTTTTCACTTCTTTCGTTCTGCCTTTTTTTCACTCTGTTGTGCTTCCTCAATCAATATCAGCTCACTCACTCTCCATATACCAGCTAGCCTTCTTCCTCTCTTCCCTATTCTCTTTCTAGCTTGCTCTTCTTTTTTCTCTTTCTGGGATTTTTTTCTTTAGCACCCTGTCATTTCCCATCTTTCGTCTGTCTATTTGCTCAATTTGTTTGCATTTACATTTAGCTTTCTACTCTTCATAGTGTACGCTGATCATTTCACCCACGAACCTCAAGGGAGCCCTGCACAAAATTCACAGTTCCCTCTTCCCCAAAAGATCCGAGAGCTAAGATGTCCGCGGAAGGAAGAACATCTTTTGGCTTGTCATCATCTAGACTAGAGAGTCAATCAGTCCATTTCTCAACTTTCACCTTTTTTTGCACTTCATACTCACCTATGAGCTGCAGGAAGCACTACTTTTCATTGACAGACTTTCCAGTGATTCTGACGACTTAATTTTACATTTTGCTTGGCATCCACATTTAGATGGGAATAATGGTGACTGTCACAGCAGGGACATCGTAAGGATTTTGGGGCCCATGGCTAAAAGTATTTTGTGGGCCCCTCTTCGGAACAGGTTTGAATTTATGATCCAATTCCAGCTCTTTCATGCTCTTTTTGGCCAGGTCACACTTGCAGTGCACAGGCAGACTCCTCCGAATTCTAAAAGTGTTTACATCTTATATTCAGGGAGAGTGACAATATTGTAACACAGCAGCAGCTCACTAATATTACTGCAAATAATCTCTGTGACAACCTCCCTGTTCTCATATGAGAGGTCCTGTTTTGATTCAAAAGAAACGTTTTTATGGATGTTGTATCAAACATAAACATTTCTCAGCAACTTGTATGTAATAGACTAGCACACATCAACAACATTAAAAATAAATTAAAGGAAACGGTATTTAAAACAATCTGTTTTAGAATTATTCAAGGTATCAGGACAAGACTCTCTGCAGAACATAGCTAGCTCTATCAGCCCCCCCCAAAAGGCTGGGGCCCTGGGCCTGAGCCCACTTTGCTCATGCCTTAAAACGTCTCTGTGCCACAGGGCTACTATACTGGGACATCCATAGTCTCTGGCGTGACTACACTTCTCAATTACAAGTTTCGGGGCAGATTTACAAGAAACTGATGCATCTGTATAGATGCGTCAGTTTCCCTGCGTCTGCGTGAAAAACCCTTTGGGCCACCATAGATGCGCCCTATTTACAATATGGCGCACTATGGCGCAAGGATTGACAGATGCGTCAGAAATTCTGACGAATCTGTTGGTAGAAAAGTCACGCATTGCTGGAGTTATGTCGCAAGCACAACGCAACTCCAGCAATGTGTGTTGCGGCCTATTCCCAATACACTGCGTCACTCACGCCTGCTTGAAGCAGGCGTAAGGTTTTGACGCAGTGGCGTCCTAAAAGTCACGCAGTGAAATCTTGTAGATTTCGCGGCGTCACTTTTACGAGGCTTTCCTGCGTGGGAACGCCTACCCTGCATACATTATACCTGATGCAGGTATAATGTCACGCAGGGCTTTACAACGTGATGCATCTCCCTAGATGCGTCACGTTGTAAATTTGCAGCCTTTTTTTACTCTGCCGTTGCCTCAAAAAAGTGACGCAACGGCAGCGCAAAAGTGTCGCAAGGGGCTTGTAAATCTTCCCCTTCATTTTTAAGTCCCGGCATGCGCTGTCTCTTCAAGACATGTTTTTAGCTCTCGCCTACGCAGCGCCCAAGCGCTGCTTAGGAGGGACCTCTTGAAAGCGCTCCGGGGAGTTTTTTGGAAACTCGTGCATGTTCTGCACTGTTTCCAATGGGCCCTCGTGCATGTGCGGGGTTTGCCTTGCGGGAGTGAGCAGTGGCGCCATCTGTTAGCTCGCTCCCGTAAGGTAAACGCTGTAGATGCTTGCGGGGCCGCCGTTGTCTTTCAGCGCTTGTTTTATGTTGTGTTGAATTATAGCCCACGTTTAATAGGCAGTAAGTACCCCGTTACAGACCATCTTTTACACTCTACTGCTCAATGTTCGGATATAGTTCAGGAGAAAATTCGTAGTGCACAGTGCTGCAAAATGGTTATTAAATAGTAAAATCCGGTAAAATGGTAAAAATCTTGTAGCACGATAAAATCGCATTACACAAACGCGCTGAAGGGAGCATTACAATTTATAATACGCATCTCGCACTACCTATACTAGCATGAATTCTTTTGGACCAGTGAGCCCTAGTTTTCTCCGAATCCTATAACAGTATATGGGGTTTCTCTGCCGGCGCGCCGACGTCTGGTTGGTAAAAGTTTAGTCGTTGCAAGTTATATCTATTTGTATCTAATGGTGTACATTGGCGTGAGGTGACCTGCGTATTTCACCAGTACAAATTATTTTTGTTTTCTGCCGGGAATTGAAACTAATCAAAAATATGGCACCAGATCCAGGTGTAGCAGAAACGTGTTTGCAACTACTGAATTGGAATCTCCAAATGGGGATCCTGCGTGTTTCACTTTGTTTCGTAAAACAGCAACGGAGCAAAAGAATTCACTTGATGGCGAAGCAGCACATTAAAAAAACAGGGTCTCCTGCTTTTCAAAACATGCACAGTGCTGTTTGTTATGTTTCTCTCGCGTACTGACGACAATGGAAAATGTCTGACTTTGTTTCTCACACTCCCGATGCAACAGCGCGTCTCTGAGTGCCCAGAAGGGATGTTTGCTTAAAGATTATGCAATCGCCCCACACCCCTTTTATTCAACAACCTGGCTCCACGCTTCTTCGGTGGCTTGCACAGGCCAGCCTGTCGCTTACATTTTTATCTCTTCAGCAGGATTCCGAAGTGTGAAATCTCACAACAGAACGTAGGCACTTCCTGCACCTTCAATGCCTGAATTCCAAAACGTGAGAAAAAGATTACCATTTTGTCTAAATATTTGCTGTGTTTCCTCTTGAATGGTGTGCTTGCATGTGTCTCGGTCGCGCTGTGGAGAGAGGGGCCTCGTGGAAAGGCCAATTGGAAATGAGTTCTTCTGTAGCCAAAAGGGTGAGTGGGGCATAATGAAGTCACCTGGAGCTGAAGAGATGACAATTTGGGCCATAGCTGCAAGGATATGGTGCAGTGTGGCGCTGCGGCAAATTTTGCAGTGCCACGCTGCCGCATTTAAAAAATGCAGGGATGTGCTGTATTTACAACAATACGGCGCACCCCTGAGTTTTCCCTTGCACTGACGCTAAAAAAGCTGCCTTGCGCCAACACAGACACCCTTGCGTAATAGTGCAAGGGTGCCTGCATTGCAGGAAATGATTGCATGGGCGTCATTTACAAAACAAGCATTGGCATTGCCAATAGGTCTCCCCTTTGGGACCTTATAAGTGTTTAGCCATGCAACAGTTGATGTTGTTGCACCAAGGATATTGTGCTGGATAACTTAACACTTATAAGGTCCCAAAGGCGAGACCTATTGGCTATGCCAATGCTTGTTAGATAATGCTACCACAATACTGAATTTGATAATGTCACCATTTTTTTAAAGTCCACGGACCGCCAGACTCACGGTGGTGGTCTCCCGACCGCTCTATTATGACAAGGGCAGTTGCGCGACGGTCTTGAGGCCATCAAATATGCTAGGCCGGAACGCTGCCGCCCCGCCAAGCATATTACGAGTTTCCTCACCACCACACTTTTCATGGCAATGTGACTGCCATGAAAAGTGTGGCAGTGAGGAAACAAAGGGGAGCCTACAGGGCCCCCTGGTGCCTCACGCCATGTGGATACACACAGAAGGGGCCCTACACGTGCCCCCCTGTGTGTATGCACACCAGTACCTGCACAGCATGGACTGCTGCAGTCCATGCCGTGCAGATACTGCCTTTGATGTTCCCATTGAGGTGTCTATTTCATAGGCACTGTCCTGGGAATGCCAAAGAACCGCACACCAGACCAGGAGAAAACTCCTAATCTGGCAGGCAGTTCACACATGGATTTGGTGGTGCAGGAGCAGGGCGGTCCCGCTCCCCCACCGCTAAACTAATAATAAGACCCTTAGTGAAGAATAGACTTAGCTCAAAGGGTAATAGTTGGTTGTCACTTATCATGAATTTCCAACATGCTGTCAGCTATAAAGGAGTAACTGCAAATGTTTTGGGTACTTGACAGCAAAGATATCACTTTGTCCCAATTGTTTGCTAATAAAGATATCATTTACCACAAATGAGGATATAATATTGTAGTATTAAATAACGAAATGTTTGCCTATGCCAGAGCAAACTATAGTCTTATATATAACATCTTGCTGCTGTGTCCTTTCAGGTCCTCGGCAGATGACCAAAGCAACAAGCAAGCTACACAAGTAGTGGCAGATCCAAGTGCTGTTTGGCTTCTTCCAGTTGATAGTATTACCAAACAATGTGGTGGGTCACACACTGCACTAAGGCTTGATTTAGATATCAGGGGATGGGTTACTCCGTCACAACGGGGACGGATATCCCATCGGCCGAAATCTAAATCCCATAATATTCTATGGGACTTGGATTTTGGTGGACGGGATGTCCATCCCCGTTGTGAAGGAGTAACCCATCCGCTGATGTCTAAATCAGGCCCTAAGTCTTCATCTGCAGAATACTTATAGGTGATTTAACAATCAAACCAAAAATAGGACAGACCATTTATTGACTAGTACGACATTGAAATCGAGGTGCAAACACTCAAAAGTGAAGCCCACTCATGCAGTCAGCCCAAACCTACTAAAGTATTGAAGGAAGACCTCTCTGAGCAGAAATAAACAAGTATGTAACATTAATTCTGAAACTACAACTCTCCTCAATACTAGCAGAATGCACATTTTGTGTAATTTTCTTTTGCATAATTATCAAACTTTCAGTGAAAATAAGAGTAATGCATAATTTTGTAAAATGCAAATCTGTCACAATGCGCTATATTTTGTCATGAAATGGACGCATTTAACGAAACCACCACAAACAACAGCTGCTCGCGTTCTGTTGCTCCAGTGCATTCACTGTAATTTTTTACGACAAATTGCACGTAATTAAATGAAGAGACATGATGGCATAAATTTGGAGATTTTTGCATAACAAGCGTAAAACGAAATTCCCAAAATTACGAAAATTAAGGTGGCATAATTAAAATTTTATTTAGGCCTACTTCACCCCTTTCACCTAAAACTTTGAAGAGCATCAGATCTAGTGACACCACTACAACTCAAGATTCTGAATCATGTTGAAGGGCAGTATCAAGTGATGCACCTTATATCTAACCAATATGGGATGAAACATTCACAGTTGTGGAACACAAGAGGTGAAAAATGTAAATGGCAGATGAAAGCAAGCTATGCAAAACCCATTTTGAGAGAATGCCATTTCTGTAGTCCAGAAAGCAAAGAAAATTCACTTTGTAACTAAAATCATTCAAGCAATAAACCAAACAAGGGAGTGTTTTTAAAATATTAGAAGAAATAATTTAGCAAGAAGTGTTGGAAAAGGCACTTGTCACATCAGACCAACATTGCAACAGTCTTTGAAAACAAGATACTGAATATCCAAGGTGCTACATTGGAGAAGGTTGGGACTTCATTGAGCCCAACAGTTTGATACATTTTCTAGAACTCTGGAACACATTCCAGAATTTGGTTTAGCAGACTTAGGGGCCGATTCCGATCTCGGCCGGTAGGGCACCGAATCGGATTCGGCTTAACCGGATCCGATTCGGAGCCCTCTTTCCCGACCGATTCGTACGTGCGTCCGGCCGAGCGACTACGATGCGAGCGCACGCGAAATCGCCGACCGACTCGTACGCGGGTCCGAACCGCTCCGACCGACTCGCACGGACACGACTCGCACAGCGCAATGGAGACGTTCCCCGGCCGGGCAAGTACGATGCGCGCCGCGAGCAGTCCGACCGGCTCGCGCCGTCCGGCTCGAAAGAGCAGTCGGAGCTGGACTTTGGGGGTCGGTGTCGGACCCCCCTGTATGCGTAGCCGCGTGAGTCGCACACAAGGGGGACCCATGGGTCCCCCCTACCTGTGCATGTACGCCGCGAGTCGCATCGAGGCGTACCAGCTGAAGGGGGTGCCCTGGTTCGCCTCGCACCCATTGAGTCAATGGGAGCCCGTGTACGTGTTGTACGACCGGCTCCCATTGACTTCAATGGGAGTCCGACCAACTCGAGTCCGATTGCATGCGTGCGCATCGTACTCGTTCGGTCGGACTGCCAGGGTCCGATTTGGTCGCAAATCTCTCTGGGTCCGGCTCGTTCGGAGTGATTTCCGGCCTGAATCGGAATCGGCCCCTTAGTCTTAGTCAACATACAAACCAGAGACAAAAAACAGTTGGACTAGAACCACCTCACAACACACTAAGCAATATTTGTGTGAGATGTGTTTCAAGTAATGATCAATACTATTCTATGAGAAATCACAGGGATAGTTTGTGGAACTTCAGACCCTCTTTCATTAAGGAAAAGCACACTCAAGAACAATAGGAAAATCAAGTAATATCCTAGTGTACGCAATATAAATTGCTACTACAGTAAAGACAAACAAAATGGTAACTGCACATTCACTAAGAGTCCAGAGCAAGAAATATTTCATCATATTTTATAACAATCCCACCCTTATTCCTTAGCATAATATGCTCATCTCAGCACCAAAAAGAAGGCCTAATTTGAGCCTCAGATTGTTCACACCTGCATACCTGTTTAAATAATAAAGGCCTGATTACGAGTTTAGCGGTGTGGGAGCGGGGTGGCACGCAGTGGCCCCGACAAGCATACTGCGGCCTCACACTGCCACGGCATTGCCAGTGATCGCAGATCCCTGGCAGTTGCAGCAGCCCCATGTCGGTCCAACCGCCGAAGTTGTAATTTGGCAGCTGGACCTACTTTGCGGAGGTGACAGACGCACCATCGCCGGTTTGGTGGTCCTATGGACCGCCACATTTGTAATCTAGCCCTAAGTCTTTATGCTCAGTGCAAAAGCAAGGACTGCTATTGTCAACTGCACTTACAGCTGGGCTATGAAGCTCAGCAGGTGAAGGATGAATGCTTCCTGGTATCCTTCAGGAACGGTGGGTGATGCAGTCCTGGAAACATGCAATAATAAGACCCATATTAAAAAAAGACAATCTTGACCCAGCTCAGCTAGGGAATTACCGGCCTATATCACTCCTACCATAAATTGGCAAATTAACAGAGAAACATGTTAACGGAGCATTAACAAAGTTCCTGGAAACTAATCATTGCTTCCACCCCACTCAGAAGGACTTCCGTGTGCCGCACAGCACAGAATCAGCATTGCTGGCTGCGGCAGAAGAATTAAAAATGACCCTGGACCAAGGGAGCTCAGCCACTATATTGCTCCTCAATCTTAGAGCGGCATTTGACACCATGGACCACTCGATCCTCAGAAAGAGGCTGTGGGAAAGTGGCATTCAAGACAAACCTCTTGAGTGGCTGTCCTCCTTTTTGGAGGGTAGAACCTTTCAAGTCATGGAAGCTAATCTTTTCTGTAACCCTGTGCATCTGACTTGCGGGATGCCGCAGGGCTCCTTGCTTAGCCCCACATTGGTTAATGTCTACTTGGGGCTGCTGGCCCGGATTGTCCAGGAGTTCGGTATCTCTATGATATCATATGCAGATGACACACAATTGGTGGTTTCTCTCGACCCCAATACCAAGGGCGATGTAGACTGTTTCGCGCCATGCCTGGAAAGGGTGGTGGAATGGATGACAAGTAGCTGCCTGAAGCTGAACGGGGATAAAACCGAGCTTATGGTGCTTGGAAATAATGCTGTCCCCAGGCCTATGATCAGCTGGCCTATTTGTCTAGGCAGCCCACCAATCCCCAATATGACTATCGTAAATCTCAGCTTCTGGCTCGACAGGGAACTAACTATGGAAACCCAAGCGAAAAAACTCGCAGGAACCTGTTTTGGGCTGCTTAGAATGCTCCGTAAAATTCTTGATCGCATTCCCCCGCTGCTCAGAAAGACAGTAATTCATGCGTTGGTTACATCACGCCTGGACTATGGAAATACCCTCTATTTGGGGGCACCAAAATATGTCATCAAAATACTTCAGGTTGTACAGAACGCCACAATTAGACTGCTGTGTAAAGACCCCATAGCATAGCCATGGGAAAGCATTTAAAAGCACTACACTGGCTTCCGATTGAGGCAAGAGTCAAATTCAAGACACTCTGCCTGACACACAAAGCCATACACAGCAAGGGACCCAGCAAAATCAGGGATCTGGTGAGCTTAAATGTCCCGAACAGAAGCCTTCGCTCTGGCACCGAACGGTTATAAAAACAACCAGAATCAAAATCGGCTTGTAGTTAGTTGGAATACTAGGATCCGCCGATGGTTTTATCACTAAAGGTAGAATCTTTACCTGCTTCCAAGAGCTGGGAACAGTGGCAGTTGTTATTGATGCATTAAGTATGAAATATGTCACAGTGTTAATAATAGTAGCCCCTGAAGCAAATAGATTAGCGGGGCAAGGATCTACTGGAGAGCCAGATTTAATTGCTTTCAGAGCTATCAATGAGCATTCCATTGAGAGAGGCTCAAAATGATTCAGCTTTACCTTAGAAAAGGTAACCATACTGACTTGTAGTTTATTCCATAGATCTTCATCCAACCTTTTGCAGGATGACAGGCTGGCTTGGATGCTTCAAATCCTAGTATGAAAAAATCTGCCTAGTTGTTCGCACCTCTCCACCGAGCCTGATGAGAACTAACACATGATGATGGTGACATAAAATTCTTGACAATTGAAAAGATTTCTCTAGCCTTATTCCCTTCCTTTTCGATCTTCTCTTCATAGTAGACTTGTTTGGCTGTTCTTATTGCAGCATGGTATTGCCTTAACGCTACTTTGTAAGACTCTCGGTCCTGCAGGTTATAGTCTTTCCTCTACTGTCATTTTAGCACCTTACAAAGTTTTTTACCTGCCTTAAGGTCATCAGAGAACCAGGGTTTGAAGGCATCCTTCTACTCATTTTATACAGGAGAGATGGTGCTAATATCTCCATAGCAGTTCTAATCCAGTTGTCAAACTTTGTGATACTTTTCTCAACCACGCCTGACATGGCAGGGATATTTTCTTCCAGTGGGCACATGAACTAAGAAGGCCTTATCTTATGAAAGGGTCTCGAACTGCCTATCATTCTGGCCTGCACATGTAGGACAATTTTTTTGACAACCTTAACTTTGTTCTGGCCTATTAAATAGCAGTAATTTACTATATCTCACTAATTATCTGTCTTCTTTTGTCACTCTGGAGGAAACAGGAAATGGCATATTTCAACAGCCTATCATCATCTATGATTTCACCTCTGGGGCCAGCACTAGGAGCACCTGTGTATCTCTATGGTGAGATACCATTTCTGAAATGATGATTCTGACCGATACCTCGCTGTAAAATAACAGGGATCACAACTTAAAGTCCCCAGAATGAGAAATAACCTCCTCGACTAAGCATAACCGGGTCATTTTTTCCAGAGAGTTTAATGCAGATATTTACCACCTTTGTTAAACAGTGGTCAATAACTCTGGGGCATCGGTGGAGGTCTGGTGGTATAAGGGAGGTGGTGGACAGGGCATCTGGGGGTGAGCAGACTGGGGGCCTTCTGGGGTGAGCAATATCTGCTCTCCCATGGTCCCTGAGAGGGAGGATAAGGATGGTGCTGCACCTCTGGCCTGCAGTCCCTCCCTGTTTTTTCAGCTGCAGATCCACATCTGATAAAACCAGTTCAGTGTTTCCACACTTGAAAATGTCACGTATAGAAGGACTGGACCAATCGGAGCTGTCTGGAATGTTATCTACCTAGGGATAGCAATCCGACCACCTCTTAATTAATGTCCTAAGTGGTATATAGTTAGGGGCTTATTTACAAGGCTCTTGCGCCGCCGGTGCGTCACCTTTAATATGGGGGAAAGTGATGCACCTGCGGCGCAAGGGGCTTGTAAGTAAGCCCCCTAGTTCTGAACCACTGCGAGTATCTAGCGGTTCTGTCCATGAGTAATGTGGCCTGGGCCCTCATTCGAGGGAGTGCATGTGTAACTCTGCTTTGTGTTTTTTCTAGGCTACCCTCATATTGTATATTTCCATGAACTGGAGAACTTCTGGAGTTGTAGAACAAGTATTATATCAGATGGTATCCTGTGTTTTCATCTTGCTTATAGAAAGAGTTAATGACTTGTTGAGTAACAGAACGACAAATGTTATTATCCCTGCTGTTTTTAATTGTTAGAGAAAGAAGCATTTATTTGTGCATAAAGTATTTCCTCACATCCCTAAAGCAATTAGCTGCTTTTTTGTGGCTGCATTTTAAATTCACAGTGCAACTTATCTGGCCCAGAGCTTTTTTAAGAGATACAATTTGTGCAGAGGGTGAACCATTTAACAAAAAAAGGCAATGAAGAAAATCATAGCCATATTAACTTCTAACTTCACTGTAAAATAGCCTTGATTAAATTGGAATAATTAAAACTACAACTTTCATTGACTATTCTTGTTTACCCCGCAGTAAAACGTAATGAATAGAGGCCATTGTATTAATGTATGGTAATCGTTAGTGTTAGATATTTATTCTACACTGGCAAAAATGTATTGTTCCTATTATCTTAATGTTATTTGGTTACAAATCGTAACAATTTGTAAGTAAAAACAGTAAAGTTTAAAACAGCATGACATCGGATTCTCCATTTGTCACACGCTTTAACTGATTGAATCTTGTAAAAAAGAGAATGATTCCTTTCCGTTTTATTGTTTTAGGACATAGGAGTTGTTTTAGAAATATAATTTATTGTGGTACCCTTTAAACATAGATGTAATTTATTTTCTGTGCATTAAATTAATCAATTTTATTGCTTGCAAATCCTCTTTAAAAACAGCTAATGTGATCTCTAATAAGATGTATGATTTGATATCCTGCTGCATCAGGAGGGAGCTATTCTAAAATATTCCATTTGGTAAAGAGTCTTTAAAAAATCTGATCGCATTCACTGGTTATAGCAAAATAGCTCTACTGGGTGGCAGCGATCCGAGTTTCACTATTTCACCATGCCAGGAAAATCTCAGCATACTCTATTTCAATTAAGGTTCCCGAAAAGTTAGCAGTTTTTTCCTCTCTCTAGAAAATCTTCATTATTTGTTACCGATTGCAACTCATTAAAAGTTTCTTGTGCACTACCTGTACCACAATGGCCAGGCCGTCATGGAAAATCTAGATTGTAAAACAAGACCATGTGAGGTTTTCCACCGCAAATGACTTCTGCCTTCATGGTTGGAACGACTCTGTGGAAAAAGAACAGTAATGGCAGGGTCATATTTTCATAGCACCATAGCTGCCACGTTTCCCAGGTCCATGAGTGATGTGCTGCTCCAGTCTATACATTACCCTTCGAATTCTAGGAATTTTAGTCTTGTTATGTAATGAAATAAACAAAACTACAAATTCGAGAATTGAAAGAAAAAACCTGGACTGGAGCAGCACATCCCCCATGGACCTGGGGCAGCTATGTGCCACCATTACTGTCATATCAGCATTCTGTGATTGGAAGAAGTAAAAATACTGGCCCGAGGCCTGGGAGTTTTGACCCAGTGGTGAGTTTCTGAGTCTGAGGCTGCCATGGTTTACTTGGTCACTACACAACAATGGGGTGACCAAGAATAATCTGAACGACCTGAGTAATTAGTGATATATAACAGCAGTGATGCTCTCTGTGAGATCAACCCAACGGATAAAGTTTTAATGGATAAACTTATCCTAATGATTTTTCACATACCCCACCCATATAACTCAGAGATGGGGATAGGTGCTATTACAGACTGTAAGATTGAGTTTGTAATATTGCTGTAAACTTAACATCACACACAAAGACATCACATTTAAATGTATACATTGTGTCTGTATTCTGAAAAGCACCAAATATAAATACATTATATACACAGCTGGTTGCTCCAAAAAATATGTGAAGGGGTGCTCAGGAAAAACGTGCTTGTGATTAAAGTATTTTAGACGAAAAAAGGAGGAAATAGACCAATTACATATTTCATCCTATTTAAACAATACCCTGGCTGTTTATACTTATTATCCAGCATAAGTATAGTCTCATCTAGACAGAGGTAATCATATTATTCGGACTTTGTGGCCACAGATTGGGGAAACTCCATCAGGCATTGTGGTGTAAGAATGGCCCTAAACAAGTCTGACCTATGATACCATTCTTGCTGGCATTACTCCAGGCAATGTTTTTCCCACTGGCAGATTCGGAGGTAGGACAGCCATTAGGATATACACATTCAACTGGCTTCTAAATGAGGTGGGGAACTCAAATTTGACATCCGCCTGTTTAGGGCAGATGTCTTGTACGCGCCCAGCTCTCAATGTTGGCTATAATCTCGTTCTTCTACAATGTGATTATTGCCTTGTACTCCATTATTTATGTCTTTTTATTGCTTAGGCTGTATTTTTATTGCATTCAATTGTAATCCATTAGGGTGGATGAAAACATTTACAGGCACATGCATCAAAGAAAAACCGGTCACAAACGGGCAGATTCTCAGAATCTGCCCTTTATGATCAGGTATTTTGCATTTGGGATGCATCATCCCAAATGCAAAAATTGCAATTTAAGTAATCTCTAAATTGCGATTACTTAATTCAGATTGCATTTAAGGAATCCCAAATTGAGATTCCTTAAATGCAATGCAACAAAGTAAAAAAATTAGCGATTTCAGCTATTAGGGCGCAATTTACCATGAAGTTGAACTTCATGGTAAATTGCAGAAACTTTGAGAAATGCACTAAAGTGCATTTTTCAAAGTTGAAGGTTACACACACACATGTCCTTGGGACATGTGTGTGCGCAACATATGTGCACGGATCAATTTCAGGGGTGCAACAGGGTGTCCTTTGACACCCCTGCACCCTTGAAATTGCATGCGCAATTTGCGAGTACCTAATGGTACTCGCAAATAGCGCTCGCAATTTCCCATTCATTCCTATGGGCCTACGAATGAATGAGAAGCCATTCCTTATTTGCGACTCGCAATTTGCGAGTCGCAAATAAGGAATGTAAAGGAATCGCTATTATTATAGCGATTCCTACATGCATATGATTTTGCGAATCCTTAATTGCGAATCCTTAATATTCGCTACTAAGGACTCGCAAAATCCTAGCTAGATGCATGTGCCAGTTAATCTTTAATCCTTCCTTTCTATTGAAATTCCAATAATATAAATTATGTGATGGGCCTAACTACTTCCACAAGGTATCGCCTAGCGTCTGAGGAGCCTTTATTGAGAACAATGTAATTGAAATAGAGTCTATTGGGACGTGGGATGAGAAATTATTAAAGACAACAATCATTGAGTTACCAAAGATGCTTTTCATACATTAGGAATTAAGGAATAACATTTCAGAAATATTCTATTCCATATGTCTTATTTCATAGCCATAAATCAATTATATTCTAAGTAAGAATAGGCAAAAACAAAGTTCTTGGCACTCACATGTGGTACACACTGTGATAAGGGCCTTCCAGTGGATAACATCCAGGGCCAGATGTACGACACTTGCATTTTGTGAGTCACAAATTGTGTCAAATTGCGACTCGCAAAATGCAATGCAAAACAGTGTATCAGACACTGTTTGCGATTCCCAATGGGGTCGCAAATTGCATGCCTCATCAATATTCATGAGGCAAGCGCAATTTGCGACCCCATTGGGAATGGCTAGCACTCACAGGGATGGTGGCCTGCTGGGGTCAGCAGACCACCATGTCTGTGACTGTTTTTTAAATAAAGCAGTCTTTTTTTAAATGCAGCCCGTTTTCCTTAAAGGAAAATGGGATGCATTTAAAAAAGAAAAATGAAACTTTTCAGTTTCATTTTTTAATGGCAGGCAGTGGTCCCTGGGACCGCTGCCTGCTCTTAAAAAATATTTTCGCACCCATTCACAAAGGGAAAGGGGTCCCCTGGGCACCCCTTCCCGTTTTGTGAGTGGCTTACCACCCTTTTGAAAAGGGTGATAAACTGCGAGTGTTTTGCGACAGCAAAGACGGTCGCAAAACAATCAAACATTGGTGTGAGATTGCTATTAGGAAGGGACGCCCTTGGCATGCCCCTTATGTAGGCCATGTAGTCACAGGATAGGGTGCATGGTATTTAAAAATTGGTACATGTCAAAATGTAATGTTACCATGTCCCTACAGTGACAAACCCTCAAAAGCAATTTTACTTGTGGATGGCTCTGGCTGACATAGAAGGAAACCTACAGTATGATTAAAATGTAAATCTGCTATCTCGAGTTTGGCAAATGCTAGAAAAATGATTAAACCACTACTTTTATTATTTATTAAAATCTCAGTTCTATGGTGTAGTCGGATTTTTAGTAAATATTTAGAGAAAGTAACTTTTAGGAAAATAACTTTTGCCTGCCTGAAGGTAATGGAGGCTAATGTACATTAGCTATACAGCAGCTCTCAGTCAAATGCTTTCCCTTAATGAGGTATGAAAACTGCTCCTAGAGCAGGGGCAATGGCTTAGGAGTGGGGAGGTGTTTTCTTCCTCTGACAGGAAGACCAGTTAGGGTGGGCCCAGGAACCTACTTAATTTCAGAGGGGCCTGGCCTGTCTCAAGCAGATGTCAGATGATACCTGGAAAGGTCCCAGTCTTTGTCCTCATAGTCAGGCTGGCACCAAACCAATCGGGAGGAAAACTACCCCGAACCAGTTTTGTGTGACCACAGAGGAGGAAACTGCTTATTACCTTTTCCACGCCTCTGAATGGGCATAAATGCTTGGGGCTAGGGGAAAAAGGTTTCCTCATCTTGGATTTTGGTAAGGTGCACTGTTGGACTGTTTGCAGTAGGGCATAAAGAAACTACTGCAAATGTGGACAGGGTTGCATGGGAACATTTACCCCATCTGAAGGAAAATGCCTCTTTTTGCATGATCTCCCCCATTTTTTTGGACAGTTGCTGCTGGTTTATTGACTCTGTGCACTTGGATTCTTCTAAGTGTCCCCCATGCATGTGCTCAGATCCCTAAAACATTCCAACATTGACTATTCTTCTAATTGGCATATGTAACTTACTTCTAAGTCCCTAGTTTATCATACAAAGTGTACCCAGTGCCTGTAAGTTAAATGTCACTAGTGGACTGCAGCACCAATTGTGCCACCCACTACAATGACAGGGCAAACATGACTGCAGGCCTACCATTGTAGCCTGCCTGAGCAGTTTTGAAACTGCAAATTCAACTTGTCAAAATAACCCCTTTTATTGGGCCTATGCCTTCCTTTTAAATATGAATAAGTCACCCCTATGTAAACCTTAATGTCCATAAGGCAGGGTGCATGGTATTTAAAAGAAAGACATATAAAGGATTAATATCAAACAGTGAAAATGCATGCAAAGATATTTCACTATAGCAGGGTTAGCTGCTCCATGGAAAACTATTGAAATACAATATTAAATTGAATAATGTTATTTCCACCTAGGAAACAATTATAACGTTAATTTGACTTTTAAAAATACGTATTACAAGCCCAATTCACTGGTAAAGTTGGATTTGTAATAAATATTTTAGAAAGGGGACTTCTAAAATGTTACTTTTTTCCTGTCTAATGCCTCTAGAACACAAGAGCTGAATAGCTCCCTTGATGAGGTGTGAACTTGCTCCCAGATCTGAGACAATGGCCTTGGGTGTGGGGAAGTGTTCTGCTCCTCTGGGAGGAGAACCATCTGGGCTGCCTACTGTGACATGCCTGTGGCATGACTACTATGTCAAAGGCAAATGTTAGCTGACACCTGGACAGAACCCTCTTTTGTCCACCTAGTCAGCCAGGCACCAATCTCAGTGGGAGATATTTGAAATGACCACAGAGGAGGGGTTGCTCATTTCCCTGGCCACACATGATGGGATGGATACAGGAGCTCTACACAGGGAATGAACAGTTCTACCATGTTGGATTTAGGTAGAGAGGAGAACTGTGGGATCTGGTGCATTAAGGCACACAGGTACTGCCAAAAATAGGTAGGGTTACCACTGAGAACCTTTCCATTTTGACTAGGGATGGGCACTCTCTTACACAGACCAGGCCAGGTTTAAATGTGCCAACCATGAACACACTATGAGAAACACTGCTGGACTGTGGAAGACAGATGAAGGACTGCACCTGCTGTGGATACCTGTGAGGAGACCTGAAAGGCAGGACCTGCTCCCACTTGTAGTGAGGGCAAAGAAGTGGACTTTAAGGGTCAGTAGGCCGACCTTTTATGAACACGCAGCAAGCTGCCATAATCCCTTTTCCTGTAAAGCCCAGCTGACCAGTTCCAACTGGACCTGACTTGGACCCTGCTGGTGGCTTCTGCAGGAGTGGGTCTTGACCGCTAAGAGCTGTTACTGAGGTTCTGAGACCCTTGGCTAAGTCAAAGTGTACTCCTCCTAACATCCTGAAAATCTGGGAACTACAAACTTTGGCTCCAAATACATCTGAAGTACCAGAACAAACCTGCCAAGTCAATCAAGATAAAGGTGAGTTGCCGGTGGGCAAAGGATTCAGGTAAGAGCTCAGAGCTTTTCTGCAGCAGCAAATCTGTTTCAGTGGGACATCACTGAGAGGGTATCCAGCCTGGTGAAGCCCTGTTTGGCTGCAACTTGCAGCCTTTCCCCATTGGAGGAATCCAATCTCCAAAAAGGTAACCAAGTCCAACTGTAGAAATCGTCACTGGGAGAATGCACCAAAAGTATCTGGTCGGCGAATGACCTTCCTTAGACACAAATGTTTAAATTCTCCTTATCTGAGCTTTCCTGCCAAAAGTCAACAGCTTCACTGGGACTTTGTCAATCAGCTATCTGACCTCCTGCAGCCCTCCTCACCACAGCCTGCTGCCGTGCTCTGCTGAGAATCTTTTACTACTATTTCAGAGACCAAGTCAGAATGTAAAACCTCCGACCATGATGAACCCGGTGTCTGTATCCAAGCCATGCTTCTTCATGGTCAGCCTTGAATTGTGCCTAGATACTGGTCAAGTGCAAACACATGAGTGCGGTTGACACATAACATGTTTTGGGGCTATTTTTGTTTTAACATTTTAAAATTCATATCCCCAGTTCCCCTTATTGGAGTGTTATCATTTTTGTGTCATTTTGTTCATTAAAGTATTCTCTATTTTCATAGATTGAACTGTGATTATTATTGTATTGTGTTTTTCACTTTATAACTGTTTTGTATACTTCTAAGTGCTTTACATATTTTCTGAAGTTAAGCCTGTCTTCTCTGTGCCACAGCTGCCAGGTACTTAAGTTTAAATTACTGAAATCTTTACTGGACCTAACAAGAACAGTGCTGTTATTACTTGTGGTGGGCTGCCATCCACCCCAACTAAGAACCCACTTTCTCACATATTGGGTATGGAAAAGCCAGGAGTTACCCCCACCCATTAGCTGGGGCTAGGCATTATTGTGGCATCCCAAGACACCACCTTTAGAATACATTCTCCTTCATGGTCAGCCTTAAATTGTGCCTAGATACTGGTCAAGTGCAAACACATGTGTGTGGTTGACACATAACATGTTTTGTGGCTATTTTTATTTACACATTTTAAAATTCATGTCCCCAGGTCCCCTTATTGGAGTGTTATCATTTTTGTGTCATTTTGTTCATTAAAGTATTCTCTATTTTCATAGATTGAACTGTGATTATTATTGTATTTTGTTTTTTCTTTATAACTGTTTTGTATACTTCTAAGTGCTTTACATATTTTCTGAAGTTAAGCCTGTCTGCTCTGTGCCACAGCTGCAAGGTACTTAGGTTTAAATTACTGAAATCTTTACTGGGCCTAACAAGAACAGTGCTGTTATTACTCGTGGTGGGCTGCCATCCTCCTCCACTAATAATCCACTTTCTCACATATTGGGTATGGATAAGCCAGGAGTTACCCCCACCCATTAGCTGGTGCTAGGCATTATTGTGGCATCCCAAGGCACCATCTTTAGAATACATTCTGGACCTGTGGAAGAACAGAAGAAAGACTGTACCTGCCGTTTGAGACCTGTGAGGAGACCTGATGACCTGGACTTGCACTTGATCCCTGATTCTTAGAGTCAACAGACTGCCCTTCTGCTGAAGCACAAGACCCTGTAAGTCATGGTGGGCAGTGCTTGTTTTCTCAGTTGCCCAACCATTCTAGCTGAATATAAAAAGATGAGAACTCAACCATCAGATCTATTGAACTTGATCAGAGCTACTACCTCTAGACAGTGTGCATTGGGCAGAGAGATGCAGTAGGACATAGCACTAGAAAATATAGGGGGATATTCTCAAGAACGTGTGATAATTATCGCAAAATTAGCTTAACGCAACTTTGCACATCGCAATCTATCGCGGGAAAATAACGATGTGTTAACGTTGTATTCTCAACACGGCGGTACCATGCGATAGTCTCACGCCAACGCGTCAAATGAGCGCGATAAAATTACCGTGACGGCCAAAAAACGCAAGACACAAACGCGAAAAAAGTTGCGATGTGGCCAACCGCGATAAAAAAATCTGCGATAACCAGCGACAGGCCTGCAATTCCCACGCGTCATGCGGGAAAATGCACTATAAAAGCACCGAAAAACACAAACAAAATAATTCAAACTGCGTAGCACCATGGAGGAAGCCAGAGCAAGTACAGAGGACGACCAGAACCCCACAAGCCCCCAGAAGGACCAGCCTGGGACCTCGGGGTCACGGAAGGGCAAGGAGAAGAAGATGAGGAAGACGAGGTTCAGTCCGCAGGAAAACAGGATCATCATCACGGAGGTGATAGAACACCACCAACAACTGTTCGTCACCTCCAACGTGTCATTGGCAAATAAAAATGCAATATGGCAGTCCATCCTGGACAAGGTGAATGCAGTCGAAGTGAGGAGGAGGACAATTGGAGAGGTCAAGAGGCGCTGGAATGATGCGAAGCGCAAAACCAAGAAGAAACTCGCTGACAACCATCAGGCAGCAATGCAGACTGGAGGTGGCAGTTCAGCGGAGCTGGATGAGATGGAGGAAATGGTGGCCACAGTCAGCAGTGGGGAGACGGTGGCAGGAGTTGGGGGTCCGGACACTGCTCGACATGACCTGACACAACAGCACCAGGCTGAGTACCGAAGAGGGACTGGGGGGACGGGGGGAGATGGGCACAATGGCACACATGCACAATTAAGTAGAGCACACTGCACACCCACAATGACTCTGGATCATGTCCCTGATCCCCTTGGCACACTGCAGCACACATACAAACAGCAAGTAGGCCCCTGTCCACTATGGGCACTAAGGGGTCCCTCCCCACACAGCACCAATCTCACAACCAACCCATGCACACAAGTTGAAACCAGCAAAGCTGCGTGTCTGTGAGTCACACTGACAATGCAAGTGACACTGCATGATGAACAGCATGGCTGTAGTCCAATTATCATGTCATGTTGCATGCCACGACACTGAGGTGGCTGAGTGTGGAACACATCCGGAAAGGAGCAGGTCACACTCTGACACATCCACGTGCACAAACAACCCCTGACGTCAACAACACATCTGCGGATAAACCATGCCCAAGAGTCCAAAATCCGAACTAGAGCCAAAATTAGCCAAGTCTGCAACATCTCAGCACTGTAGAAGCACAGAAGTCAAAGGCACACTACCTCAAAGGGATAAGGGGCAGCAAAATCACAGCTGCAGGGGCGACTCTCCCACAATGCAGCACACACACATAGCAATAACAGCACAACATCATTGACGACAATGTGGTACAAAGTGCAACACTCTCACTACAGAACAGAGGACACAACTGGTTCCGCTTGTGCGTAGAAACTGGCCAATCACATCTGGCATAGCAGGAAACTGTGAGATGATAATGTACGTGTACAACCTCACATCCGTGATGTAGTTCAAATGTCCACTGCAAATAGTCAGCTCCTCCCAAACAGTCACAATGTACATTGTCATGCAGTCTGTATGTAAACTTGAACAATGTGTCAACATACATGTCAACACAATGTTAAAATGCATCTCCCCTTCACATTGCAGAGGGACAATCAACACCTCCTGCAGAGCAGACCAGACAACTCATCAGTGATGATGAAGAGGACCTCCATACCTTCAACACCGACGCCCTACAACAGCTCATGGACAGCTACGGCAACCCACCTCCAGGAGCAGGGCAGCTCAGCTGCATCGAGGAGACCCCACCCCCTGCACAGACCACACAGCAGGAAGCACCCACCACTACGGAACACATCGCATTCCAAGGCCAGGTGTTAGACTGCCAGAAGGAGGTGGCTGAACAGGTGCGGGTGGGGTTCGACCTCATGGCAGCCAAACTAGATGACATACGTGGGTGTCTAAGTCCCATCAGGGACCACTTACACTCCCTAACGGACACCCACAGTTCGCTCCATGATGGCCAACAATCCATGCCCGACATCGCTGGAGTCATGACTCTGAGAGGAGAACAACTGTCTAGTCAGAGTGGCCTCAGCGATGTCAGCCGAGAGTTGGCACAGATGCTGAGGATAATGGAGAACATGGAGCGGATGCATGCGGAAAGAATGGCTGCCACGGATGCACACCAGGGAAAAGTTGTTGGGATCTTCCATGCCCTGCAGATCCTCATCATCGCATTGCTGCCACTAAGGCCGTCACTGATGAATGCTGCTGGTACTTCTACACACACATCTCCGGCCCCTGATGTGTCAGTGGCACACAGTGCTGCAGACAAAACATCAGCACCTACATGTCAGACAGATGACATGGAGGACGAAGATTCGGGTGATTCCACCTCTGTAGTAAGAAGGAGCCAGTAGCATTCTTCTCCGCCATATGCCCTGTTTCAGCTTGGTTCTGCCCTCTGCATCATGCCCTGTAACAACACCACCCACTGTCCCCGAAACACTCTGCGACACTCACCTTGGACCTCGACATGGACTGCCATATTTTGTTTTCTTACCAATGACACAGCAATCAGACTGCGGACTGTACGCTTCCTCTTCCAATGTACTTGTCAATCCCTAAATGTCTCTAGCTGGCCTTCCACTGGGCTACAATGTAATGTGGGGTTTGCATGGCCATGTACTGCTCCAGCTCCGACACTCCACCGAATGTGAAAAAATCATTCAAATTCACACAGATGTGTCATGTCCATAATCGATCAAGTATGAAAGTATGGATGAATGTAAGGACATTGAATGCCCAAAAAGGTACACCCTGGGAAATGAAAGCAATGCGCATGTTTGACCGTGACACACATAGGAAGTGAGTTGACTGGGAATGTGTGCACTAGCTGTGGCCACATTGCTCTGAAACAACAATCGCGCAATTCCTCAACTTTGCCCCATGCAATGTTAGAAATAGGGCTGGGTATGAAATGTCAAAGTCGTTGGCAGGCCTAAAGTAGCGTCCCCCATCATATTTGACAACAGAACATCTCTTCGCATACCTACTCACACTCAACTGGGTGGACACAGCCTGTAGTGCTGGATCACATTGATCCACATGGCAAGAATATGGACACCATACTCACATTGCTGAAGACACGTAAGAGCACAGGTCTATCAGCAACTATCCCAACCACTATGTCTGGCTCACAGAGGTGGAGCTGGCAATAGGGACTCACCCCTAAGTGAAATGCGTCAGTCAGTCCCTCCCTGTGTACGGACAATGCTCATTGAGGCACACGATTTGTCATTCTAATCAACACTCATCACAGTTGAACACTAGTGAAGTTGCATAGACTTTATTGCCATGTGCGTGTCAGTACTGGCAATACAAGGGACACAACATGCAGACCAATGCATCAGACACTAACAGGCAGCATTCGGTCACGGTACAGTTCCACATGACAGGCGTTGTGCATGCGCCCGGGATCATCTGCCATTGCGTTGGTGGCTCTCGTAGAACCGGCACTCTTCTGACCTGCGGCAGTTATGTGGATGATATGCCACAGCTCAGAGCAATGAGTCATATGTGTGTGCAATGTTTGGACGTATGGATTGTTGTGTACGTAAGTGTCAAGGGCATTCCATGTAACCCTGGGCAAAGCACTACGCTACGCTCGCGTAGTTTGCGAAGTTTGCGCTACTTCGCACTACGCAAATTGCACATAGCACAGTGCAAACACGCGTAGCGTAGTGCAGCGGTCATTTTTTGCTTGCTCGCGGTCCTCAACGTCAAGTTGGCGACCGTGAGCAAGCAAAATGACATCCCAGCGAGACTTTTTCCTCGTTCGCGATCAGCAACATCAAGTTGCCGATCGCGAGCTTGGAAAATAAACCTCCCGGCGAGATTCTCAACGCGGGGCGGTCAGGTTTCTCATTGCGAGTGGTCACGTATGCTCGCGACCGCTCGCGATGAGAAACTACCAGTCCGCGTTGAGAAAGCTGCCGCTCGAGTAAAAATCTACTCGAGCGGCAGTAAAAGACAGCTCGCACTGTGCAAGATGCCGTTTTCAATGATTGCACAGTGCGGACAAGCATCCGGCACTGTGTAATCATCGCGAACAGCGCACTTCGCAGTTTGCGTAGTGCTACGCGTAGCTCGCGTAGTTCGAAGTGCACTTCGCGTAGCTTCGCGTAGCGCTACTTCGCGAACTACGCCCAGGGTTAATTCCATGCAAGAGTACCTCGAGCAAGAACTTCTGTGTGTGGGGTGTGGATACATTGGTCCTTCATTAGCGCTGTGCGTAGTGTGGGAGTCGTCATCATATCCTATGTTTTCTCTCTCAGGGGGTGCCTGCCGCATGCAAGACCAAGGTCGGAGGTGCAGGTGTCCTTCCCCCTCATGTATTGAGACAAAGGAGCTTTCATCCCTAATGTTAGTCTGACTACTGCTTGCATTCTGGAAATGTGATGTGGCTTTCGTGCTGCAATTGAGGCTAGGCCTTAGGCTTATGGTGCACCAATAGCGATACACACACAACAGTTGGCAAGCATGAGCCAAGAGCCCGAGCGGCCTTGTGCTCCTTGTACAATCCCTTCGTGTGCGGCCACCCTCTGGGTACATGCAACATTGTAACATTGTCGATTGCGGGCCGTGTGGCGCAGACACTGCAACAGAGACACACGCATCAGTTGGTTTCCTGTCCAGCCTAGAAATGAACCACGCCCAGAGCCCAGGGATAATTATTCACACCCCTATGCTGGCCTGGAGTACGCCGAGCCAGCCCACTCGGCTTACGTATAAAGGAGAGGACGACGACGCTACGTGTCCCAGTTCTTCCTCACTGCCGGAGGTGACATGGCTGCGTCCGCCTGGCATATCACGAGACTCAATCAGAAAGGGTCCATGACTTACGTTGCACAGAGTTGGTGGCACTGGAAACACTCCGGCCGGCACGGGCCTACCGCCACGGGACAGTGACTTTCGGTGCACTGAGGTAGGGGCACCTTAGGTGCTGAGCGGGTGTGCAGCCTGCGATGATGCGCCGTCCTGGCGGTCCGGACTGGTAAGGATTTGTGTGAGCCCTGCTGGACCGCAGTGTAGGCCTGAGCCAGCGGGTAGCGTGGGCCTACTGCCACGTGGCGTTGCCTCACGGTTCACAGAGTTAGTGGCACCTATAGAGCTGAGTGGGTGAGCAGCCTGCGATGATGCCGTGTGCACTGATATGATCTCTGCCATTGTGAAATCAAGACCCAGAATCCGGTGTGTGACCTAGTGGCCCGCGTGGCCGGGCTGCATGATGTGGAGGCTGCCAAGGTCGCAGACCCCTGGCTTGGAGCTTGCACTGGCACGTGGTGGGCCCTCTTGGAGACACGCCGGTGGCAGTAGGTGAGCAGTGAGGCCTGGATGCGCAGGGGTGGGCAAACACCGCTGGGCGGCGGGAGGGGCTGGGGTGCAGCAGCCTGTGTGCGCAGGGGCGGACAATCGATGATGGCGTGTGCAATGATATGAACTCTGCCATTCATAAATCTGGACTCTGTTTCAGATAAGGGACCTGGTGGATTGCAGTGTATACCAGCATGTGGTTGGAGACACACCGGTGGCAGCAGGTGATAAGTGAAGCCTGGGTCCGCAGTGTCGGCACTCTCTCTCCCTCTCCCTCTTTTCCTTTCACTGTCTCTCTCTCTTCCTCTGTTACTCTCTCTCTCCTTCTCCCTCTCTTCCTTTCACTGTCTCTCTCTCTTCCTCTGTTTCTCTCTCTCTCTCCTTCTCCCACTCTCCCCCTTTCTCTCTCTCCCTCTCTTTCACTCTCTCTCTCTCTCTCCCTTTCTTTCTCTCTCTCTTTCTCTCTCTCTCTGTCCTTTGATGAGCGCATGACACACCTTCTTATCTTGAATTTTGTCTTGCAGGCTGTGTCTTACAGATTGTCCAGAGAAGACCCGCCATGACTCTTCAGAATAGTTGTTTTGAGTTAAATTTGAATAAAATAATTTGTTTGGAAATTCAAAGATGAATGAATGATTCTCCTTTTTCTGAGCACACATGAATGTTGATTGTTGTACTTGTGCGACATCAGGCAAATTGTTTTGTTCATGATTTCGTAAAGTTGATGTAAAATATGTTTGTCCGGGGTAGGGCCCCGGGGGGAGGTCCTGGGGAGGGGGGTGGCGGTGGGTGTTGTGGCCCTCTTGGGTGTCCGGCTGCATGATCAGTAGCTCCTTGGCATGTGTTGTTCTTCTGGTGTGGATGAGGGCTGGGCTCTCATTTCTGGTGTAGATTATCGTCCGACTTAATACCAGGTAAGAGCAGGTGCTAATTCCCTGCTGCTAACGCGCCTTATCGCATTTTTTGTGATCTTATCGTCGATCTGGCTGGTCTTTCAGAATGTTGCGAAGTGGTGTTGTCGCAGGTTTTTGCACGGGAACGCCTACTCTGCATCTCATTAGCATTAGTTGCCGGTGTCATCCGTGGCGATGTTTTTTGCGGCTGCTATCGTGGGAAAACTGGCGATGTCGGCTGTTAGCACCAGCTTGTGAATAGGGCGATAAATCTATCGCCACTTTGGCTGTGATAAAGTGCCTCTAACTCGGCGATAAGTCCTTGAGAATATGCCCCATAGTGTGGTATTGGCAGTGTATTCCTAATAAGCAAACTTAGTCCAAAAAGTTGTTAAAGTGAGTAACTAAGAGCCACCTGCTTAGAGCAGTAAAGATAAGTGCAGCTTCATTGAATTTCCCCAGAAAATGTCCCTCTTTGAGGTTGTTTCAGTATTCCACTAAGGTACCTACTGAGAAGGAACCATTTTAAGACAATGACCCTGCATCCTGTGCTTTCACCTATCTTGGAAATTATAATACTAACAGAGGTTCAGGTATATAATTATACAAAGCAAGAAAGTACAGTAGTGAATTAAATATTACAGAAATTGTTTTTTTTAACATATTCCAGAAAAAAATCACATGTCCCAAGAAAAAGAGAGGAAACAATGATACCAATACAAAATATATATACGTTTTTTACTAAGACCGTAATACAAAGTACAATCATAAATTGGCGGTGCTCACATAGTTACACAGAGAACAAAATCCGGAAACACAGTTACAAGTGTAAACAAAAGAAGACAATGGCAGAGGCAAATAAATTAATAAAAGAACAACACTGATTGGACAAAACACAAAAGCAGAAATAGCTCTTAATGCATCCTCTTGAATAATTGCCAAGGATGAGCGTCGACGGCGTTTCGACCAAATGAAATTGAACTGGTCATCATCAGGACAAACAACATTTGAAAGAGCATCCAACACGAAATTCTGAAATAAATATACATGTGTGGATATCAAAGGGATATTTATAAATAAAAGCTGCAAAAAGCTAAAAACGTAGACTTATAGTTAAAAAAGTTTTGTTATAAAACTTCTGGGAAATGTGAAAGAGGGAAAATTAAGAAAGGGTTCATCAAAATTTCAATCTTATATCCGCACCAGCTGGAAAGTGAGTATATTCACCATGTCCTGCATCAAGAGATACGGGAAGTTAAAACCCGGAAGATTATTCACCCATGGAGTGTCCATGCAACTTAATTAACATAGAGCCCTATAGAGAGTCATATGGAAACAGTCATATAGAAAAAGGCAAATCATACTTATCTGAGGTCGCCCTCAATAAGTATCAATACATGGTAGGTGGACAAAGGCTCGGGAAGAATCATGAGTCCTAGATGTTAAAAAGGGAAAAGTAAGGAAGGAAACCGAAATGAAACCGATAAACTAAACCAAAAGAAAGGAAGAAATTTCGAACTATATTAAACTAACCAGTCTAAAAAGTACTGGGTCCAAGCGCAGGTGGGAACAACAAAGAGATTCTAGGTCCCCCAATCAGCAGCCGATGCACACTCAATGACCGGCATACGTGATAATAATTAGTTGTCTGGAATTTAAAAGAACAAAAAACGCAAGCTGCAAAATATGTATAAATCAACATAAGGTTACCAAAGGGACTCTACCGTAAGGGTACTCACCTAACAGAAACTCATTAGGACGCCATTCTAGATCCACCAATCAGCGGACGGTGCACACTCAATGGCCGGCATTCGAGATAATAATTTGTAATCTGAAATTCAAAAAAACACTAGCTGCAAAGTTTGTATAAATCAATGTAAGTTTTACAAAGGGAAACTTCCGCAAGGGTACTCACCTAACAGAAACTCAAAAGCGGCATCTCGTTAGGACGCTGTGCGGGCATTACCAGCGCAATGCACTGCTCACAACAGGTAAAGAAACTGTAAAAAGACTCCGCGTGTCTAAACAGTCAACAGACTCGCGAGTCAAAAATCGACAGTATGACACCTTGGCAATTACCCCAGGAGATTAATGATATTGATAGTCTATAAATGAATTGCAACATGCAAATAGTGCTGATTAATCAAAAGCCAACTTCCCATGGAGTTAATAGCGATAGTGAGAAGACTATGCATATCGTTAAGAAAACATCAGGCTAGCTACAAGTATGTCAGCCATTATGAATAAAGTTACATGAAAAAACACGTGGAACGCCAATCCCTGTGGTCACGACTCCCCACTCACTATCTCCCTGAGTGCTGCAATCACCAAGTCACTCAGTGGTTCCTGACCCTCTAGTGTATCCGCAAACCCCTGTGACCTCTCATTTAATAAAACTTGCAGAAAAGGTGTGTCTTTAAGAAAAGGGACATGAATAAACAACAACATGAGTTCATCATCCACATATTGAGCTACACGTTTGATCACCCACTCTCTCCTTCAGATTCAGTGTAAGAGTACTTCACCAACAGCTATAATCAAGTGCATATAAGGCAGTGGAGGTTATGTAGGACATGGCATAGAATATTCTCCCAAAATATCTTTAAACTGCAAATCACCAACAGTTCAACAAGGTTCATTCATAGCATGGCCTCCCTTTAATCCTAGTCCTGCTAAAAAAAGATAAATAAATACACATTTAATGCCTTTCTACCTCATGTGGGGTGTAAGAAATGGGGTTGCTGGTTGAGGGGAGGTGAAACCCTTCTCAAGCAGGTACTACAATGTTCATCAGTGTGAGGCACAAGAAAACCCCAAATTAATCTTCGCTCAATCCTCTAGTAGCTTGTTTTAGACCCTTCATCCTTAGGGTGCTCTCCCCAAAGTTTTTGCCTGCTTACCTCCACTTTTTGCTGTACCTTTTTGTTGGCCATAGGACTCTGAGCGCTTTACCATTGCTAACCAGTGCTAAAGTGCATGCGCTTCTCCCCTAAAACATGGTGAGATTGGTGTATACCTGATTGGCATATTTAGTTTACCTGTAAGTCCCTTGTAAAGGGGTATAGCATATACCCAGGGCCTGTAATCTAAATGCTACTAGTGGGCCTGCAGCACTGGTTGTGCCACCCACACAAGTAACCTTTCAAACCTGTCTCAGGCCTGCTATTGCAGGGCCTGTGTGTGGAGTTTACTGCTACTTCGACTTGGCAATTAAAACCACCTGCCAATCCATAAACTCCCCTTTTATTACACATAGGTCACCCATAAAGTAGGCCCTAGGTAGCACTAAGGGCAGGGAGCTGTGTAAGTGAAAGGTAGGCTAGCATTGGGAATTCATATCTTTGCAATGGTAATGATTAGTCCGCTTCAGTGGTCAAGTTGGATTCGACATTACTATTTTAGGAATACCACTTTTAGAAAGTGGACATTTCTCTGCTCTTAACTTTGCTCTGTGGCCCGCAGCCTGTCTTCAATACACATATGGGCTGGGTGACAGCTACACTTTGTGCATTCTCTCTAGGCAGCCACAAGCACAGGAAAGGTGGGTGTGACAGAGGACTCATCTGAATTCATCTGCATTCTGATAGCCTTCCTTGGCAGGAAGGGGAGAAAAAGAGCTGACACATCTGAATAGGCTCCATCCTGTCCCCACACAAAAGACTGATTACCTTCACAGATAGCCTGGCAAACAGAGTTGGGATGAAAGGGGACCTGTGCACTTCAAGGAGCTGCTTTGAAGTCACCCCCACTTCAAAGGCACATTTGAGTATAAGTACTGGAAATCTGACCCTACCAAGTCAGTACACTACTGGATCTGGAGGAAAGAACTCTGCTGGAGAAAACTGCTGTGCTGTAAGGATTGCCACTTTGCCTTGACTGACTGTTCCAAGAATCTGCTTCTCTGCTTTGCTAAGCTGCCCTGCTGGCTGCTGATCTCTGCCTTTCTGAGGACAAGGACTAGACCCATCTCACTTAATCCCAGAGTGACTCCAACGTCTTGCTGGCTTGCCTCCTGTTTTCTGAAGTCTCAGGGACACAAATGACTACCTACAATCCTTCTGGTGCTGCTGGAGTCTGCCATCTGTTCGTCCTATCCTTGCCTGAAGTGCCCCCTCCAGTCCTTGGCCTCAGAAGTGGGTTCTGCAGCTCTTTTGCAACAAAACCACAGCATCGTCAACTTTGTTTCAATCGAACCGAAGCTTCGCCCTTCAATGCCAACGCAGAGTCTGTTTGACAACAGCAGTTCTACAGCCTGTGTGGCCTGATGACAACCCTCTGAGTGGCTCAATGACGGCGCATTGCGTGCATCTCAGCAGAGCTCTATGACGCCGCAGCTACCTGACTGAGTGAAAGAAATTGACACATGAAGCATTCAGCATCGACGTTGTGTTTCATCCAAAGTACTTTTTCAGCCAGACATGTATGAATTTCGTAGCTGGCCTGCCCTCCATCGTGGTCCGCCTGAACTTTGGATTTTCCCGGTCCCTCGCGACCTCAAGTAACCTTTAAGCCCTATTGACTTCTAAGCACTGTTTTTGCATTTATTCTTTAAAAATTCATATCTTGATTAGATTTTGTTCTTGTTTTACTCAGAAAAATATTCTGCATTTTTCTTAACCTGTGTGAAGTCTGTTTGTGGTGTATTTATTGTGTTACTGTGTGTGTGTGTGTTTGTGTGTGTGTGTGTGTGTGTGTTTTGCACAAATACATTGAACGTTGCCTCTTAAGTTTATCCTGCCTGTTCTGTGCCCAGAGGGTGAGCAGAGGTTAATTTTAAGTGTGTATATAGCTTACTCTAACTAGAATTGGGGTCCGTACATGGACAGGTTGCAAACCTCTGCCAACTAGAGACCCAATTTCTAACAGCTTGGCACAGAGCAGTCAGGCTTAATTCAGAGGCAATGTGTACAATTATTTATGTAGCATTTCAAATAGTAATTACATGAAAACACAATACAAGAAAAATCCCTCACCAATTTAGAAAAACTGAGTAAATGTTAATAAATAAACCAAGACCACAACAACAAACATCCAATCGATAGAACCAGAGCTATGCAGGTTTCAAGATTCCCTCTGAAGAAGAGTACCTTAAATCCTGGTTGCGAAGAGTTGCAGAGTCCTGTGTTGAGGATGTGTCATGCAGCAGAGGCAATGCGAGGTCCGGGTTGGAGATGCACCACTCAGTGTCGGTTCTCCTGAGCTGTGAAGCTGAGTTGCGAGGTTCTGCATCATTGTCAAGGGGGCCACCAATGAGGGGGCTTGTGATGCGAAGTCCTGTGTCGATGATTCGCTGTGCACAGCTGATTCCAAAGAAACTGCAAGGCTTGTGATGCAGAGACCTGTGTCGAGAATGCATCATGCATCAGCAGTTCTGGGAAGGCTGCAGGCTGTGAGGGTGATGTGAAGTCCTTGCACCGAGAAAGTTCACTCAGCAGATGCGATGTGCCAGTTCTGCTAATGGTTGTGCCATACAGCAAATCAGATGCATCGGTTCTGCTGATCCACAGATGAGGAGGCAGAGCACCTTGAGGCCCAATTCCAAAGGTCCAGGAGTGGGGTGGGACCATTTGGTAGGGTAGGACTTAAATAGGGCAGAGTCCAAGTGTTGGGTTCAAGGTTGTTGGAAGCCTGTTATGTTTCTGAGGCTTCTGATCAGGAGGCCAGTCAACTAGCCCTTGGAGTCGCTCTGGGGTCCTGAGGTTAGAGATGAAGGCCCAGTCCTCACTTGGCAAGAGGGAAGTAGGGCAGAAGCTCAGATGAACAGGGCAGCAGGCCTTCTGAGCAGCAGAGTGACTGTCCTCTCAGCATTACAGCAGTTCTTCGTCCTGGCAGAGACCACAGGTCCAGAAGAGTACTGGGTATTGGGGTCTAGGATCTAATATTAAACCTGGGCCTTCCATTGAAGTGGGAGAAGCTTCTAGAGGATTAATTTTGAAGTCCCCATGCTCCCTGCCTTGCCTGTTCTGGCTCTACACTAACTACAGGGGATATGCAGCCTTTGTGTGGAGGCAGGACACAGCCTATCCCCCTTCCCACCCTATCAGTGATGGCCTATCCAGGCACACCTAAGCTCTCTATTGTGTGTGGCTGTATAAGAGGAATACACAAAGCCCAACGGTCAGCTAGGCTCAGTCATGTGACCTAGAGACAGGTTGCAGACTCTAAATGGCTAAGGCAGGAAAATCCCAACTTTCTAAAAGTGTCATTTTACAAAATGACTTCACCATAAGAGAGGATTTTTCATTGGTTACTTGCTCCCATTTGGAAATGATCACTTATTAAATGTAATAAGGTAACTCCACGGTTAGCCTATGGGAGAGGTAGGACTTGCAGCAATGATAAACAGATGTAAGAGTTTTTCACTACTATGACATGTAAAACTAATACGTACATGTCCCACTTTTTAAATACACTGCACCCTGCCCCCTTGTTATGTAAAACATACTCTGGGCTGTCCAGGGCCTACCCTAGGGGTGACTTTTATGTTTTAAAAATGAAGGTTTGGGCCTGGTAAAAGATTTAATTGACCAGGTCAAAATCGCTGATTAAACTCCACACACAAGTTGCAATTGCAGACCTGAGACATGCTACTTGCCTACTGGTAGCATTTACTTTAAATATATTGGGCACACAGGTAGTACCATTTTACTAAGGACTTACAAGTACGTACAAGAAAATTAAATATGCCAATTGGGTATAAGCTGATTCTACATTGTTTTAAGGAAAGAGCACAAGCAGTTTAGCATTGGTTAGCAGTGGTAAAGTGTGCAGAGTCCGAAAGCCAGCAAAAACAAAGTCATCAAACAGGAGGGTTGAAGGAAAAAGTTAGGGGGTAAACCACACCAAGGATGCCAGTTCTAAAAAGGTCCCTCATTATGCATGGCCCAGAGTGGTATTCCTTGGGGGAATACCACTTCAGGCCATTCTTAGTTTCCTGATCCACAAACTCCAGACCGGATCCCTCCTGGCCTGGAGACACTGGGTAAAGACTTCAGTGGGGAACTGCAGAGGCTGGCCCACACCTGTACTCTGAGGACAGCGTGAGGGAAGGAGAAATGCTTACACTCGTCCTCTCTGCCTTTCTATCCCATATCCCCTAAAATATTTTCTACTTGTCAAAGGCCTCACATAGGAAAGCTTCATGTCACCATTCAACATTCCTTTAAAGCCAGACCTGTTAGAATAGCCAATGCTTGTTCTGACTAGGATCTCTCCGAGGTATCATTTATTTAGTTGCATAAATAATATGGCACGAGTTCTTTAACCCCTTCGATGCTCATGACGGAGCGGTTCCATCATGAGCATCGGTTGGGCTGTGCTCATGACGGAACCGCTCCGTCATGGCACCCACCCATGGGGGAAGCGCTGGCGCTCCCCCCATGGGCAGCCCAACATGTTGCCACGAAGGGGGATGGCAGCGAAAGAACTTCCGCTGCCACCCTCGACCCCCCTCGGTGATCCTGTGAAGTCAGTGCGCACAGCGCGCGCCGACGTCATCAGGAAGCACTGGGATGCCTGGAAGCCATTTGCTTCCAGGCGTCCCAAGGAGAGGGTGAGTGTTTGTGTGCTCCGGTGGGGCGGGGGGGCCAGATGCACACGCATTGAGGTATCGGGGGAGAGGAAGGAGTATTTCCTCTCCCCTGATGTCTCAGTGCAGGGCATTCCTGCTTCAGGATCGCGCACAGCGACGCGATCGTGCAGCAGGAATGCCCCACTAGACACCAGGGATGTCTTTTTTGGAAAAAAGGAAGCGACCCCTTGGGCAAGGGTCACTTCCTGAGGGGGGACAATTAATTTTAAGACTTTTCTGCCCCCCCCCGGGGACAGAGCAGCCATTTTTTGGGCCGTTTCTGGCCCAAGGGGGTGGCAGAAAAGCCCACTAGAGCCAGGGATTATTAGAAAATTTAAATGGAAGCGACCCCTTGGGCAAGGGTCGCTTCCAGGGGGCCAAATTTTTAGTATGGGAATTCTGCCCCCGGGGGATCGCCCCTTTTTTTGGCCTTTCTGCCCCTAGGGGGGGGCAGAAACCCCCACTAGACACCAGGGAATTATTTTAAATTGAAATGGAAGCGACCCCTTGGGCAAGGGTCACTTCCAGGGTGCCAATTTTTTTGTAATGGGAATTATGCCCCCCCTGGGGGCAGATCGGCGTTTTTTATTGGGCCTTTCTGCCCCCAGGGGCAGAAAGCCCCACTAGACACCAGGGACTTCTTTTAAATTAAAATGGAATGTGTATTCTGACCCCCCCCCCCGTGGCCAGATCGGCCCATTTTTAGCCCTTTCTGCCCCCGGGGGGGGGCAGAAAACCCCACTAGGCACCAGGGATTTTGTTTTGTGTGTAATGGAAGCAACATGGTTGCTTCCAAGGGGGTAACATTTGGTTAATGTTTTTCTGCCCCTCCTGGGGACAGATCTGCCCCTTTTTTGGCCTTTCTGCCCTAGGCGGGAGGGGGAGGCAGAAAACCCTACTAGGCACCAGGGATTTATTACTTTTGCAAGGGGGCACATTTCTGTCTGCTGTTTTCTGCCCCACCTGGGGGACAGATTGGCCTGGCAGACAACCTCACCCGATCCCTTGGGCAAGATCACCCCCATTTTTCTCAGCCCTATTTGAAGGCCCATCTGGGTAGTGACATAGCGTGTTATAATGTTAATTGTTTTATTTCTTGTGAATTGCAATTGTAATGCTTTATTTCTCCCTTTCTGTTCTAGTTCAAGGCTTTTGCTCTTTAGACTGTTCCAGGTTGCGGTTTCGTTACTGGTGGTTCTGCTGTTTGTGTAGTTGCATGTGTTTGGTAAGAGACTTTTTTGTACAATGTAAATGAGTTTCATTTCTCTGCATGAATGTGTTTTTGCAAATGGTGTAATAATAGCAGTATGTTTGGCTTCTGTTTTTTGAGTGTCAAAAACTTTTTGCATTTGTGCTCGATGTGTATTTTGTTGTCTTGTGAGTAATTGGTTTTGTTTTTTTCTTTCTAGTGGGATATCATTGGTTTTTGCTGTGTCTCTGCAGAGTAGGTGCTGGTGAGTGTAGCTGTCTCTTGCAAGTGAATCGTATAGTTTTTGAGTATATAGATCTTTGTGATAAAGGCACACATTTTTTTACTTACTTATTTTGCACAGTGTTGGTTGTTGTTGACTTGTTTGTGCAGTCTCCTTTCTTAGTAAGGATAATGGCTAGCTCGCAGGATTACTGCTCAGCAGGTTGTTGGTATGCTTTTTGAGTCTTCCTCTGACCATGGTTCAGAGACTGACTCTGCATCTGAGGCAGAGGAGGGAGGGGAAAATTCAGGCAGTCAGTTTTCTCTCCACATGGAATCATCAGATGATGAAGCTACTCTCAGTGTGGATGAAGCTACTCTTAGTGCGGATGAGTGCCTGTGTTAGAGGAGGACATTGATGTGCTGATAGTGCGGCAAAAGGCATCTGGGCTGCAGCCTGGGGCTGCAAGGCTTCCAGTTGAAAGTGCTGACCTCTGGGTTGCCCCAGGCATGGTGCAGCCGGCATTGCCAGACTTTACTGGTGTTCCAGGATGTAGAGTGAATACTGAAAACTGTTTGCCGATACATTTTTTTCAGTTGTTTAAGGACGATGTATTTTTGGCAGAGATTTTTGAGCAGACTAATTTGTATGCCGAACAGTTTTTGAGGGACAACAGTGCCAGCCTTAAGCCCCACTCTAGAGCTACCCGGTGGACTCCCACAAATCTGGAAGAGATGAAGAAGTTCTTGGGTTTAACTTTTTTGATGGGCTTGCTAAGGAAGCCATCAATGTCTTCATATTGGTCTACTAGTCCCTTGATGGCAACAGCTATATTTCCGGCAGTCATGAGTCGTGATAGGTATTTGCTTCTGCTTCGGATGCTGCATTTTGTTGATAATGGTTTAGCGTTGGCACGAGATCACCCTGATTGTGACCGTCTTTTTAAGATTCGGCCTGTCATTGATCACTTTGTTGATCGATTTTCTGAGATCTATGCTCCAGGGAAAGAAATAGCAGTGGATGAGTCTTTGGTGTTGTTCAAGGGCCGCTTGGTTTTTAGGCAATGCATTCCTAGTAAAAGGGCACGCTATGGAATTAAGCTGTATATGCTGTGTGACAGTAGGACTGGATATGTCTCTAATTTCAGGGTGTACACCGGTAAGGAATCCAGGATTAACCCCCCTGGTTGTCCGTCCACTTTTGGAGTGACTGAGAAAATTGTGTGGGAACTTGGTAGAGGACTTTTTAACAAAGGCCACCATTTATATGTAGATAACTTCTACACTGGTGTGCGGTTGTTCAGGGAATTGGCCAAAGTGGACACTGTTGCTTGTGGCACAATCCGCTCTAACCGTAAAGGTTTCCCAAAAGAACTTGTTTGTCAAAAGCCTGTGCGGGGACAGTGCAGTGCGTTACGTTGCGAGGAGCTTCTAGCTGTGAAGTTTTCAGACAGGAGAGATGTCTACATGCTGACTACCATCCATTATGAAAGCACTTCACCTGTGACTGTTTGGGGTCAGGTTGCTGAAGTGCGCAAACCTGTGTGCATTTTAGACTATAATAGGCACATGGGTGGAGTTGATAGAGTAGATCAGAGTTTGGAACCTTATCCTGCTCTTCGTAAGGCTTACATTTGGTATAAGAAGTTGGCTATCCATCTTTTCCACTTGGCAACCTTTAATGCTTTTGTTGTATTCAAGGATTCTTGTTCTGAGTCAAAGATGACTTTTGCTAAGTTTCAGGAGTCTGTAATAGGCAGCCTTGTTCTAGTGGAACAGGCAAGTGTTCCTAGAGTTGGAGTGGTGGAGGATGTGGCTAGATTGAAAGATCGCCACTTTCCTGATCACATTCCTCCCACACCCTCAAAAGACTTTCCCAGTAGGAGATGTAGAGTCTGTTGGCGAAGAGGTACGCGGAAGGAGACTCGTATGTACTGCCCCGAGGGTCCTTCTAACCCTGGGCTGTGTGTGCCTGCTTGTTTTAGAATGTACCACTCCGCAAAATAATTTTTGGGAGCATCCATGAGTGGTAAAGTGAACTGCCTGGCCTCTATTGTTTAATATTTTTTGTTCAGTTTCAAGGTTGGCATTTGTGTAGTGTATTTAGTTTCAGATTTTGTGTTAGTAGATTTGTATCTATTTGCAATTCGTTTGTGTTTTCTTATTTGTATAAAAAAATCCTAAATGTGATGGCGGTGTGCGTGGAGTGGCGATTGTCTGGCGGTGTGCGTGGACTGGCGCTTGGCTGGCGGTGTGCGTGGACTGGCGCTTGGCTGGCGGTGTGTTTGGATTGGTGCTTGGCTGGCAGTGTGCGTGGACTGCCGCTTGGCTGGCGGTGTGTTTGGACTGGCGCTTTGCTGGCGGTGTGTGTGGACTGGCGCTTGGCTGGTGGTGTGTGTGGACTGGCGCTTGGCTGGCGGTGTGCGTGGACTGGCGCTCGGCTGGTGGTGTACGTGGACTGGCGCTTGGCTGGCGGTGTGTGAGTAGTGACTAGCTGCTGGTCACTACACACACTGCTAGCCAAATGCCACTCCACGCAATCCGTGAGCTGGTGTGGTTGCTGTGTTAGGAATGTGGGCGTGTGAAAGTGATGGGCCCTTGAATGGCGCTGTCTGCTGGTGTGAGTGTTGTAATGTGCTGGGCCCGCGGCTGGCGGTGTGAATGGTTTTGTATGTGTCACACGTATGAAAGGTGTATGAATGGCCTGTAAAGAGGTTGGTACCTTGTCGTGGCTTTACAGCTCACGAGCTGTGAGTCAATGGTTCAGTTTCTCGTCTTTTCAATTATTAACAGTGCATTTAATTTTTGTGAAATCTCTGGTTAATACAACTGTATATACTGAACCATCACTCACCCTCATGCCAAATCCAACCAGTATGTATGTGTGTTTGAGGAATAGGTGGTTGTGTAGAAAAATTTGTCTTTTCTGTTTTTGTCAAGCAGGGTATACCTTGTCCCTTTTTGTGTATGTTGTAATGTGTTGGTTTTCTGCCTGGTGGTGTGAATGGTCTTGTGTGTATCATGTATGAAAGGTGTGTGAATGGCCTGTAAAGCGGTTGGTGCCTTGACGTGGCTTTACAGCTCACGAGCTGCGAGTCACTGGTTCAGTTTTTTGTCCTTTCAATTATTGACAGTGCATTTCATTTTTGTGAAATCTCTTGTTAATAAAATGTTATATACTGAACCATCACTCGCCCTCGTGCCAAATCCAACCAGTTTGTGTGTGTGCTTGAGGAATAGATGGCTGTGCAGTAATCTTTGTCTTTTTTGTCTCTCTGCCAAGGTGTACATTTCATCTAAGAATAACCTACCAACTGTAGATTTTGTCGTAAACTAAACACCCATGGGAGTACATGGTGATGTCTCTCTTGTGGACCCCAACAAGTTATCTTACCTACAATGTCCTGCAAACCTCAAAATGTCTGTCACATTTTCCTTGCAATATTGTGCCAAAATGTTCACGCTGCAGAAAGAAACAACAAATTTCCTACCCCTTCGCCTTTCTCCAAGTATCCCAATAGAAATGGAACCTTACTCGCGTGGGTGGGTCAAGGACCTGTGACAGGCAAGGGCCCAAAACCTTCTGAGGCGACATCAAAATTGCCTATCACCAAACAACCTGGTTTTGCAAGGGGGGTCACCTGGGTTTTTGGCCCTGTGCTCGGTGGCCATCTAGGGAAACCTACCAAACCCACACATTTCTGAAAACTAGACACCCTGGGGATTCCAGGGAGGTATGGCTTGCGTGGATCCCCCAACGTTTCCTTACCCAGAATCCCCTCAAACCTCAATTTTAGCTGAACAAATCACTTTTTTCACACATTTTTGTGTGGAAAAGTTGTGGCATCACCGGGCTGACACAAATTTCCTACCGCCAAGCGTTCCCCCATGTCTCCCGATAAAAATGGTGCCTCACTCGTGTGATTTTTTTCAGCTAAATTTGAGATTTGCAGGGGATTCTGGGTAAGGAAACGTTGGGGGATCCACGTAAGTCATACCTCCCTGGAATCACCCGGGTGTCTAGTTTTCAAAAATGTATAGGTTTGCTAGGTTTCCCTAGGTGCCGGCAGAGCTAGGGTTCAAAAACTACAGCTAGGCACTTTGCCAAAAAAGGGTCATTTTTCACTGTGAAATTGTGGTGTGTCCACGTTGCGTTTTGCGCCGTTTCCTGTCGCGGGCACTAGGCCTACCCACACAAGTGAGGTACCAATTTTCTCAGAAGACTTTGGGGTACACGGGGTGTGTGGAAATTCGTGGATCCAGGCAGATTCCAGAACTTTCCTCCACAGAAATGTGAGGAAAATGTGGTTTTTTGGACATTTTTTTAGGTTTGCAAGGGATTCTGGGTAACAGAACCTGGTGAGAGGCAGTCAAGTCACCCCATTCTGGATTCCCCTGGGTGTCTAGTTTTAAAAAATGTATAGGTTTGCTAGGTTTCCCTAGGTGCCGGCAGAGCTAGGTTTCAAAAAGTACAGCTAGGCAGTTTGCTAAAAAAGGGTCATTTTTCACTGTGAAATTGTGGTGTGTCCACGTAGCGTTTTGCGCCGTTTCCTGTCGCGGGCACTAGACCTACCCATGCAAGTGAGGTACCATTTTTCTCGGAAGACTTTGGGGAACGTGGGGTAGGTGGAAATTTGTGGATCCACGCAGATTCCAGAACTTTCCACCACAGAAATGTGAGGAAAATGTGTTTTTTTGGACAATTTTTTAGGTTTGCAAGGGATTCTGGGTAACTGAACCTGGTGAGAGGCAGTCGAGTCACCCCATCCTGGATTCCCCTTGGTGTCTTTTTTTTTAAAATGTATAGGTTTGCTAGGTTTCCCTAGGTGCCAGCAGAGCTAGGGTTCAAAAACTACAGCTAGGCACTTTGCCAAAAAAGGGTCATTTTTCACTGTGAAATTGTGTTGTGTCCACGTTGCGTTTTGCGCCATTTCCTGTCGCGGGCACTATGCCTACCCACACAAGTGAGGTACCATTTTTCTCAGAAGACTTTGGGGAACGCGGGGTGGGTAGAAATTCGTCGATCCACGCAGATTCCAGAACTTCCCACCACAGAAATGTGAGGAAAATTTGGTTTTTTTGCAGTGGTGGCTGGTGACATTTGAAAGTGGTGGGGCGTAAAATTATTGGCATACTGCACTGCAGCGAGCGAGCGTAGCGAGCGAGCCCGAACAACCTAAGGGGGTTCGAGGGGTTCTCCCCGAGAAAATTTTGAAAAAGAGTGGACAAATGGTGCATTTTCAAGCAAATTTGAGAAAGCAGGATGGTTAATAAAGCAATTGTGAAAGTGCAGTTATTACATTAATAAAGAGATGTCATATAACATAGTAGTTTCCCTTTCTTATTTTATCAGGTAATGTAAATATATCTGACGACTAATTTCTACAGCATCTCATTCGATCCCTGAATAAGTTGCTATATTCTTACCTGTAAAACCTCTGACACCCAAGGGATTTTGAAAGCGTTAGACGAAACCTTCAAATAATTAAAATACATTGAAATACCACGGACAACAATGGCAAGTCATAAAAAGGAACAAACACTGTCCAATTTACTGCTAACAAACTACAATGCGGCCGAAACAAATATGTTCATATCATAAAGCTAATGCTGGCAACACAAACTGTTCTCTGAAATGGCCTCAGCCTCTTAATCGCCAACACCACCCCTGGTTCTTTTAATCCGGGATCAGTCAAACACAGAATGACATAGTTGAGTCTGATAGAGTGACAAAGTGAAAGGATATAAAAGTGAACACAAATAATGAATCCTTAAAAGAGGATAGGTAACAAACTGAAATGCCAGCAAAAATAACCAGCGCAAATAGGTTGCTTAATTCTCCGTTCCATTTAATGGTGGAGGGAGCATGGCGACAGCATTAGAGCCCACGCAAGCCTCCCTCAAACTTGGCAGCGGGAGGCAGAAAACACCAAAATATTGCCCCACACTATCCTTTGTTTATAAATCCCGCCCCAGCAGAGCCTTTCAAACATGCCAGACCCACACACCTGATCTAAATATATATGTATATGTATGCAACATGTGTATGCACACACACGTGGCATTCACAAAAGCACAAGCATTTAGCGTCCTTAAAGATCAAGAAATAAACATTACCTAAACACAAAACGTCTAAAAATACAATCCAACCGAGTCGGTAGAAGAGCGCCATTTAAGTTCAGTAAGTTTGCCAACAAATTCAAACATGTCTCCGATGAACGCGCAAATCAAATATCCTGGTTTGCAAATTACCACATCTTAAATTCAGAATCACAAAAGCTTAGCTGATGCATTGGAAAAGCAATTACACTCTGACCTTTCGTTTTCAAAGCGTTCTAGCGCAGATGCAGAAACAAAACCATCATTCACTCACCCAGCGCCCCCCAGCCCTCAAAAGCACCAAATGCGTTAAAGAAAGAGGTTTCTTTTACTAAAATGTAACTAAGGCTTTTCTGCATTTCAGTTTGAAAACATACGCACTCTGCAAGCTGCAACGCACTTGAAACAAACAAACAAAAAAAGCTCTGCGATGCGCATCACTTTCTTCACAGGCATCGCGAATCAAAGCGTTTGCCCCGAAGGGAGCACAACAATAACAACAACAACAACACAAGCGCGGGAAGGACGTGTTGCTAAAAGCGCGTGAAGCGGGGAGACCTGAAGTTAGTGAACTTACTTTGGTGCGCGCACGAGTCCTGCATTGCCGGTCCCTGGTGAGCTGCTCTGCGCGCTAGGGCTGTGTCTTTGAAAGGTAGTTCCCATGATATGACATCCAAGTACATATGTGTAACATTCATGCATACATTACATTTCTATTATCGTTTAACATGAACTAGGTTTCTGCATATTTATGGATGATTGTCTATTAAAATGAGGTCACCAGGAGTTAAACCGACAATATAGCACATGTTTCGGAAAATTGGGTTTTCTTCATCAGTGAAAGCACATTGCTATTGCACCACGATGGTTTCATTCGTATTAGTCAAGCTTCATTAAAACATCTTAATCATGATGGTTAAACATATTCTTGTGAGTTGATTCTCTAATTCTACAATAAATGCACTCTTCACTAATATCAAGTGAACCTTTTCTCATAACTCATTGCTTTAAATAAGAAACGCCTGCAAGGTGCACGTTCATGTCACCTCTCTATGAACATTTTCTCATGTCATCTATCATAACTCGTGACGTGTAAAGAGTGGACAGCTTTTGCGCTGCACCACCTTCGAACAATTGTTTCAGATTTAATTGGAATTAAGCACACATTCGCCTCTCAATCTATCTTGTAACATGCTAAGACTTATATTCATTGTGCCCTGCAGCATGCACATAGCCCGTTTGAAAGGAAAAGAGAGCAAAATCTACCCCACCACCATGAAAATAAATTGGAAGTTTGACTGCAGCGTACATGTGCTATGCACATATCCCTGCCTCACAACCCATGTGAGAATAAAAGCCCACGCTGAGCCCCAGCTCCTCCAACTTTACCCACATTCCAGGAGCCTCATGAGCTCCCTAACCCAAGAGTAGAGTGGCGTGGTAGGCGCAGTGACTGAGGGAGGGAGGCCTAGCAGATACCTGCAGGTAAAATGTAACTAAATCCATGAAACTCCGCACAATCTACTCAATCCCCACAACAATAGCAAGAGTTTAGCAGCATATCCTCACATGCTATTAAGTATAATCAAAAAGCCAATCTGTCATACAATAACTAAAGCCTGCAGGCTCCGGAAATCTAGTACAGAAACAAAGCAAAAGAAGAAAATACCATGTGATTTATTGTAATGTAAATCCTGACCTGGAAATTCTTAACTTATAAACCCCAGAACAGGAACCTGCACCCATTCGAAACTGGGTCAGGCATCCAGCGTCTTCTCGGGTTGTCTGAAGAACTTCAGCAGAGTCCTTCCAATTTTGTTTGAAAGAAAAGGCAGTAAGTTGACAACCAATGCCTCAATATAAACTCTGCTAACACCGACATCATGATGGTGGGCAGCAGCAAGGACCTCTCAATGAAAACCTACTGGCCCGCCACCACCAAGGGTGCATGTCAAAAACCCGCATTTTAAATCTGTCACTGTAAGACTTGTCAGTGGTCTCTGTTTACTCCTACCTCCTATGTAGTGTAAGTAATATCATGCCTCTCTTACCGCACAAGGTAGACAACTAACCACGTCAGCTAAGTAAGTTTGTGATTTGATTACAGGTTTGTGTCTGATTACAGAGTAATCCTATTTACAGTGGGTTTAAAACGATGCAGCCTGACTTGTTGCTATGGTCCCGACGTTAGGCCATGCTAAACTATTGCGTAAAAATGTAATTGGCTATCCAACCAGATTGCAACTCGATTTTTGAGTTCCCATTTGCAGAGGTAATCATATTTGAAACTCTGGCCTCTTATTGGTTGCTTGTTCAAATGAAGCTGGATTAGTAGGTGGAGATTCGTGTTCCTTTGACCTCCCCACTCGAATCTCCAGTCCCTTTTATGACTTGTCATGGACCATAGCATATCAAATTAGATGTAGAATATAATGAAGGTATGCTTCCTACCCCTGCTCCTTTGCATGCTTGAATGTGCATACCCACATGATGACATGCACACTGGAAACAAAGTACTGTTTAAGCTGCACCACAATTGAAGTGCAATTTCAAACTCCACTGCAAACTGCATGCAGCTCACCATGAGTTATGCACGTGGCTTTGCACGTCCTGATGCATTCTCTTCAAAGTTTATTTATCACTGAAGAGAGGGAAGGGGTAAAAGCAAAGTTTAACTGGATATGAATTACAGTGCCGTCAGAAGGATACTGGGAGCGGCCACGAGCAGAATTATTTACAGTTGCCATTCCAGGCGTTGATATTTTAACCTTCAGAGGTCACTAGAGTGCATCCATTGGTGATCCACTGGTCTCACATACTGTTTAATACAACATCTTTTGAACAAGAAACAAAACAAGTGTAACAAGCGGCAAGTGTGCGCTTACAAACAGTTTCCCCCGTTATCTCTCGAGGCAGCCTTTACAGCAGCGCTCTTCAGCCTGGAAGACGAGTGTGTCCCTAATAATGTACTGAGGACAGATACCAAAGCCTTTTCCTTTTTATCCACCAGCTGCACGAGAGTAGATAGGTGTGGTTGGGCTGTGTAGCTCCTTTGTGTTTTCGGAGCTGCATTGTACCTCCGCCTCGGGGTTGTGCTGTTGTGGCCTGTACTGTGTGTCACCGCAGGAACCAGCTGGGCGGCTGATAGGAAACCGTGTACTGGGCAGAGGGTTTCTGCTGTACATCAGCACCGCTAGCAGCCTGAGCGAGGGTGTGCAGGTTACTGTTTCTGTACATTTGCCTCTCGGGGGGTTGTAATTCCGAGCTGCTGAGAGGTAGCTAATGATTATTCACGTTAACACGTTAGCATGCCATGTACGCATGCAATGTAAACATGTCCATCTTTAGTCTCCTGTCCTCTCTCCAGCAGTACTGTAGATGAAACCAGGAGTAAAAATGTCGCCTAATAGTCATTTGTAACAAAACACTCCACAATTTCCTTAAACCATCTGCCACAAGCTGCACTCTAGCAGCCAGCCTAAGGAGCTAGGCAACCGAAAAAATCCATTAACAGTTGGGAATGACCTTTTGGGTGCAATGTGAAAAAAACAGCTCCTACAAATGAGGCTTCTCTGTCTGTTAGGGGGGCTTAGGACTTCATTTTTTGTCTTATCAAAGAAGTAGGTTTCCTCTTATTTGCCCTCTTTGTCTGTGCCTTTCGGAAAATGTCCATATTTGTAATATTTGACATTTGTCTCATCTCCTTACAAATTGCAATATTAAGGAAAGTGGATCCATGTTGTAAGCTGCCATCGTGACAATAGGGCTGTGTGCACTCCTGTACTCTCCGGACTGCTGTAGATACATGTTATTCGCTCTCCCTTCATCGCCTCGCAGCCTACCATCCCCCACCATGTGCTAAGAGTGGCATGACAACCAATAGAGAGCTACCAGCCATGTGATTTTTCATGATTAACTCACAGGTTTTGTACCCTGGAGCTAGGAATATGCTCAGCTTTTCTCACAATGAACAATTGTATGTGCACCCCTTGTTTTATTCTCATCAGAGTAAAAACTTTAAGGTACATCTGTTTCACTACAGATACCGTACATGACTTCAGAAAACGACTCAATGGGGCTTTGCGGGTCGAAGTCCTGCACAAGGGGAAGAGTAGGGTTAAAGGTTTAACCCCAGTAACCATATCAATGGTGGGAGCGTGAGGAAAAGCGGCACTGGGCTAATAACACCAGCGGTAAAAATGTGTAACCTGATGCTCAAAGGGTCTACGAAAATGTGCAAATAGAGGAGGAGTGCGGAAATAAAGCAGTTGGCCAATGCTACAGCCGCAAAGATTTGCAGCACCCTTCCGCTCACAGGTTTCAAACGGACATACTATGCTGAAGGCGGGACCATGCGGAAAAGGGGCAGTGGGCTAATGCACCAGCAGCATAGAGCCAGCAGGTCATAGGTGGCTTCCAATCAAACACACGCAAAGTGTTAGTGAGTTAGTTCAGTGGGTGAATGCATCAAATGCAGAAATCTCGGTGTACTCCGTAGGGTCTATGCATAATCACACTTAGTATATGAACAATGCTAGTGTGTTCAATATTTCCAATAGGTCTGCTAATGCTTCTGATGTGGGGATCTTAGTGCAAGCCGCTGTTTATAGCCCGATAGTGCCAACATAGCTTGGAAAGTGGACACTGCAGCAGAGACCCATAACAAGAAGCTTAAAGTCCCAGATAAAGTAATGCTTTAAATGCAGAGAGGCGTGTGTATGCGCGCACGCACGCATCTTAAACTGGTCAAGGCATTTCCGTTCTAGACAAATCAACATTGTGCTGGCAATAGCAGGCTTTGACACAACACAATAAATGTAGCGCATCATTTCTACGTTTCCTTCTTTTTGGTCTCACCTCGGATCCCATCTCTCTCCCAGTCGCGGCTCGCAGTACTCGCGCGGGGGGGTGACATGGGTCGCGGGGGGGGCGGTGGGGGGTACCGAGGGAAAATAAAAAAAATGTACAAAACTTACCTGACCGCCTCTGCTCCTGGTCTGCGTTGGCGCCTCTTCAGGAACAGCACTGGAGTGGCAACCCCTCAGCCAATCCTGGCGCTGCTGCAGCGCCAGGATTGGCTTAGGGCACGGTTATTCTTTGCCCGCCGCCTGCCCATTAGGAGACCGAGGGGCTCCTAATGGGCATGCGCAAGTCAGCGCAAACACAAGTGCGCATGACTGGGCACGGGCAAAAATGTGCTCACCTTCCCCACTCATGCGCACTTGTGCTGCTGACTGTCTGTCCCTGGCTGGTCTGACAATCATGTCAGTCAACATGACGCTGGACCGCCCACCCCCTTCAGACTCTGAAGGGGGTGGGCGGTCCGACGTCATGCTGACTGACATGATTGTCAGTTCTCCCTCGGCGTCTCTGAACTAGTCAGAGACGCCGAGGGAGCTGCGGGCGGGGGGGCAACGCCCCAACGCCCCCAATGGATGCACCGCGCCTGGTTCTTTGACAATTTTTTAGGTTTGCAAGGGATTCTGGGTAACAGAACCTGGTGAGCAGCAGTCAAGTCACCCCATCCTGGATGCGCCTGGGTGTCTAGTTTTCAAAAATGTATAGGTTGGCTAGGTTTCCCTAGGTGCCGGCAGAGGTAGGGTTCAAAAACTACAGCTAGGCACTTTGCCAAAAAAGGGTCATTTTTCACTGTGAAATTGTGGTGTGTCCACGTTGCGTTTTGTGCCATTTCCTGTCGCGGGCAATAGGCCTACCCACACGAGTGAGGTACCATTGTTCTCGGAAGACTTTGGGGAACGCGGGGTGGGTAGAAATTTGTGGATCCACGCAGATTCCAGAACTTTCCACCACAGAAATGTGAGGAAAATGTGTTTTTTTGACAATGTTTTAGGTTTGCAAGGGATTCTGGGTAACAGAACCTGTTGGGAGCCAGTCAAGTCACCCCATCCTGGATTCCCTGGGTGTCTATTTTTTAAAAATGTATAGGTTTTCTAGGTTTCCCTAGGTGCCGGCAGAGCTAGGGTTCAAAAACTACAGCTAGGCACTTTGCAAAAAAAAGGGTCATTTTTCATTGTGAAAATGTGGTGTGTTCACGTTGCGTTTTGAGCCGTTTCCTGTCGTAGGCACTATGCCTACCCACACAAGTGAGGTACCATTTTTATCGGGAGACTTAGGGTAATTCAGATTTGTAAAGAAACTGTTATTACCTATTGACTTTCATTGCATTTCTGCCTTCTAAATGAAAGACAATGTGTAAAAAAGAAGTCATTTTGAAAAATGACCGATAATTCTCATGCTAGTATGAGTATTCCCAATTTCGGAAATGTGCAAATATCTACTGTTTCTAAATTCTATATTTCGTTCCCATTTCAGAAATACATACGTGTCTTTCATACCGATTTTTCCATGTATACATTTTCCCATAATAATTGCTATATACCCGGTACATAATAAAAAACCATTGCAAGACGCTGCTCAGTTATTGGCTCTGGGTTCGTCGGGTTCGTCGGGGATGTTTTTCTTGGTGAACCTACAAGTACTATATATCTCCACAACCAGTAAAGTCCTGTGGATATAACGGTATATTGCTTTCAAAGAGCTGTCATAATTAGAAGAAGTTACATGTGAAAACGTTGACACAAAAGGCTGTTTTTTTCAACTAATTTTCAATTTTTCCTATATTTAACTGTTACTTTCTGTAAAGAAACCTTGAAGAATCTACACAAATGACCCCTTGATGAATTCAGAATGTTGTCTACTTTATTAAAATGTATAGCTTTCCAGGATCCATTATTGCTTTCATACCCATTTCTACCATTAACTGGAAGGAGGTTGAAAGCACAAAAAATAGCAAAATAGGCTATGTCCCAGAAAAATGCCAAAACTGTGTAAAATTTTTGGTTTTCTGACAAAAGTCTGTCATTCCCTAAAAGCTGGGAAAATGGTGATTTCATCCTCACAAACCCTTTTTTGATACCATTTGCAGGGAAAAACCCAGACGCTTTCATTTGCAGCACTTTTTTCCCATTTTTCCCAAAAAACCCCAAATTTAGCTGTATTTTGGCTAATTTCTGGGTCCCCTCTAGGGGAATCCACAAACCCTGTGTACCTTTAGAATCCCCAGGATGTTGGAAGAAAAGTACGCAAATTTGGCGTGGATACCTTATGTGGTCGAAAAGTTACAGGGGCCTAAGCGCGAACTACCCCAAATAGCCAGAAAAAGGCTTAGCACAGGGGGGGAAAAGGCCTAGCAGCGAAGGGGTTAATAGGGAATGCACAATATATCGGTCATCAACACTGTCTCATCTGTGCCAATATGAACGTGAATTATTTGCATTGAGGGGTCATTATACGTACCCTTCATTTATTATAAGTCTACAGAACGTATTTCAATGTTTGAAATGCTACCGAATGAACAGAGAAAGTACTGTGTCACAATGGCAGAAGTATACTTTCATAAGCATACGGTAGGCATTCAGTGGAATAAATCGCCAAAAGATCAGTGAAAGTTTAGACGACTTGGATGTAACTCGCCTTCTCTCCATAAAAAGTGAACTTATGTCAAGAATTGTGAAATCATGGTCATCAGTAGATAGTCTTACAGGATGAACGGTGTGTTGGGGTCACCCACGGCCATGGTATTTATTTTTCAGAGTTAGAAGGCCGCACTCAAGTAAAGGATAACATAAATCCGTCAATTCTTTATCATGTAAGGGTGCCTAGGGTTTATGGCGGCTAACATTTCACCTTGTTGCCGCTGTACAAAACCCAAGTAATCACAATATGATGGATGTGAAGGATTGCCTCCTGCCAACAGTTATGAACAGGGAAAGACAGCATAAGCCATGGCAATTTTAAGTAGCTCAGTCCTTTCAAACACACACACACGGCTGCTGCATCAACTTATTTCCACATCAGCGCCTTTTGCAAAGTAAAATTGAATTACAGTATTCAGTTTTTATGTAAAAATAAAATAAGTACTCAGCATGAAGTCTGTCTAGCAAGAAACACATGCACACTAACAGATAGGATTAATATTAACTTAAAAGCACCACCAGCCTAAGTACATTACGGTGCACTGCAAGGCAGGCAGTGCTGCAGTCAGAGCAGTCTCCTTTGTCAGAGAAGCTCTGGGATTCTCCACTAAAAGAGAGAAAGTGGCATCACAGAGGAAGGGAAGGAGGGCAAACTACATGCTGCCCAGTACCACGTCACCCGCAAACATAAAGAAGAGGAGACATCAGCATTTAAAGGGTGCTTTATCAATGAAGATGGCCACTTCTTTCAGCACCTGGGCTTGACAAGTTGCTTTTACCCACGTTTTGCAGTGACTGTGAGATCACTGTCTTTCATTTCATATATTGCAATGATTTTAAATGAAAACGAGATCATGTCAGTCTATCATTTTAGCACCACTTCCCCTGCAAAATCAGGAATAGCTAGGCATTAGCTGAGCACAACTTGTGTGCTCTGTGCCACAAAACCAAGCTGCCTAAGATGAGCACATGTGCAGAGCCTCGGAATCCTCCACAGCTGCACATAGGACCGACCTGCTGCACTGTAATGCAGCCGTCTGACCGTTGCCCTAGATGGCGGGTGGACCACCATCGATGGCCTGTCGGTGCAGGTCTGCCCGCCAACGTAATAAGGCCATTGTTTTTAGTGTTATTTTTAATATCATTATAATACATATTGATGTAGAAAATATTTTTGCATGTAAGATTGTTTGAAGGTGTTAATTAGTATATAATTTATTGTGGTGTGTTTGAGGTATATGTTTATTATTTTTATTGAGTAGTGTTTTTGGTAATATATTTTTTTAGTTATGAAAGTGTTGAAAGTTGTATTAATGTATATCAATAAGTGTTTACATTTTTTAGTAGTAGGATATTGGGTTTTTACGGGATAGAAAAGTGGATATTTTTTTCAAAACGATATTTTATAATACATTTTAAATTAATAATTTTAAAGATATGAAAATTAATAACTGATGACTTTATTGTAATATTTTTAATACATTTTATATTAATAACATAACGTGTATTTGTAAAGCACACATTTACCCTGACAGGGACTCTTGGCGCTGAATAACAGATGTTTATTGTTACCCAACATTACTCATTTTATTGACCTCAAATGGACGAAAGGTTGAGTGGACCTGCCAGGATTTGAACTTATGACCATGAGATTGAACACAGGCCCCTGCAGTGGATTCATTAGTCCACTGAGCCACCAGACCCGGCATACTAATGAAGATATATATATAATAATGATATTAATTACTACTTTTTTTTTTTTTTAAAGTGTGACATAAAAAGATATATAACAAAATCATTAATATAGTTGAATATTTAGAAATATTTTTGTTAAATTTTTTAATATTTAACTATTTTGTAACAAATTTCTTAAAATTGTAGAAATATTTTAACTTTAGTTTTAAAATTATAATTTGATTTAGGAAAATATTTTTGAATTTATTTAATTAAAAACTCAATTGAAATATTTTTCTTTATGATTGTTTATTTTGTATTAGAATTGTATTTGTTATTTTATGTTTAAACTGTATGAATGGTAGTACATATTTTGATAAATTTATGAATTATCAATAGTAATTATTTTTTATATTTTAATATTTATATATGTAAATGTAGGTTTGTAGTTTTGGTTGGTGTGTTTTCAGATAACATTTTATTTAGTTTTATAGTGAAACAATTGTGTGTATGAAGTAGTGATTGTTTATTTTAAATGTTTAATTTGCATTACCTTGTCTAAAATGTTATGGCTTGAAGTGGATAGTGTCCAACATCTTCACCCAATACGGTTTAGATTAGAGTGGAAATAGTTAATGTAGCACTTTTACTGTCCAACACCTTAATTTAAAAAAACATAATTTATATATAATTTTATTATATCAGTCTTCATTATCATTGTCATTCAAATTAATATTTTGACTGATGTAATAAAATAATATATTTATCGTTTTAAATAAAAGATTTGGTGTGTTGGTTTAGAATTTGTCATAGTATTTGAGGACTTTGGTAGGTTACTGTTTATTTTATAATATGCTACTTCTTTGTGTTTTATGAAGAGTTTGGCTTTAAATTGCAAAATCCCGTGCATTCTTTTGGTTTGTTTGCTACGTGTAAGGCCAATTTTGCTAACAGATTGTTCCATTCATAGTTCTTGGTAGCTTTGCTTTTTTTGTAATGCTTCTATAAATGTGTGGAGTGTAGGTTGAGTTCTGCCTAGTGTGGATAGGAAGGCTTTGAGCCACCTTTCCACTGTGCTGTTATGTTTTGGGTTTCTGTGCCAAGATGCTGTCATAGACATTCCACCATGGTATTTCGATTTTGGGTTGGCGTCTGTGTCCAGAGCGATACAGTTTGGCAACCCAAGTGTCTTCAAAATAGTCCATCAGCAGACTAGGCTTGTCTTCATTTTGTTGGGAAAAAGTGCTTTCTATTACTAAATTGTAGAGTATTCTACACTAAGGCACCGATTACGAGTTTTGGCGGTCCGAGGGGGGGCGGTATGCCACTACCACGCCCCTGCACCGCCGAGACTTACAACCGCCCGCCCACCTGATTACGTCTTTAAAGTGGCTGGCAGGCGGGTGGGTGGTGTGATGGTCCCATGGTGGTGCCTCTTTCAAAGGCACTTCAATGGGACCACACAAAAAGGTTCCTGTACGGCATGGACCCGAAAGCCCATGCCGTGCAGGAACTGGTGTGCATGTAAATGTCCAGTATTTGTAAACCGCACAGCTACCTCCGGAGAGGTGGCCGTCAGGAAGAATAAGCGAGCTATTGCCCAGAGTCACATGGTGCTGGGCTGATCTGCCGCCGGCGATCGAACCGTGAGCCCCAGGATCCGGAGTCAGTCGCCCTGGCCGCTGCGCCACACAGGAGGGCACATGTTATGCCCTGTGTGCATCTACATGTGGTGGTGGCACAGGTGTCCCAGTAGGGCCTCCTTTGTTTCCTCTCTGCCACGTTGTACATGGGGGATGAACCTCCATGACACCACCAGCGGAGAGGAAACTCATAATATGCTTGGCGGGACCACAACGGTCCCGCCAAGAATATTGCAGCCTCTGACTGCAGCACCAACTCCAGGGAATGGTGGTTCCCTTGTGGCATCAGCGTTCCCAGGTCAACTGCCCAACTCATAATGGGGCGGTCGGACCGCTGGTGCGGTGGTGGCTGGACTGCCACCACCACACCCCCATAAGTCTGACGGTCCTTGTAATCGGGCCCTTAGTGCAGATTAGTGGAGGTGTCTTCATATACTTTGATAGAAATAATAGTAACAACCTTATATCATTGTGTGGGGGTACATTGTTAGAATGGTTTGAATCATGGTTTGATAAAAGTCTATAATAATTTTTTGGGGGTAGAAGTTATTTGTTGCATATTGTATATGGTTTAAGAGGTCATAATAAATGCTGCTATGCCTATTTGGTAGTAGGGCATATATAAAAGGGATACTTGTGTTTTGATATTCACCATGTATGGTGAATATCTGAGTGAATGCTTTGGGACACATTTGAAGGTCCCATCCATCATCCATGTTTGACATTGGCTAAGTTTTACAAAGTTATCTGCTGCAAAGAATATTAAGATTTGGTTCTCATTAGTTAGGTTGTGATGCAAAAGGAAATGTTCCATATTATGTGTATTTGTTAAATGTTCTGGTATGTGGGCCGATTCCGATCTCGCTGGGAGAAGGCTCCATCCGACTCGGATCCGGAGGGCTTTCTGACCGACTCGTGCTCCGGGGCTCCGAGCGCCCAAGTACGATGCGAACAAGCGCTGACGGACACGGGTCGCTCGGAGCAACCATTGAAGACAATGGGAGCCTGTTGTACGACGCGTACATAGGCTCCCATTGACGAAAAAGGTACGTTGCGCACAAGGGCACCTCCTGTAGTGGGGATGCGTCTGTGCCACCCACACCGTACATGCATGTGTAGGGGGACCCTTGGGTCCCACTGTGATCGACTCGTAAGGCTACGGGTGAAGGGGGGTCCGGCGCGGACCCTCGAAGTCCGCTTCCCGGAGCATTTACGTGTCGGAGGCTCCGACTCGATCCGGCTGTCCGAATCGTGCATCGTACTGGCTCGGTCGGAAATCGCCTCCATTGCACGTCACGGTTTGCTTACGGTCGAGACGTACGGAGCGTGTCGGACCCGGAAACGATTCGGTCGGCGATTTTGCGATTCTTGCATCGTACTTGCTCGCTCGTACAGCTGGACGAGTCGGTCGGAAAACACACGTACGGCTCATACTTTTTCCGGACAGATCGCGTTCGGAGCCCTTCCGAGCGAGATCGGAATTGGCCCCTAAATGTTCATTTGTTTGTAGTTTCTATAGTTTGACGTTGTGAGGTTTATTTTTGCTTGGTATTTGGGTGAGTTTGTAGTTTTTTATTAATTTATATATACTTAGGGCCTTATTACAAGTTTGACAGTCCATCCGCCCAAACACCGCATCCCCAGCCGTCAATCGACCACAGTGTCTGTGGTCTTTAGGCCACTGTATTACGAGTGAACCGCGGGCCCATGGTGTAGCTGCGGCAATGGGCAATGGTTTTCTATATCTATCACTGCCTGTGTATACATTTCGACTGCACATGTGCCGAATGTACACATATGCATGATACATGTGGAAAAATACCACCTACCCATTGCCGGAGTCCGGCCCATATGTGGCAGTCCAGGCAATGGGTATATGGTGCAAAAAGGTCTTACCTATATATCGCCTTTATTAAGATCATATTCTTCGGATTGAAGATGCTGCTGTGAAGGGGGGCCTAGATAAAGGGATCCATGTTGAACTATGATGGGTAGTACAGGAGAGGGGTGAGTATGCACCCAAATCCTTCATTTCTGCCGACTCAAGGCTGGCAGTCCCACCGCTACTGTAAGTTCATGGGAAAGCCAACTCATAATACGCATAGCGGTGAAGCTCCTCAGTACCCCCCTGCGGTGCAGCTGCAGTCTTTACAATCGAAATCCACCAATCTCATAATATGACAGTCGAACCGCCAAGCTCGCGGTGGTCGGGCCATGGGTACGGCGGATCATGGACCACCAAACTCCTAATAAGGCCCTTAGTTTCATACATAGTTTTTCTGGTTTGTGATAGTTGTTATTTTCTGACAATTTATCGGTTTTCCATGTTGTCGTTTTTTCTTTTAGGCAGTCTATGTAAAGAGATAGAAGTTGGAGAGTGTGTTAATATTTATTTGCTATGTTACATTTTTAAGATTAATAATATCAACGTTTAAGTTTAAATACAAATGTTACTTACTAGGTTAGGTAGTTGTTTAGATGTATATATTTCTTATTTAATGGTCTGGTGAGAGAATCCGGCAGAGTTTACTCGTATTGCAGCATTTGTCGTTTTTGAAGTATTTAGTTGTTTATATTAGTGTGCCTTTTATATTGTTGATTTAATTGTGTATTTGATTTTATTTGTTAAAGTTGTTTATAGTTTTATCTTATTGGTTAGCTTAGTTTTAGTTTAAATATTTTTTAATCAATTGAGTCCTATGGTAAAACCTAATTAAGGCTCTATTTTTGATATATGATATATAGTTTGATAGTTTTGAATATACATTTAATTATGTATATATTTGTTAATATTTAGGTCGGGGTTTAAATGTTTCTAGTTAATGCAAAAAAAATTTGAGTTAAATTGTTAATATTTTAATTATATATTTTATTGAGGTGCATGGTAAATATTTAATATATTTTTATTTATTTTAAATATGTGTATGAAATGTATTGGATTTATTTGAAGTAATTGTTTTATGTAAGAAGTGTTTTTTAAATATTTATTCTGATTACTTAATTATTTTGGCGATAATATTGTATTTCATACTGTGGGAATCGATATTTTTGACATATCATGTCTATCTGAAGCTCACAATATCTTTGTTTCCAATATTTTGTTTTTGAAATATATCGATATTTTAACAATAATACTTGTGTTCTCGATATTTGTGGTTTTACTAGTTAAGAGAAGGAAGTCAATATTTTTGTTAGTAATATTTAATTTCCGATATTTTTGTGTTTCAACATTGTATGCATCAATATCATGTCAGTGATCTGTTCTGGGACCAAACAAATGGTGCTGCTATTGCTGTAGTACCAGAGCTCTCAAAATAGATTTTGAGTGGGATGAATATATCAGTGACTTGATCATGTTTCCCTCTAGTAGGGGCTGTGCTTACATCTTTGACATGTCCGTAGTTTGCACCAACCGCTGATCTAGATATGGCTCACAAAACTTTGTGAATGGCACTTTTTCATATCCTTGCTAAATTTAGGCAGTTCTTGGTGCAAACACTTTTAGCCACCATATTATGAGTGCAAGATCCTGAATGTGGTAATATGTGACATCAATATGTGGGCATATTTGTTATATGATAGTTTGTTGTGGTGTGAATGCTTGACTGTTTTTCTGCTGCTGTGATTGGTACTGCATTATTGTGTTGTGATCTTGTGTTGTATTGTGGTTCTTGTGTTTTGTCTTGACTGTTTTTTGTTTTGCTCTATTATGTTTTACTTGTGTTATGTTGATTTGTGTGCAGCCTGCCTTTTGAACAAACTTATAAATGAGGACTGTGAAGAAAAAATCATTAATATGACCATCACCTAGGGAGTATAATGGTTGTAACATACACTTAGCATGATTCATATCTATCCTTCTACATCTAATGTTGGTAATAATCTTGTTATCTTATTTAACCTCTTAACCTACTGTAAGCAGGAAATTGGAGTCACAATTTTATTCTGTAACAGATTTAGTCCATATGTAAATTACCTTAAGCCAGACTCCGGCATGAAATTGTCATACTTGGGCTCAAGTTGTCAATAGTATATTTATGAACATACAACTGTTTAGGGGACTACAATGTAATGATCAACTCTCCTTCAAAGACAATGCAGATTTTCCTTTAGTAAAGCAATACTTCTTCTGGTACTGTTGAAAAATAAAATGCAGATATTATTGTCTCTCTACAAAGATGAGAGGGTAAATGCAATTAAACCATTCTTCAAATTAAATATGTAATTGATACCTCACACACATACTAACTGGGATGCTTCATAATATTTTTTAAATTGCTCATTCACTTCTGTAATGTCTCATCAGAATCCTACTTCAGTTAAAGAAAGAACTTTGGAGGCTTGGAGCCGGACAACAAAACATTTGTGAGCGTGCTATGTTATGTCCTTTTTGGTAGGTTACGACAATGCTTCATGCAAACACCTGGCAGCAAATGGTTGTTAGTTTTCAGCATAGCCTGAGTCTCTAAATTTTAATTTGACATATTTATTATTCTCTGACTGATGATAGAGGTAGCTGCATCGTAGACATATTCTAATATCACATTTACAGAAGGACCTGATAGATATTGGGTAGATAGTAAGTCTGTCAGAAAATGTATATTTTGACTTTTGTATTAAAAACATCATACAACCGTATTGAAATTAATCAGCCAGGTGCATATGAATACGAATAAAATCACATCATCCAATTTATATATATTAGGTATCCATTCCTTAAAACCTTAAAAAGACTTTTAAAGGTCCCAATAAAAATAAAATAAAATGCCTTTGACGGCAGCTGAAAATCTTCTTAAGGCACATGTCACATCCAAATATCGCATATCAGTTAAAAGTGCTACTTCTTGCTTCAGTTCTTGTATAACATATTCTCAAGAAAGAGGGGTGTTAAGATTATCTTCCGAGGTGTTTGAAACTTTATGCAACCTAAAAGAATGTGCAAGTTGTTACACTTTACGTTAATGTCACAAGTGCATTATCTGCATTCACTTACTATTGTTGTAGCATGGGTTTAGACCTGTTCTTAATCTTAATATCTCTGTGTGGGGTTTGGCATAGTGTCAACATAAGGGTACAACTCTTCATTCTACCATGAATTCAGCATAAGATGGATAGACGGCTTCCCCTTTATATACTGCATATCCTGTTCTCTAGATTTATTTTTTATCAGTACACCGAATTCGCCCTTTGTTGTGCCTATCTGAAGACTTTAACTTCTTATATTTAAATACAACACCTGACATATTCCCTCCAGGTGCTTTCTGGTGCTCTTGGCCCACTTCAACTCACTCTGCATGATCATATTTCTGCACAGTGACAACAGTTTATGTGCTTCCCCTTTCTCCAAGCGCACCCAGAATCTCACAGTCTCAGTGTAAGCTAGGTTGCTCCAGGATGTTAATCCTGTTTTCATTCTTTTTGCCTGGGTCATTGCTGACCGTGGTAGTGAAAGTAGGCTTTTCAGGCATTTCCCCTCTTCATATTCCCAATTTGGTTTGCAACTTAGCCTTAACAATTCGAGTCCACACTGGAATTTTGGGCGGATCATGGCCGCATAAGCAGCTGAAAAAGGTTTTAGGGGCATATCTCCATAGCATTTATTACATTTTTTAAGACCACTTATTAATACTAAGGCTCACACTTTGAGTGTTTCAATATGATCTTTCCACATTAGTACTCATATTTATTCACTGTTTCTAGTTTATTAGCCCCAATACCATTGAAATTTTACAGATTTTTTTCTGAATCCTAGCATCTTGATCTTATCCATATTTACCACTAGCTGTTCCTTATTACAGTACTCCAAGAATGTATTCAATTTATTGTGTAGACCTATTTCAATCATATCCATTTTGATCAGATCGTCCGCGTATAGAAGGCAAGTTATATGGGTGCTATTCATTTTTGGGCTAAGGCCCTTTGCTGCGACTAATACAGATGGTAGGTCAGCAATGAACAAAAAAAAAAGCAGGGGAGCTAGGACACACCCCTGGCGTAACCCATTCCTAATGGGGGTTTTCTGGGTCAATCTTCCTTCTATATTGATTTGCAAATGTAGACCCATTATGATGTTAAGGAGGCCCCTTGGGATTTCCAACTTTGTCAGCATATCCCAGTAACATTTACAATCTACAAAATCAAAAACTGCACGGAAGTCTACAAAGCAGCAAAATAGACTGCCCCTTTGTTTCATTGACTTCCGTGAAAGCGACCACAGACTAAAACCATGGTCTATGGTTGAGTGTTTTTCTTTAAACCCCCCTTGCTCTATTGATACAATTCGGTATAGTTCTGCCCATTCCTTAAGTCTGTCTAAGATGATCTTTGTGAACAGTTTTTCGCCTACATCAAGGAGGTTAATCCTTCTATAATTTAGTTATTTTGTATCTTCTCTCTTATGTATTGGCCTTATGATTGCACCCTTACAATTTTTGGGGCCTGGCCTGTCGATAGAATTTCCTGAAATGATAAGTAGAAAATTTTGCCCACCAACCTGCCATTGTTTTAATTATGACTGCTGTTAAATTGTCTGGGCCTGCCACTTCAGTCAATTTCAGAGCCACTGTAGTGTTTTTAATGTTTTGCAAGGAGAACATGGTTTTAATATCCTTTTCTATCCCGGTCCAATTAATTGTACCCTTTACCTCTATCTCACAACCAGTTCCATGCGTTTCCTTTAAGTATTCTACCCATGCTTTTTCATCTATAACACATTTCATAACCCCCCTTTGCCTTCCCTGACTCTTGTTGCACCAGCTGCCAAAACTTTTTGTAGTTTTTCTTTCAATAGATTCTAACATGTTTTTCCAGCAGCTCTTCTTATGGGCTCTTTTTTTATCATTTATCTCTTTTTATGGTGTTCAAGAAACTGAAGTACATTTCAAACTCGTATTTTACTTTTAGTATGTTCTCCCCTTTCCTTATGAGGCTTTTTAATAGCATGAATTCTCTATCAAACCAGGCATTTTCTTTACTAATGTCTCTCAGAGTCCTTTTCTGCTTCCTCCTATTAGCCTTTAGCTCCACCTTTAGGCGTTGTACCACTTCATGAATTATTTTACCGCATCATTCTATACAATCCACTGGGTTGATAGTCTGATTACTTTTGGACACTCTGTTTCTGAAGCAATACATCAATGTTTCTTTCTCCCAAGCACACAATATATCATGCACTCCAGAACCATCTTCTCAGCTGGCATTCTCAACCCTTAGGGGTTGCTAACTCTACTGTAATGGAGAGCTTGGAAAGAGACCAAATAGGGGTTGCTGCCTTAAATCATGTGAGTGAAATAATAGCATCCTAAAAAGGTAGTTGTTATGATGTGCTTGAGTTGGATGAGAGGCTGCAACTTCAGCTGCTGTGCATTCCAGTACTGATCTCCAAACTCATTGGTAACTACTGATATGCTGGCAGTGTGGTATTGATGCTGCCAGTTTCCTCAACAGAAGTCAATGAAGAGGGCATTTCACAAGATTACTCTTGAAGGCGCTGCCTTTCTGTTTGGTGTACCCAAACGTTCTGCATTAGTCTTGTCTTATACTACAACAATTTTCTTAGAAAAGCCCTTCTCAATAGCACATGCAGGTCTTCAGAGTGGGTCTTGAGTAGCAGCACAGATGTACATCCTGCATTCCAAAATATCTTTTTTCAATCTTTCATATGCCTCCATTTAAAAGAAGAGGCATCAGACCAAATCCACAGCTCAGCTATCACTATCTTTGCATTCAGGATAAATCATGGTGGTATCCTCACTCATCACATCATATGTCAAATACTGATAGGGTGTGAGGATCAATATTTGCTCCATTAGCTCCCATTGACTGAGAGACAGAGACAAGGATGATTTATAATCATTTTCTCCATTATGTAGTCATTCAGTCCCTGCACAATTTGAAGAGACATTAAAGTGGGGATATGTCAGTGTTCATTCCTCTGGACACTCAGGCATGTGTGAATGTTAAGGAAGACAATTTAACTGATTTGATTATGAACTTTAAAAAATGACTAAATAATCAAATATTTGTGAGCGATGGAAATAAGTGTGGCAATGTTTGTTGCAATTTTAGGCAAGGCATGCAAGATGATGACATGGATGACAATATGAAATACAGAACACGTGGAAGTAGTTTCTACCTTTCCTGTGAAGGACAATGTTGCTGTTGGCAGTGACAACAAAAGCCAGCAACCAAACATCTAGGTTTAAGCCATTCAGAAACCTTGATTAGTTGAATTATACCAGGTTATTGGCATTCTTTGTGCCTTCCACATACTGAATATTGTTATGGCTGCACGTTGAAAATGGGGATGTGTTTTGTGACAGAGCAGCTACTGGTGTACTTGGAGTCAAGGGTTTCGCAGCGAGCCCAATGAGCAATTATACAGTGTTAGAAATTGGGTCTCTGGTTGGCAGAGGTATGCACCCTGTCCAATTAGGGACTACAATCCTAGTCAGGGTAAGTCAGATGCACAACCTAAATTAACATGTGTTCACCCTCTGGTAGCTTAGCACAGAGCAGTTAGTCTTAACTTAAGAGGCAATGTGTAAAGTTTTTCTGCACGCTTAAATTACAGTAACATAGTGAAAAAACCACAAAAAGACTCCACACCAGTTCCGGGGAATAGAGAATATTTATCTGAGTAAAACAAGACCAAATTGACAAAAATCCACTACGTAGAACTTGAGATATGAATTTGTAAAGAATAAACTGCTATGTAGTGCTTAAAAGACAATAGTGCTTGAGGTCACGCTTGACTGAGATAAATCCAAACTTTCAGTTTGACCGCGATGGAGGGCAGGCCGGCTACAGGACCCACGCAGGGCCTGCTGAAAAAGTACCTTGGATGGAGCAAGCGTCCGCAACGAAGACTCGATGCGTTGGTTCTGAATCACACAGTCAGATCAATGTGTCGAAGTCGAGCCTCACAGTGATGTCTTCAGATCAGCACTGCATCAGCGTAGAAGGGCAATGGGTCGGTTCCGATTGGTGTAGAGGTGACAATGCGCAGATTTTGCAGTAAAACAGCTGCAGAACCCACTTCTGAGGACCAAGACTGGAGGTGTACATCAGGCAAGGGAGGACTCACTGACCGCAGAGTCCAACAGCTGAAGCAGAGTTGAAGGAAGTCTTTGATGGCCCTGAGACTTCAAGAACAGGGGACAAGCCAGCAAGCCCTTGGAGAAACTTGGGTTTAAGAATGTAGTGAGCAGGTCCAGTCTTTCTCAGTCCCAGACAAGAAGCAGCAGGCAGAAGGCCAACACAGCAAAGTAGGTAGCAAAGTGTGCAGTCCCTGCTAAAGAACAGCAATCTGCAGGCAGCAGCCCAATACAGCAAAGCAGTTGGCAAATAGCCAGTCCCTCCTGCAGCCCAGCAGATATACTTCCAGGCAGAATGTCCTTGATTCCACCAACGTTCTGATTTTGGTGGTGTCAGGGGTCAAGTACTTATACCCAGTTGTGCCTTTGAATTGGGGAAGACTTCAAAGAGACTTTTGAAGATCACAAGGTCCCTGCCTTTCCTGCCCTGGCCCTAGACTCACTACAGGGTGGCATGCAGCTCTTTGTGTGAGGACAGGCACAGCCCTATGCCGGTCCAAGTTTCAGCTCCTCCCCCCAATCTACCTCAGGAAAGCCCATCAGCCTGGTAATGGGCCATCCGGATGCAAATGTCACACCCCAGCTCCCTTTGTGTGACTGCCTAGAGGGAATGCACAAAGCCCAGCTCTCATCCAACCCAGACATGTATTGAGAGACAGGCAGAGGCTCGGAATGGTTAAAGTAAGAAAACAGCAACTTTCTAAAAGTGGAATTTTCAGACTTAAAATTTAAAATCCAACTTCACTATAAGTTTTGATTTAACATTGCGAGTCCAGAGACACCAAAAGCCAAATCTCTATATTTTACCAATTGGAAATTACACTTAAAAGATGTTTCAAGGCAATACAATGTTACCCTAGGAGAGAGATAGGCCTAGCAGTAGAGAAAAATGAATTTATAAATTTTTCACTATCAGGGCATGTAAAATTCAAAAGCACATGTCCTACCTTTTAAACGCATTGCACCCTGCCCATTGTCTCCTGCGCCGACGACCCACAGCTGATTCTCTCCCTCACAGACAAACCCACAGCCGCCAAGAGCAACTTCCACAACGGGATGAAGGCAGTCACCTCCTGGATGAAGGACAGCTGCCTCAAGCTTACCTCAGACAAGACAAAAGTCCTCATCCTGGGCTCCTCCCCGTTCGCCTGGGAGGACTCTTGGTGGCCCGCAGTGCTCAGAATCCCCCCAATCCCACGGACCACACATGAAACCTCTGCATCATTCTGGACTCTTCGCTCTCAATGAACCGCCAAATCAACTCTGTCTCCTCTGCCTGTTTCCACACGCTCCGCCTCCTTCATACGATCTTCAAGTAGATCCTCACTAAGTCCAGGAAAACGGTCACCCATGCACTTGTCGGCAGGAGACTTGACTACAGCAACGCACTCTATGCCTGCACCACCCAGAAGCTCCCAATAAAACTGAAGACTGTCTAGAACGCCTCTGCCAGACTCATCCTGAACATCCCATGCCATAAGCACATCACCGGCCACCTGAAAGACCTTCACTAGCTACCTGTCAACAAGAGAATTACCTTCAAGCTTCTCATGCATGCTGACAAAGCCACCCACAACGCCGGACCTGCATAACTCAACCACTGCCTCTCCTTCTGCACTCTCACCAGATATCTCCATCTGCCCAACTGGGACTGGCCACGTCACACGGATCTGCAGGACCATGGTCGGATGAAGATCCTTCTCCTACCTCGCTGCGAAGACCTGGAACTCCCTGCCTCTGCACCTCAGGCAGTCACCATCGCTGCCGCAATTCAGGAAGGACCGCTGCGACAGAACCGCAGACCTAGCCCCTCCCAGCGCCTTGAGTAGTCATGCTTTAAAAGACTCTGATTGCTTGATTGAAATCCTTAATCAGTCTAGGATCAGTCTTCAAACTGTATTTGCATCTGAGCATTGTGTCATTCACATGTCAAATACCACATACATTTAGGATAAACCTAGGAGCCACCCCTTCTCACTGGGCACCCCAGCCTCATTCCACTCATATATGAAATTGTGCATAAATTGCACAAACTTAGGTTCAAATTTGAGAGCAAGCACTCTGTCCCTTCTAGGACTCCCGGAGTCACATGGGCACTCACAGGAGGAATTGCACAAAAGACACCAGGCACACCAAGGTTCATGCAATTTACATCATAAATTTCAGAAGTCGAGGATACTGTTCAGGGATTCTGCGCGCACACAGAACTATGCGTAGGATTATGGGACCTTAGTGCATAGGGACTGAGTCATCCTACCACCTTAGTACCCATGAGCTCAGGACAGACTAGCTATAGTGTCTTACTTGCTCTCCTACTCACTCACAGAAAAACAAGTTATTAGACCCTCCAGAACACAACACTCCTGACTCTCTCAGGAATCGCGGTTGCAAGACACACCTTTTCACTCACACTCTTGTACTTGTCCACAATAAGATCTGACAGAGACACAAACAAGTTTAAAATATTTATTTTAACTAACGTGCTCTAATATGCAGTATATGTGCCAAAATAAGCAAGAAAATGCATAACACAAATATGGTCAGCATAGCAATTAGTCCATAAATCATGAAAGGAGTAGTCGGTATGAAAAGACAGTATAGCCTAATCTCCCTCCCCTTGCATAGAAGCAGAATGATTATATATTAGAAGATCTCTGGGTGTTATCTGCAGACCCCGTACCTCAGTCTATAGATGGTAGATCTACATCATAGGTGCTGTCTTGCTCTTCTCCCTGGAAAGGTCCCTCTCCAAGTGTGTGCTACCTATTCGTGTATTCCAATAAGACCAAAGTACATATTCCCAAACAACAGCTGGATCAGTATGTTTTGTCTAGGTGCTAGGGCCTGACCAGAACAGAACAACAAGGGGCATTTTGGATCGACCTTGCTCACAATTTTCAGACTAAGTCCCAGGAACCTGCAGAGTGTGAACACAGAAGTAGGTCCTCATGTGAAAACGGCAAAAGAGGCATTTGCAAAATAAACTTGTGTAGTAACGTGCGCAAAGCAGCTGACAGTCTGCAGCGTGCTCATGCTAACTTAGAGAAGACAACAATGTCCCCATGAGCCATGTGACACCCTCCCCTTGGGCAGGTCGGTAGCCCTAGAGTAAAATAGAAATCAGAGGTAAGCAGAGGCAAAGCATCTTGGTGAAAGGCCAAAGAGCCATCCAAATCCAAAGTAGAGTCATGGTGGACTAAAAAATGAAGCTGAATGAAGGTACTCAATATGATATCCATTCACAGCATATCTTCTGGGCCAAAAACTTTGCAGGATAAGTGGAATGCTATAAGCACCAACAAGCTGTCAGAACCTTCAGTATTAAAAAGATATGCCATTCAATTAAGCAATTCGAATGAGCAGACATGCTCCTCATATCCAGAGGCTGTCAGGAGCATTTCAGTGCAACCTGCGTTGAGCACAGATTCTCGAGTCTGCCGATGGTCCAAGTGCAGGATCGTACACAAAGCGCCTACCCACGGAACAGTCCTGGTCATGGGACATCATCAGACCCGTCAACAGTTCACAATCCAGGGCAGCATGTGACGTAGTGGACAGGCAGACATCCACGGCCCATTGAAAAGGGCACCAGAGGCAGTAGAATACAGGTTGCACGCAGGTGAAGTAAGCATAACAGAAGGTCAGCCAATAGTCAATGTTAAGAGCTTCTAATGGCATTAAACCAAAAAGCTGCCGCATCCGATCACAGTACAGCTGCAACTGGTCCCGGCTTGGCAGTACCACAGGTCAAGCAGCCATTATGGAGCAGCAGTAGAAGTACAGAATGCCGCAAACCAAGAGGAGCAGCAGCGGAAACCCTCCGAATATGCTGGAAAAAATAGAATGAATAAAAGCTGGGATTACTCCAAAAATAGTCTGAAACGAGGTGACTAGGCCGGAGCCCACAACCTTAAAAAAGTGGGCCAGGCTCGCGGTATCAGATGCATCAAATATTTGGTGAATTATTTCTTCAAAATGTAGGGGGAGATTCGTGTTTAGCAGTGATTGAATCTCACTGGACGTTCTCGCCACCTGCAATTCGAAGGTCTCACGAGCCGATGTGAGAGCCACTTCTTGTTGAAACAATAACACTTTGAGTCTGCTTAGCTTATTGAAATCTGTTTTCAAAGTTGGAATGGAAGGGCACAGAGAACTAGCTACAATCCTGTGTGGGGGTGGAAACAGGACATTGTTGCAACATGTAACACATTGTGAAACTCTTACTATATAAGGGATGCCTGCCTGTAAGCCACAGCAGTTTTGGTTATTTAGGATAAGATAACTGCTACTAGAAAGCAGAGTTAGCGTGGGAATAATAGCTGGGACCGGGGTCCCGCTTAAAAAACAAGCCAAGTTAGGGGCCGAAACATTGCAGGCGCCGTGAAGTTGTACTTGCTTACAGACAAGGGAGTGTCCTACTGTAGAATCACAATCCTCCCCTGCAAGGAAAACGTCCTTGTCTGCTTGCTGACAGTGGAAGGTGAACGGTAAGTCCCACAATTCATGAATATAACTGCTCCCAAGTGGTTCATATCTACCTACAGGATAGTGTTTCATGTAAGCTGTAAACTGGAAAAGTGAGATGGGCAACGAAATAGCACCATGTATTAACCTCACCGCTGAATCAGTTGCTGCTACATAAAATGACAACTGTTCTAGTTTCTCAATGTGTAACATAGTGTCTTTCATTGACATAAGTTTTTGTTTATCTGTCAAATTAAATGGTAAAAACAGAGCGGAAGCATTCAGGTAATCCCATGGTACTCTCCCATTTTTAAGTGTTTGCAAGGTCCAACCAAATTGCATAACAGAACGCAGCTGATTCTGATCATGGTACTGTTTATACTGTTATTAACCACAGCAAGTACTTTTTCTAAATGATCTTGATCAATTTGACGTAAGCGTACTGCTGCTTCCATTTGTGACAGTTTCCAAAACTCATTATATGCTGAATAAACAAAACGTTTAGTGGGAGGGGATTTTGGACCTAAAAGATAATCAGTAAGATTAATGTCACATGACAAAATTGAAAGATGTTTTTTCACAGACGACAGGCTGGAATGTTCCAACCATTGTTGACATAATTTACCAACAGAATATGTGGTAACCATATGAGATTGGGAGAAACGTGGGTCAGGTCTACTTTGAGTAAACCCTTTTGTGGCATTTGTAAAGCGTAAATGACAGGCATTGGTGTTCGTGGGCCACAGCAACCAACCCAAAGGGTCAATACTAGATGAATTAAGAGTACAGTTTTGAAACATAACAGTCAAGTCCTCAATCATGTAGTTGATATATGCATGCTATGTGTCATAGTCAGCCAAAGGTGGAATGGAAGGAGTATTTACATTTTTTAGCAGTGGCTAAACCAAAACAGGTAGTTTGCTGAACTGTCTGATTTAAAAATATTAGTTGAGACAGTATTAAACATACACAATGCAAGGACTCAGTACCCTGCACCTGCCAGCAAAATAAATCTGCATAGTTTGTGGAATTGAAATACAGATCTTCAGTATCAAATACAGTGTAATATTGCAAATCAGAAAACAGTGAGTAAACTGCGTTGATATCCCAGTCATCAGAGTGTATTCCAGGTAAAACAACATCACCCAAAGAAACTTGGAATATGTATGGAATTTGCAAGGTCTGCGTAGGACCATATACATCAAATGGCACTTTATCCCAAACGATGCCATCAGCGATTGGGAATGCTGAAATATTAACTAGGGCTTGATCTCTTTTCATTTTATGAGATGAGGTATGAGGGGCCAGAATTCCGTCAACCAAGTCTACAGCAGAGCATTCAGGTAAGTAGTGGCCATTAATCAAAAGGAAGAAGACAGACACGAAGCCAATCCACATGAAGAGGAAAACTATTGACAACACAATCCAGATGTATGTCTATGGTGGGACCAGTTAAGTTCTTTTTAACCAGGAGATGAAAACACAAATCCGTGTAGGAGGCACCGCTACAGAGGAAGACAACGAAGATGTATCTGACAAAAAATTATCTCTGTCCATATAATAACCACTGGAACCAAGCTGAAACAATGGGGGCTGCTCCTCATTGGAAGGTAAATGAATTGTACTTTCAGGAACATCAACTATAACTTCAACTGGTGGGGAAGCCTGCTCGTTTTCCATAGTTGTGGATGTAGAAGGCAAAACAGGCAATCAATTGAAGACTCCATCTCCCTTTCCAGTAACTGGGGAGAATTCGAGGAAACCGAATGCATTGGATGAAAGTAAGCATCCGTACGCAGAATGTGTGTAGGCATACTATTAAATATCGGCCATATAGTGTAACTTGACATGTTCAATGGAAATGAATCGATTCTCCTTGCGACCAAGTAGCGGAGGTAAGATCATAGTACGCATGCCTTTTAAACCAAGGACTGGGACCGGTGCATGGTACGATGGACCAAATTCTTTCTTGTTCTCCACCTTCTCTCGGACCAGATAACCAACTTTAGGAAGCCAGCCAGAAACCGGGATCAGCACTGCTGCATCCGTGGGTGAGGGTAAATAAGTTTTCGCAAGATTCTTTTGTAGATCCTGTAACATAGCACAACGGTTATCTACATCAAACATTGCGGCAGCCGCCACAACGTCTAGGCCATCAAGGTCTGGCATAAACATTTTAATGCCAAAGAGCATTTTGTACAGAGTCCACCCACCCAGAGATCTTCTAGGGAGATTATTTAGTGCACATTGGACTCCATATAGATGAGTCAATCAGCCCCGACCAGTACCTAATACCCTTGCCGTTAAAGATTGCTTTAAGTCACGGTTCATCGCCTCCACAACAGAATTTCCCTCAGGCTGATATGGAGATGAGAATTGCACCTGCACCCCCATAGACTTCATCGCATCCCGGTAAGCCTTAGAGGCAAAAGCCAGACCTTGATCTGAATGGAAGGTGCCACAGGCAAATGTCCCTACAAAGACACGCAAATCTTTTATAACAGTTTGAGCGTCAGCACTGCGTTGCAGCCAAACCCAAAGGAACCTAGTGCACGAATCCACAGCAACCAAAATATATTTGAAACATTGTCTGATGTCAAAGGACCGCAGTGATCAAGATAAATATAACCAAAGGGTTGATTTGAAATGAAAAGTTGAGTATGAGGTGGTCGTGAAACAGGAGAAGGCTTAATCTGTTGACAAATGTCACAGGATAGAACATATTTGTGCATTTGCTGATATAAGCCACGCCACCAAAAACGTTGCTGTAAAAGAGAAATTGACGCTGTGACCCCGGCATGTGCAGAAGCCATGCCTTCTTGGGCAGCCACAGTCAAAGAAAGTATGCGATCCTCGCTGGGAATCAAACTATCACCAAATGATGGAATAGTTATAAATGGAATTTGATCAGGTGTTAAATGATAATTGTAACATGAAGGGAATCCCTGGGGAAACTGTGTTCCGTCTGTCGTTGCAGCAATAGCCGCCAAAATGTCATCATCAATTTTAGTCATAGAACTAGTAACGGCTGCTACTGAACATGTGGCAACTGCAGATTTGGCTGCCTCATCAGCCATAGAATTACCAACGGTGTGTGCTCCCACACGCTGATGGCCCAGTGTATGGATGACATGTGTGAGTGGCAAACGTTCCTTAAGAGCGACCACTCTGGCCCAAAGCATTTTATGCTTTATTGCGCTACCTTTAGAATCACGAAAATCATTTTATTTCCAAAAACAAGTTGTCATTAAAGGACTGTACACAGTAAAAGGAATCGTACACTACAAGTATAGGTACTTCAGGATCAGCAAACTCAAGAGCCAAAACCAAAGCACATAATTCGGCCAATTGTGCCGTGCAATCCCCAAGGGATTGTATGTGAACCAAAGAGGATTTTAAATCACCGTTCACTATCATGCCTGGCACATTTTCGCAGGCCTTCGGAATAAGCATGTTTAGGACCAATGGCTGGCTTTTCAGACCCATCAGTATAAATTATACATCTGTACTGATCAAGAGGGAGTAGTGATAAAGGGGGAGGATGATCATGTTCATATTGTAAAAACTCTTGTGTTTGCAAAGAAGGAACAAAGATAAAATTGACATCAGCCAACGTCAACAAACTAGCCCATTGTATCCAACGAGGATGCATGGCTTTAGAATTTGGTATATTTGCCTTTGTGCAGCCTCGAAGGTGGGCACCAGCGAAACCATGAGAATGCATTTACCTTGAGCCAGAGAGCGTTCCTTTATAATTGCCATCTGTACTGCTGTCAAAAACATTTCTGTTGAAGAAAAGCTCATTTCTGCAGGACTATACAAATATGACTTATAAGCTATGGGAACTGTGTCCCTTCATTGAAATTCACGTGGGCGAATCTTAACGCTCCTGCCACAATCCTTATGACCAAATTTGTGGTATTGTCTCCAGTTAACAAGAATTGAGTCGTGAGCAGATCAGACTGCAAAGACCTAAGTAATGCGGTATGTTCCGGAAGCCAACTGGAAGAGGAAAAAGAAGGTCGTATCAACACAAATATATCGGTTAGATACGCTGGGCATAATCAGGAATGTAGGTCCTGCCGAAATTCAAGAAACCCAGCACAGATTGTAGTTTTTTTAGGGTAGATGGAGGTTGCAGTTGAGCACATTTCTCCAAAACGTGGCGGGCCACTTTTGTTATTGAACTCATAACCAAGAAAAAGGACAGCTAAAAAGGCAATATGCGACTTTACAAAATTGAATTTGTAACTCAACGTCGCAAAATGTGTGATAGTGCGATCCACGCGCATCCGTCAAATATATATCATCGACGTACGAAAAGGCATCAGGGTCAATTTCATGTAAAATCGACACAATGAGTGCTGCAAACACTCCAGGTCTATTCTTATATCCCATGGGCAATCTTGTATATCGTCTTTGATTACCTAGAGAGTTGAATGCAGTCAAGTCATGGCTTTCAGGAGCCAAGGCTGAAAAATCCATTGGAAATATCCAACATAGTTTTATATTTCTTCTGAACAATGTTGTTATTTACTAGTGCAGAGTTATGTGTGTTCTGTACCACAAAGGTACGAACATGACTGTTCAAATGTCAGTAGTCTAAAACTATACGATATGAACAGTCCGGTTTCATTATCAGAAAAAGAGGATTATTCATTGATGAAATACAGGGTTCAATTACACCCTGATATTCCAATTAAGTCAGAATGTCACCAAAGGATGATTTAGCATGACCTTTAATTGGATATTGCAGTTGGGACTGTAGTGTAGAACGCAAAGGCATAACATGCACTGGCGAATCCTTTTCCCAACCCGCCTGATTGCGATATAATGCAGGAGCTAAGCTTAGGGCCCACTCCGAAGCGTAAGCATTTTTAGTCTCCTCTGGGACATATTACGAAAAACAAGGTAGAATAACCTCCTCTCCCCTAGAGGAAGCGAGGACAAAAGGGGGAGGCCAATCAACCTCTGCCAACAAAATATCATAAGACGTTAGATTGTCCCAAAAGACTGCCTTGACAGTGCGTTTAATATCACCTTCAATTTGGAGGCTCACTTCATAAAGCCTATCAGGAGGAGCTACACAGGTGTCACTAGTTTCAACGGTAATAAAAGTGTCAGTTGTTTTTGCCTCCAAATGCTGGTGGAGTGTCTGCCACACTATGGTAACCTCTGCTGCGCTGTTGAGGAAAGTTACCACCCAACTCCTGTCGAGGAGGAGGGTTCACACCATCTGAGGCATACTTTACAGTCAAAGCGGCAACTTTTTTCTTCTGAAATGGGGCTCAATATTGATGTGGTTCCTCTTGCTTGAATTTCACATCAAACTGGCGCTGGGGGTCTCGCCTTGTCAGCGTAGACTCGCCTTGTATGCGATCCTGTCGCCCTCCTCCGCCAAATTGTTGATCCGATGATTCCTGAAAGGAACGAGGAGAACAAGGATCAGTAACATGGAACCTCTCGGGTGTTTTAATTTTAGAGCGGTCATGTAAATCATATTTACGTTCAGAAGCATCAGGTGGAGGTGAACAAGCACGAGAACCAGGCTTCTGTTGTTGCTGCCGCACATTCTTATTCCATGTCTTTTTTGGAAAGACTGGATGACTCTCCTTTTCAGGAGGGGGTTTACCTTGTGTCTGTGTAAATGGTCGGGACCCAAAACTATTGCGACCTAAGGACGAATACACATCCGCAATAATAATCGGCAACTGTTGCTCCCGATCAGCGTCCGCCACTGCTGCCAGGCATTGGCGCACCTGTAGGCAAACTGCTTCGCCCTTAATATTGGCCAGGATCATCTCGGAGATGATAGGGAACATGCCCACTAACTTCATCCCCAAATCCAGGGCTGGACCACCCCCGTGTTCATCCTGTACACGTTTTAGAACGTTCAGCAGAACGCTCATGGAGGGGGTGCCAAAGCACAGTGTATACACTGAAGCAAACACAGTCCCCCAAGTGTTGCAGTCCGCTAAAGGAGGAATCAGACCGCTCGGTAAACTCATCGTAAGGATTCTGTGTTTGTGGAGAAACAGCCAAAAGCTGCTCAATTTTTTGTGCAATCTAAAATGGTAAGTCCTCACGATTCTGTGGACGTTTTCCCATCACAGAGTTAATCATGACTGGACTAATCACAAGTCCTCTGCCCTGACCTGGTGCAGGTGGAGGAACTGCTCCACCCAGAGCTGCCTGAATGCACAAGACATAAACTGTATGACTCGTCTATGAAGATGAACTAATTGTGTATATAGCAGACGTAGCTCCATGATAGTAGCATATAGATAATTGGGATGTGGTGTAAAACCGGCCAAAACATGCCCAGTAGCCCCATCAATAGAAAAGGGACCCATTGAAACAAAAAACAACAGGGTGAGGAAGGGCACCATTAAATCAAATAGTGTGTTCCCAGGACGTCAACGGAACTCCAATCATCGCATAAGGACGATATGCTGTCAGAGGAGCAGCGGCCGTGTAAGTATGAAAAAAATTGTCATTAGCATTAACTGCAGGAAATGTAACCCAAGAATAAAACACCTTGAAGCGGTATGCTGGATCCGCTTCAACCACAAAAATAAAGGTAGCCCCCGCATTGGGGACCCCATGCTGAGTCAAATAACTTGTAACTGCCGCCCGACTATATGCCGGAATAGCAACCGGTTGTGCCAAAAAAGTCAATATAACGGTAGCGCAAAATGAGGTCTATAAACCTTTTAAACTTCAAGCTTGAAAAACCCACAGAAATAGGTGTACCCTACAAATGCAAGAGGTAAAGCCCCCCCACCACGGATGTCTCTGGGAACCGGTGAGAGGGTATCGTGGACAAGCACAAGCGCTACTCAGGGGTACTGTTTATAAGGACCGGACCAAACGTTGGCGGTGTCATGTTGCAGGGATTCTGCGCACACACAGAACTATGCGTAGGATAATGGGACCTTAGTGCATAGGGACTGAGTCATCCTACCACCTTAGTATCCATGAGCCCAGGACAGACTAGCTATAGTGTCTCACTTGCACTCCTACTCACTCACAGAGAAACAAGTGATTAGACACCCCAGAACACAACACTTCCGAATCTCTCAGGAATCGCGGTTGCAAGACACACCCTTTCGCTCGCACTCTTGTACTTGTCCACAATAATATCTGACAGAGACACAAACAAGTTTAAAATATGTAGTTTAACTAATGTGCTCTAATATGCAGTATACGTGCCACAATAAGCAAGAAAATGCATAACACAAATATGGTTAGCATAGCAATATGTGCATATATCATGAAAGGAGCTGTCTTTATGAAAAGTATAGCCTAACCTCCCTCCCCTTGTATAGAAGCAGAATGATTATATATTAGAAGATCTCTGCGCGTTATCTGCAGACCCTGTACCTCAGTCTATAGATGGTAGATCTACATCATAGAAGCTGTCTTGCTCTTCTCCCTGGACAGGTAACTCTCCAAGTGTGTGCTACCTATCAGTGTATTCCAATAAGACCAAAGTATGTATTCCCAAACAACAGCTGCATTGGTATGTTTTGTCTCGGTGCTAGGGCCTGACCAGAACAGAATAACAAGGGGCATTGTTGATCAACCTTGCTCACAATTTTCAGACTAAATCCCAGGAACCTGCAGAGTGTAAACACAGCGGTAGGTTCTCATGCGAAAACGGCAAAAGAGGCATTTGCAAAATAACTTGTGTAGTAATGTACCCAAAGCAGCGGACAGTCTGCAGCGTGCTCATGCTAACTTAGAGAAGATGACAATGTCCCCATGGGCCATGTGACAATACATTGGGGAGCATCCCTCAACAGTGGAGCGCAACTCCAGCCACTTGGCTCACTCATCATAAACTGTGATCAAAATCACATGCACGCATGCAAACACTCACACACACACACTCACACACACACAGAGATGTCTGTCTGATCCTACAGCACATGTAGAAAGTCAATTGTGTACAAAATGGATGTCAGGTCCAGTACCTGAACGTGGAACACTGAACATAAAATGGCTGCTACATAAATCTGGTGGTACACTTCCTTGTCAAAAAGTAGTCCAAAATGTTATTAGAGAGCATATTTAGTAGAAATGCCTACCCAGATCCCCACAATGGGGCCCTACATGATAAATAGCCTCATTTCACTTCCACAAGGTCATGGCTTGAGAACCTGCATGCACAAACAACAAATGAATAACATAAACAACAATAAACTACCACAGTCTTATGACCTAACCATCAGCCAATCGAATTGAAAAAATAAATCGGGGAGGGATGCAGCAGACAAAGAGTTTATTTTCAGTTCAGATGATATATAAATGAACAATTCCCAACAGGTAACAGGACACTGGAAAAGACCTACAGACACAGTCTCTACAGTGCTCCTTTCGTCTATGAGCCTAGATTAAGGTAAAGGTTTTCAAAAGGCACAGTAACATTTGCAATAAAAAAAGCTCACGAGCAGTGCTGACTGATGACAATCGCAATGGTGCCCAAGTGGGCTGCTAGGATAAAACACTTTATAGCCTCAGTGGAAAACAATCAAGTGACATATTCTCATACACATCCACTATAAGGAAAAAACGTGTTACCAATGTACTAAACTACCGCACAGAATATCGTGGAAAGCTATGCTATACTGAATATTAATCCAAGAGAAAATCAGGTATTATAGGGTCACTAGCTCCATTGCATTGGCTTCCCTACAGTTTGCAACAGGGTGCTGCTAAGGGGTTTGACCATAGGTTCATGTTGTCACTCTGCTTCAAACACGTTTTAGCCTGCAGGGGTTAGAAAAATGGTCCAGCTGTAACTTCTCCTTGTATAATGATAGCCAAGAATTTAGCTTCAATGCAGAATAACCATCAACAACACAGGTACTGCATCTCTGGCGCTCACCCCACTCCCACCTTGGTTTCTTCCATTCCTTTTTACCGTTTGCAAAACTATATTAGAATGTGCTTACATTAGTTGGAATAATGTGTTGCTTGTACTATATTTTGCTGCTTTATATACATTTCTGTGCTTTATATAACATTCCATTGCGATAGAATTGTGACATACCTCATGCCATGTCTTAGACGCTTTCTTTCCACCTTTTCATTCAGACCATAGTCCAACTTCATTGCTCATAGGCATAGACCTTGAAAGCACATTAAATACTTGTCATCGATGTGTGAAAATGGCTATGGGGTGTATAGCATCAATGCTATTAGGGCTTAACATAACTCTTTCCCAAAGATACATTTCCCTTAACCTCAGGAACCACAGCCCCTACTCTAGGGGCTTAATGGAGTGCTGCTCTCCACACCCCTTTAATATACCAGATATGCCCTTCACCAGTTCCACGAGAAGTTGAAGACAGAACTGTATGCTATAGGGTGAATAGCAGCACAGGGGATGGTCTGATATTAACTTACAGCACTGGGTCACTCTGGAATACGGTGTAAAACCGATGAGAAACGCCAGGTTGTTGTGGTATGTGTTCTGTTCTGTTCACACCAAACCTCATCTGCCCTCATTGTTCCTCTGGCATGCACACTGTGTGGGAGGAAGAGAGAAGTGAGTGCTTTGCTTATCTCAATGCCACAAAATACTCCATTCATGCTACCACTATGGTGCCCTCTGTTCTTCTGCATGACAGCAGTACCCAAAATCCTTCAGGGAGACTCGCTGGACTGAACTCCTCACCAAAGTGAAGTGTATGCTGTCGCACCACCTGCTCTCCTGCCTTCCTGTCATAGCTGTTAATAATATGGAAGACTGTTGTATCTGGTTTATGGTATTATGCATCTTTCGTGATTCTCTGGTCCCTGCTGCTCAGCCAGTGTGTAAGTGCTGTCTGGAATATTGGTGTGCATGGTGATGGAATGTGAGAATGCCTGTGGTGTGAGTGTCAGTTGGAGTATGGGCTGAGCAGCAGGGAGGCTGCTCCTGGTGGGGCTTACTACAGAACGTACTAGAAGACCATCCTAGGAACTGAGATCAATTAATCTTTCATCTACAACCTTACCTCGGCCACTGGATTTCCTCTATACATCATAACAAATACCTATTGTACTGAGGATGCCTACAAATAAGCTGCACCATGATGACAATCAGACACCCTTCTCACACCGTAGAAAGAAAGCTATTGAATGAGTCATTGAATTGATTCTTTCATTATGTCAACGGGAGAGATGATAAGTAAGGGGATAAAAATACATGAGAACTGTTGTCTGCATGTCTCAAAGCATGTGCAGGAGTGGAAAAAAACTGAATTTTAAAGCAACCAGGTTTGAAAGACTTACATAGACTAAGTAATAGTGCTTATTTAAAGATTGGTACTGATCATGATATCTTTTGTTTTAAATTAAAATTGGAAATCCTCCTGAGGAAGGGATTCGCGTTAACATGGATCAAGGGCTATACACTGAATGAACACATTGAAACCAAAAAAAAGTATTTTTAATTTCAAGTAAAATAGATTAACAAAATACATAGAGAAATAAAATGGAATATCATGCACTTTAGAATGGGTTAAATGCAGCAATGACTGGCAGGGATCGATAGTTCAATAGTCCAGAGCCTGGGTGCGACCCCGATTACTCTTATAATGTTAAAAATGATGAGGATTTTTTTTCAAGAAGAATGTGTACTGATTAGAAAAATATAGATTATTCATAAACTTGACTTTGTAGTCATGGTGCAATATATAGGTAGAGAAAAGAAAGTGTTAGATCTAGAAAAATATATTTCAGTGTTCTTTCTTTTTGCATACGCATCTAAACAACATTCCGATCAATTTTTCAAATCCAAAGCATATTTATCTAGCATTATTAAACCATGTAAAACACTCTAGGTATAAATGTAGAAGTCCAGTTTGCTATCTTTGTAATCTTATTATAACACCCTCCATGTCTCACTTTTCCTTCTTCAAACCCCTGCCTTGTGAATTCCACATAAGATCACCGCACAGAGAGAGAAGATCAGCCTGGTAGCATTTCAAACTCATCTTCTCTGCCATCACATCTTGGGAGTCATGCTCTGTAAACTTCCATTTGATAGCTTGTGCTGCTTTTATTCCAACTCACATTACTTCTGGATCATCGGCAACATATTGGCTTCCTCTGAATAGGCTGTTACTTTACTGTGCTTGATGTCTTTGAATTATAAAGTACCATACCCATTTGGACAGGAAAAAAGAGATCTTATATACACACATGCCACTTTCACTTATTTATATCTTGCTGTGCTTTTGTTGATTTCTCTCCTTGTTTCTGCTTTAGCAGTAAAGGTCACCACTGTGTTTCACAATCTCCTTATTGAACAATAAAGCACCTTGTTCAGAAATATTGAACTTACATTAAGACATTACCAATAATGGAGAATAATTAATCCACAAATGGAAAATGTGATACATCTTGCAATGCCAGACACGCAATACATTAGAATGTGCCCATTGCTATTTAGAATATGTACAAATTGTAATCACTTCATGGTCACCTTCGACATATATAACATTTAGTTTCAGATGTACTCAAGTTTTACTGGTTTGCGAATGCAAAAACAGGAGAATGCAATGTGCTAAACAGAAAGACAGTTGTTTTCGCAAACATTGCATAGACACTCAAATGATCAACGAACCAAAAAATAGCAAATAAAATTTGAGGATATCTAATAGCGATTACTTAATAGCAAATCACAATCGCTAGGCACTAAACATTAAATATTTCAAATGCTTGCAAAATAGAGCTTTTGCACTTGCAAAAAATCACAAAGGGGAAGCACGTGGTTGCCAGATGCAAGCAATAAAAAAGTTGTTTTTTCTCATCTTATTTTTACTTCAAAATGGCTGTGCTTTATCTCATCACATAAACTAGTGGATGAGACTTGTCAATGCAGCAGAGTAGGATAAGGCAGCAGGAGAGAATAGCTAGGGTCAAAATCATAATACTAACCAGAGAAGGAAACCGATGCCATGTACAGTTTTAGCAAACAGGTGATACATGCCCCAGTTAATGAGCTTGATTCAGTACTACATAGAAACACCCAAAGACATGAGGCTATACCCATATATACATGGGCCCATATTCAAGGCAGCTCCTTTTCACAGGCGGATTTCAGAGTATTGTAGTTTTTTTTGTAAAGTTATGGGTACAATGATGCCCAGGATTAGCACCCATATTGCAATTTCAAGTACACCAGAGAAAATACAAGAAACATAAGAAGATTTGAATAGACTTGAACATTTTCCTATAGAATGTTCCTTGATTTATTCCACTAATGACACAGAATATTCGTACCATAATTGAAAATCTCAGCACACATTAAACATACAGGTTGTTTGCAATTGGGAAAATTAGATTACTGACCTTGTGGTATGATACCCTGGGAGTATGCATGATTCTTATATGTTACAGCACTGTGGACTTTATAATTGCATGGCCAGAGGAGACGTTAATGATAGTTATTTCTTAGGTAATGTACTAAAGAACTGAGAAGCAAAGGCATGATAAAGATTACAGTGATGAAACAGCATGCAGGAGTGTTGCCTGTTGTGCTATGTTACACAACATTGCTACCAGAAAAGGTCCTCACTTGCTCTAGATAGCTCTGATGAAATGATGTTCCACAACCCTTCTTACCCAACTACAAGCTGCAGGAAAGCTTAGGTGTAGGAAAATGCCTCTTTTTGCATGATCACCCCATTTTTTTGGACTGATGCTGATGTTCTTTTGACTCTGTAAACTGCGACTCTGCTAACCGGTCCCCAGCACAAGTGTGCTGACCCCTTAAAACATTTTGAAATTGACTATTCTCCTAAATAGCCAACTAGTCCTATAAGTCCCTAATATGAAGTACTAAGTGGATCCAGGGCCTGTAAGTTAAATGTCATTAGTGGACGGCAGCACACATTGTGCCACCACTAGAATTACAGTGCAAAACATGACTGTAGACCTGCCACTAGTAGCCTGGCTATGCAGCTTTAAACTGCAAATTTGAGCTGTTAAAATAAACCATTATGACAGGTTTAAACGCTCCTTTTAAATACTAATACGCTACCCTAAGTAAGCCTTAATGTGCAATAAGGCAGGGTGCATGGTATTTAAAAGTATGACATTTAAACTTTTGATGTAAAACATGTTGTTACAGTAACGAAAACCCAAAAGCTATTTTCACTGTAGCGGGGTTAGCTGTTCCAAAGGAAATCATTGGGATACATTATTAAATAATAACATTATCTCCACTTAAAACAAGTACGCTACAGTGTCTTGACGTGGAGCCAAGAGACAGCGGCGACTACTCGCTGACTTTTGTTATGAGTCGCAGTGTAGTGGATTTACAACGTTTCTGGAACACTTCCAATCTTGACGGCCTTATTATATGAATTTGAGATAGAGGCCTTTTTTGACAGTAGTGGACTTACATCCTTTGTGGAATGCTTCTAATGTGATGGCCATATCGTTCTGAACTTTATATTATGGACCTTTTTGACAGCCCTGAAGAAGTCGTGGTATGACTAAATACCGACGAAACACGTGTTGGCTGTATCGAACTGAAGATACATGGCTGTATTAAAATTGAAGGTAAATATACTGTTTACATAAAATGGATCAATATTGAACTGTTGTAAGGAATCTGCATTTGCCGTGAAGAAACACAATACTGACTACCCCAGACTGTATATTTTGGATTAAAAGTGGACTCATCGCTTAATTTTGGACTTTTTTGTTGTGCTCGGATTGGTAACTTGACAAAATGGTTGTTCCCTTCTTTGAGGGTTAATGGTTGGGGTTACTGTGGTAACTGACCCCTCCTTTCCTAGTAGCACCCCTAATACTGTGTCGCATTTACTCTCCTCTATACACATTGCAGAGTGTCTGTAGCTGGTGATATACATGGTTACCACATATTCAACTATTAAGTAATATTAGTCCGTGCTATATACAGGAGTATACAAGTGATTTTACGCTACAATTGTTGCAGGGATTCTGCACATATACAGAACTATGCGCAGGAAAGAGGACCTCAGTGAATAGGGGTTTACCAACCTACCACATTAGTACCCAAAATCCCAAACCGACTAGCTATGGTGTCTCATTTGTTTTCCGACTAACAGCGAAGCTACCTATGATTAGACAACCCAGAACACAACACTCCCGACTCGCTCAGGAATCGCGGGAGCCAGACAACTCTTTCGTTCACTCACTCATACTTGTCCACAATGCGAGTAATCAGAGTCACGGTATAGTTTAAAATGTTTATTTTAACTAACGCGCTCTATGGTACAGTACACGTGCCATTACTAGCAGCAAAATGCATAGACACAATATAGTCAGCATTGTCACAATTCCATAGAATATAAACGGGGATATCATTTTATAAAGACAGTGGAAAAGGACTACAATACCTAACCACCCTCCCCGTGGCAAGAAATAGTTTATTATAAAAAAGAAGACCTCTTGGCTTTGTCAGCAGACCCCATACCTCAAGGCCTAGATGAAAGGTGACATCTCAGGACAAGCACAGCTCTTCTCTCTGGAAAAGAGTCTCTCCAAGTGCGTGCACAACATGTTTAGCTTGCAATATTAAAGCATATGATTTTCAGTAGTGCAGCTGTGTGTCATGTTATGTGTAGGTTCGAGGGACTGACCAGAACAGAATAACAAGGGGCAATGTTGATCGACCTTGTACATCGTGTGCAGACTAAACCTCAGAGCACGACAGAGAACGCGAAAAACAGACAGTTCTCATGTGAAAGGGCACAAACAGAGTCTTGCAAAATCTATGCATGCAGTGTTTTGCGCAAAAGCAGCCTCATGGCAGCGAAGCTCATGCTAACATAGCAGATGTCAACAATGGACCCATAATCCATACTACACCCTCCCCCTGGTAAGGCCATCGCATGTACACATAGTTCGAAAACAGAGTTCAAAAAATGAGAGTGTAAAAAAAAGCAATTAGGGAAAAAAGTAAGTTCGTTTAAGGGCATCAAAAATCCAAGGGCTGGTGAATTTAATCCATCAGAGTGTAGGAGCAAAAAAATGCAACACCCTCCAGAAGGAAATCATTGTTGTTGGTAGAGAAAAGGGATGCCATCCAGTTTATCAAATCGAACGAACAAGTGTGCTCCTCATATGCGGTTGCCTCCATTAGCATCTCTGGACAACTTGCGTGATATTCGATGTAACTTTGAAGTAAGAGATTCTGCTCAGCCTCACAGACATCCCATTGAGCCAAGATTCCAAGTGCAGCCGCATGCGCCATAAAGCCAATCCCAGAACAGTCCCACTCATGGGCCACTGAGGGACCCACCAGCTGGGCGAAATCCGGGTCCGGACATGACGAATTGGAGAGGCAAAAATCCAATGCCCATGTAAACGGACATTTTAGACATGTAAAGATAGGTTGCATGCAAGTGAAGTATGCAAAGTGGAAGGACAACCCATAAGACACACTGAGAGCTGCCAGCGGTAGTGTACCGAAGCATTCATGCATGCGGTCACGAAGCAATCGCAGCTGGTCTTGTCTGTGCAACACCAAAAGAGGATCAGCCATTGCGCAGCAGACACAGTAGAAGCAGGATCCCAGCAGCTAACGCCAGCATTAAAGGGAATCCACCAAAGACGCTGGAAAAGATAGAATGAATGAATGCAGGTATAACACCAAATATTCAAAAACAACAATTGATGGACAGAATGCAGAACAATGTCATACATTCACCCCAGTACAGAGATCTGGGCCAAATCCATCATTTTTTTGCTCGCCATTCCAGTTTGAACCCAGCCATATGCAAATCAGTCTTGACCCTGTGCCTCATGGGAACAGTCCAGCCCAAACTGCCAAGCCAGGTCCTCCCTGGACTGGAAACAAGCATCCTAGGACCGGTTTTGGGGTTTCACCCCTCTTCAGCCAGGATAGCTTGATTCCAGTGGCATGGAGAGCACGGGACCCACGTCTGGGCATACCCGTCCCACTCGGGGTGACAATTGCAAAAACAACAATTGATGGACAGAATGCAGAACAATGGGCCAAAATCGGGCAGTTCGGGCTGGACTGTTCCCATGAGGCACAGGGTCAAGACTGATTTGCATATAGCCGTGTCTGAACTGGGGTGGCAAAGTGAGCTAAAGAACGATGATGGATTCAACCCAGATCTGTGACTGGGGGTGAGTGTCTGAAAAGTTTCAGCGCTCCGTCCATCATCTCTTTGTGTTTGCTTTGTTGCCCTAAGTTGGCAGGGTATGCCCAGACGTGGGTCCCTTGCTCACTTTGCCACTGGATTCAAGCTAGCCTGGCTGATGAGGGCTGTTAGCCCAAAACCGGTCCCAGGATGCTTGTTTCCGGTCCAGGGAAGACATGGCTTGGCAGTTCGGGCTGGACTGTTCCCATGAGGCACAGGGTCAAGACTGATTTGCATATAGCCGTGTCTGAACTGGGGTGGCAAAGTGAGCTAAAGAACGATGATGGATTAAACCCAGATCTGGTACTGGGGGTGAGTGTCTGAAAAGTTTCAGCGCTCCGTCCATCATCTTGTTGTGTTTGCTTTGTTGCCCTAAGTTGGCAGGGTATGCCCAGATGTGGGTCACTTGCTCACTTTGCCACTGGATTCAAGGTAGACTGGCTGATGAGGGCTGTTAGCCCGAAACCGGTCCCAGGATGCTTGTTTCCGGTCCAGGGAAGACATGGCTTGGCAGTTCGGGCTGGACTGTTCCCATGAGGCACAGGGTCAAGACTGATTTGCATATAGCCGTGTCTGAACTGGGGTGGCAAAGTGAGCTAAAGAACGATGATGGATTCAACCCAGATCTGTGACTGGGGGTGAGTTTTTGAAAAGTTTCAGCGCTCCGTCCATCATCTCTTTGTGATAACACCAAATATTGTCTGAAAAGAAGTCACAAGGCCAGAGTCGACAGCTTTAAAAAAATGAGCAAGGCCACTTGTATCAGACGCATTAAATATGCGGTGTATTAGCTCCCCAAAATGCAGTGGGAGGTTAGTAGATAAAAGTGTTTGAATTTCGCCAGCAGCGCTAGCCACCTGCAGGTTGAAGGTTTCTCGTGCGGAAGTAAGGGCGACTTCTTGTTGGGTTAAAAGCGCCTTTAATCTGCTCAACTTGTTGAAATCTGCTTTCAAAGTTGGTATGGAAGGCCAAATTGAGCTATCGAGCTGCCCACGCGGGGAGGGAAAAAGCAAATTTTTACAACAAATTACGCATTGTGAAACCGTTACTATGTATGGTATACCAGCCAGCAAGCCGCAGCATTCTTGGTTATTTAGAATAAGATAATTACCGTTAGTAAGCAGAGTGAACGTGGGAATTATTGCCGGAACCGGATTACCTTTCAAAACACATGCAAGGTTCGGAGATGACATATTACATGCTCCGTGCAACTTAATATTTTTACAAACAATGGAATGACCCACTGTCGAATCACAGTCCTCCCCTGTAAGGTATACTTCAGTTTCTTCCCGCAAACATCGGTAGGTAAAAGGCAAAGACCACAGTTCATGCAGAAAAGCGCTACCCAGGGGTTCAAAGCGGCCTAGCGGGTAATGTTTCATACAGAAGCTGAATTGGAACAGCGAGAAAGGCAAAGATATAACCCCATGAATTAGCCAAACAGCAGAGTCAGTTTCCGCTTGTCAAAGAGTCTTACTTGAAGTTTCCCAGGTTCTTCACGGGAGCAGAATGAAGCCTTTTCCCAATGCCTCTCTGAGACCCCCTCCACGCTCCCCTAGAATATTTCCAGAGAGTATGAAGGGACTCCCAGGGGGGAATGGGGATGGGGACAGAGAAGAGACAGCCTCATCTTCATATATTGGTGTCTTCTATGCACTGCCACTTCTAGTACTCTCCTTTGCTTTTTCTTCAATCTACAGACACTGAGAAATAAAAGAACATATTACTACAGTCTAATCATGCTCTATGACTCCCTCAGTATTTTCTATGACTCCTCACAACTTACCCCTTGAAGACTGGGGCTATTGCCTCTCTTCTATTTGTTTAGTAATTGGTGAATATACTCCACAGAGAGAGAGAGAAGTGGAGCAGTTGAAAATCCAAGGAATACCCTTAGTCTTGTATTGGTAGAAGGGACTAAGTAATTTTCTCTATTTTCTAGTGATAGTCTAGGCAAATGTATGTGTAAATAACCCAACCTCTTTCTCTCTGCAGGTGAGGCAAGAACCATAGAATACCCCAAGAGGAACGAAGGTTCAGGTAAGTAATATTTTAGAATTAACAATTTCTTTTTCTTTAAGTCTTTTAGAACGTTTCCAAGGGTACTTGCGTGACTAGATAAACAGGTGCTGGAATTTAAGCAATGAAGGGCTCTAAAAAGCCTCTGGAATGCTTCTGCTGAGTTCTTCTTCAAAATTCTCGGAACCTCTTCTTAAACTAAACAACTCCCGGCGCGAAGCAAGAAAGCTAAGCTACCGCCAAAAAGTGCACAACGGAAACTCTGACTACTCTGATGCTAATGCGGACGAACGCCTAAGCACTGCTGTTCGCCTGACGAGCTCGGTGAAGTGCGCGGTGCTGAGGGACAGCACGAGCTTCAGCTGTGACCGAGGCCTCACGCTCTTCATCAGAGAGCTGTAACGCTAATCCTGCACTAGCAGCCATCTTGGAGGACCACAATTTGATTAAAGCAGTCCAAGACTGGTCGTAATATTTTCTGTTAATGTGGGGCGCATTATGACACCTTTTGTTCAGGGGAACAGAGGTAGACCCCACTAACTGACATGCTTTTGTATGTCTTAGACCATGGTTCCTGACACCGCTACAGAAAAGGGCAAAGGGTCTATTTTTTCTATGTGTAGAAGAGTGTAAAGTGCATCTTTTATGGACATGAACTGCTGTTTGTCAGTCAAATTAAATGGTAAAAACAAAGCAGTCGCATTCAAATAATCCCATGGTACTTTTCCCATTTTTAGAGTTTGCAAAGTCCATGCAAATTGCATCACGGAACGCAATTCATTTTGACCATGATATAACAGAGACACATCTTCTTGCACAATATCAATAACAGAAGAAACAATATTATCCAATGTGTAAATGCGGGAAGGTAGTGTGTTAATACTGTTATCGACAACAGCTAGAACCTTTTCTAAGTTCGCTTGGTCTATTTCCCGCAGACGTTACACTGCTTCAATCTGTGAAAGTTTCCATATTTCATTTTAAGCTGCGTAATAGAATCTCTTTGTTCGAGGAACCCTGGGTCCCAAGACAAAGTCGGCCAAATTAATGTTATCGGACAACAATGCTAAATGTTGTTTAATGGACAATAGTGTAGAGTCAGTGCTGCAACCACTGTTGACATAATTTTCCAACCGAATAGCTTGTTACCGAATGTGTATCTGGAAATCTTGGGTCGGGTCTGTCTTGCATGTAACCTGAATTAGGTGTTATGAAAACGGAGTTGGCAGGCTTTCGAATTCATCTGCCAAACTAGCCAACCTAAAGGATCCATTTCAGATACATTAAACATGTTATTTTGAAACAAAGATTGTAAGGCATCAATGGTATAATTCGTGTATTTGCACCAATTATTATACTCAGCTAATGAGGGAATGGCAGGGGCGTTCAACTTTTTTGCAGTTGCTAAACCAAAGCACGTTGTCTGGTAAACTGTTTCATTTAAAAACAAAATCTGTGTTGGGATGAGGCAGGCACGATGTAAGGCTTCAGAGCCTTGTATCTGCCGGGTTTTAGAACCCCAGATCGATTTCAAATCAATGGTGGCCTTCCAGTGATCATAACCCCTGACTGACAGATCATGTCTGAAAGAATTTGAGTAAATTAATTTCGTATGGGTCAACATTACTTTGGGAGATGAAGGAATATTTAATTTAAAATAATAAGACTTGGGTGTTGACCTGTCAAAATCTGTAAAATATGTAAATGTATTTCTAAGTGTTCGCGAACTACCTCTTATTGGTGTAGGGCAATGTTCCCACTGTGTGTAATTAACAACAGGGCATAATGTATTAGTCTTATGTAGGAAATGATGCCCATAATGCTGATAACAGAATAAATCGGCATAATTGGCAGAATTTAAATATAAATCTTCAGCATTAAAAGCAGCATAATACTTCAAATCGGAAAACAACGATTGTATTGCATGCACATCCCAGTCGTCTGAGCGTATGTCCTTTGTTACCACATCACCCATGGAGACGCAAAAGACATATGGAACGTTAATTATGTCAGTCGGCCCATGGACCTGGTAATCCACTTTATCCCAGATGATGCCATCCGCAACTGGAAATGCTGAAATGTTAACAAGAGATTGGTCACGCTTCATGATGTGGGAAGATGAGTGAGGGGCCAGAATACCATCAACCATGTTCACAGCAGAGCGTTCTGGTAAGTATTGACCATTGATGAGTAGGAAAAACACTGTCACAAACCCAATTGACATGAAAAGAAAAATCGTGATCATTATTAACCAGATGTATGTCCAAGGAGGGACCAAATAAGTCTGTGTAAACCAGGAAACAAAAATAGACAATTTGGTAGGGCCAATTGAAGTGGTGGAAGATGAGTCAAAAGAAAAGCTGCCATGGTGTAAATGACTTTCGGGCAAGCCATGCAAAGACTCACTTGTGGGATAAGTATACTCAACTTCCTCGTTGCAGGAGGGACAGGTAAATGGTCAACAACAGGGTCCATCTCGATGACAGTGTCATTATGTGAGCTGAAAGATGCGCTAACCCCAGGATTTCTCGAAATTGTGGGGCACGAAACAGCAGGTGTCACACTATTCAGAATCGGCCAGATGTTGTAGCTTGACATTGTCAATTGAGATGTATCTGTTGTCCTTGCGACCAGAAGACGGTGGTAAAATGACTGTATGAGTACCCTTCAAGCCAAGCACTGGAACCGGTGCATGATAAGAGGGACCAAATTATTTTTTGTTCTCCAACTTCTCTCGGACCAGATCACCAACTTTTGGAAGCCAGCCGACCACCGGAATCAGCAGTGCAGCATCTGTTGCCGGAGGCAAATGTTCAGTAGCAAGACGAGCATGGGTCTCTTGTAGGTCCTGTAACATAGTAGAATGATTATCTACGTCAAAGGTCGCGGCTGCCGCCGTAATGTCTAGACCATCAAGGTCTGGCACAAACATTTTGATGCCAAAGAGCATCTCGTATGGGGTCTGCCCACCCAGAGGTCTTCTAGGGAGAATATTAAGTGCACGTTGAACCCCATACAAGTGGGCCAGCCAGTTCCTGCCAGTACCTAAGACTCTAGCTGTCAAGGATTGCTTTCAGTCACGGTTCATTCGCTCCACAATTGAATTGCCCTCAGGCCTGTATGGAGACGAAAACTGCACCAGCACCCCCAAAGACTTCATCGCGTCCTTGTACGCCTTTGAGGCGAACGCTGGACCTTGGTCTGAATGAAAGGTGCCACAGGCAAAGATGCCTACAAAGACACGCAAATCCCAGATGACATTTTGAGCGTCAGCACTGCGTTGTGGCCAAACCCAAAGGAATCTAGTGCATGAATCAACTGCAACCACAATGTATTTATATGCAGTATCAGAAGTAAATGGACCGCAGTGATCAACATATACACATGCAAAGGGGCGATCCGCAATGCACAGCTGTGTTTGTGGTGGACGTGTTACCGTAGACGGCTTGATTTGTTGACAGATGTCACACAAAAGCACATAAGTACGGGTCTGTTTATATAAACCATGCCACCAATAACGTTGCTGCAAGATAGAAACAGTCGCGGACACTCCAGCATGGGCCGAAGCCATACCTTTGTGTGCGGTTTTGATTAAAGTGTGTCTGCGGTCCGCGTTGGGAATCAGCCGATCTCCAACGTCAGGTATTCTAGCAAAAGGAACATTTTCAGGAGTTAACTGATAAGAATACTTTGAAGGCAAACCCCGCGGATAATCAGAGCCCTCCGCAGTTGCAGCAATTGCTGCCAAAATGTCATTATCAATTTTAGTCATGGACCTTGTAACGGCTGCTACTGAACACGTGGCTACTGCAGATTTGGCTGCTTCATCAGCCAAACAATTTCCAAGAGCGTGTGCTCCCACACGCTGATGGCCAAGAGTATGTATAACATGTGTGAGTGGCAGACGTTGTTTAAGATCCGCCACTCGAACCCAAAGCATTTTATGCTTAATTGTGGTGCCTTTGGAATCTCGATAATCATTTTGAGACCAAAAGAATAAGTTGTCATTGAAAGACTGAACACAGTAATATGAATCGCACACAATGAGTGTAGAAACACTTGGATCAGCAAACTCGAGAGCAAGAACCAGAGAGCGCAGCTCTGCCAATTGGGAGGTACAGACCCCTTGCGCCTGTGTATGCACTATATTAGACTTAAATTCACCATTCACCATTGTACCAGCCACAATAGCGTAAGTGCTGAATAAGCATGTTTAGAACCAGTGGCCGGTTGCACCGAACCATCAGTGTAGATGATACATGTATACTCCTCCAAGGGAAGCAAAGACAGAGGAGGTGGATGAACGTGTTCATACTGCAAGAACTCCTGCATCTGAAGAGAGGGGTCAAAGATAAACGTGACATCCGGAGACGTCAAAGAAGTAGCTCATTGTATCCAACGGGGATGTAATGCTTTAGAGTTTGCCACACTCGCCTTAGTTACTGCTTCTAAAGCAGGGAAAGGTGTAACCACCAGAATGCGTTTCCCCAGTACCAGTGCATGTTCCTTCAGGACCGCCATCTGCACAGCCGTCAAAACCTTTTCAACAGTGGAAAACCGCATTTCGGCTGAAGTGTACAAGTGCGATTTGTATGCAATAGGTACTGTGTCGCCTTCATTGTACATCAAGTAAGTGAAACCCACTGCGCCTGGCACGATTCGTATCACCAGGTTTGTGCGGTTATCACGTGTCAACAAGTACTTAGATTCAAGCAAATCAGACTGCAAAGAATGCAAAATAGCAGAATGTTCCGGGAGCCAGCTGGCTTTTGAAAAGGTAGGTTGTATCAAAGCATAAAGAGGCTTGATACGCTGGGCATACTCGAGAATGGAAGACCTCCCGAAATTCAAGAATCCCAGCAAAGACTGAAGTTTCTTCAGGGTAGTTGGAGATTGCAAGCGTGCGCATTTCTCCAGAAAGTGGGGTGCCAAGCCCTGACCTTCATTATTGAGCTCATAGCCCAAAAAAAGCACCGCATAGCAAGCGATGTAAGACTTAGCAAAATTAAATTTGTATCCGTAATCCACAAACTCCAGGATGATGCGGACAACACGGCATAGATGCGCCCATAATTCGTCGTCCGTGAGATAAATATCATCAACATACGAGTATGCATCTGGGTCTATGCTGTCCAACAAAGACACAACACGCGCGGCGAAAACCCCGGAGCTATTCTTATATCCCATAGGTAAGCGCCGACATTTTTTCTGCTTTCCACCATCCGTGAAAGCGGTCCATTGACTACACTCAGGGGCCAGATTATGACTGTAAAAGCCATTGGAAATGTCAAGAGTAGTTTTATATTTTTTAAGAACAATACTGCCCACAAGAGCAGAGCTATGGGTATTCTGTACCGCACAAGTATGACAATGAGAGTTCAAATGCCGGTAATCTAAAACTATGCGATAAGACCCATCGGGTTTGGACACAGTAAAAAGAGGATTATTCATCGGTGACACACATGTCTCAAACACTCCTTGATATTCCAACTCAGTTAGAACATCAGAAACGGGACCTTTGGCTTCCTGCCGGATGGGATATTGAGGTTGAGGTTGAGTCATAGACCGCAATGGAATCTCATGTGGTGGAGAATCTTTATCCCAGCCCACTTGATTACGGTACACCGCCGGCGCCAGGGCCAAAACCCACTCAGCTGCAAAAGCCTCTGCATGCTCCTTGGGGACGTAACGCGAAAAACTCGGAAGTATCACGTCCTCCCCCCTTGATGCGGCCAGTACAAAAGGTGGGGGCCAATCTGCCTCTGCTAACAAAATGTCATAGGAAGCGGTCAGATTCTCCCCAAAAATCCCTGTGACTACACGCTCAATGTCACCTTCAATTTGAAAAACTATGTTATACAGCCTATCCGGGGGGGCAACCCGGGTGTCAGCTGTCTCTACTGTAATGAAAGTTTCAGTTGCTGTCGCCTCCAGACAGGGATGCAGAGCCTCCCACGCTATGGTAACTTCTGCTGCGCTGTCGAGCAGAGTCACTGCCCATGTCCAATTCAGGAGCCGCGTTCTCACCATCTGAGGCATACCTCACTGTTAGAGCGGCAACTTTTTTCTTCTGAAACGGGGGTCAAAAACGAGGTAGATCCTCTTGTTTTCCCTTGACTTCAAACTGTCGAGGTTGATCTCGTCCCTGTGGCGCAGGTTGACTTTTTCCACGATCTTGGCGTTCCCCTCCTCTGACTTGAGAGCCAGACGTGTCCTGTGAAGAACGAGGAGAACGCTGATCAGGGACTTGAAATCTATCAGGAGACTTAATTTTCGCGCGATCGCGCAAGTCATAAGTACGCTCAGAAGACTCAGGTGTCGGTGAACCAGCACGCGAACCTTGCTTCTGTTGCTGCTGCCCCTGTTTTTTTGGTTTTCCAGCTCTTTTTAGGAAAGACCGGATGCCCATCTTCATCAGTCTGGGCTTTTTGTTGAGTTTGAGATTGAGTTTGCGTTTGAGTAAAAGGCTTAACTCCCAAACTATTGTGGCCTATGGTCTTATAAGCTTTTGCAATAATCTTTGGTAATTCGCGTGGCTTGTCCACATCCGGGACAGCCTCCAAGCAGTTTGCCACTTGAAAGCTTACTGCATCGCCCTTGACGTTGGCAAGGATCATATCTGCAACCACATCGAACACCCCCACCAGTCTCATCCCCAGTTCTACAGCCGCTTCAGCACCGTGTTCATCTTGAACACGCTTAATCACGGAAGGGAGTACGGTCATGGAAGGGGTGCCGAAGCACTTCGAATATACCTTGCCCCAGGTGTTACAATCAGCTAACTCAGGAAGTAAGTCTTTAGGCAAACTAATAGTCAAAATCATGTGTTTATCCACAGGAGAGGTGTTTGGAAAAACTGCCTCTAATTGTCCGAATTTCTCAGCAAGCCAATAAGGTAATTCGTCCTTATTCTGTGGTCACTTGCCCATTACTGAATTGACCATAAGGGGACTGATGGATACACCACCAGGTCCCGCAAGCTGTGCAGCAACGCCAGGTGGTCCCACCTGGACGTTGCGCGTGATGTACTGTATAACAGCCCTATGTACACGTATCAAAGAAGTATGCAATACGCGGAGGTCTGCAACAGTCAAATAACGTGGGTGTGGGGTATACCCAGCCAAATCGGGCCAAGTGGCCCATCTATCGATAAAGGGCCTAAACAGACCGGCGTTACTCGGTGAGGAAGGGTGCCATTAAACCAAATTTGGAGTTGCCAAGCCGTAAGCGGAACTTCAAGAGCCCTATAAGGCAGATAAGCGTGAGGAAGGGCCGTGGCAGTGTATTCATGAAACAAATCATCTGCTCCATCCACCGCCGGAAAAGTGACCCAAGAATAAAACACCTCAAAGTGGTAAGCATGATTCGCTTCCACCACAAAGATAAGCTCAACACCCGCATTAGGCACCCCATATGTAGCTAAATATGCCTTGAGTGCGGGGCGGCTATGAGCTGGAATAGCAATTGCCATTACGATAGTTAAGGAACAACAACTTAAAGTGCGGCTGCACAATAATGGGTTAAAAATTAAAGAGAGAAACCTTTTAAAACTTCAAGCTTGAAAGAACCTATAAAAACATCAATATAGGAGGTTACACCATCACAGCTGTCTCCGGAAACAGAAGTGGGGGTATTGTGGACAAGCACAAGCACTACTCAAGCATCTCGCAGATAAGAACCAGACCAAACATTGGCGGCGCCATGTTGCAGGGATTCTGCACATGTACAGACCTATGCGCAGGAAAACAGGACCTCAGTGAATAGAGGTGTACCAACCTACCACATTAGTACCCAAAATCCCAAACCGACTAGCTATAGTGTCTCATTTGTTCTCCGACTAATAGCGAAGCTACCAATGATTAGACAACCCAGAACACGACACTCCCGACTCTCTCAGGAATCGCGGAGCCAGACAACTCTTTCGTTCACTCACTCATACTTGTCCACAATGCGAGTAATCAGAGTCACGGTATAGTTTAAAATGTTTATTTTAACTAACGTGCTCTATGGTACAGTACACGTGCCATTACTAGCAGCAAAATGCATAACCACAATATAGTCAGCATTGTCACAATTCCATAGATTATAAACAGGGATATCATTTTATAAAGACAGTGGAAAAGGACTACAATACCTAACCACCCTCCCTGTGGTAAGAAATAGTTTATTATAAAAAAGAAGACCTCTGGGCTTTGTCAGCAGACCCCATACCTCAAGGCCTAGATGAAAGGTTTACATCTCAGGACAAGCACAGCTCTTCTCTCTGGAAAAGAGTCTCTCCAAGTGCGTGCACAACATGTTTAGCTTGCAATATTAAAGCATATGATTTTCAGTAGTGCAGCTGTGTGTCATGTTATGTGTAGGTTCGAGGGACTGACCAGAACAGAATAACAAGGGGCAATGTTGATCGACCTTGTACATCGTGTGCAGACTAAACCTCAGAGCACGGCAGAGAACGCGAAAAGCAGACAGTTCTCATGTGAAAGGGCACTAACAGAGTCTTGCGAAAACTGTGCATGCAGTGTCGTGCGCAAAAGCAGCCTCATGGCAGCGAAGCTCATGCTAACTTAGCAGATGTCAACAATGGACCCATAATCCATACTACACAATAGCAGCAAGCAGTAGCCCAGCTTTAGTTTGTACTGGCTTTCGTTGTACAAACAGTTGTGCCAAGCTGTAATACTAAATCTGCAGTTGTAACTTTATTAGTATGGTTCAGGTAAGTCGATTGTTTGTCAGAATCACTGATTGCTAATAGGAGTTTGAAACTGGGATATGATGTCTCGTTCTCAATCCACTGCGGCAATGATATAATTTTATATTACAGCAAGGTAGCGTCTGCACTCTAGGCCAGACTGCACTGACTAATAAAAAAAATCAATTAGATTATATTTTTGGGAAGATTAAGTAACAGGACAGCTGTAATAAAAGTATAAATCTATTTGGTTTGCACTTTTATTAAAAGTTTCAGAACTCACGAACAATGAACTGTTCTTAGTAAATACTGTCATTGATTTTTTTTCTAAATGTCTTTTTTATGATGTGCTTTCCAAACACTGCAATATGAGACGTGCGATCCATCATAACACAAGTGAAAGGTCTCTTCAGGTGTGAACTGAAGGATTAACTGTAAGTACCTGCCATTCTACAATTATACTTCTAGTAAGCGGCAAATACTAGCCCAAATGACTTGAGCATTGTGGGGCACGTAGGACATTGTGTGTGTGTGTTTGTGTGGTGTGTGTGTGTGTGTGTGTGTGTGTGTGTGTTTGTGTGTTTGTGTGCCAGATAGCAAAACATGTTTGGTGATTGATTTAAAGTACATAAGAACCTCTAAGAACCTCAGTCACATGCTAATGGGATGTTTTAATTATGGAATCATAAGAAAACTGTGACTGATACATTTCGGGCCTCATTTATGAAGCCCTACCGGAACTTTTGCACCGCCAGAACATCACTTTTTTGACGGCAAATTTATAAGGCCACGTAAAGCCACTTTGCATGGCTTTTCATGGCCTTATAAATATGTGCCCCTTTCACGCAGAAAACTGAGTGAAAGGGGCGTTCCATGGGTGTTGCTGTCGGTCTTCCCATGCAACGACAATGAAACCGGACACATTCCCAGATTTAAGAGAAATCATAAACCTGGGAATGCATCAGAACACCATCAGGGTCTCGACCAGCACCGACGACACTCTAAGCACCGCCGAACACATGCACTTCCAGATCCACACGGACCCCAACACCACCCTTAGAGGCACCCTTGTCTACAGACCCCCTGGGCCCTGACCCCAGTTCAGCGACTCCATCGCCGACTTCATCAGCACGCACTCCCTGACCTCTACCGACTACATCCTCCTCAGAGACCTGAACTTTCACCTGGAGAACAACAACGACAGCAACTCCACCACCCTGATCGACAACCTCGCCAACCTCGGTCTGAGCCAGCTCGTCACAACACCGACCCATTCCGCCGGCCACACGCTTGACCCCATCTTCTCCTCAAGCTCCCACGTCTCCTTCAGCCACACCACGGAACTCCTCTGGACCGACCACCGCTGCATCCATTTCACCTTCCAGAAACCCACCACACACCACTGCACCCAACAGATCCCACGCCGCTGCTGGAGCAAAGTCACCGAAGACCAACTACGGGCAAACCTCGCTCTCAGCCCTCCCTCCGACCCATCCAACACCGACAACGCTGCCTGCAACCTCAGACGATGGATGGACGACTGTGCCAACACCCTCGCCCCGCTGAAAAAACTCACCTACAGTGACACCACCAAAAGAGCCAGCTGGTTCACCTTGGAACTCCTAGCTTCCAAGCGTACCTGCCGGAAACTAGAGAAGAAATGGCACAGTGATAAGACACCGGACAGCCACGCAGCCCACAAAGACGCCATCCGTAACCACCACCACCTCATCAAGTCCGCCAAGAGAATCTCCTTCAAAGACCGCCTCGACAACAACGCACACAACAGCAAGGAGCTCTTCAACATCGTGAAGGAACTCTCCAACCCCAGCTCCAACACCAACGACATCCCGCCGTCGCAAGCCCTGTGCGATTCCCTCACCACCTTCTTCCACCGCAAGATCGCCGACATCCACGACAGCTTCAATACCCAGACAGCCCCAACTAAGATCGATGCACCAGACCCACCGCACACCATCGACCACGACCCCCTGCCAGCCTAGGCCAGCTTGAACATCGATGACACCATCAAGACCATGAGCACAATACACTCCGGCTCCCCGTCAGACCCTTTCCCGCACCACATCTTCAACAAAGCCAGCAGCTCCATCGCACCCCACCTGTGCAACGTCATCAATCTCTCCTTCGAGACCTCGACCTTCCCAGAGAGCTGGAAACACGCAGAGATCAACGCCCTACTCAAAAAACCCAAGGCGGACCCGAGAGACCTCAAGAACTTCCGGCCCATCTCCCTGCTTCCGTTCCCAGCCAAGGTCATCGAGAAGAACGTCAACAAACAGCTAACCCGATACCTCGAAGAAAACAGCATCCTGGACCCATCCCAATCGGGGTTCCGCAGCAACCACAGCACTGAGACTGCCCTCATCGCCGCCACCGACGACATCAGGATCCTGCTGGACAACGGTGAGACCGCAGCCCTCATCCTGCTGGACCTCTCCGCCGCCTTCGACACTGTCTGCCACCGCACTCTACGTGCACGCCTCCACGACGCAGGGATCCGAGACAAGGCCCTGGAATGGGCCACCTCCTTCCTCACCGGCAGAACCCAGAGAGTCCGCCTCCCACCATTCCGATCCGAAGCCTCCGAGATCATCTGCGGCGTACCCCAGGGATCTTCCCTCAGCCCAACACTGTTCAACATCTACATGGCCCCGCTCGCACGCATCGCCAGACAGCACGACCTCAACATAATCTCCTACGCCGACGACACTCAACTGATCCTCTCCCTCACCAAGAACCCCTCGCCGCCAAATCCAACCTCCATGAAGGAATGAAGGCCGTCGCCGATTGGATGAAGATCAGCCGACTAAAACTGAACACGGACAAGACAGAGGTCCTCATCCTCGGCTCCAACCCCTCAGCCTGGGACGACTCCTGGTGGCCAATGACACTAGGAGCAGCCCCGACACCCACCGACCACGCACGCAACCTGGGAGTCATCCTCGACTCAACGCTCTCCATGGCCAAGCAAGTCAACGCAGTCTCCTCCTCCTGCTTCAACACCCTCCGCATGCTTCGCAAGATCTACAGGTGGATCCCGACAGATACAAGAAGAACAGTCACCCAGGCCCTCGTCAGTAGCAGACTTGACTATGGGAACGCCCTCTACGCGGGAGCCCCGGCCAAGCTCATCAAGCGACTGCAACGCATACAAACGCCTCCGCACGCCTGATCCTCGATGTACCACGCCACAGCCACATCACCCCCCACCTGAGGAACCTGCACTGGCTCCCCGTCAACAGGAGAATCTCCTTCAAACTCCTCATCCATGCACACAAGGCACTCCACAAGACTGGCCCAGCCTACCTCAACAGACGACTCCTCTTCTACGTCCCCAACCGCCAGCTCCTCTCCGCCGACCTCTCCCTCGCCACCGTCCCTCGCATTCGAAGAACTACCACCGGCGGCAGATCCTTCTCCCACCTCGCCGCCAAGACCTGGAACACCCTTCCACTAAGCCTACGACAGACCCAAGACCTGCTGACCTTCAGGAGGCTACTCAAGACCTGGTTGTTCGACCAGTAGCAGCACCCCCCCTTTTTTTCTCCCCAGCGCCTTGAGACCCTCGCGGGTAAGTAGTGCGCTCTACAAATTCTGTGACTGATTGATTGATTGATTGAACCTAACACTGCCCCAGGGGTGGCGTTAAGGAGGCACAATGAGGGGAAATATTTTAATTTCTCCTTGTGCTTTCCTTTTTCCATGTGTGCTGCATTCTGCAGCACACATAGGAAAATGAAATCTCCTGAATTGATTGATTTTGTGCAGGAAGGTGTCCTTTGCTGCACAAAATCAATCAGCCCCCCAACGCAGGCACCCCTGCGTTGGCGCATGGCAGCCCAATGTGCACCGGCATTGGAAAAAAGGACAGGAATGCACCTCATCACATAGATACAGCGCATTCCTGCCCTTTCTGTTTCGGCGTAGGGCAGCGCAGCAAGATCCCTTGCTTTCCCTGCCCTGCCCTACATCATAACCTCATAAATGAGGCCCCTTCATTTTTAATGCTTATGTCAGAAATATAAAAACTTCTATTCTCCTAAATCAACACCTCAGTTTGCTATAATTGGACTATTGGATTTGCCCCAGTGATACAATGAATTAACAAGATACACTATCCAAGGAAGTTTTAACATGCAGATGTCTTGGTGTTATAAGGATCATCTCTTCCAGCGCAGAGACAAGTGTTGAATTGCTATTTCAGGAAATGTACAGTTCTGCCATGTGTTTTTATTCTGTAAATGTAGAATGAAAATGTCTAGTGAGCAAGATCAATCAAAAACAAATTCTGTGATAATTTAGTGACTAGTTTAGAAATTGTCCCAGGAAGGTCATAAAACTTATTACTATTTCCCTCCATAATTCTATTACTTTAGCTATTTTAACCACTTGCTTTTAGGCTTCTTTATTTTAGTTTTAGGTTATTGAACACATAAATGTAGACTCTATTTTCTGCAGGCTGAGACTCCATTTTGTAATAGGCCTGACTAGCAAATGTCAGTCACTTACTTCCTTGGTCTACAACATGGCAGCCTTTATCTTCCTGAGGAACAGTAAACCTTTTGACCTCTAATAGTATCAAATAGTTCAGTCAATACCTCAGACAAAAACCCCCACCATAACCCGAACAATGCAGACTATATTGATGTATATTTCCTTTATTAGTGCATCCACTGATGTATATGATTATGTCAGGACATTCCTAAGGAATTGTTGGGAATTCCATTTTAGATAGGACACAATATATAAGGACTACCACTTGATAGTTAGGAGAGAAACTTCACCGATGTCACAGACGACGATCGCAGATTCCGATAAGCACAGGCACCAGATCCCATCTCGAAAGAAGAAGCCTCCTGCAAGACTCTCTGAGGTTCTGCGAAGTATTTCAATCTGGCTTCACAAACTGGTAGCAAGATTGTGTTCTCGCACAAATGCAGCTCCCTCTGCCCAAAAGCAATTCTGCTCCGCCTCATGGAAGCAAGAGCATTTTCCCTGCTCTTGCTTCCATGAAGCGGACCAGAGTTTGCTATGGCTTGGTGGGAGGAGAGCACTCGCAAAGCCATAGCTAATTGCAATGTCCCAGAGGTGGGCACCCCGGGACATTGCTGGAGCCGGCCCTGGGGAGTGGCTGTCCCCAGGGCCATGGAGGGCTCCTGGAGCGGGGCTGCGTGGCCCCCCTTCCATCTGCATTGTGGCCGGGGAGGTGGTGGTTCCCATTCGTACAAAACCATAGAAATTCCCCCGTTATAGTTAGTTCAGCTAACTATAACTTGCGCGCCCGCAATGCACTGCTGATGACGTCACATATTACATCACTCATGACATGGTCAGTGACATCACTCATGACATCACTGATGACATCTCAAATGACATCACTGATGATATCATCCAGTGAATGTGTGTTTTTCTGAAAATTAAATATGTTTTATATATGTATATTTCAAGGTCGATGGAAGAATAAATGGGTATATAAGTGTCTAAATGGATGATTTTTTTTTGTAAAATTGATTATATAACTGACTAAGTGTATCTTAGTGAATACATGGGTTAGTGAGTGATGTTTAAATATGAAAATATCTGTATCAGTCTCTCACTTTGTGTATAAGTGGCTGCATGGGTTGGTGAGTAGCTACATGAGTGTTATATGGGTTATAAGTTGGTTTTTTGAGTATCATTATGAGTGTCTGAGTGTCTGTATGGTTCGGTGGGGGGTATTACTTAGTGCATAGATGCATGAATGAGTGACTCACTGTTTGTATGTGCTGAAGACAGCATGTGTGCAGGACTGTATAGGTGGATGAGTATGTGTATGGGTGTGTTAGTGAGTGAATGACTGTCTCAATAGTGTCTTTATGAGTAACTACATATGTTTTAAAGTAGTATTTGTGAGTATTGGTGTATATAAGTGAGTATATGTGAGAGTGAGAGATTGGAAGAGTTCCTGTACAAATAAGTAGGTGTTTCTATAAGTGATTGTTTAAGAGAGTAAGTATGTGTAACTTTCTGTAGAAGTAAGTTTGGTAGTGTGTGTATAACTGTATATGCAAGTAAATGGATGTTTGATACTTTGTTTGCATGTGTGACTATATGTGTGAGTAACTCTATGGATGAGTGGCGGTGTGTAACAGGATGTATAGGTGTATGAGTACATATGATGAATGAGTACATGTATGAGTGACTGTATAGGGACTGTTGGTGAATGAGTGGATGTGTGTTTAGATCTTGGAATTACTGAATAGGTGTGTTGTAACTGGTATTGGTATGTCCATTGTTTTGAAAATGTTAGTTTGTATTTTTGAGTGTGTGTATCAAAGGTTATATTAGGGTGAGAGGAGGTCTGCCACTCTATCACAAGGATGATGTCATCAGTGATGTCATCAGTGATGTCATTTGAGATGTCATCAGTGATGTCATGAGTGATGTCACTGACCATGTCATGAGTGATGTAATATGTGACGTCATCAGCAGTGTATTGCGGGCGCGCAAGTTATAGTTAGCTGAACTAACTATAACGGGGAATTTCTATGGTTTTGTACGAGTGAAATGTCCAACTAACTATAACTCCCCTGAAACCTATGGTTTTTTAGTGAATTTCTAAGGTTTTTAAATGCTAATTTCTAACTATAACGTGCCTGAAACCTATGGTTTTTTCAGTGAATATATGTATACATCTAACTTTCTGCCAAATTTGGTATAATTCCGTCCAGCAGTTCAGTCTATAGGTTCGACAAAGCGTTCCTATGGGAATTAACATTACAAATGCACCCTTATTTCGTACTCCTATTTCTCGGTCCCCACTGCACAGATCACCCCCAAACTTTCCATGACACACAGAATCTACATTGAAATTTTTTATGGGAAATTTCATGCAACCGCCAGTAGGTAGCTATAGTTAGGACCTATTATATATATATATAGGACCTGGTTTCCATAGAAAAAGCATTTTTTTACTTGCCCATAACTTTGGTGTTGTTTGACCAATCTGCATGAAATTTTCCATAAAAAGTGTCAATATAGGTTCTATAATATGTGTGCATATATGTGTTTTTCAGTCTGTAAAAAAGGCGCGATTGTCACGGTTACCGACTTCATCGTGACTCCCAGCATCACCGCGAACACGGAAAATAGGTTTCAGAGATGGCTTTTATAGAAACTCACTAGAAAAACATGACTTTAAACAGTACAGTAATAAACCCCTAGTGTGTAAAATACTGTAGTATGTGAGCATATATGTGCTTTACACTTTATTAAAAGGCACAATCGTTGCGGTTAACGATGTCATTGCGATGCCCCGAATAAGCGCGAAAACCAGAATTAGGTTTTAAAGATGGTTTTTAAAGAAACGTAGTACAAAAGCATGAGTTTAAACATTTTTTTTAAAGAAGCAATTATGTAGTAATATATGTCCTGCAATGTTTAGAGTGGATTTTTTTTGTTATTATTTTTTCATGTGCTGGTGGCAATTGAATGTCTGTTTTTGTTTTGCGATTTCTTGACTTATTCACATCATTGCTATGTAGTTGCGAAGATTCACAAATACAAAAAAAAAGGATCCCTGTATAAAAACTAACAATATTTCGGGTACTAGGGTGGCTCTGACAAGAGCCTTTGTGTTGATTTTGTGTATATGACACCTACACATAAGAGCAGATGCAAAGTTTCAGGTTACTTAGAAACACCCTATTGCCTTCGTCTGTAAAGTGCACTCCATCATTCCTATAAATTCCATGTATGTGAAAACGGAGATTGTTGTTATAGATACAGCACATGCAATGGTCTCTGAGGAATGCAGAAACAGTTTTATTAACATGTTTCCTGGTTTTGTCAATCTGTGGACAGAATTGGTTTGACCACTTCCATTTCTGTCTTTGGCATTTATTAGAGTACACCAAGACAGTGTGAGGGAAAAGCGAAATTAGTTCTACAAAGGTGTCCTTCATTATGATTTCCAGCCCTACCCCGGTCAATGTGCCTAGGTCATTGCCACCACAGTGCACAATCATGAGGTGAGGAGTTTGGCAATCCACAATGGCTTTAACCAAAGATAGCAACTGATGAAACTTTAAGCCTCTCTGACCAAACCAACTAATCTCCTCAATTGGCCATACCAAATCCCTGTCAATACCACTCTTTATTGCAGCCTTTTTAGCCCAAAAGACATAGATGTGGCCAACATTCCACACTTTAAGGATTTTGAAATGAAGGAGCAATAGCAGACAGGAGAAGACTGGAGCTGAATGAAGTAGTTTTTCAAATGAAAAGCAGTTAAAATAGAGGTGTTTTCTTTTTTTGTAAAAATATATATTTCATTGGATGCTGTCAGCATGTAAGTGAATAAAATTAAATAGTGTGTTGGATGCATTAGCAAGACGTCCTATTAGTGGCTGATGTTTAAAAAAATAAATTAAAAACAGACAAGGATATGCTTTTGAATCTGTGGAGTGAACTACACCTGCTGCGTCTCATTTGGAAGTACCATGGTCATACTAGAATGTGGTGTAAACTTGTGACCTACTGGTTCTAGTGGATTCCAATGGTGAATCTGCAGAGGGTGTATTGTGGGAAGGGTGGTAAAGAGACAAGCATTCATTTTTTCAAATTGGAGAGGTTTAGGTTCATTGTTTTATAAGCCAGGTAAGATACCCTAGTGAGAATTTTGCAATTGAGGGCCTGATTACAATGTCGGGCAGACTACCGTTGCCACTATTACAAAGCGATCACACAGGGTGTGGTCGCATACTCTCATTTCTCTATGGGAGCTTGTGGTGCGGCCGTAAACCGACTGCAGGAAAGCTCCCATAGGGAAATGGGAGTTTTTGTTAATCTCAGCACTGTGTGGCAGGCACCTCACGTTTTCCGCCACTCAATGCGGAGATTAACAGGGGGGCACCATAAGTGCACCCTCGGCCCCCAATTGGGGCCGCAGGGAGAAGGGGGCTCTGCTAGGGGCCCCCAAAGTCGCTTTCCGACAGACTTTCAATGTCAGAAAGCCCGGAATGGAAAGCTTGTCGGAAACAGGCATCGTAATTCTGATGGCGGAAATGTCATCCTTAGTGATTACGGTGAGTCCTCCGACTGGCCTACGGGCTCCTTGAACCCATCGGAATCCAGCCAGAATGACCGGCTGGTTTCACTTTCGAACGCCTGCATTCTAATGTGGCAGTCGGAAGTGAAACCTACGATGTGACTCAGAATTACATCGTGATCAGGCCCTAAGTGTAGTATAGTGATAAAAATATAAAGGTTTAAAGGAGAGTAGGCTTTCCGACTCACCCTAGTGAGAATTTTGCAATTAAGTGTAGTATAGTAATAAAAATATAAAAGTATAAAGGAAAGAAGTTTTTCTGACCCGTTTTTTTTCGCGACTTCATCATGATGATCGCGAGTACTTCGCGATTACTGACACAAAAGCATGCATTTTGGGCTACCTCTAAACAGGAGTGAAAGGGTTAACAAACAGTAACCATTCAGAATTGTAGTTACAACAATGACATAAAAAAAGGAATATTTGTATTCACTGACTTTTGCAGTATCAGGTAATGCAAAGTTCAGAAGGTTGCCATTTATGGTTGCTTTGTATGAGAGTGGTATGCCATTCTTGTGCTAAGTGTTTACAAAGCCTGAGAATATTGCATCTATCTAATACGAGACAAAAAAGCAATTTTACCAACGAACTCAATATTCTAGTATGTTAGTTAAATTTCTTTGAAAGCAAAAAAATTGATTAATAAGATAGATAATTATGTCATATTGTGATAAGAGATTTTGAAATATATATAAACATTTAAAAAAGAACGGATGATGTATAATTGAAATTGTAAGTGTTTTTATCTATCTATTAATAGGTAGCTAAGATATAGTTTGTCTCAGGTGCAGACTAGGTGTCTGTCAACTTAGTTTAGAATGTGCTTCCATGGAGGTGTATATTGCACTTGTGTTCACTTACTCTATTCTATAAGTGGTAGTAGAAAACAGGGCACAGTAACGGTTAAACCTATATGTAATAATGTAGTGTGAGATGTAAAAGTTTTATATGTGTATATATGATGTGCAGGTTATAACGAATGTTTATATTTGAATTCTGAGAGTTGTAGTCTTATTTGTTCCATTATAAAAGAAGAGTAGAACACTCAAATTTGAAAGTGGAAAGTATGCACTGTAGCTGTATTTGAATCATGAATCCCTCTAAGTTGATAGCTATGTGTTACATACTCTTTAGTGTAGGTGTTGGATAATTACAGAGTAGATGTGTATGTGCATACATGGGGAGATAAGTTCTTTAACTATATTCAGATTGAGATACGTAATATAACACTGCTCGGAACTGTTAAGCCTACTGTATAAAGTATAGCACTTATGATGCATGTGACATACGTGTTTGTAAATTAAAGAGGCTCTTTCTCACCCATGCATGGATCAAGAGAAGCACTTATGTATTCACTATGGTACTTTCAAAGTATAACTGAACAATGAGGTAGGCTGTAGCTAGGCCATAGCACAAGGAGCTATGCGTTTAAAAAACAAAAGATGCACTCTGATGTTTCAGTGAGCTGTATGCACTTCTAGAGACCCATGTGCCAATTATACATCAGCCTACACACAGACTGAAATCTAGCATACCTAAGTAGAAAGGCAGACAGACCCTAAAACACCCAGTGAGGTAGTTAGAAAAGCATGTAAAAATGTACTCACACAGACAGGCACAACTGATATGTATCTTGTGCTAATGGAGGCAGTTTCACACACCTAAATAACCCAATACTCACTAATACACCCAGGAGGCAATGTATACAGGCCCTTACAGACATATTTAGAGAACCATATATCAGACAAAGAGAGGCAGTGATTCAGTATCAACTGTGCATACATATGGAATCGAATCTCTAGATAGGAACTAAAACACTAATTCAGATATCTACTAAACAACTGACTCTTTGAACATTACCATGTTGAGAAGTAGCTCTTGGATAATGTCTCAGACCTGCTACACTTGAGCCCGTGCATGCAGTTTTACAGCTAAGCCAACCTTCACATTTTAAAGTGCTAGTGAAGGCATAAACTGCTCTTTTACCATATATAACTCACCACTGAGATAGGCTGCAGCTTCATAATATTACAGGGTGTTATATGCCTAAAAGGTTACAGATATACTCTGAAGTTTTAGTGAGGTATATGAATTCCTAGAGACACATGTGCCCAATTATATGTCCACCCTGCCAGCGACGCTTCAATCTGAGATACCTAAGTAAAAAAGTAGACAGAGACTAAAACAGCCATATGGACTGTGACAGAAGCATGCAAACATTCACTTACATAGAGAGGCACAACTGTTATGTATCTAGCGCTGATGGAGGTAATTGCATACACACTTAAATAACTCAGAACTAGACTTTGCATCATGTCTCCGGTGTGGTACTCTTGAGCCTGTGCATGCAGTTTTATGGCCAGGCCAACCTTTACATGTAAAAGTCCTTGGGAAGGCATAAAGTGGTCTTTTACCATGTATAAGTCACCACTGACATAGGCTGCAGCTAGGTCATAGGGTAGGGTGGCATATGGTTAAAGTGTAGGACATGTAGCATGAAGTATATGCACTTCTACAGACTTCTGTGTCCAAATATATATCCACCCAGACTTCAATCTGAGATACTGTGATATATTCCCGAAAATTGACTTAATGTCTGCCCCTTTCTTTCAACATTCCGATCCCGGACAAGTGAGGACATAACTTTGAAGAAGAACTGTCATTGTCCATCACAGGCTGATGGAAGAGGCGTGGCTAAAGCCGAGGACCAACAGAAGAGCCCGTAAGAAGACGGAAAGTGGGCCGCCAATCCTGAAAAGGGATAAGATCTGAATCAAAGGGGAGCCGACAACAATGAGGAAGATGTAGAGATTAAAGGACCAGTGACGGTGTGGCCAGGAAAGGCTGAGGAGCTGACTGTGGACTCGGGATCTGAAGACAACCCGGAAACGTGGTGCGAGGAGTGATGGTCACCCTCGGAGGAAAGCACGCCGGTCGCCGCAACTCAGGAGAGTTGCGGCAGACGCAGTATGTAAACAAGGGAAGGGGAGAGGGAGGGAGGAGGTGGATGACTCAGAAAGGCAGTGTAAATTACGGGAAGGGTGGTGGGGTAATAGTAGAATGGACGAAGAGAACAGACTGTTTTTTGTTTCTCTCTCTTTTTTTTCTCTTTATTGTTCGACACAATCCGATTGAGGTCAGAAAGCTTTATTGGGGCATTGGTAAAGTACAAAAGAAAAGAACAATCCCCTTTTACTGACTGAAACCAAGTCCTCGGCAGAAAGTGCCGCGTGTGGAACAGCCAGTTTCTTTAAGAATATTCCTAACTGCTGGTAGTGATTGGAAGGGATACCTGGACCCTTTTCTTTATCTCTTCTTTTGTTCACTACTTACCACCACTAGGCCATTAGGAGGGCACCGAAGTGACTAGTTTCCACAGGACTCACAGTTTTCGGGTTGGTGAAGGGTCTATGCCAACAAAGACACAAAACGAGGACCGCATCCTCTGCTTCACCCTAACGAAGTTAGAAGATAAGATTTTATCAGTTTTAAACTGCACCGTCTTGAATAGATTTTTAACCAGTTCTTAACTGCACCATTTTGCACATTTTAAAAGCATTTTCGTAAATTGCATTTGCTGAAATTGTACTGTTGAAATTTAAATCAATTGAGGGGTTAAGTGCACCTACCAGCATCAGGAGGGCGGGAGGGTACAAAAACTGGCACGTAGCTTCAGCGCCAAACTGGAAGTCACCGGTAACAGCGCTGGGGGAGGAGCTACAACTTTAATCACGCCACAGTACAAAAACGGGGCTGCAGCGCGGCCGCGCAGCGGACGCGCGATGTGGGCACCCCTAAGGCAAGCCTGCGTGCGCATCCGTGCCCGAACGGGCCCTGGGGCCAGAAACCCTGGTCCTTTAACGTCAAAGCAAATACCACTTTACACCTACTCAGGAGGTATGCTTCTAGATCTGGGAGACACACAAAAACCAAACATGAGCTGTGTAAAAACATCTCCTATTGAGTTGGAAGGCCCATTCTCTTGCTACCACTGTAAATGGGGCTGCCAAGCTACATTTGCCCAAAATACAAAGAAAGTCCAACAGCCTATCCCTTAACTGTATCTATTTTAATTCCAGGTCACTCCCCAAACATAGTATCTGGGAAACCTTAGATGATCTGAAACCAGACCTAGCATTTATTACCGAGACATGGCTAGATGACAACAACACCACCGACATCGTCCTAGCATTACCACCTGGATACAAACTACTAAAACAAGACAGAAAGGGGAAGAAGGGAGGGGGCACAGCCATCCTATTTAAAGAGCACCTCACCTGCATCCCTGAGACAGTCACTCGAACAGGCACACATGAGATCCTAGCTTTCTCGGTGCCCAAGGATGAGTACAAACTATTTGGAGGGGCTGTTATCTACAACCCGACCGGCCATCACTTTGGCTTTAGCGCTAATCTGCTATCACAACTTCTCCCTCTTTGCCTAAAACAGAATCAGTTCTTAGTTATTGGCGATTTCAATATTCAATATGAAAATTCCACCAATCCAGGAGTCAAACATCTGGAAAATGACATGGCAATATTACAATTAGCCCAGTGGATCAAAAAACTAACCCATACCGCTGGACATACTTTAGATCTACTGTTTTCCAATATCAATACTATCAATGTCCAAGACATCAAGTCATTGCCTTGGACCGATCATTCCCTAATCTCTTTCTCCTTTAGCCTACCAGATAAACCAGTCCAGGCAAAAAAAGAGTCTCAATCAGGCAAAAGAGCCTGGAACGGAATCACCCCTGACTCGTTTTCCTCACACTTCCCCCATTTTAACCCCGACACGTGTTACCATAATTCTGCTCAAACAGAAAGCGGAACACCTACAAAAAGAAATAGAGAAAGCACTCGATCAGTGCGCTCTAAACTAAACAGCAAATCTAACAACAGAACGTGATCTGAAAAATGGTATTCGTTAGAACTAAAACTAATGAAGAGAAAGTGTCGAACCTGGGAGCATAAATGGAGACTGTCAAAGGACACCATGGACAGACAGAGCTATCTAGTCGAACTGAAAAGCTACCATTGTGCCCTAAAAAATGCAAAGAAAAACTACTACACAAAAAGGATCGAAGACAATGGCAATTCATCTAAAGAACCTTATAAAGTCATCCGAGAACTCTGCAAACCCTCTTTCTTGTCTCAAACTATGGCACCCACTATTGAAAACTACGAGCTACTTAACAATTTCTTTATAGATAAAGTGACCAAAATCTATGCATCCTTCAACTATCAGTCCGAGGGAGTCAACATAGACTGGGAAGCTATGGCACCCCATCCCCTGGCTCAGATCCATCTGGCCACTCTGGCCCCCTTCTCAGAAGTGCAAAACACACAAGATGATGGACGGAATGCTGCACATTGGCAAACATTCACCCCCAGTCACAGATCTGGGTTTAATCCATCGTTATTTTGCTTCACCACGCCACCCCAGTTCAGACATAGCCATATGCAAATCAGTCTTGACCCTGTGCCTCATGGGAACAGTCCAGACCGAACTGCCAAGCCATGTCTTCCCTGGACCGGAATCAAGCATCCTAGGACCGGTTTCAGGCTATCAGCCTTCATCAGCCAGGATAGCTTGACTCCAGTGGCGTAGTGAGCACGGGACCCACGTCTGGGCATACCCTTCCCACTTAGGGCGAAATGCAAAACACACAAGATGATGGACGGAATGCTGCACATTGGCAAACATTCACCCCCAGTCACAGATCTGGGTTTAATCCATCGTTATTTTGCTTCACCACGCCACCCCAGTTCAGACATAGCCATATGCAAATCAGTCTTGACCCTGTGCCTCATGGGAACAGTCCAGACCGAACTGCCAAGCCATGTCTTCCCTGGACCGGAATCAAGCATCCTAGGACCGGTTTCAGGCTATCAGCCTTCATCAGCCAGGATAGCTTGACTCCAGTGGCGTAGTGAGCACGGGACCCACGTCTGGGCATACCCTTCCCACTTAGGGCGAAATGCAAAACACACAAGATGATGGACGGAATGCTGCACATTGGCAAACATTCACCCCCAGTCACAGATCTGGGTTTAATCCATCGTTATTTTGCTTCACCACGCCACCCCAGTTCAGACATAGCCATATGCAAATCAGTCTTGACCCTGTGCCTCATGGGAACAGTCCAGACCGAACTGCCAAGCCATGTCTTCCCTGGACCGGAATCAAGCATCCTAGGACCGGTTTCAGGCTATCAGCCTTCATCAGCCAGGATAGCTTGACTCCAGTGGCGTAGTGAGCACGGGACCCACGTCTGGGCATACCCTTCCCACTTAGGGCGAAATGCAAAACACACAAGATGATGGACGGAATGCTGCACATTGGCAAACATTCACCCCCAGTCACAGATCTGGGTTTAATCCATCGTTATTTTGCTTCACCACGCCACCCCAGTTCAGACATAGCCATATGCAAATCAGTCTTGACCCTGTGCCTCATGGGAACAGTCCAGACCGAACTGCCAAGCCATGTCTTCCCTGGACCGGAATCAAGCATCCTAGGACCGGTTTCAGGCTATCAGCCTTCATCAGCCAGGATAGCTTGACTCCAGTGGCGTAGTGAGCACGTGACCCACGTCTGGGCATACCCTTCCCACTTAGGGCGAAATGCAAAACACACAAGATGATGGACGGAATGCTGCACATTGGCAAACATTCACCCCCAGTCACAGATCTGGGTTTAATCCATCGTTATTTTGCTTCACCACGCCACCCCAGTTCAGACATAGCCATATGCAAATCAGTCTTGACCCTGTGCCTCATGGGAACAGTCCAGACCGAACTGCCAAGCCATGTCTTCCCTGGACCGGAATCAAGCATCCTAGGACCGGTTTCAGGCTATCAGCCTTCATCAGCCAGGATAGCTTGACTCCAGTGGCGTAGTGAGCACGGGACCCACGTCTGGGCATACCCTTCCCACTTAGGGCGAAATGCAAAACACACAAGATGATGGACGGAATGCTGCACATTGGCAAACATTCACCCCCAGTCACAGATCTGGGTTTAATCCATCGTTATTTTGCTTCACCACGCCACCCCAGTTCAGACATAGCCATATGCAAATCAGTCTTGACCCTGTGCCTCATGGGAACAGTCCAGACCGAACTGCCAAGCCATGTCTTCCCTGGACCGGAATCAAGCATCCTAGGACCGGTTTCAGGCTATCAGCCTTCATCAGCCAGGATAGCTTGACTCCAGTGGCGTAGTGAGCACGGGACCCACGTCTGGGCATACCCTTCCCACTTAGGGCGAAATGCAAAACACACAAGATGATGGACGGAATGCTGCACATTGGCAAACATTCACCCCCAGTCACAGATCTGGGTTTAATCCATCGTTATTTTGCTTCACCACGCCACCCCAGTTCAGACATAGCCATATGCAAATCAGTCTTGACCCTGTGCCTCATGGGAACAGTCCAGACCGAACTGCCAAGCCATGTCTTCCCTGGACCGGAATCAAGCATCCTAGGACCGGTTTCAGGCTATCAGCCTTCATCAGCCAGGATAGCTTGACTCCAGTGGCGTAGTGAGCACGGGACCCACGTCTGGGCATACCCTTCCCACTTAGGGCGAAATGCAAAACACACAAGATGATGGACGGAATGCTGCACATTGGCAAACATTCACCCCCAGTCACAGATCTGGGTTTAATCCATCGTTATTTTGCTTCACCACTCCACCCCAGTTCAGAAATAGCCATATGCAAATCAGTCTTGACCCTGTGCCTCATGGGAACAGTCCAGACCGAACTGCCAAGCCATGTCTTCCCTGGACCGGAATGAAGCATCCTAGGACCGGTTTCAGGCTATCAGCCTTCATCAGCCAGGATAGCTTGACTCCAGTGGCGTAGTGAGCACGGGACCCACGTCTGGGCATACCCTTCCCACTTAGGGCGAAATGCAAAACACACAAGATGATGGATGGAATGCTGCACATTGGCAAACATTCACCCCCAGTCACAGATCTGGGTTTAATCCATCGTTATTTTGCTTCACCACGCCACCCCAGTTCAGACATAGCCATATGCAAATCAGTCTTGACCCTGTGCCTCATGGGAACAGTCCAGACCGAACTCCCAAGCCATGTCTTCCCTGGACCGGAATCAAGCATCCTAGGACCAGTTTCAGGCTATCAGCCTTCATCAGCCAGGATAGCTTGACTCCAGTGGCGGAGTGAGCACGGGACCCACGTCTGGGCATACCCTTCCCACTTAGGGCGAAATGCAAAACACACAAGATGATGGACAGAATGCTGCACATTGGCAAACATTCACCCCCAGTCACAGATCTGGGTTTAATCCATCGTTATTTTGCTTCACCACGCCACCCCAGTTCAGACATAGCCATATGCAAATCAGTCTTGACCCTGTGCCTCATGGGAACAGTCCAGACCGAACTGCCAAGCCATGTCTTCCCTGGACCGGAATCAAGCATCCTAGGACCGGTTTCAGGCTATCAGCCTTCATCAGCCAGGATAGCTTGACTCCAGTGGCGTAGTGAGCACGGGACCCACGTCTGGGCATACCCTTCCCACTTAGGGCGAAATGCAAAACACACAAGATGATGGACGGAATGCTGCAGATTGGCAAACATTCACCCCCAGTCACAGATCTGGGTTTAATCCATCGTTATTTTGCTTCACCACGCCACCCCAGTTCAGACATAGCCATATGCAAATCAGTCTTGACCCTGTGCCTCATGGGAACAGTCCAGACCGAACTGCCAAGCCATGTCTTCCCTGGACCGGAATCAAGCATCCTAGGACCGGTTTCAGGCTATCAGCCTTCATCAGCCAGGATAGCTTGACTCCAGTGGCGTAGTGAGCACGGGACCCACGTCTGGGCATACCCTTCCCACTTAGGGCGAAATGCAAAACACACAAGATGATGGACGGAATGCTGCAGATTGGCAAACATTCTCCCCCAGTCACAGATCTGGGTTTAATCCATCGTTATTTTGCTTCACCACGCCACCCCAGTTCAGACATAGCCATATGCAAATCAGTCTTGACCCTGTGCCTCATGGGAACAGTCCAGACCGGACTGCCAAGCCATGTCTTCCCTGGACCGGAATCAAGCATCCTAGGACCGGTTTCAGGCTATCAGCCTTCATCAGCCAGGATAGCTTGACTCCAGTGGCGTAGTGAGCACGGGACCCACGTCTGGGCATACCCTTCCCACTTAGGGCGAAATGCAAAACACACAAGATGATGGACGGAATGCTGCACATTGGCAAACATTCACCCCCAGTCACAGATCTGGGTTTAATCCATCGTTATTTTGCTTCACCACGCCACCCCAGTTCAGACATAGCCATATGCAAATCAGTCTTGACCCTGTGCCTCATGGGAACAGTCCAGACCGAACTGCCAAGCCATGTCTTCCCTGGACCGGAATCAAGCATCCTAGGACCGGTTTCAGGCTATCAGCCTTCATCAGCCAGGATAGCTTGACTCCAGTGGCGTAGTGAGCACGGGACCCACGTCTGGGCATACCCTTCCCACTTAGGGCGAAATGCAAAACACACAAGATGATGGACGGAATGCTGCACATTGGCAAACATTCACCCCCAGTCACAGATCTGGGTTTAGTCCATCGTTATTTTGCTTCACCACGCCACCCCAGTTCAGACATAGCCATATGCAAATCAGTCTTGACCCTGTGCCTCATGGGAACAGTCCAGACCGAACTGCCAAGCCATGTCTTCCCTGGACCGGAATCAAGCATCCTAGGACCGGTTTCAGGCTATCAGCCTTCATCAGCCAGGATAGCTTGACTCCAGTGGCGTAGTGAGCACGGGACCCACGTCTGGGCATACCCTTCCCACTTAGGGCGAAATGCAAAACACACAAGATGATGGACGGAATGCTGCACATTGGCAAACATTCACCCCCAGTCACAGATCTGGGTTTAATCCATCGTTATTTTGCTTCACCACGCCACCCCAGTTCAGAAATAGCCATATGCAAATCAGTCTTGACCCTGTGCCTCATGGGAACAGTCCAGACCGAACTGCCAAGCCATGTCTTCCCTGGACCGGAATCAAGCATCCTAGGACCGGTTTCAGGCTATCAGCCTTCATCAGCCAGGATAGCTTGACTCCAGTGGCGTAGTGAGCACGGGACCCACGTCTGGGCATACCCTTCCCACTTAGGGCGAAATGCAAAACACACAAGATGATGGATGGAATGCTGCACATTGGCAAACATTCACCCCCAGTCACAGATCTGGGTTTAATCCATCGTTATTTTGCTTCACCACGCCACCCCAGTTCAGACATAGCCATATGCAAATCAGTCTTGACCCTGTGCCTCATGGGAACAGTCCAGACCGAACTGCCAAGCCCTGTCTTCCCTGGACCGGAATCAAGCATCCTAGGACCAGTTTCAGGCTATCAGCCTTCATCAGCCAGGATAGCTTGACTCCAGTGGCGTAGTGAGCACGGGACCCACGTCTGGGCATACCCTTCCCACTTAGGGCGAAATGCAAAACACACAAGATGATGGATGGAATGCTGCACATTGGCAAACATTCACCCCCAGTCACAGATCTGGGTTTAATCCATCGTTATTTTGCTTCACCACGCCACCCCAGTTCAGACATAGCCATATGCAAATCAGTCTTGACCCTGTGCCTCATGGGAACAGTCCAGACCGAACTGCCAAGCCCTGTCTTCCCTGGACCGGAATCAAGCATCCTAGGACCGGTTTCAGGCTATCAGCCTTCATCAGCCAGGATAGCTTGACTCCAGTGGCGTAGTGAGCACGGGACCCACGTCTGGGCATACCCTTCCCACTTAGGACGAAATGCAAAACACACAAGATGATGGATGGAATGCTGCACATTGGCAAACATTCACCCCCAGTCACAGATCTGGGTTTAATCCATCGTTATTTTGCTTCACCACGCCACCCCAGTTCAGACATAGCCATATGCAAATCAGTCTTGACCCTGTGCCTCATGGGAACAGTCCAGACCGAACTGCCAAGCCATGTCTTCCCTGGACCGGAATGAAGCATCCTAGGACCGGTTTCAGGCTATCAGCCTTCATCAGCCAGGATAGCTTGACTCCAGTGGCGTAGTGAGCACGGGACCCACGTCTGGGCATACCCTTCCCACTTAGGGCGAAATGCAAAACACACAAGATGATGGACGGAATGCTGCACATTGGCAAACATTCACCCCCAGTCACAGATCTGGGTTTAATCCATCGTTATTTTGCTTCACCACGCCACCCCAGTTCAGACATAGCCATATGCAAATCAGTCTTGACCCTGTGCCTCATGGGAACAGTCCAGACCGAACTGCCAAGCCCTGTCTTCCCTGGACCGGAATCAAGCATCCTAGGACCGGTTTCAGGCTATCAGCCTTCATCAGCCAGGATAGCTTGACTCCAGTGGCGTAGTGAGCACGGGACCCACGTCTGGGCATACCCTTCCCACTTAGGGCGAAATGCAAAACACACAAGATGATGGACGGAATGCTGCACATTGGCAAACATTCACCCCCAGTCACAGATCTGGGTTTAATCCATCGTTATTTTGCTTCACCACGCCACCCCAGTTCAGACATAGCCATATGCAAATCAGTCTTGACCCTGTGCCTCATGGGAACAGTCCAGACCGAACTGCCAAGCCATGTCTTCCCTGGACCGGAATCAAGCATCCTAGGACCGGTTTCAGGCTATCAGCCTTCATCAGCCAGGATAGCTTGACTCCAGTGGCGTAGTGAGCACGGGACCCACGTCTGGGCATACCCTTCCCACTTAGGGCGAAATGCAAAACACACAAGATGATGGATGGAATGCTGCACATTGGCAAACATTCACCCCCAGTCACAGATCTGGGTTTAATCCATCGTTATTTTGCTTCACCACGCCACCCCAGTTCAGACATAGCCATATGCAAATCAGTCTTGACCCTGTGCCTCATGGGAACAGTCCAGACCGAACTGCCAAGCCATGTCTTCCCTGGACCGGAATCAAGCATCCTAGGACCGGTTTCAGGCTATCAGCCTTCATCAGCCAGGATAGCTTGACTCCAGTGGCGGAGTGAGCACGGGACCCACGTCTGGGCATACCCTTCCCACTTAGGGCGAAATGCAAAACACACAAGATGATGGACAGAATGATGCACATTGGCAAACATTCACCCCCAGTCACAGATCTGGGTTTAATCCATCGTTATTTTGCTTCACCACGCCACCCCAGTTCAGACATAGCCATATGCAAATCAGTCTTGACCCTGTGCCTCATGGGAACAGTCCAGACCGAACTGCCAAGCCATGTCTTCCCTGGACCGGAATCAAGCATCCTAGGACCGGTTTCAGGCTATCAGCCTTCATCAGCCAGGATAGCTTGACTCCAGTGGCGTAGTGAGCACGGGACCCACGTCTGGGCATACCCTTCCCACTTAGGGCGAAATTCAAAACACACAAGATGATGGACGGAATGCTGCAGATTGGCAAACATTCACCCCCAGTCACAGATCTGGGTTTAATCCATCGTTATTTTGCTTCACCACGCCACCCCAGTTCAGACATAGCCATATGCAAATCAGTCTTGACCCTGTGCCTCATGGGAACAGTCCAGACCGGACTGCCAAGCCATGTCTTCCCTGGGCCGGAATCAAGCATCCTAGGACCGGTTTCAGGCTATCAGCCTTCATCAGCCAGGATAGCTTGACTCCAGTGGCGTAGTGAGCACGGGACCCACGTCTGGGCATACCCTTCCCACTTAGGGCGAAATGCAAAACACACAAGATGATGGACGGAATGCTGCACATTGGCAAACATTCACCCCCAGTCACAGATCTGGGTTTAATCCATCGTTATTTTGCTTCACCACGCCACCCCAGTTCAGACATAGCCATATGCAAATCAGTCTTGACCCTGTGCCTCATGGGAACAGTCCAGACCGAACTGCCAAGCCATGTCTTCCCTGGACCGGAATGAAGCATCCTAGGACCGGTTTCAGGCTATCAGCCTTCATCAGCCAGGATAGCTTGACTCCAGTGGCGTAGTGAGCACGGGACCCACGTCTGGGCATACCCTTCCCACTTAGGGCGAAATGCAAAACACACAGAAGCAATACGTAACT